>CM065643.1:16631446-17231446 GCA_033220585.1 Dipteronia sinensis | reverse complement strand
AGCTACATACTCTGCTTCTATGGTGGAGTCAGCAATACAAGATTGCTTGATACTCCTCCAAATGACTGCTCCTCCTCTAAGAGTAAACACAGATCCTGATGTGGATTTTCTAGAGTCAGAATCCGATTGGAAATCAGAATCTGTATACCCAATAGGGATTAAATCCCCTCCAGAGTATACAAGCATATTATCTTTCGTTCTCCTAAGATACTTGAAAATATGCTTGACTGCCGTCTAGTGATCAGGACCAAGTTTCGATTGAAACCTGCTAACTATGCCAACAGCAAAACAAATATCTGGTCTAGTATAGAGCATTGCATACATGAGACTTCCAACTGCCGAGGCATATGGAATTCTACTCATGAATTGCTCTTCATGATCATTCTTAGGAACTTGTTCCTTAGAAAGTTTGATTCCATGCCTAAAAGGTAACATACCTTTCTTGGAATCTTGCATGGAAAACCTAGACAAGATTTTGTCTATGTATGAAGCTTGGGATAGTGCAATCGTTTTATTCTTTCTATCCCTTATTACTTGGATACCTAGAATAAAACTTGCTTCTCCTAAGTCCTTCATATCAAATTGTTTTGCTAACCATTCTTTTACTGATGTCAATACTCCCACATCGTTTCCAATGAGTAATATATCATCTACGTAAAGAATAAGGAAAACCAACTTGTCACCTTTGATCCTTTTGTATACACAAGGTTCTTCAAGATTCTGTAAAAATCCAAAACCTTTTACAGCTTGGTCGAACCTTATGTTCCAGGATCTGGATGCTTGCTTTAATCCATAAATTGATTTCTGCAACTTGCATACCTTTTCCATTTGGCCCTTTTCAATGAATCCTTCTGGTTGCATCATATAGATGCTTTCGTCAAGACTTCCATTAAGGAAAGCTGTCTTGACGTCCATTTGCCAAATCTCTAAATCTAAAGATGCTGCAATGGATAAGAGTATCCTAATGGATTTAAGCATGGCCACATGAGAGAAGGTTTCCTCGTAATCGATACCTTCTTTCTGTGTGTAACCTTTAGCTACCAATCTAGCTTTAAAAGTTTCCACCTTTCCATCCATACCTCTTTTCCTCTTGTATACCCACTTGCACCCAATGGGTTTTATCCCTTTAGGCAAGTCTACAAGGGACCAGACTTTGTTATCGAACATGAATTCAATCTCAGATTGTAATGCCTTTTGCCAATGGTGACAATCAACATCCTCCATTGCTTCCTTGTACGTGTAGGGATCATCGTCGTCAGGGAGATTCTCAACAGATTCTCCTAAACCGATGTATCTTTCAGGTTGGGTTCTAACCCTCCCACTACGACGAGGAATGGTAGGTTGTTGATTTTGTGTTGGAGTGGAAATTACAATTGGGTTAGGTTGTGAAACCTCTTGTGGAATTGTATCTCCTGACATATCATTCAGGACAATTCTACTTTTGGGAACAAAATCATTCATATAGTCCTTTTCCAGAAATGTAGCATTTGTTGAAACAAACACTTTTAGATCTGATGGACTATAGAAATAATATCCTTTAGTTCCTTTAGGATACCCCACAAATATGCTTGTTTCTGAACGGGACTCCATCTTTTCTGTCTTTCCTTTTAACACATGTGCAGGACAACCAAATATCCTTATGTGTTGTAAACTAGGCTTTCGCCCAGTCCACAACTCATATGGTGTTCCAGGAACCGACTTCGATGGTACCACGTTTAGAATATATATTGCAGTTTGTAGAGCATATCCCCAAAAAGAAATAGGAAGTGTTGAATAACTCAACATAGACCTAACCATGTTCAAAAGAGTTCTATTTCTCCTTTCTTCTACCCCATTTTGTTGAGGTGTACCTGGTGCAGAAAACTGAGAAACTATCCCATTATCAATAAGATATTGCTGAAACTCACCAGATAGATATTCTCCACCACGATCAGATCTCAAGATTTTTATGCGTTTCTCAAGCTGATTTTCTACTTCAGCTTTGAATGCTTTGAACATGTCAAAAGCATCCGACTTATGTCTCATGAGATACACATAACCAAATCTTGAGTAATCATCTGTGAAGGTGATGAAGTACTCATATCCACCTTTAGCTTGAATGCTCATAGGACCACATACATCAGTGTGTATTAGTCCTAAACATTCAGTGGCTCTTGCACCTTGGGTATTGAATGGCCTTTTGGTCATTTACCTTCCAAACAAGATTCACAAGTTGGTAGATCATCAACCTTTAAGTCACTTAAAGGTCCGTCACATACCAATCTTTTAATCCTATTAAGGTTAATGTGACCTAGGCGTAAATGCCAAAGGTAGGTTTCATCTTTTGATAATTTTACTCTTTTATGATTAGGTTCCGTTATTTCTGTGTCTAACGAGTGAGAGATATTTCTATGCAAAAAGAATAGACCGTTTTCCAATGTACCTTTGCAAACAATTTTGTCATTCTTACTAATAATAAAAGCTTTATTAAAAGTAATCGAATATCCAAATTTATTTAAACAAGAAACTGAATTTAAATTCCTCTTAAATTGAGGTATATAATAAACGTCTATTAAATCTAAATGCCTACTAGAATCTATAATGACTCTAATATCTCCCACTGCACTTGCAGACACTAACGATCCGTTGCCCAAGCGCAAATTGATTTCGTTCTTATTCAGCCTTCTCCTTTCTTGGAACCCCTGTAAGGAATAACAAACATGATTAGTGGCTCCAGAGTCTATGATCCAAGAATCTGTAGAATCTGCAAGAAAACATGTTTCAAGATAATTAATATTACCTTCTTCCTTCTTGTTCTGGGACTTTGGACAATTTCTTTTCCAATGTCCCTTTTCACCACAAAGGAAGCATTTCCCTTTGATCTTGGTTACTTTCTTGGTCTCCTTCTTGGTAGGCCCAAGTTGCTTTTTCTTCTGTTGTTTCTTGACCTTCTGACGGGTCTTAACAGTAGAAACTTTACCAACCATATGAATCTCTTGACCTTTGCTTTTCACAAGGATCTTTTCAACGCTTTGAACATCTTGCATCAGGCCCTGCATGATGTATTCCTTTTTGTTCAAGGTGTAGTCCAACTTGAACTGATCAAAGGAATCTGATAGTGAGTTGACAACCATGTCAATTTTGGTCTCACCATCTATCTCAGCGCCATTTAATTCTGCAATATTTAGATGTGCTATGACTTTCATCATGTGATCTTTCATAGCCTGTCCAGGTTTCATCCTAAGATTCATAAAAGCAGTCACTGCCTCTCTCTTAGTCGTCCTAGACCTCATAGCAAACATCTCTTCCAGAGACATCATAATATCAGCAGCAGACCTCATTCCTTCATGCTACTGTTGCAACACGTCGGAGATAGTAGCCATAATGTAACATTTGGCCATATCATCTAAGGTCTTCCACTGCTCATACTCATCTCTTTGCAAAATACTTGATTCATTATTAGGAGCAGGTGGTTTAGGAGTAGTTAGAACAAACTTATGTTTTTCACTTTGCAGCAACAACCCAATTTTCCTTTTCCATGTGACATAATTATCTCCAGTTAAAGTGTTATCTTTCAGGATGTTCATAAGTGATGGGGTCATGATTTCTGAATAAAACAAAAAGCGTATATAAGTAAATAATCATGATAAAGCACTTTCGAATATTTATCTTGAATTAATTAAATAACTCAATCGTGAAAAATTCAACGGTGATCCAACACCCATAAATGTTACGCCTCCTTCGGGAGTTCGCACCATTTACTAGTTAGACTAGGTCCCACCTAATTGTTAACATAACAACCAGCGTTTTCAATTTTAGCCTTGCAATTTTATTAACAAGAACTCTCAGGAGGATATTAATAAAATTACATTGAGTGTGTTACCAAGATATCGACCCTCAATTTTCTCTCACGAAAATCCCTCCTCTGGGAGTAGATCTCGTTTGAGTCAATTGTCTAGTCTATCCTTGTAAGGAAGTATTTTGCTAAATTCCATTTATGAACGCCCCTCGGGGGGATTACCAATAAATAATAAAGCTCAACTAACCTTGGAGGCCATAGGTGTTCTAACACACCTTCTCCCACTCAATTATTAAAGGCGTGTGATTAAATTCCAAAGAATGATTTTACCAAGTTATCTAGATGCCAATTAGATACCTAAATCATTCAATGCATGTTCATACCAAAAGAGATATATGAGTGGCACTCCTATTCTATATGACATGTTATCATACAATAACAAATATTGTAATATTTATACATAAAAATAAATAGCCACAATTTTGGTCCATCCTAGAAAAGCATGTAAATTACAATTGTACGGAATACAAAAAACTCCTTTCTTGGCGAACAAGACTTCAAGCGACCATCTCGCGCACGTAACTCGTGCGCCCGAAGATCACCAAGCAGCCCATGCGCAAGCCTAGCCCATGCAAGGGCATGAGCTGCCGCATGGCCAGCCCATGCATGGGTTGCGCGTGCTGCTGCACCGCAACAAGCGCAGCTGCATGCTTGGTTGCGTGCGCGCTTGTTGTCTTAGTGCGCGCGGGTGCCAAGCTCGGTTCCGGATGCTCAAATTTCTTCAAATCTTCGAGTCTTCGAATCTTGAATATATTACAACTTATTTTATACAATAAAATACTGCAGAAATATATATTTTTTTATTTAAACTATTGCAGTATTTTTTTTTACAAATAAAAAACTGCACTTATTTTAATACAATAAAAAAACTGCAGTATTTTTACAATAAAATTAATAAGAACTTAGCAACTACCAAGAAGGAATTATGACGATAATAGACCACCCTTCTTGTTACAATTCCGAAACAAAAAATACATTGAAATTCTAGGACCAAAATCGAGCAATAACAATTCACTTTATAATAACATATATAAATCCATACATTCCACATGTAATTATATATGCGAATACCTAGAGTGCCATCTCTTTCTAAAACATGCATAATCACAATAAAAAGAAAAAGATTCACGTATATATACGTTAATTAATTAAAGGGTATAACCAAGCTCTGATACCAATTGAAGGGAAAAATTGCTTAAAACCGCAGCGGAAGGCGAAAAAATAATTTTCGTATAGTTTAAAATTTTTCTAAAGATTTGAACCTTAACCCTTTAATTAATTAAACTCAAATATACGGTTAGAGTTAAATACCTCTTGTCGCGTGATACGATTGACTTACGTCTATGGTAATCCGCTAGATCTTCAATCCTAGCACGTACGTGAATCACCTAGGAGCGTGATCTCCCTTTTTCTTTGAATTGCTTACCTTAGAATGGATGTATGAAATTTCTGATCTTGATCTTCAATAGTAAAACACCAAGAGCCTAAAAAAATAGTTCCGGTCACTTTTGAATTCACAATCAATATGATTGAAACTCGCGTAACCCTAAATCGAAAGTGTGCACAAAACCTTTTGATGTTAAAGGCTTGTAAGTGCACTATCGAATGAGAACTTATTTTCTTTTTCTCTCTTGGCCGAAAATCTATGTGTATAGAGTAGGATTTTTTATTTTCAAAACAAACAAAAATCTCTCTCTATTTTGCTTCTTTGTGGCCGAAAATTCATAACCTTATATTTATAGGTTGGCCGAATTTTCTCCTTCACCAAGTAGGGTTGGCCGAATTCATTGAATAGGAAATCTAGGGTTGGTTAATTTCCTTACTTGAAAAGGAATTATCCTTTTCCCTAATTACTATCAATTCAAGAATCCTAACCCTTGTAGGACTAGTGGTGGCCGAATTCTTTGTATAATAAGGAGTGTATGTGGACTTAATCCTAACCACATTAGGACTCCTATCTCTTAAAAGAATTCCAACCCTAATCCAACACATAGTATTTAATTTACTGATCAGGAAAAGATTTTGATTTAAACTACTAATTAATTCCCATTTAATCAAAACAATAAAATAAAATAATATCTTAAGCTATTTTATTTAGCCTTGCCGCCCACACCATATATATATGGGCCCAATATTATTTTTCTTATTTTATTTAATCCATTAGACTTTAAATAAAAGCCCACATGTGAACCAGACTTATTCTTACTAAAAGAAACAAGCCTACATGTCTCCTTTTAATATATTAATATAATAGTGCAGCCCATTAAATAAATAATAGACATATTATATTCTTAATATATTAAATGCAATTCTAGATGGACCCATAAATTGGTCCGGTAGAATATATCATGTGATCCATGTAAGTACGTGTGGATTGTGGATCTTGGCGGGCTATCTAAATTTAAGCTTCAATAGACATAACCTAATCACAATCAACAAATGATTCACTTAGGTCCGATCTGTTAATTTTAACTCATTCCACTAAAGAGCTAAAATTGAACTCTTAAATAAAGATAGAATAAGGAGATGTTTCTCATTCATACCCTAGACAATCTTATAGGAGATGGTGTATCCTCGTGAATAATATCAGTAATCGCCAAGAGCTCATAGACCGCCAATAGCTCTCCAAGTTACCATATTTCCTCATATGAACACATTTTGAACTTGGATATTTTGACTTGTCCAGAAGACATGTCTTCAATAATCATTATTGAAAACTCAACGTTGAGATTTAATATCTAATACCTCAAAACATCCATATGATGATACTATACTCTCATTTAATAAATGGAGCCTACGATGTCAATATCTATAAATGAAGTCCTCTGTCGATTAACAAATGAATACCACCAAACTATCGAGGATAGACTATGCTATATAATCGTACTCATTGATAGCTCAAATGATAACACTTGCAACCATAAGTCCATCATTTATCTCAGGATTTAGATAGACTCTCCGATTGTCCTGATAATGAAAAGACTTATATCTAGTGACAGTTCTAGATAAAGTATTTCATTGTGATCCAGTTCAATGCACCCAGTGCACTAGATTATTTTACTCGAAAACCTTTCGATGATTTTAGACTCATCATAACTCATTTGATCCCACTCAAATGCTAGTAAAAGAATTCTACAACTTTATCAAGATAGAGGTGCCCAACCTTTAACTTAAGTTGTGAACGTTATTCAAGACTAACTAAAGAATTGTGTCTACCTCATACATATCTGGATGTACAAACAATTCTTCATATCTCATAGTCTTTTGACCTTATGATTATTTACTTGACAATTATAATTATAAATGCTATAAGATTTTGCAGAATCAGAAATCACTTTATTTATATGAAAAGATTGTCAATTACAATATTACACTCTTGCTATTGAGCATAATCCTAACAGATGGATTATTCGAAATGCATGTTTTGGATTGACTTGAGTGTTTTTGTTTGTTTGGGTGGAACTCATGAAGAGCATACACTTTGCATTTGTGGGTTTCGATTCTATAAACCTACATGCTTATATGATCCTTGAGCGTAGCTCGTACGATACACCCTCGGTGAGTCGCACTCGGGTCCCGACTTTTGGTTATTGCTCGTGCGACACACTCTCGGTGAGTAGTGGTCGAGGGTCCATTTATGCTTAATGCCTCCATTGGTTGTTGCTTACACGTGACAGGTGAGTAGCGATCGGTGGTTGATCTTATGTTTATCTCTTTTATATATATGCTTAAACGCTGTCCCTAGTAGTTGCTCATGCTATACACCCTTGATGAGTAGCTTTAGAGGACTAGTAGACTCTCCCATTTCCATATCTAGAAGTTGTACTTAAGGCTAGGTTGAACCCAATATAGGAGTGTCTTTGCATGTTAGTTATTTTAGGTGGTGCGAATGTTTTGGTGGTCATGAGTACCATATGTATCCATTTTCTTGCATCTCTCATGTCGGCCATTTTATATTTATCATTTTAATCACCATTGTCATCCTTCCATGTTCTATTATTTTTCTTATCTTTATTTTCATGCTTTCTCTTTCTCACACATTCAAATGCTACACTTCCCACACACCATTCTCACCCATGTCATGTTCTTATTTACATTGCTTTCAATAATCACTAAAATGAGAGACAATAGACAGATGACACCTACGTGTGGACGATACTCTCGCTTACCGCTTTACTAAGTTTTCAAAACTTTAGAGCACATTGTGTAGGACTTTTTATAAATTTATTTTTTGATATTCGCAATTCGGTAACGACATAAAAAGTGAGTTATCAATTGGGGATCTTGGCGGGCTATCTAAATTTAAGCTTCAATAGACATAACCTAATCACAATCAACAAATGATTCACTTAGGTCTGATCTATTAATTTTAGTTCATTCCACTAAAGAACTAAAATTGAACTCTAAAATAAAGATAGAATACGTATATGTTTCTCATTCGTACCCTAGACAATCTTATTGGAGATAATGTATCCTCGTAATTAATATCAGTAATCGCCAAGAGCTCATAGACCGCCTATAGCTCTCCTAGTTACCATATATGACCACGTTTTGAACTTGGATATTTTGACTTGTCCAGAAGCCATATTTCAACAGATACTATTGAAAACTCAACGTTAAGATTTAATATCCAATACCTCAAAATATCCATATGATAATATTATACTCTCATTTAATAAATGGAGCCACGATGTCCATTTCTATAAATGAAGTCCTCTATCGATTAACATATGAATACCACCAAAATATCGAGGATAGACTATGCTATATAATCGTACTCATTGATAACTCAAATGATAACACTTGCAACCACAATTCAATCATTTATCTCAGGATTAAGATAGATTCTCCGCTTGTCCTTAAGTGAAAACTTTTATCCATTGACGGTTCTGGATAAAGTATTTCATTGTGATCCTATTCAATGCACCTAGTGCATTAGATTCTTTTTCCTAAAGACACCACACTTTGATGATTTTAGACTCATCATAACATATGTGATCCCACTCAAATGCTAGCAAAAGAATCTACAACTTTAACAAGGTAAAGACGCCCAACCTTTATCCTAAGTTGTGAATATTGTTCAAGACTAACTAAAGAATTGTGTCTACCTCATACATATCCAGATGTACGAACAATTCTTCATTTCTCATAGTCTTTTGACAATTATAATAACAAAACTATAAATGCTATAAGATTTGTTAAAACAGAAATCACTTTGTTAATATAAAAAGATTTTCAAATACAATATTACACTCTTTCTATTGAGCATAATCCTAACAATTGCTGGTTCAATTTGCTCTCTTTCCCTCTCCTTTAAATATCACTTTCCCTCTCATTTTCAAATAGAAGTTGTTTGTGGAAAAAATTGAGCAGAAAATTTCTCTCTAACTTTCTCAACTTCCAAACACTATAACTCTCACAAATCAACTCCAATTTTAGATTTTCAAAATCCAAAATTGTTGGTCTAGAAGAGAGGAACAAATCCCAAGCATTTTCACAGTAAAAAAATGCTCAGATATTTCGTGATGACCTAATTTCAGTTCGTGAGACATTGTTTATAAGTGAATCAATTCTTTTCATTTTTCTTTCATGATCTTCCTAATGATTCTTCTTATATGAGTTGAAAGAAATGTTTAGAATGATTTTGATTCCAATATTAGGATTTTTCTGATTTGGTTTCATGATTAGTTCATTCTTTTGATTGAATATCATTTTTGCTTATCTTGAAGAACATGAGTTTGAATCTAGAATACCTTATGTATTTGATCTTGATTGTTGATTTCTAGAATTGATTACATGTTTTGAGAACTAGAATTTCTTAATTGAGGTTTTGATTTTCTATGACCTAGCTCTTGATTTTCGGTTTTTGTTTGTTGAATATGGTGAATACCTCAAGTGTTAACTTGTTCACTTTATTTCAGAGTTAGTTGTGTGATTTACTTTGAAAAACTTGTCATACTAACTTTGATTGACATGTTTAGGTTTCTAGATATTTTTATGAATGAGCTTGAATGTTTAATCTAGATTTCCTATCACATGATCATAAGAATTAGTTACATTTACTTGTGAGCTTGATTTGTGCATATACTAATTCTTCATAGAGTGTGTTTGATCAATTAGCTCTATTTGCTTGTGCTTACATCATTTGCATCCACTCAGATCATTTGCCTTGTGAAGAGGTTGGATGTCTCATTCCTTAGAGTGATTCTTTGGATTGAGCATTCGAAGTCACACTTTGGAGAGGGGATCTTCAATTTGTGCGTTGAAAGTCTTGGCTAGAGTCGGGAGGACTTGGATAGCTAAGCATTGTAAGTCTTGGCTAGGATCGGGGTGATCCAGATAGCTAAGCAAGGAGGTCTTATATAGAGTCTTGGTGACTTGGATAGACAAGTAAGGGAGCTTCCTAGAGATTTGTGGTATTGGATAGGAAGTTGGCATAGTAAGTTCACTAGGCAGAGGGTAAAATAGTTGTTGATAGCTTACAGAGTGAATCTTGTGTTGATTGCCTCTTGAGTGTGTAACTCCTATTTATCATAGTGAATTGCTTTTGCCAGTGGTTGTGGTATCAACCTGTGGATGTTTCCTCTTTTGAGGTTTTACCACGTAAAAATTCTTTGTGTTGAGTTCTTTTCGAATCTTTGCATATTCTTCTGTACAAAAAGATTTTGTCTGTTCCTCACTTTGCTTGATCAGCTGTGTAATAGCTGCATACAGTTTAGGAATAGTAGACGGAACAGATGTCTGCAATTTTGACTGTAAATCCAAATCAAGTACAAGTTATTAGATTGTCAAGAATAACTTAAGGAACAACTTAGGATAATAAGATTTAAGTATACTAATCAATGCCATAACAATCATTTTCATCCCTAGTTATATTAAAAGAGAATAAGCTTGTACCTTAGGAGTTTCGCAATCGAAGAACCGCTTCCTAGATGCTGGTTAATCTGAGTTTTTAGATCTCAGCAAGCTTGCTGTTGACTTGCTATAGTGAATAGAAGCAACTCCTTCCTTCATCGCCTCTTCATGGTCCTCCTTCTTAAAATCAAAATCTACCTCCCTCAACTTCCTCTTTTTCTTGTCTAGTTTTCTGCCAGACACATCTTCAACACTCAGATATTTGTAGTAATCTATTGACTTCTCATGATCATGAATCTTCCATGGGTGCAAGGGCGTCTGCATGAAGAAATATAAACAAAGTTACAATCATACTAGAAGTACATATAACTATAGAAATATAGACATCTACAATTAATGAAGTACACACTGTTGTACTGAAGTAGCTTTCAACTTTCAACACCCTTGTATTGAAATCCCACCTCTTATATCGTGGGAACCCAGTTCTGATTAGTCTCCCGATGTTACCGAACAAACAACAATCCTTTCAACGGCCCAAACCTACAAAATTTAAAAAATATACAATTAATGGTGAAAGATTATAGAATAAACACATACATTAATTTTGATACTATTACCTGAAATACAAGAGGAAATCCAAAAATGTGGAATGTAAAGTACTTGGAGTTCTCTTCCTTGTCTTCAACTTCTTCACCATTTGTTTTCTTTTCACTTTCCACAGCCTTCTTCTTCTTCTTCTTCTCTTTCTTCTTCTCTTCCTTTTTCTCTCTATCTTTCTTCTGGTCTTCACCTTTCAACTTCTTAACTTGTTTCTCGGCTGCATTCTTAAGCCAATATATTGTAACATCAAAACATCAAAAATGTAGGTTCCCCATGAAAAACTTGTAAACGCTTTCTCATCTTCAACTAAAGGCCACAACCAAGAAGGTATGAATGTCCGTCCTTCATCTGTTCCGAAGAACTGGGCAACCATTAATAAGTAAGCCATCTTCAAGGCGTCATCACCATCTGCAGCCGTGTGTTCTTTAAATGTTGCCTCCAATAATTCAACCGTCGGCCTTTTGTCTTCAAAATACCTACTCAAAATAGAATCCTCACCCATTTTTTTCTTTTCTCGGAAGCCTTCGGGCAAGGTGCCCATATTTAGCCCACTGCACAAGCAAAACTCCTCTCTGCCAAAGCTAGCTTGGTCATTCCCCAAACCAAACCATATTTCGTCTGCCGTTTAAGACTTTGGAAGAATTATCTCTCTTTTCAGCACGTTGTAAATCACCATGCCATGCACTTTCAAATGTTGTACCAGATCCAAGTACTCGCCAAAAAGGCCTTTCTTAAACAGTTGTTGATAGCTTACAGAGTGAATCTTGTGTTGATTGCCTCTTGAGTGTGTAACTCCTATTTATCATAGTGAATTGCTTTTGCCGGTGGTTGTGGTATCAACCTGTGGATGTTTCCTCATTTGAGGTTTTACCACGTAAAAATTCTTTGTGTTGAGTTCTTCTCGAATCTTTGCATATTCTTCTGTACAAAAAGATTTTGTCCGTTCCTTCACTTTGCTTGATCAGCTGTGTAATAGCTGCATACAGTTTAGGAATAGTAGACGGAACCTGATGTCTGCAATTTTGACTGTAAATCCAAATCAAGTACAAGTTATTAGATTGTCAAGAATAACTTAAGGAATAACTTAGGATAATAAGATTTAAGTATACTAATCAATGCCATAACAATCATTTTCATCCCTAGTTATATTAAAATAGAATAAGCTTGTACCTTAGGAGTTTCGCAATCGAAGAGCCGCTTCCTAGATGCTGGTTAATCTGAGTTTTTAGATCTCAGCAAGCTTGCTGTTGACTTGCTATAGTGAATAGAAGCAACTCCTTCCTCCATCGCCTCTTCGTGGTCCTCCTTCTTAAAATCAAAATCTACCTCCCTCAACTTCCTCTTTTTCTTGTCTGGTTTTCTGCCAGACACATCTTCAACACTCAGATATTTGTAGTAATCTGTTGACTTCTCATGATCATGAACCTTCCATGGGTGCAAGGGCGTCTACATGAAGAAATATAAACAAAGTTACAGTCATACTAGAAGTACATATAACTATAGAAATATAGACATCTACAATTAATGAAGTACACACCGTTGTACTGAAGTAGCTTTCAACTTTCAACACCCTTGTATTGAAATCCCACCTCTTATATCGTGGGAACCCTGTTCCGATTCGTCTCCCGATGTTACCGAACAAACAACAATCCTTTCAACGGCCCAAACCTACAAAATTTAAAAAATATACAATCAATGGTGAAAGATTATAGAATAAACACATAGATTAATTTTGATACTATTACCTGTAATACAAGAGGAAATCCAAAAATGTGGAATGTAAAGTACTTGGAGTTCTCTTCCTTGTCTTCAACTTCTTCACCATTTGTTTTCTTTTCACTTTCCACAGCCTTCTTCTTCTTCTTCTTCTTCTTCTTCTTCTTCTTCTTCTTCTTCTCCTCATTATCTTTCTTCTTCTATTCCTTTTTCTCTCTATCTTTCTTCTGGTCTTCTTCCTTATTCTATCTTTTTTTAAGAGTTCAATTTTAGCTCTTTAGTGGAATGAGTTAAAATTAATATATCGGACCTAAGTGAATGATTTGTTGATTGTGATTAGGTTATGTCTATTGAAGCTTAAATTTAGATAGCCCGCCAAGATCCACAATCCACACGTACTTGCATGGATCACTTGATATATTCTACAGGACCAATTTATGGGTCCATCTAGAATTGCATTTAATATATTAAGAATATAATATGTCTATTATTTATTTAATGGGATGCTCTATTATATTAATATATTAAAAGGAGACATATGGGCTTGTTTCTTTTAGTAAGAATAAGTCTGGTTCACATGTGGGCTTTTATTTAAAGTCTAATGGATTAAATAAAATAAGAAAAATAATATTAGACCCATATATATATGGTGTGGGCGGCAAGGCTAATAAAATAGCCCAAGATATTATTTTATTTTATTGTTTTGATTAAATGGAAATTAATTAATTATTTAATTAATTAATAGTTTAAATCAAAATCTTTTCCTGGTCAGTAAATAAAATACTATGTGTTGGATTAGGGTTAGAATTCTTTTAAGTGATAGGAGTCCTAATGTGGTAAGGATTAAGTCCACATACACTTCATACCACACAAAGAATTCGGCCACCCTAGTCCTATAAGGGTTAGGATTCTTAAATTGATAGGAATTAGGGAAAAGCACAATTCCTTTTCAAGTAAGGAAATTGGCCAACCCTAGATTTCCTACACAAAGAATTCGGCCAACCCTATTTTGAGAAGGAGAAATTTCGGTCACCTTATAAATATAAGGTGATAAATTTTGGCCACCAAGAAGCTTGAGGGAGAGAGATTTTTGTTTGCTTTGAAAAATAAAAATCTTACTTAATACACATAGAATTTCGGCCAAGAGAGAAAAATAAAAATAAGTTCTCATTCGATAATGCACTTGCAAGCCTTTAACATCAAAAGGTTTTGTGCACACCTTCGATTTAGGGTTACGCGAGTTCCAATCATATCGATTGTGAATTCAAAAGTGACCGGAACTATTTTTCTAGGCTCTTGGTGTTTTGAGATTGAAGATCAGGATCAGAAGTTCCATACATCCATTCTCAGGTAAGCAATTCAAAGAAAAAAAGGGAGACCACGCTCCTAGGTGATTCACGTACGTGCTAGGATTGAAGATCTTGCGGATTACCATCGACGTAAGTCAATTGGATCACGCGACAAGAGGTATTTAACTCTAACCGTATATTTGTGTTTAATTAATTAAAGGGTTAAGGTTCAAATCTTTAGAAAAATTTTAAACTATACGAAAATCTACTTTTCGCCTTCCGCTGCGGTTTTAGTTAATTTTTCCCTACAAAACTAAGTATCAATGTTTACACAAGCTATGCACAAGATTAGAATACGTCTGAAGTTTGGGAATTGGAATTTCAAGCCCTACAGTTAAATCTATACATGAGCAGGATTTACACTTCAAGCCCTGGAAAGGGATTTCAAGCCCTACAGTTTCAAGCCCATGATTTAGACTTCAAGCCCTGGAAAGATATTTCAAGCCCTACAGTTTGAAGCAAATGATTTTGAATTCAAGCCCTAGATAAATATTTCAAGCCAGAGAATGGGATTTCAAGTCCTGGAAAGGTGTGCCTCTGGTTATTTTGGGGCTGCATCCTCTGGTTAGTGATGTACTGCTATTACTTTTGTTACTATTTTTCTTTATTAATATATTTCTGGATACTACCTAGGGGTTTTTCAGCATATGATCACTTGTGATGCTTTTTCCTTTTAGGTCAGTCCAATTTCAAAAAATAAAAAGCCCTGGAAAAGGTATTTAAAGCCCTATACTATACTATCAAGCCCTAGACAAGGTATTTCAAGCCCGAGAATGAGATTTCATGCCCTGGAAAAGGTATTTAAAGCCTTGTACCAGACTATCAAGCCCTGGAAAAGGTGTTTTAACCCCTGTATTAGACTATCAAGCCCAGGCAAACGATTTCAAGCACCCCATGACTGGGATTTAATGCCCTAGAAAGAGATTTTAAGCCCTGAATTAGACTTTCAGGCACTGATATTAAATTTCAAGCCCTATATCTGGACTTTCAACCCCTGCCCAAATCAATTTAAATTTAAACCCACCTAGTAAGGCACATTTCCCATTTCATACATGTATCTCAACAAGGCATTCAACTCACAAAAACGAACATAACAAGCAGAACATCTCCAATAATACTTCATCTCCACAAAAAATCCAAAAAACAAAAACAAAAACCAACATATCAAGCAGACTGCCTCCATTCTCCAACAAGACTTCATCTGCACTAAATCCAAATAAAACCAACACGACTAGAAACACACAAAAAACAACAAAACAATGCAATATGAAACATACAAATCAACCCCTACATAGGGATTTCAAGCAGTGAATAGGATTAAAAGCCTTGATGCATTGTTTATCATTTCTAGTACTAATTAATCATCTAACATCTCCATTTTCATTTCAACCACATTATACTCTACATTCTACAACAGAAGTGTTTTTTATTCCATCATCTACAATCTACCAATACTTGTATACAGTCCAATTTTACAAGAAACGAGCAAACAAAAACAAACATGTGGTTGCTCGAACAATGCCTACCTCTCTGTTTGCCAGAACAAAACCTCAGACAAACAAACATGGAACATCCCACGGTAGTAAATACAATACACATAAAAAACCTCAGACAAACAAACATGCAACATAGCCCAGTCGTAGATACAATACACATAGAAAATCTCAGACAAACAAATAGGGAACATCCCCCAATTTGAAGTACAATCCACATAAAAAACCTAAGACAAACAAACATGGAACATCCCCTATTCGTAAAAATCCTCAGAAACGAAAAACATAAACGAATAATGCCTACCTCCTCTCTGTTTTTGAGAACCAGCAAACAATTGTTTTCGTCTCTATCTCCTCGCCGTTTTGTCTCCCCTGGTTCTCAAACAACATCCTCTTCTTCTCTATCTCGTCTACTCTGAAACGCGACTCTTCTCTTCTACTCTACTCCCATTCTTCTAATCTTCTTCATCGTTTCTCGTTTCTCGCTTCTTCTTCTCGCTTCTTCTACTCTTCACTGGTTTGATTTTGCCATTCTTGTTCTTGTACTTTTTCTATGTCGAGTTTCTCTCTTAGAAATGCTCGTTTGATGATTTGATTTTAAGAGTGCTGGGTTGGGTTTCAGTTTCTCTCTTCTGTAAGCTTTTGAATGATTTAGGGCAATTTTGTCAGCCCTTTTAATAGGGGGTTTACGTTTAAGGCAATTTCATAATCCCCCCTTCAAAGGGTTTATTATTTAAAAGAATCTGTAAAGGGCAATATGGGAAATTCATGTACCCTAGGAGACAAAAATGCAAGTTTAATGAATTGGGGACATTTTCTTCTATTTCAACTTTATTTTTTTTAATTTTCTTGCCGGATTCCACTACATAATATAATTTTTGAAGATATTTTTTATTTAATTTAAAATTAATGTTTCATTACTTTATTAAGATATTCTATGAATTACCAATTAATTTGATTATGTTTTTCCAATTACCTACACATAACTAATCATATAAAGAGTAATATTTGAAAGTAAAATAATTCTTTCGAATAATGCTAGACATTCCAAAAAAAATTTCAAATTCTTTCCCAAATTATGTGGCACATGAGGTGTCAACATAACATTAACTACTATATAATTTCAAGATTTTTAAGATGTTAATACCTCATGTGCCACATTATTTGGGAAAATAAATTGGGACATTTAGCATTACTCAATTCTTTCTAGTAAATTCAAAAAATAAATTAGTAATTTTATTTATAGGGTTGTGTATTTCGATACTCATGTTGGGCCTGTTAAAGCCCAACGTTTCTAATCTCAACAAACCCATACTAAAGTCAAGCCCGATAGTAAGTTCTGAAATTTTCATTTTGTTTCCAATTTTTTCATAAAATATCATGTTTTAACTAATCTTTACTAGAATAACATATTCGATCCATTAATTTTCACTTTTTTATATAAATAAAGCATCAAGTTAGTCTCTTTGACCAATTGTTTACTAATTATAGTACTTTGCCCAAAATGATGTGACATCGATCCTAGTAGGCTTTGTCACATCATTGCACGAATAGCTATTTTTAACACTTTAAAATTTAATATTTTAAACTCTTATTTTCATTAATTATAGAGTAATTTCTGTAAAATTAAAATTGGAAAACAACCCAAAATTTATAATGATAAGATCAAGATATTCATTGTAATACAACTCTATCAAAATTTGGGATTGTTTCTAAAACTTCAAGGTCATGTTTGGTAGTAGACTTGCTAAAGATTGGACAATTTTAGTCCTTATTTTACGTTTGTTGACGCTTTAAAACATATGATAAGTAATACTATGCGTTAGCGACAGAAAATATTCTTAGAAAATCCAAGTTGGCTTTCCACCATGGCATCCTTTTTTTTCTCTCTCTCCACCAGAGCACCTGCATTAGCCACGATCTCCAAGAGAACCAACCATGCCCACGATAACAATTCCTCAAAAAGAAAACAGAAGGGGAGCTGATCGTGCCATCGGTGAAAAGTAAAAGAAAGGAAAGGTTCTAGAAGATAAGAGGGACATCAACATTAAAAGGATAAAGACAAAACAATATTTTGAATATGATGAGGTAGAGTCCTTATCCCAACAAACAAAATGGTGAGAGCAAGAGATGAAATCACGAATTGGTGAGGACCACCTTGAATCCTTAACAAATCCAACAGAATAAAGAAGGGAAGTTCCCACACAACCTGACCACGAAAAAGCCTCCAGGGAGAAAAAATCAAGAGACCAATGGAGACGCCCCACGTCAGTAGAAATCAAAGAAAGCTCAAGACCACCAAATCACCTTCTGGAAAAAACAAGTGAAAACAAATTTGGTTCCCACCCTCCAGACAAAGAAAAATTTGGAATATTCTAGTGTAAGGAAAAAATGTAAGCGAATGGAAAAGGGACATTTGTCCATCCACTTTCATGAGTTTGTATTATAAATAGACTATGAGTCTCAATAATATTTTCAAGCTATTCCTTTACAAAAAACACAGAGCCATGCCTCTCTCTGTCTTTCATTTTGACCTCCAATCCCGAAATAGGGAATGTGATCGTCGATCTCCGTCAGCATCATCTTCTTATGTTAAAAAAACACCTAATCAACTCAATCTCACATTTCTTAAACAATAAAATCCATCCAAAACAAACAATTACAAGAAAAATGTGATTCACATTTTCAAGAGTCCTCGTCAAGAGTTTCTCTTCCAACTCTGGTTAACACAATTCTTAGTGTTAACAATGGCACCGTCTATGGGAAGAAATCTAGCTTCTAGACTGTAACTCCCAAAAACTCTTTCGTGACCAAGCCGAAAACAGCGAGCTCACGAACTTGCATTCTGCTTACTTTCCGAGAAATCATGGTGAAGTCTAGATCTAGCTAGAACAGTGATCCAGAAGAAGTATGGAGGAAGAAGAAGAAGAAGAAGTAGCCTTTAGGAAGTAAGATCTAGACTTCACATACTAAAAACCCGTCAGAGGAAGAAGAAGAAGAAGAAGAAGAAGAAATATAGTCTGCCAAGAGAACCTCTAGGAACATCCATAGCCAGCTCCGAAAGATCACCAAGGAAATGGATGAATGGATGAAAGACAAAAAAAGCATTTGGGATGAGACAAATCCATTAAAGGAGTTGAACATCTCGGTGATAGAAAAAATACGGACAACTGTTTTACCTGCCAAACTAAAAATCCCACCTGAAAAGTTTCTTGGGAGCACAAATCCATTGACCAACATAGAGATATTTTGCAAGAAAATAGAGATCTATATCGCCTCCAAGTAGCCTATGTGTCGGATGTTCCCCCACAACGTTTGAAGGAGCCGCCAAGAACTGGTTTAGGAAACTTCCTCCAAGAAGTGTAAAAACTTTCTCCCAACTTACTAAAGATTTATGCGCACAATTCCAAGGGATAAAGGCTCTATCATATGATCCCTCACTGCTGCAATACATTAGCCAAACTGAAGGAGAAGCCCTGAAAGAATACGTAAAACGTTTTCGTGAAGAAATAATTGAGATGGGTGTTTTCATAGAAAAAGCCACGGTGGACAGCTTCCGGAGGAACCTCAGAATAGGCCCACTATGGGAATATTTTGAGGAGCAACATCCCAAAACTTACAAGGATACCTACATGAGAGCCTTGAAGCAAATAGAAAAAGATGAGAAGTACCGAATCAAAGGGTAGCAGGAGGTACCCGAATCAAAAGACAATAATCATCTAAAGGAAAACTAGAGCCCCTCTTAGAGGTCATATCCCAAAAGTAGGAACTACAACCAGTCCCTACCTTTCAACCAGAGAGGACAGACCAGATCAAGAAAGCTCTTCATACCACCTTTGTCTCCTAAGCAGCAAAACATAAGATAAATAGGGATTTAGTGAATCGCCTGACCTTCCCTGAACTTACCCCTCTCAATACCTGCAGGGAAAAAATATTCCTGGCTATCATAGACAAATTTTAGTTGCAGACTCCAGCCCCAATGGAAACCCCACAAGAAAAGAGAACCCGATACAAATATTGTGATTTCCACGAAAACTATGGCCATAACACTTCCGAGTGTTACAGTTTATGTAATCAAATAAAAAATTTGGTGCAAAAAGGAATGCTCACATAATTTCTGCAGAAAGTGAAGAGCAGTTTACGTAATCAAATAGAGAATTTGGTGCGAAAAGGAATGCTCACATAATTTCTGCAAAAAGTAAGGAGCAACCTGTAGGATAAAGTCAAAGATTTTGATTAGCCTAGAGCAACAGAAGAGAAGGGAAAAAAGAAGGTGCAAACCTTCCAAATGATCCTTACAATCAGCGAAGGGCCCACTTTAGTAGGATAATCAAATAACTCTAAAAACAGTTCTGCCCGACTTCCTCCAGGATGATCTCTGGTGGCTGAGGTATACATGACAAAAGTAAAAAAGTTCCGACGGCCCCCCTTCACCCCCATCACTTTCACAGAAGATGACAATACTCAAGTGATCTACCCCTATCATGACCTAATGGTGATAACTGATATTTACAAACAAGGTTAAATTGCCAAAAGCTAACCGAGAGGGGTAGGGGGTGAATAGGTTTATAAACCTCTTTTCAATCCCTTAGAAACAAATTAAAGTTTATCCCTCTAGATAGCTTGTATCATAACACATTAAAGATATGAAATAACATATACACTATTAAAAAGCATATTCAATTAGGCATGTCAATAAAAGTCCACAATTTACAAGTGAAGAGATTAAACAAAAACATAAATCAACTAACACTTGTATTTATACATATGTCCAATATAGACAAGTACAAATGAATGAATGACTATATAAAAATAAGTCAATTTACAATGATAAATGATATATACAACTTTGATCAAAAGAATGTTTGCATCTCTTTCTTTACAAAGATATGAGGAAATGATGATCTAAACAAGATACAATCAACCACATTTAGAGTTCTCTTTTCTTCTCGTTTGTTCTCGTTTGTGAGCGTTTTGTGTAAATAACATGTGTTTTAGTTAAGTGTATGCATTTTACTCGTCAAGGAAGGTGTTTGTGCTAACTATGGAGAAAAAAAGGCTAAAAAGGGGGCATGAGTGCAAAAGAGAAGGCATCTGCGGGCAAGAAGCCGCAACATGAAGATGACAAGCAGGAATGAACCTGTGGAACAGAAGATGACAAGCCATGCTGAAATGCAAGAATTAGACCACGAGTGCTAACTTTCTGTACTGCAGGAATTTAGCCGTGGGATCGAAGCCGTGTAGAAATACCAAGAAGATACTGTGAGTTCATACTTGCTGGTCCTTGGGAATTAAGCCGCAAGAAAATACCAGAGAGTTTCATGAATTTAGGCCGTATGAAAGAAGCCGCGAAGCATGGGATTAGAAGCAACGCCAACTTCCCAGGAATACTCCGCGGGTTGTAACTGCAGGAATAAACCCGCAGAATGAAGTTGTGCCAAACTCATCGAGGATATTTACTTGATTTCCACTCCCTTTTCTAACCTAATCTATAAATACACCCTTTTCTCATGTCATAAACATCAGATCAAGATTAGAGAACACTTTCTTGATCCCTAGAATAGCTCTCACTCCCTTTTAGCTTAAAGTTCCATACTTTAATTTAGAATCATTAGATCACTTGTTTATTTAGTTAAATCACTTCTTGAAAGCTACTACTGATCTTCTCTTGTGGTATATCATTTGAGGAAGGCTCAATTCAACCTTGTAACCTAGGAAGACGTTCATGGGTTGACTTTTTTCCTTTCTCTTTTCTTATACTTTATTAGATATCATGTGTAACTAACCCACTTTTGTTGGGGGATCTATGATTGTAATCATGTAATCTACTTTTGTGTTCGCTCTTACTTGTGAATAAACCACTTTGTGTTATTTTGTGCTTAGTTGTCCAAATCCAAATATATGTTTCTCATTGACCATTGATTAACTTGGGTTAGTAGATTTGTGTTAAGTGTATGAAATGCTTGTATCATAACCTTTTATATATGTATTGTCATTAATGGATCTATTGAGTGAGTATGAGAATTAATTGTAATATCTTGTAAAACTCCACACTCTTTGATCTCATTGTTCTAAGTAAATGACTCATCTACTTAAGTCCTCTTTGAAGATCTTCGATGACATGTAGTAGTGAGTTGTTGTGTTCATTGCATATTTCTATCAAGAACTTGCTTTAGTGATTTTGACTTAAAAGATTGATTGAGTGGTTACTT
This sequence comes from Dipteronia sinensis, assembly GCA_033220585.1. Classification (NCBI taxonomy): domain Eukaryota; kingdom Viridiplantae; phylum Streptophyta; class Magnoliopsida; order Sapindales; family Sapindaceae; genus Dipteronia; species Dipteronia sinensis. The sequence goes on along the minus strand of CM065643.1, from coordinate 17,209,383 downwards.
GAGTGGTGTCTCATGGTTACTTCATATTTCCCTTAGCATCTAATCTCTTAGTTTAAATCTCATATTTACCTTAATTGCATTTTACTCTAGAAGCATTCATTAACTGTTAGCTAGTTAGCACTTGCTACTTTAGAAGTCTTTATTAGGCATCCTTTTTCGTGGGAACGATAACCCATATTTGTGCCCCTTATATGCGTTGACCGACTCGGGCACTTGCGATGGGTGAAGCACTCACATGTCCCCTTAGTTAGATGTTGTAGTGTAGATTAGAGTAGTAACGTTTTAGTAGAACCGGCTCGGGTGTGTCAAAAGTTATGGCGCCGCTGCTGGGGAAGCAAAGCGTTTAGTTAGATCTCTTTAGTTTAGAGTAATTTTTAGCGATATTGCTTTCTAGTATAATTTAGTTAATTACTGTTCTGATTTGATTCTTGCTACTTTTGTTTGAACTCTTGCAGATAACACGTACACAATGGCAGAAGACATACGACCCATGAAGGATTTCTCACTGCCCACTGTGGGGGCACAACCTTTGGCCATAGCATTGAACACTACTAAACGGAATTATAAGCTGAAGAATATGCACTATAACATCCTCATGTCATACTACGGGTAACCAAGTGAAGATTCCCTTCAGTTCATGAAGGAATATTATAATGTCATCACAACTATACCACTTGGCCAACTATACCACTTGGCCAAGTTAGATGTTGTAGTGTAGATTAGAGTAGTAACGTTTTAGTAGAACCGGCTCAGGTGTGTCAAAAGTCATGGCGCCGCTGCTGGGGAAGCAAAACGTTTAGTTAGATCTCTTTAGTTTAGTGTAATTTTTAGCGATATTGCTTTCTAGTATAATTTAGTTAATTACTTTTCTGATTTGATTCTTGCTACTTTTGTTTGAACTCTTGCAGATAACACGTACACAATGGCAGAAGACATACAGCCCATGAAGGATTTCTCACTGCCCACTGTGGGGGCACAACCTTTGGCCATAGCATTGAACACTACTCAACGGAATTATAAGCTGAAGAATATGCACTATAACATCCTCATGTCATACTACGGGTAACCAAGTGAAGATTCCCTTTAGTTCATGAAGGAATATTATAATGTCATCACAACTATACCACTTGGCCAACTATCATAGGATTTGTTGAGGATGCGGTGTTTTCCTTACTGCATGAAGGACAAAGCCAAGCAATGGTTGATGGCTTTGCCCACTGGAACTCTCACTACCTGGGCTAAGGTTGAACAGAAGTTCTTCTCAAAAAATTTCCCCTCTTGGAAAATAAAGGAAATCAAAGGAAAGATTGCAAGCTTCCAAGAGGAAGAGGGAGAAGCAATCCATGAAGCATGAGAGAGATTCAAGCTTCTCCTAGCTCAGTACCAGCACCATGACTTCACACTCCAATCTCAAGTGCAATCCTTCTATGACAAGCTCACAGGACTCACACAAGCAATCGTTGACAATGCTTGAGGTGGAGCCATAAGAGAGAGGAACACCAACTTTGTTTTTGACAAATATGAGATGTTGGGACATAATTCCCAGCAGAGAAGCATAAAAGGGAGCATAGGCGGTGCACATAGTGTGGAGTTAGCGACGCAAATGTCATCTTTGTCTAGTGATGAAGGAAATGAGGATAAACATGCAAGGATGGCAAAGGCAACAAGTGAATATGTGCCAAGCATGTGGTACTAGTGGCCATGGAGTAGAAATGTGCCTCTTTCAAAGGGAAATCTATTCTGAGGGTGAAGCCCAAGCCATGTACAAGTACAATCAGGGAAGGTAAAGAAACAACATTTACCAAGCACCTAGGAATTACCAAAACCAACCTTGGGTGGGTATAATGAAGGGAATTACCACCAAGGACCAATTTATAATCAGGGTAATAACCAGGGCGGGAACTCCAACCAGTGGAATAACAACAACCCCTCACAATCTTACCATAGGCGATTGATCGTAGGACGAAGCACTCAAGAAGTTTTCCACTCAACTTGGGAAGGTGGTTGAGAACACTGGCCATCAGAACAGGGGAAAGCCCCAATGCATGAGCATTCACATGCTATCTCCAGTTCGAGGAGTAGGTTTTCCACCAAGGCAAAAGATCCTAGGGGTTTTATGCTTGACATCATTGTGGGGACTTCCACGAAGGAAAATGCTATGCTTGGCTTGGGAGCTAGCATCAACATGATGCCATACTTCGTGTATGAGAGGCTTGGTTTGAGCAGCCTCAAGCCAACTTCCATGTCTCTACGCTTGGTAGACCAATCATCGAGGAATCCATGAGGTGTGATAGAGTATGTTATCTGAGAATTTGAAGTAATGCAGAAGACATAATTGCTGAAATAAATAAAACATTCATTCAGTCATTTATTAAAAAACAAGTGCGAGTGCTTTGGTATAAATTTAAACATGATGCATGAACATGTTTAAGGAACTAGAAACACCTAAAAACAGTTACTATACCACGACAATCCAACATACCACAAAGAAGTGCTGGTCGGTCAAGTCTTTGCATGTTGGACCGAGACATTTTCAATCAAATGATATTCTAGAATAACTCTTATTCCATATCATTCAACCATCGTTTATTCAGTCAGGTTTTTAATCAACAAAACTTCATCAAAACTTTCGTGAGTGTAACCCACCATTTCAGATCTCACAAGCTTAACTCGAGAATTGCCGTCTTAGGGTCGGTCAATCCCGAAATACCCTCAGAAATCCTATCCGTTAGGAAGTCAACCTTGGTATTGATCTTTGTGGAAACCCTCCTTAGGGAGGGCGAGAGCAAAGCCGTCACGAGGTCCCACTCAGATCTCACGGTGTTGAACTAATGATGGAGACTACAAGATATATATGTCATATATCCCTCTCCCATTCACTATTTTTAAAAATTAGGGTTTTCTATTATCCGTTAATGCACCTAGACTCTACAGGATCAAACGGCTAACTTTAGTCAAGTTATCTAGCGCATTAACAAATTCATTATTAGAAATAAATTCTAATTAACTAATAAATTATTATTGATTTTTAACAATTAAAAATCTAATATATTAGTGAATAATCTAAGCCTTTGTAAACTATTTACTAAGGTCAGATTATTATGATAGTGTTTTACTAAATTTTAACTATTAAGACTCTAACACTTTATTCGGTTCATTTATTATTAGGTCATTAATCATATTAATACTAGTTACAATAAATGAATCTATTAATCTAACTTATTAAACACTTTAATAACTAGATTAATATTAATGAGAATTAACAAGTTTCTAACTATTAAAAAACTAATCTCATTTTCATAGCCAATAATGCATTTACCTATTTTAATCATATTAAAAAAAATACATAAAATATTAGGCTATGATGCATGTATGACATATCAAATATATTTGTGTAGGCACATCTTATCTAAATGACATACGTATGGATGGCAATGCTTTTATCATCACATAATATAAAGCATACATGAATTGACCAAGTACTGTGGATTATTTAACCTAAAAAAATTGAAATCTAAAATTACAAAAAATACCCTCAAGGCATTCCTTGGTCTTCTTGTAATTTCCAAGTCTTCCAGTCTCTTCAAGTCACTCTGATTCATCTTATGAATCCGAAATAGGAAATCCCCACGGAACGCAATAGGCAACACTTTCCAACGGAACCGTGCAAGACGATGTAAATAGTGCCCGTGAACAGTACCGCATGAACAATGCCCAGTGAACAGTACTGGGTGAACATTACCACATGAACAGTGCCCCAGTGAACATTGTCCATGAACGGTACCCCCGTCACGTGTATTTCCGATTTCGCCATTCCATCAATCGTTTTGTTCATCTAATTATCAACCATATCTTACATTAAAAATTACAGCAGAAATTACAGTGAAAAAATAACAGCATAATTTATTAATAAAATTAATTACAACTCATGAACCCTAAATCCACAGTACCATATAATTAATGATCAATCATGTTTTTTTTTTTTGTAAATTAACAAATTAAATATACATACAAAACAACATACAATCAATTTAAACAGTGCCTACACAATCTTACAATCAAGAGCATCAAAAACAATTTGATGTTCCGAAAGAATTGACTCTAATACCAATTGTTGGAACCCCGATCACTGTTAAAGCAGCGGAAATAAGTTTTAAAATTTTTTATATAGATCGTAAACGATCTGGGACCAGTGAACTTAGGATCACAATTTTTCGGATTTTATACATAAAACATTATTACAATAATAAAATATATGTATACACAAGAAATTGAAATCAATAGTCAGAAGAAGAGAATGTAAGAACCTCTATTTTATGATTGGATTATTTCATGACAAATCACACCACATTGGGGATGATTTTGTAATGGGTAACTTAGGTCTTCGTTGGCAAGCTTCCAAGCATCTCCGTGACTTCAAGATCAAGAGCAAGAGCTAAAGGTATATTCACTTGACTTTGTCTATTGAAGAGCTTAGGTGCACACACACACTTCATGCGTGCTTTGTTCATCTTGCATTTGTGTTCTAATTGTTTATATGTGTGCATCCATTACACATTTCACACTTGCACCTCATTGTTAGATCTAAGTGTGGTTTTGTGTGGTGTAATTCGTTTCCGTTTGTGTGATCGGAAACGTCCGCGCTTGCACGATGGTGTGCATGTCTTAGCGCGATGGTTGACCATTTGAGAAGGTCCCATTCTTTTCTTGGTTAAGTGTTAGTTTTGATTTGGTTGTTTGGAGTAAGGTGTCTAGTTTCAAAAGAGTGGATTTCAATGATTTACATGTTTTTCAAAACTGACCTTTGTACGGTCTTGTGACAATAAAGTTTTATACAAAGCTTCAAAATGAGTTTTGAAAATTTTTGTACAAACTAGACACCCATACCTTTCCAATGGTATATTATTCGAAATATTTCATGACCGTTTGGATTGGTTTTAGAATCTTCAAAGTGACCACCAAAACAGGGTAACTCTATTGTTGTCCGTCTATGACCTTTGGTCACTCAAATGACTATATCATTTTCTACAGACATTGCAAAATCATTCCGTAAAAAGGAGTATAAACTGAACATCCATACCTTTCCAAAGGTATATTATTTGATAAATTTCGATATCGTTTGGTCATATTTTGAGCGCTCGAATATCGAGTTGTTGTGCTGTTGTGCCTATGCGCTGCTCGTCAAGCGCCCTTATTGCGCTGCTCATCAAGCGCATGTCCTCCAGTGGTGTTGTGCCAGCCAGTATGGCACTGGTGTTGCAGCACTTTTGGTCCAGTACCCTTCCTCCCCTATTTCGTAATTTGGTCATATCTCACTCATTTGGAGTCCGATTTGGCTCATTTTTGAAGGGCAATTCATGGAATTTATAGGGCTGTCATCTAAACACTATATATTCATCACTTTCTCATCTTATTAATTCCATGACTCTCAAAGAATGAACCCTAGAGAGAGAGAGAGAGAATCTTAAGAGAGAAAGCTCCATTGAATCATTCATTCAAGCCATACATCATTGAAGCTTGAAGCTTAGTGATCTAGAAGCTTGTTTAACTCTCCAAACAAAAAACCCATACATCCTTCATGCATCAATCATTCATGGGTCTTCTTCATAACATCACTTTGTAAGTAGAACAAACACCATATCTTCATTTATTGTTCCATCATAATCAAGACATGTCTTTGATTGCTTAGTTTAGCAAACCTTCACTCTTATTGCATATTTAGTGAAGTTATGACATGATTGGGTTTTATTTGTGATAGCATACATGATTAGGTTGTTTTTCCATAAATAGCTAACCCTAGAACATTCTTGTGATATTGGTTGATGATTAGGTTGATGATTAGGTTGATAAATTAATGTTTATTTATCTTGTCAAGCTTGATTGAATGTTCATGTGGATTGAATTGACAATTAGGTTGTTAGAATTCTCTATAACTCTAATTGAGACCTCATGTATTGGCATATAGGCATTGTTTGATAACTAGGTTGTTAAATTGCATTATAACATCTAGTTAAGCATTTTGTGTGTGGTCTTACACATTATTGCCTTTGAGCATATTGTCTCATATTCCCTTAAACCTTATACTCTTCATGAGTCAAAGTCTTGTGGCTTCTAGGTGAAGTTGCACAAGTAAGTAGAGTCTTGCATCCAAGGGTGGGTTGGCAAGCATTGGTCAAGTGCCACTGTAAAAGGCCCGCGGGGTAGAGTAGGAGGTGCTCACGCCAAGATTAGTGGATCGGGGGATATCACTGGGGATTGAACCAAGAGTGGCTAGTGGTAGTGTCCATAGCCTGAGGTTGTCAAGAGTGGTAGGATAGCTAAGTTACAACGTGTGGTGGAGCAATTGTAAAGAAGGCTTGAGTGGCAAGATGAACATAACCAAAGGAGAAGAGACTACAGACAATCAAGTGGAGAAGAGTTTGATGTCAATCCATTCCGTGAAGAGGATGAATACAAACCAAATAATGCTCCTCGTTATCATAAAAGGAACCAGTTAAAGCCTTATGGGAGAGAACGCGATGGGGACATAAAGGTAGACATTCCAGAGTTCGAAGGTAAGCAAGATGGTGATGTTTTCCTTGATTGGTTATATACTGTAGAAAGAGTGATTGATTTTAAAGAATATTCTGACGAAAGGAAAGTGAAATTGGTGGCCATTAAAATTAAGGGTTATGCATATTTATGGTGGGAAAATCAAAAAAAGAAAGAACAAGAGCTGGGAAGGAGAAGATTAGGACTTGGGATAAGATGAAGAGGGAGTTAAGGAAACGATTCTTGACTGAAAATTACAACCAGGATAATTACTTAAAGTTTTACAACTTTAAGCAAGGAGATATCTCAGTAGAAGAATACATTAGGGAGTTTGAGTATTTTATGTTGCATTGTGATGTGGTAGAACCAGATGATCAAAAAATAGCCCGCTTCTTAGGGGGGCTGAAGGAGGAAGTTTCTAATGCAGTCCGGTTGTAACCCTTTTGGACATTCAAAGATGTTAGGAAACTAGCTGTTAATGTAGAGAAACAGATGGAGGTTAAGAGGAGTTTCAATAGACCGTCCTATAAGCCAAACACATATAAACCTAGCACCTCATCGTCAATCAAACCTGCAGCCCAAAAACATCCACTAAAGCCCGAAGTTAAGAGTAGAGAAGGAGCTACACCAAAACTTTTCCTTAACCCTAATTCCACTAGAAAATGCTTCAAATGCCAAGGCTTTGGTCATATAGCCTCAGATTGTCCAAATCGAAACATAGTCACCATTATTGAAGAAGGCCCAATTCAATTCGACGAAGATCCGAATGAAGACTTGGAGGAAGAGGGTGGAGAAGTCATTATATATGCAGATGAAGGAGATAGTCTTGTGACAAGAAGGAGCCTTAACGATGTTTTGGGTAATGACAAAGATTTGCTGAAGGAGAGTATTTTCTTTACTCAGTGTACTTCTCAGGGAAAGATATGCAAGGTGATAATTGATGGAGGGAGTACAAATGTTGTGGCATCCACTATGGTGGAGAAGCTAAGCCTTCAAACTCAACCCCACCCCTACCCTTACGAGCTGCAATGGTTCCAAAAGGGAAAGGGATTGCTTGTGGAGAAAAGGTGTCTAATAAAATTTTCCATTGGCAAACACTACAAGGATGCTATTTGGTGTGATGTGGTGCCCATAGATGCATGCCATTTGCTGTTGGGTAGACCATGGTAGTATGATAAAAGAGCGGTACATGATGGGTTCAAAAACACTCATTCTTTTCTCAAGGATGGAGTTCAGATCACCTTAGCCCCAATGAAACCTGAGTATAGAGAAGCTAAAAAGGAATGGAATGCATTGCTGATCGGTTCACAAGTAGAGAAGGAAGCTATAGAAAGTAGGGAAATTTTTGCTCTTGTGATGGTGGAGGTTACCGAAGAAAGAGAAAACTTTATGCATCCATTTATGCAACCTATCTTAGACAAGTTCAAAGATTTAATTCCTGAAGAAATTCCTTATGAACTTCCTTCGAAGAGATCAATTCAGCACAACATTGATTTGGTACCTGGTGCTTCACTACCAAACAAAGCTGCCTATAGAATGAACCCCACTCAAAGCATGGAGCTGCAGAAACAAGTGGATGAGTTGATAGTTAAAGGAATGTTGAGGGAAAGCATGAGTCCTTATGCAGTGCCAGCTCTTTTGGTACCAAAAAAAGATGGAACGTGGCTCATGTGTGTGGACAGCCGCTCTATCAACAAGATTACAATCAAATACAACTTCCCAATTCCTAAATTAAATGATCTCCTTGACCAGCTATACGATTCCATGATTTTCTCAAAAATTGATCTATGAAGTGGCTACCATAAGATAAGGATAAGAGAGGGTGATTATTGGGAGACATCCTTTTAAACGGGGAAAGGACTCTATGAATGGCTAGTTATGCCATTTGGCTTATCCAATGCTCCAAGCACCTTCGTGGGACTCATGACTACCATCTTCAAACCTTTCATAGGTAACTTTGTTGTTGTCTATTTTGATGACATTCTTATTTATAGCAAGACTATGGAGGCTCATGTTGCTCATTTGGAACAAGTGTTTGGAACTTTAAGAAAGGAGAAGTTGTATGCTAACTTGAAAAAGTGTCACTTCTTTACAGATAGTATTGTATTTTTGGGATATGTGGTGACTAGTGAAGGAATTAAGATGGATCCAAGCAAGGTAGAGGCAGTGGTGACTTGGCCAAGTCCAAGATCCATCCATGATGTATAGTGTCTTTTTTACAGGAGGTTCATCAAGGGTTTTAGCACTCTCATTGCCCCTATCACTGAATGTTTGAAGGGTGGCGTGTTTCAATGGAATGATGAGGCCTAAGCAAGTTTTGAGAAGATTAAGAAGAAGATGACAGAGGCTCTAATATTGTCTCTTTCTGATTTTGAGAAATTGTTTGTGGTGGATTGTGATGCATCTAATGTGGGAATAGGCGCTATTTTGAGCCAAGAAAGCAGACCTGTTAACTACTTTAGCAAGAAGCTCAATGAAACAAGAAGGAGATATTCTACTTATGACAAGGAATTCTGTGCCATAGTGAGAGCTCTTACACATAGGAGTCATTATTTGCTGCCAAAAGAATTCATTCTCTATTCAGATCATGAAGCTTTGAAGTACTTAAGTAGTCAACATAAGCTGAACTCGAGACATGCCAAATGGGTGGAATTCCTTAAATCATTTACTTTGGCTCTCAAACACAAGGCATGTAAGCTTAATCAAGCTGTGGATGCTTTGAGTAGAAGACATGTTCTTGTTGCTAGCATACAAACACGTGTTTTGGGATTTGAAGTGGTGAAAGAATTGTATAAGAATGATCCTGATTTTGGCTCTATTTGGGTGGCCTGCTTGGAGGGACCCATGAATCAATATTTATTGGCTGATGGTTATCTTTTTAGGGTAGTTCAACTTTGTGTGCCCCAGGGTTCCTTAATAGAGGTCATAGTGAGAGAAGCCCACGGTGGAGGATTGGCTGGACACTTTGGAAGGGAAAAGACTTTAGCTCTTGCACAAGAACAATATTTTTGGCCTAAAATGAACCGAGATGTTATGAAAGTGGTAGCAAGGTGTGTCGTTTGTGTCAAGGCTAAAACACATGGTCAGAATACCGGTCTCTACACTCCTCTTCCAATTCCAAAGGCTCCTTGGGAAGAAGTAAGTATGGATTTTGTGCTTGGGTTGCCACGAACTCAACGGGGTAGAGATTCCATTATGGTGGTTGTTGACGGATTCTCTAAAATGACTCATTTCATTGCTTGCAATAAGACTTCAGATGCAACACACGTGGCTGATCTTTACTTTAGAGAAGTGGTAAGACTTCATGGAATTCCAAGATCCATTACGTCAGATAGGGATTCTAAGTTCTTGAGTCATTTTTGTTGGACTCTTTGGAGGAAACTAGGGACTAAGTTACAATTTAGCACTTCTTGCCATCCCCAAACTGATAACTGAAGTTGCTAATCGTTCATTGGGCAATCTTTTACGAAGTTTGGGGAAGAAAAACATCGGAGAGTGGGATCTACTGCTTGCTCATGCTGAGTTAGCTTACAACAAATCCAAAAGCCAAACAACAAGTTATAGTCCTTTTGCTATTGTGTATGGACAAAACCCCATTGATCCTTTTGATTTAACTCATTTGCCTACAACACAATTTTTTAGTGCATATGCGGAAGATCGGGCCACATTTATCAAGCAAATGCATGAACAAGTGAAGAGCAAAATTCTGAAGCAAACAGAGAAGTACAAGCAACAAGCCAACAAGCATCGAAGACATGTAGCTTTCAAAGAAGGAGAACTTGTGTGGGTACATTTAAGAAAATAAAGATTTCCACATAGGAAGTTTGCTAAGCTGTTGCTGAGAGTTGATGGTCCATTTAGAGTTCTTGAGAAAATTGGAGACAATGCCTACAAAATCGAACTGCCAGGAGACTATGGTGTTTCAGCTACCTTTAACGTGTCAGATTTGTCTCCGTACGTCGAAGATGATGATCCTCTAGACTCGAGGTCAATTCCTCTCCCACAAGGGGAGAATGATACGATCATTGATTCCAGCAATTTAAATTTAATAATGATGTGGAATTATTGTACAGGTTTATTGGTGCAAGATGACATCCTAGTGGATGGGCATTAAGATGCAAGGTGGCATCCACATGGCTGAGCATTAAAACTTTTTATGGCTGAAAACTGAAGAGTCTTAGTTATTGCTATTTATATAATTTATTTTTGGTTTGTTTTTAGTGTGTGGTGCATTAATGCTTGGATTGGCTGCCGGCATGAATATTTAGCTTTTATTAGCTTGTTTTTGGGCAAACAAATGTCTGCTGGAATTTCCTAGCATGAAGGGTTGTTTCATGCTTATTTAGTGACGAATTTCTAATGAGATTGCATCACCTTTGATATTATTAAAAAAAAACCTATTATAACCTGTTCTGGTTATGTCTCTCGAACTACTTGGTGGATGCTAAGATAATTAGAAAATCTGAGTTTCTGTATCATTAAGGTGGTGATTACTATATCCTTAATATGGTGAGATATATCCTATGCTTGGATGTCTTTTTGAGTGGTGGTGAATGTATGTACCCACAAGAAAAGTTCCTTGTATCAGTTCAATTCCTATATTCTATTTTTAATTTTTTTTTCCAACGTTCAAGATCTTGTATCATGCCCCAAGAAGGACCTGATGTCTTTAACAGACTGTGGTGGAGGTAGACTCTTAATTACTTCAACCTTTGCCCGATCTATTTTTTTCCCTCTACTAGAGATGATATGCCCCAAAACAATTCCTTGTTGTACCATGAAATGATATTTTTCCCAATTTAAAACCAAACTCGTTTCTATGCACCTTTTCAGCACTAAGGACATGTTATCAAGGCATCTACTGAAAGAATCTCCAAAAACTGAGAAGTCATCCATAAAGACCTCTATGATCTCCCCTATCATGTCTAAAAAAAAATAGAAGTCACACACCTTTGGAACGTCCCTGGAGCATTACAAAGCCTAAGGGGCATCCTCACATAGGCGTAAGTACCGAATGGACATGTAAAGGTCGTCTTCTCTTGATCCTCTGGGACTATTGCTATCTGGTTGTACCCTGAGTACCCATCCGGAAAGTAATAGAAATTATGTCCAACCAACCTTTCTAGCATCTTGTCGATGTAAGGTAGTGGGAAATGGTCTTTCTTGGTGGATGTGTTCAGTTTCCTATAATCTATGCACACACGCCACCCTATCTGAAGCCTCTGAGCTACCAACTCCTTCTTCTCATTCTCCACTACTGTAATACCAGACTTCTTTGGCATAACATGAATTTGACTTACCCATCAACTATCTGATATAGGGTATATGATCCCGGCATTCCATAGCTTCAAGATCTCTTTCTTGACAACCTTCTACATGATGGGGTTGAATCTTCTCTGGGCCTCCCTAGTGGGTTTAGTACATTCTTCCAATAGTATCATGTGCATGCAGACAGTAGGGCTAATTCCCTTGATATCTTCTATAGTCCATGTTATTGCCTTCATGTGCTCTCTTAACACCTCAAGTAACCTTCTCTCTTGAGCTTCATATAAACCTGTAGAAATGATCACTGGATTTTTCTTTCCTTTATCAGGATAAACATACTTCAACTCAAGTAGGAGTGGTTTGAGTTCGAGTTCGTGGGACTTTTCTCCCTGTGCCTCTGTATCATCCTTCACCAACCTGCTCAAACTACTATCCATATCTTCTATCACTTGTCAAGGGCCTTCATCATCGCTCTCTATGGTCATCTCTTCAAGGCTCTCAGTTCTTCCAGACCTTTCTTCAACTGTCTCATCCAAATCATCTTCAAGCATATTTACCTTGTGGCAATCATCTGATCCACATGGGTAAGTCATACAATCAAAAATGTTGAACTCCACTATTTCATCCAAAACTTTCATGGTGAGCTTGCCCTCGTGCATATCTATCACAACCCTAGCTGTAGCCATGAATGGGTGCCCAAGTAGAAGCTTCACATCCTTTTCATCTCTCCACTCATCCATGTCAATAACTACAAAATCTGCTGGAATTATTAATTTTTGAACTTATATCAGAACATCTTCCACTATACCTTTAGGACTTCTTGAGGATGAATCTACAAGGACAAGTGACATGGTGGTGGGCTTAAGGTTCGTGAGGCCTAACTTCTAGTAGATAGAAAACGGAATGGGATTGATACTTGCCCCAAAATCCAACATTGCTCTCTCATGGTTATCCCCTCATGTGTTGATATCAATGATCACACTTCCCGGATCCTTCATTTTCTGAGGCAAAGTCTTTTGGATCACTGCGCTCACATTCATGTTCAACTGTTCTTATTGCTTCGGCCTAAACCTCTCCTTATCTTTGCCCAGCTCCTTGAAGAACTTCCTATAGGCCGGCATCCTTTGGATCGCGTCCAATAAAGGCAAGTTGATATTTACCCTTGATAAAATATCATAGATGTCTTGAAAGGATTTCTCCATCTTGGAGTTCTTTAACCTCTCAGAAAAGGATAAAGGTGGATTGAAAGGGTTAGGTGGCTCGTGAATTTGTTTCCTCAATTCCGGTTGAACAACTTCATTCTTATCTTCATTTTCTTCCTCTTTTTCAACCTCGCCTTCCTCTTGTGTCTTTTCCGCTTCTTTTGGATAACTCTCTCTGCTTCTATCCCCTATTATCCGCCCACTTCTCAGGACTGCCTTTGCTTGTTCTCGTTGGCTTGGAAGTCTGCCTCTCTCTTTTTCTGATAACATTTCAACTAGTTGTCCAATATGACCCTTGAGTCTGTGTATGGCAGCATCAATCTCACTTGATCTTTTATCATTTGCCTGCATGTATTTTTCTAAGATTCCTCTTGTTTTTTGCTATGTAACTATGAAATCCTGTGTCCTCTACTTAGTTGTTCGCATGAGATCTCTCAGTTCCTTGTCCAGTGATCTATCATTGAGTTCACCAATGTCATAGTATTCTACATGTTCTTGTTATGATGCTTGCAAGGCCTGTAAAGTACTATGTTGTGACAACACTATCTCCTGCTTGATCTGAAAACATTTTCTCATAAAATCTCTCATCTCTTCTTCTAGGGTCAGAGCTTCATCCTCGTAATGCTCTAGTTGAAACCTTTGACAATACTCCGAATCTCGACAACCTAGGTCCCCATAAGATCCAAAACTTGGTCCCGAATAATAATCCATGTACCCTGCAACAAAAATGCACAACACTACACAACGCAACCACACGGAACTAACACAACCAAAAATGTGGCCAGTCTTGTAAAAATAAAGAAGGGTAAAATGCAATCGAAATAAGTGAGACTGAAATGATAAAGCACTAACCTAAAACTAAACCTAATCACAACTATGTACGCCGATCCCCGGCAGCGGCGCCTACAAATAAACCTAGTATATGGCAAATAGAGGTATCGTTCCACAGAGATCGTGAAATAGTTGTGATTAAACTACTACTCTAGTGTTGAAAGTACTAAAACTAAATGAATGGTGATTTGAAATGATTATAGAATCTAAATGAACATGCAATTACTACTAAATTAATGAAATGTGTATGAAAGGTATGATGATAGATATGGGAATTGATGCAATGTAGACACAAATTGTGGGAGTTCATATATAAAGACCGACTCGATTAAACATATGGCTTATCATCCTAACTCGAGTTTCCAGAGTGGCTTGGATTGGAATGATCACAATCCACCCCTTTCACTTTTGCTTTGGATTGATATGGGAAGTGGAGATGGCTTAGATTGGAATGCTCACAATCAACCCCTTTTTCTAGCCAAGATATGTTGGATTGGAATGCTCACAAGATACCCTTTCCAATTCAATTGAGCTTAATTATACACCTTAAGTTTAGATGGTTAAAAATTAAGTTTGGTATCCAACGTAAACCAAGAGTTGGAATGCCTACTTGGCTCACAAAGAAACCACAATTCAATATAAACAAAGGGTTAGGAGTTAGAATGCCTACCCAACCCAAAGTGAATATTAAATGCATTTAGGAGCAAATTCAACCACTAAGTTAAATTGGAGTTGGAATGACTACCCATCTTCACAAAGATTTCAATTAATGATTAATGACTATAATAAGTTTAATTAATCCACAAAAATCAAGAGTTGGAATGCCTACTTAATTCAAGGGACAATCAAACACAATTAAATAAATTTAATGGAAATATAGTAATCAAGTCAAAATTGTGGACATCCCACAATCTATGAATTAATTACATCAACCCCTAAATTGGGTTTAGCTACTCATGACAAAAGTATGAAAATGAAAGAGAAGAGGGAAATAGAGAAGACCCATATGAGACCTTCTATCTTCAAGATTGATTCCACCTCCAATGTCCTCTTGAGTAGCAATTTGAAGAAGATAGTGATGGGTTTTTGGATGATTTGGGAGAGAATGGATTTTGAGATTTAGAGAGAGAAAATGATGTAAGGATGGGTGTATGGTCATTTTTGAAAAAAATCTGATATGAAGATTTTTTTTTTGTTTTTTGTTTTGTTTTTGGTAAGTAAATAGTATCATAGAAAGAGAGAAAGAATGTACAAAATACAAGGGGCATACCCCAGGAAGCAAAGCAGGAGCTAAACAAAGGCTCAAAACAACTCAAACAAATGAGCAAGACAAGAAACAAGAGCTATATAAGCAAATTCAACTAGAGTTGACATTCCAATTCAAGGTGATGATAGGGTGATTCTTTAAATTGAAAGAGGATAGCCGGCAGTTAATGGTATCAATAATGGAGCGAGCAACAACCGAACTAGTCTTTTGAGTGACTTCAAAAATGCGACCGTTTCGCTCTCTCCAAATATGATAAACCGTAACCCCAAGACAAAGCTTGTTAGCAACAATAGCAGGAGAGTTCCCTCTCCAATGGGTGAAAGCCCAATCAATGAAAGTATTCCAACAAAGGCCATTCCAAGGAGATCCACAAATATTCATAAGCTGAGTCCAAATGGCTCTACTGAATAAACACTTAAAAAATAGGTGGGCATGAGACTCCAGGTGGGAGTTGCAAAGAACACAAGTAGTAACCGCCATAGGGTCATATTTATGGATGCGATCTCAAGTAGAAAGCCTACCTCTAATTGCCACCCTAAGGATAAAACTCATTCTTGGAATATTTTGGGGGAACCAAACAAGCTTGAACCAAGGAACAATCGGATGAGGGGTTCTAAAAGAAGCCAAAGCAGAGGAGGCTGAATAAGTACCATTTGAGGAAGGAAGCCAGCAAACTCTATCATCCACATTGGAGTTAGGATTGTAGGAAGGCATACGACTTCTAATTTCAAAAAGATCAATGGACATAGCAATCGGCCAACTCCAAGAATCAACATGAACAATGGAACTAACCGTTGCGTGGATAGGGAGGCCTGAGTCATAGACAACACGGGAGCTCCATTTTGAAAGAAGAGGACCATCCGGATGCCAATTGTCAAACCATAAGAAGGTGCTAGAACCGTTACCAATGAAGTGCTGAATGAGGGGACGAACAAGAGGCCGAAGATGGAGGAGTTTTCTCCAATTCCAAGAGCAAGCACATGAAGCTATAGCCTCCCAAAGATCAGAGTCCTTAATATGGTAGGCTTTGATCCAAGAAGACCATAGGTTATTTGTGCCATAAATCAAAATCTAAATATGCCTAATCATGAGAGCTTTGTTCCAAAAAGATAGGTCCTTGATGCCAAGGTAGATATGAAGCTTTATATAGTTCCTTTAAAAATAGGTCAAAATGCTGATGTGGCAAGCTGAGAATCGCGTATAGCATGGGTAAGGTACCTATGCAGTTACCCGTGCAGTCTTCACTTTCTTCCTGATTTGTGCAATATGCACGGGTTGTGCACGGGTAAGTGGCCCGTGTAGTACCCTAGCAGTTGGGTCTGGTCCAAGGCTTTGCTCCTTGGTTTGGTGAGTTGCACGGGTAATGCCCGTGCAGTTACCTGTGCACTGAGGTCTTATCCAATTCTATCTTCCGGTGCATGGGTTGATATATAGGTTGATACACGGGTAGTGCAAGAGTGCTCTACCCGTGGACTGTGGCCTTCTTCACCTCATTTTTGCACCATTTGTCCTTTTTACCCCTCTTCATGCCTTTTCACCAAATACTTGCAATATCAATAAAAAGAGCCATAAATACTCATAAAAAAACACTCAAGAACAAGACAAAGGGTAAGGATATGAGGGCCAAAATGTATGACATTTTTGGCTCAATCAATCACAATGCAACTACACTCTTAGACTAAACAAAATATAAAATTTAAATAATTAACTAGCTATTTACAAAGATAGAGTGTACCTAGGTGGATTGATTACCACCAAGCATTGCATTGGAGCTCTCCGGCTCCGTAAGTTCAATTTGCTATATTACTCTTGCTTCTTCAATCCCTTGCAAATATGGCTTCACTCTATGGCCATTGACCTTGAAAGTGTCCCCACTCCTTAAATCTTCTAGAACCACTACTTAATAGGGGAAAACTTCCTTAATTTCCGTTGCTCTCCTACTTTGTCTAAGTCAATGTTGAGTGAGTTAATCGCCCAATATGCATGGTGCTCTAATTCCACCAGGTAGGTGACATGCCTTTCCAAAAATCAACTGGAATGGTGTCATACCAATTGGAGTTTTGAAAGCTGTTCTATATGCCCATAATGCATCATTCAACTTGGAAGCCCAATCTCTTCGGTTTGGCTTGACTGTTTTCTCTAGAATTTGCTTGATATACCGATTACTGACTTCTACTTGGCCCGAGTTTTGAGGATGATATGAAGTCGCCACCTTGTGCCTCACATTGTATTGTTTCATGAATGTGGCAAATACTCTATTACAAAAATAGCTTCCTCCATCACTGATCATACATCTAGGGGTCCCAAATCTTTTGAAAATATGTTCCTTCACAAACTTCACAACAACCTAGCTATCGTTTGTTTTGGTGGCCTTTGCTTCCACCCACTTGAACACATAGTCCACTGCCACCAAAATATACAAGTTGCCCTCTGAAGGTGGGAATGGTCCTTTGAAGTCGATTCCCTAACAATCAAATATTTCTACCGCCATATTTATCGATTGCAGCATCTCATTCCTATTTTCAATATTCCCTGACCTTTGGCATCTATCACAATTCATGCAAAAATGATAGGTATCTTTAAAAATAGAAGGCCAATAAAAAACTGCTTGAAAAACCTTCATAGCCTTAGTTCTTGCACTAAAATGGCCTTCACAACTCAACTCATGACAAAACTTTAGAATGTCCATCTGCTCACTTTCCGGAATACACCGCCTAATAATCGGATCCACTCCATGCTTGAACAAATAGAGGTCATTTCACAAATACTGACTTGCTTTCCATCAAAACCTTTTCTTGTTTTGGTATTACAAATCTGATGGTATGATGTCGTTTGTCAAGAAGTTGACAATATCTGCATACCATGGCTCTTCATTTGTAATGGCAAACAATTGCTCATCTAGAAAGTCATCTCTCAATGGAATTAAGTCTTCCTCATGCTTAGATTCATGCATCAACCTACTTAAATGATCTGCCACCACATTCTCGCTTCCTTTCTTATCTCAAATTTTGAGATCAAACTCTTGCAACAAAAGTATCCACCAGATAAGTCTTGGTTTGGCGTCTTTCTTTTGAAGAAGATATCGGAGTGCCGATTGATCTATGGATACAACTATCTTTGCCCCTATCAAATATGAACTAAATTTCTCCAAGGCAAAAATTACTGCTAACAACTCATTTTCTATGGTTGAGCAGTTGAGTTGCGCATCATTCAACGTAGGAGATGCATAGTAGATGGCGTGCGAAATATTCTCTATTCATTGCCTAAGCACTGCCTCTATCGCATAATCTGATGCATCATCACATAATCTGCTAACAACTCATTTTCTATGGTTGAGCAGTTGAGTTGCGCATCATTCAACGTAGGAGATGCATAGTAGATGGCGTGCGAAATATTCTCTATTCATTGCCTAAGCACTGCCTCTATCGCATAATCTAATGCATCATCACATATAAGTTCGAAGGGTAGATTCCAATCCGGTGGTCTCATTACCGGTGCCGATGTCAACAATATCTTAAGCTTCTCAAAAGCTTCTAAGCATTTATCATCGAAGTTGAACTCGATATCTTTTTGCAACAACCTACATAAAGGTCTCCAAATTTTGGAGAAATCCCTAAATAATCTTCTATAAAACCCGGCATGCCCTAAGAATGAACGCACTTCCCTCACCATTGTAGGGGTTTGCAAACTTCTCATCACATCAATCTTCGCCATATCTACCTCTATACCTCTCTCAGAAATTATGTGCCCCAAAACTATCCCTTGAATTGCCATAAAGTGGTTCTTCTCCCAATTCAACTAAAGATTGGCTTCATTACATCTCCTTAACACTGAAATAAGGTTGCAAAGACAATCACTAAATGAACTCCCTGTCACGGAGAAATCATCCATAAAGACTTCTATAACTCCTTCCACCATGTCTGAAAATATTGACGTCATGCACCGTTGAAAAGTTCCGAGTACATTGCATAAACCAAATGGCATACAATGATAAGCAAATGTCCTAAATGGGCATGTGAAGGTAGTCTTCTCTTGATCTTCCGGGTCGACTGCTATTTGATTGCATCCTGAATAGCCGTCAAAGAAACAATAATGGATGTGTCCCGCAAGGCGCTCCAACATTTGATCTATAAAAGGCAAAGGGTAATGATCCTTACGAGTGGTATTATTAAGCTTCCGGTAGTCTATGCAAACTCTCCACTCGGTATAAGCTCTTTGAGGTACCAACTCATTGTCCTCATTCCATACAACCGTAATACCTGATTTCTTTGGCACCACATGTATCGGACTAATCCACTTACTATCCAAAATTGGATAGATGATACCATTCTATAATAGCTTGAGAACTTCTTTCTTGACCACCTCCTTCATAATTAGGATGAGCCTTCGTTGAGCTTCTATTGACGGTTTGGACCCTTCTTCAAGAAGATTTTATGCATGCAAGCGGTTGGACTTATTCCTATTAGATCATCCAAACTCCATCCAATTGCTCCATTGTAATGCCTCAAAACTTCTATGAGTTTTGCCTCCTCTAGTGGATCTAAGACAGATGCTATAATCACTAGTAATGACTCCTTCTCCCCAAGAAAAACATACTTCAATGAAGATGGTTGAGGTTTCAATTCGTACTTTGGAGTTGAACTAGAGCTCGAAATTGATCCATTGATAGGAATCTCTTCATTGCTTTCTTCTAGTGCATTTGAACCACTTGCCTATACCAAGGTCTCGATCCAATCATCTTCTGGATCTATTCCAGTGACAATCTCCTTGCTCACAAATGTTCCTATCTAGCAAAGTTGTTCATAATCGGACATCTCTTTTTCTGAGAATTCTTCCATTCTCCTACAAACAACACATTTGGAGTCAAAAGAGTGCTTACACAATTACCTATGTACAACTATAAACTAATATAAGTAAGTAAGACTATTAGTGCAAATATTTAGAACAAACAAGAGTTGATCATCTTTCTATCATGCTTGACATCTTAATCATCTTTCTCTTTCATGCAAAATATTTAAATATCATAATATCTCCTATAGAAGTAACATTCTATACTTCCATCATGAGATAAACCGAATATTAAAAAGACCAAGGAAGATATTTATGAGGCTAAAGAGAGAAGATATTTAGTGATAGAGTTACCTTGGATAAGATGATTCTAAGAACTAAAGTGAAGGAATGGATTACCAAATTTGGACTTATGAGTTGAAATGAGTTAGTTCCCTATTTTAAGGGAGATATTTTACAAATCTGCGAGTTGGACCTCGCAATTCCATGTCAGAGAAGCTGACATGGCATCTGTTCTGTCCTAAAATATCTTCTTGGGAACTATGCTAGGAACATTCTGCGACCTCTTACTCGTAGATTATGTCCATTACTCATTGCTACTTCACACTACGAGTTCTCACTAGCAGCCTCTCCTCACAAATTCTACCCGGAATGTTTCTGCTAACTTCTGCTCACAGATCTACTCACAGAAATTCTCCCAAAATGCTCTACGAGTTCTTTCTTTCGCAACTGCGACTTACATCTCGCAGTTCCACTTCACAGATCTCTCTCAGAATGCGTTGTGACATGTTAGTTCTGACTCTATGGGTTCATACTCGCACTTCTTCCTAGCAGAATTGTCCACTGCGACTTCAGCCTAGTAGTTTACACTCGCAGATACTCCTCCAGAATGGACTGCGATTTCATTTCTTCTCCGCTGTGAGTTGGAACTAGCAGTTTCTACTCGTAGAAATTCCTTCTGCGACTTCACTCTCGCAGTCTCTACTCGCAAATGATCTCCAGAATGCACTGCAAGATGTCGCTGCGAGGTGAAACTCACAGTCCAAGCTCTCAGTCGTGACCTTTTTATGCTTTCAAAAATTTCTTCTAAGTCTCTTGCTTCCTATCTGCACTAACAACATATTTACAATCCTCCTGGTTTACCAGCCATCAAATATCAAATTCGTTCCAAATTTGTGCTTTCTTGACAAGCGACTTCTTATCTGCACAGAAACAAAATCAATCAAAAAGTTTATGCAATCAGTGGTTGAGTAACTCCACTTGTGCTACCATGATGACTAACAGTGGGGTGAAAAGACAAATCAAGAGTTTCCCTTCTTTTCAAGATGTACACCATTAGAATAGGTGTTGATTTTGTTAAATCCACATAAGTACTCTTGGTTTGGTCACCCTTATCCTTTCGGATCCATATAGGTGTTACCCTCATTTGGTTCCCCACAACATTTTCATGTCTATTCTTGCAACTCTTGATGTACTCATCGTATTGGGTCTTTTTATGACACTTATCATGGCAAAAATAACATTTAAAATGAAAATAGGTAACGTTACCCTTTATCTTCTAGTGGGTGTGTTCTGTTGTTGCTTGCTTTGGTGGATTTTGAGGTGGATCATTATTTCTTCTTGGTTGTCTCCTTCATCAAGACTTCGATGGCATGCTCGGCTTGCTCGAGCTCTATTATCAATTCACATTCCTTGATCTTAGAGACCTTGCATGCATGTTCTTTGCTAAGGCATCCTTAAGAGCTTGGTGCTCCTTGTCTTTCCTCTCTACCTCCAAACGCATCTTTCCCATTTTTCTAGTAAACTCTTCCTCTTGACTATTGACAACCCGTGCTAATTCTTCACCCTTCGTGATGGCTTCATCTCTCTCCTTCATCAATGTATCAATTATCAAGGCAATGTTGATATCTATCACATCTAGCTTCTCATCTTCCTTGATAAGGTCCTTCTATAGTTTGGCCTTCTTCTCTTCTTAAAGCATCCATACTTCATCCTAAAATGCTTGAAAGAAGTCTTCCAACTCATCCATCGATTCTTCGGTTGCTATTTAGGTTTCTTTTGTTGTCACGTTAAAACAAGTGTTCAACTCTTTTTTTTTCTTTTCTTGCGAACATATCAAACTCAACCACCTCTCCCAAGACTGTAATGGTTAGCTTCTCATGATGAACATCAACGGTGGTTCTTGCCGTAGCCATGAATGGCCTTCCAAGAAGTATGAGTTGTTCTCTGATTGTGTATTTCTCTCCAACATCAAGGACAACACTAATCTGTCGAAATGATTAGCTTGTCCACTTCTAGGAGCACTTCTTCAATAATCCCAAGAGCGTGTCGTGAAGATTGGTCCGCCAATATTAATGACATGGAGGTGTGCTTGAGTTCTCCTAACTTCAACCGCTTGTAGACCGAGGACGGCATTAAGTTGATTCATGATCCTAAGTCTAACATGGATGTCTCCCTTGAAGTGCCCCCAACAGATATTTCGACGATGAAACTTCTGGGGTCCTTAAGCTTTGGTGGGAGATCTTGCTGAATGACCGTACTGATATTGCCTCCAAGACACTCTTGGTGGTTTTGTTCCAATTCCTACTCCATCTTGCTAACTTCTTCACTCATCTTGAACTTGTTCTTTATTTGGGTATTTGGGGGTTTGTAAGGGTTCTTTGCTTTATAAAGGCGTGGATGCACTTTCTTGTTTCCCACCACAGTCACCATATTTATCCTTTCCGTGTGGTTAATAGGCACATTCCCTTATCTTGGCTCTTGGAATTTTCTTTCAATTAAGCCAATTGCATAGAAATCTTCTTAATGGAGGCTTTCAAGTTAACTATCCGTTGGTCTTCCTCTGGATTGTAGACTTGAGCTTGCTGATTGTTTTGGCTTGATTGGGCATTGTTCTGATTCCCCCATTGGTTTCCTCCATACCCTTGGTAGTTCTGATTGTTTTTGTATTGTTGATTTCCACCTTGGAATTGCCCCATGTTTTAATTACCGCCCCCATTGATTGTTTCTCCAATTAGAGTTGTAATTACTTCCATTTGGGTTATTCCTTTGACGATTATGATTATATTGGTAGAATGCTTATGCTTCCTCCTCTTGAGGTGCTAAACCTTGACCGGGGGCACATGTCCACCCAATGTCTGTTTTGCCCACACACTTGACATACTACTGCTTGTACTTGTGGTTTCTCAGAATTGCTTGCCAACCCCCTCACCTCCTTTGTCAAATTGTCCAACTAGGTCGCCAATTCCGTATGCCTCTTTCCTTCTTTGTATTGCCCTCTTGAACTACGTTGTTGGGAGTTTTGCCCCAACATTTCGTATCTCTCTAACACTTCTTCCATCGTCTTTTCTCTCATTGCTCCCCCTACAAGCATTGTCAACTATCGCTTGGGTGAGCCCTAGAAGTCCATCATAAAATGACTACACTCGACTGACTAGTGTAAACTCATGGTGAGGGCATTGAGCTGAGAGTAACTTGAATCTTTCCCATGCTTCGTGAAAAGGTTCTCCATCCTCTTCCACAAATGTAGCTATCTTTCCTCAAATCTCCTTGGTCTTCCACGCCGAAAAATACATATCGAAGAATTTTCGCTCAACCTCATCCCACGTGGTGAGTGATTCAGATGCTAAGGGCGTAAACCATTGCTTAGCCTTTTCCTTCATGCAATATGAGAAACATCGCATCCTCAGTTGATTCTCTGACAACACTCCTAACCGAATGGTTTTTATCACATTATAATACTCTTTCATATACTGAAGAGCATCCTCCCTTGTCTTTCCATAGTATGTTGGGAGAGTATTATAATGTTGGTTCTTCAATTCATAATTCCTTTGTGCCGTATTCAACAAGATTGCCGTATATGAAGGATTATTCAAATGGATGAGCTCCGACTCTTGGCAAGGAATAATCCTTCATATACCTACGATGTTCACCGTCGTGTGATTTGACTGGTGACACATGTCTTTCTCCATTCCGTGACCTAGTTGGTGACGTATCACGACTTGCCATTTCAAATGGTATCCTGAAAGTTGACAATCAAAAACTGATCAAAGATATAGTAACAAGTTAATTAATTCTACAACTAAAATGACAAATTGTACTAAAAAGAAACACAACAACGCTACAGAGAAGTTCCCCGGTAGCGGCGCCAAGATTTTTAATGCACTCCGATCGTACCACTAAACTAATGGTACTATAGAAACTAAGTTAATTGGAATGGAATGCGCTAGTCTAATTAACCCCACAGGGAACTTGAACGTGTTCTAGTGATTGGTTTAGTAAAATTCACCAAAAGTTAAGCTAATAAGAAATTGCTTGTAAATGCTTGGCTTAAATATTCTAAAGATATGTTAAGGAAGTAATGATACAATATGCTAATAACAAAGTTAACAACCCAAGTTCTAATCTTAAACCATCTATATGTAAGAGTTTCAAGTGCAAACTACTCAAGATTGGTCAACCAAGAGATAGATCAACTATTCATGCACAACAATTCATGCTTGGATGTTAAGTAAAGTTCATACCCAACAACTAACATGTGAATATATTAAGCACAAGTGCAAACTCAAATAGATAAAAGATAGACTAGATCATTACTAAAGTGTTCACATATATATAATAACTAAATCCTCAACAGAAAGGATTTAGCCACTCGTTATCAAATAATTACAAGTAAGAAAAGAGAAAGATAAAGAAAGCCCATGGTGTTCTTGATGCTCTCATCTTGCTTGCTCAACAAAACCTTGCTTGATTGACAAAGAGTAGATCTACTTACCACCTACTTAGAAGATTCTAATTCGAATTTATGTAAAACTAAAGTGTTTAAACTAAAATACAAAATCAAAGTAAAGTGATTTGTGAAAAAGGGTATTTCTAACTCTAGCTACAAAGTTATTGTACACTCTCTCTTTCCATACACACGTTTTATGGAAAGAAAAAGGTGTTTATATAGAGGGAAAAAGTCTTGGATGAAATCCACTTGTAGGGTGACGTGGAAAGGCTTCTGCGACTTAGATCTGCGACTTAGACCTCGCAGTCCCATGTCGCAGCTAGGTCGGTTAAATATCTGCCACCCCATTCTGCTGGTTGTAACTTGCAGATCTTCATTTGTGTTTTCTCTGTGACTTGGTTCTACGACTTGGACGTTGCAGTCTATGCTCGCAGTGTCTTCTGGTACTGCTTTGTGTGATGCTTATACGAGGACGAAATCGCAATCTCAAGTTGCAGTCTTTTCTGGAACTCAACTGCTAGATGGCTCTACGAGGTGTAACTTGCAGTTGTGTGTCGCAATCTTTTCTAAAACTGAACTGCTAGATGGAACTCAGAGTAGGTTCTCACAAGAAAATATCTGGTTTGGCTGCTACCTCCTTCTACTAGGTAGATCTCACAGTGTGTTCTCACAGTACTCTCTGCCTCTATTCTGCTACCTAGGTCTGCGAGTTGGAACTTGCAGCTTTAACTCGCAGTTTAGTTCTTCTAGGCTGATGTCGTATCTTGAAATGGCAGAGTCTTCTGGACACGATCTGCGACTTGATCCTGCGAGGTGTAACTCGCAGATTGCTCCAAAAATGTAATTCTAACTTCTTTTTCTCCTATATTCTTCATCAAGTCCTAAATTTCTTCAAAATAACAATAACACCTGCAAAGGACTTAAAGAGATAATTAAAACACACAAATGTTCGATAAACGGAGACAAAAGGGATGATTTAGGCTCTTCAAATGTATACAAATTTAGAGCGATCAGTTTCTATGAGAATTAAGTCACTCAAATTGGAGATTTTTGGTTTGAGTGGACATAATTTTGAATCAATTGGATGCACTTGATTGTTGATGATTTAGATGATTAGAAAGTCCTAAGGGGGTGCATTATGTAGGAAATCAATTTAATTGGAAACCTAGGGATTGTGCAAATTGGAAGCATTTTTTA
Source organism: Dipteronia sinensis (assembly GCA_033220585.1). Lineage (NCBI taxonomy): Eukaryota > Viridiplantae > Streptophyta > Magnoliopsida > Sapindales > Sapindaceae > Dipteronia > Dipteronia sinensis. Next base: position 17,183,573 of record CM065643.1, on the reverse strand, counting down.
TGGATATAGATGTGAGTATGGTTGGATTGGTGAATCTTGATTGTGTTGATGTGTGGAAGTGTTTTATTCATTCTTACAAACTCACGAATATTCAAATGGAAGCATGGAATGGGTCTTAGAAAATTGGAATTGAATTGTTTGACTTGAATTGGAATTTATCATGCTTTAATATGATTGTGACTTTGCTTGAAAAAGTTGTTAAGCATATGTCAATTTGAGTGAATGAGAACCATGCGATATCTATTGTGTGGGGATTGACCATTGAAACTTTTCTTAGATTGGGCTTTATATGATTAATGATTTGGTTCCACTACAAATGTGCACATGTGACTTAACTATTTTTGTTTTCTTTTGTGCAGAATTCACACACAATGGCAACACGAACCAAGCATATGGCAAAGAAACTTGGACAAGCGGTAGGAACTGAACTGCATCCCCTATATGAGGAAGAAGAGGAAGCCAGCCCCATCAACATTCTCTTCAGAACTGACCATCATCGACAATATCGCTAAGCTCCGGGCAACCATCTAGCTATCTAGGTGAGAGGCCGAGGAGAGAGCGAGAGCTGAGTAGGATCCTAAAAGGAAAGGACATTGGGTGGATGCTGAAGAGGAGTTAGAGGATGAGGACTAAGACATTTCTCTGCCTTGCCGGATTTGCCATTTCCTTTTATATTGAACTATTATATTCTTCTGTTAGTTAAGTTGATTTAAATTATGTACTTTAAACTCTTGCTTCAGTTCATTTTCCTTAGTTTAATAATTTGTCTTCTTGGATCAAAGCCTATCACCTCAAAGGCTCTAACCTTTGGGAGGCTAAAGCTCCTTATAACTGCTCTTGGAATTAGAGGAAACTCCTCCATCTTCGGCCAATTGCTCGTCCTTTAATTTAGAACTTCATTGGCAATGGTTTTAGTATTTCCTAATGGTTTGATAATTGGCATCCGGATGGTCCTCTCCTTTCAAAATGGAGCCCTCGCGTGGTTTATGACTCTGGCCTCCCTCTTAACGCAACGGTTAATGCCATTGTTCGTGGTGATTCTTGGAGTTGGCCAGCTGCTATATCCATTGATCTTGTCGAAATTAGAAGTCGGATGTCTTCTTACAATCTTCACTCCAATATAGAGGATAGTATTCGATGGCTCCCTTCTTCCAATGGTTTTTACTCAGCCTCTTCTGCTTTGGCTTCTCTTAGAGCCCCTCACCCTCTTGTTCCTTGGTTCAAGCTAGTTTGGTTCCCTCAAAACATTCTGAGAATGAGTTTCATCCTTTGGATGGCTGTTAGAGGTAGGCTCTCCACCCGGGACCGCATTCATAAGTATGACCCTAGGGTTGTTACTACTTGTGTTCTTTGCAACTCCCATCTCGAGTCTCATGCTCACCTGTTCTTTGAGTGTTTATTCAGTAGAGCCATTTGGACTCAACTTCTGAACTATTGTGGGTCTCCTTGGAATGGTCTTTACTGGAATAATTTTATTGCTTAGGCATCCACCCATTAGAGAGGGAACACTCATATTATTGTGGCTAAGAAGTTTTGTCTTAGGGCTGATGTTTATCACATTTGGAGAGAGCATAATTGTCGTATTTTTGAAGGCACCCAAAAGACTAGCTCGGTTGTTGCACATTCCATTATTGACACCATTCGCTGTTGGCTATCGTCTTTCAATCTCAAAGATCACCCTCTTATAGCTTTGAATTGGAATGTCAAGGCTAATTGATTTTAAGCTTTGCTCTTGTACTTGTTTTGAGCCCTTGTCTAGCTCTCGATTTCTTGTTTGCTCGTGTGTTGAGCTTTTTTGAGCCTTTGTTAAGCTCTTGCTTTGCTTCATGGGGTATGCCTCTTGTATTTTTACATTCTTTTTCTCTTTCTATGATACTATTTACTTACCCAAAAAAAAATTGTGGAGTTTTTGATATTTTGAATGTGGGATGATTTCTTAGGTTTATATTTGATGGATGATGGTATTATTTTGTGGATATCTATACTTTGATATGATGATTATTTTATGAGTGTTTGAGAATGATATTTTGATTTTGATTCTATTGATTATTCTTGATGATGAATGAGTCGAAGGCTCTTGTGAATAAATGCATGTGCATGTACAGGTCTTATTTGCCATATATAGCCCAACGTGGTTTAGGGGTTGTGATTGCTTGCATTGTTAGGATTATGCTAAATAGCAAGAGTGTAATATTGTAATTGACAATCTTTTCATATTAATAAAGTGATTTCTGGTTTTACAAAATCTTATAGCATTTATAATGATAATTGTCAAAGTAAATAATCATAAGGTCAAAAGACTATGAGAAAGGAAGAATTGTTTGTACATCTGGATATGTATGAGGTAGACAAAATTCTTTAGTTAGTCTTGAATAAACGTTCACAACTTAAGTTAAAGGTTGGGCACCTCTATCTTGATAAAGTTGTACAATTCTTTTGCTGGCATTTGAGTGGGATCAAATGAGTTATGATGAGTCTAAAATCATCGAAAGGGTCTTCGAGTAAAAGAATCTAGTGCACTGGGTGCATTGAACAGGATCACAATGAAATATTTTATCTAGAACTGTCAGTAGATACAAGTCTTTTCATTATGAGAACAATCAGAGAGTCTATCTTAATCCTGAGATAAATGATGGACTTATGATTGCAAGTGTTATCATTTGAGCTATCAATGAGTACGATTATATAGCATAGTCTATCCTCGATAGTTTGGTGGTATTCATTTGTTAATCGATAGAGGACTTCATTTATAGATATGGACATAGTGGCTCAATTTATTGAATGAGATTATAATATTATCATATGGATATTTTGAGGTATTGGATATTAAATCTCAACGTTGAGTTTTCGATAATGTCTATTGAAAACATGGCTTCTGGACAAATCAAAATATCCAAGTTCAAAATGTGGTCATATGAGTAAATATGGTAACTAGGAGAGCTATAGGCTGTCTCTGAGCTCTTGGCGATTACTGATATTATACACAAGGATACACTATCTCCAATAAGATTGTCTAGGGTATGAATGAGAAACATCTTCTTATTCCATCTTTATTTAAGAGTTCAATTTTAGCTCTTTAGTGGAATGAGCTAAAATTAATAGATAGGACCTAAGTGAATCATTTGTTGATTGTGATTAGGTTATGTCTATTGAAACTTAAATTTAGATAGCCCGCCAAGATCTCCAATCCATACGGATTTGCATGGATCACTTGATATATTCTGCTAGACTAATTTATGGGTCCATCTAGAATTATATTTAGTATATTAAGATTATAATTTGCACATTGTTTATTTAATGGGCTGCTCAAATTATAGTAATATATTAATGAGAGGCATGTGGGCTTGTTTCTTTTAGTAAGAATAAGTCTAGTTCACATGTGGGCTTTTATTTAAAGCCTGAATGGATTAAATAAAATAAGAAAATAATATTTGGCCCATATTTTTTGTGTGTGGGTGGCAAGGCTATAATAATAGCCTAAAATATTATTTTATTTTATTGTTTGACTAAATGGAAATTAATTAATTGATTAATTAATTATTTAATTAAAAATCAAAAAAAAATCTGACTAGAAATTATGTTTCCTAGTAGTATACTATTATAGTAGTATAATAAATATAAAAGACTTAATTTGGTAAGTAGATAAATAAAGAATTTATTTATCTAATCAAATAAGGAAGTCTTTAATATAATCACAAATACACTTATGAGTTGGATTAGGGTTAGGATTCTTGAGTTGATAGGAATTTGGGTAAAGCACAAATCCTCTTGAAGTGAGGAATTCGGCCAACCCTAGAATTCCTATTAAGAGAATTCAGCCAACCCTAATTAAATGAGCAATAGAATTCGGCCACCCTATATATATGATAGGATAAAATTCGGCCAAGTAAATGCTTCTTGGTTTCTTGCTAGAGAGATTTTTCTTTTGCTTTAAAAAAACATCCAACTCTAGAACATAGTGAAATTTCGGCCAAGAGGAAGAGAGAAAGATAGTTCTAAATTCGATAGTGCATGATCGTGCCTAAATTGTTGTATATTTCGGTCCTCATTCCTATTCCTTTGTCTCGTTCTTGTGTGTATTTTTTGTATATTTTATGTCTAAAAGGCTCGTTGGTGCTAATTGCAGGCAATAGATGTAATTCTGGTGTTAGAAGCGTTTAGCGGCGGTTCCGACAGAAAAGGGGCAAAAGGAAAGACAAAGAATCATAAGCAGCTCTACAGTGCGGGTCAATTGCAGGTCAAGTGCGGGTCGCAACCGTACTCCAACCGCACTCATGCTCATAGCCAGGACCTGATACAGGAGAAGATGTTAAAGTGAGGGTACAGTGCGGGTCATCCAACTGCACTTCACCCGCACTGTTTCCAAACCAGAGAAGCTGATTTGCACCTGACATTAGAGTGCGGGAACAGTGCGGGTCATCCAACCGCACTCCAACCGCACTATTGCTCAAGACAGAGGAGTGGATTTTACACCTGACAGTAGAGTGCAACTCAAGTGCGAATCAAGTGCGGGTCAAGTGCGGGTCAAGTGGGGGTAATCCAACCGCACTCCACCCGCACTATTTTCCAGATCCGAGAACTGAAGGTGAAGACAACCCATACAGTGCGGGTAATTCACCCGCACTCTGCGTGTGACAGCTTCTGTTTTCAAGCTTAACTGACCTATTTTTCCATCCCCTATAAATAGAAAAGCATGGGAACGAACCAAAAAGGCTACCATACCTCCCAACACTTGTAGTTTAAGCTAGAAACACATCTCCCTATCATCCAAACCATCTCTACTCAATCAAAGGCAACTAGGAAACTAGGATTCAAGCTTCAAGGAAAGAGATCAATCTTCAAGGGTTTTCTCTTTGTAGGGAAAAATTAACTAAAACCGCAGCTGAAGGCGAAAAGTAAATTTTCGTATAGTTTAAAATTTTTCTAAAGATTTGAACCTTAACCCTTTAATTAATTAAACACAAATATACGGTTAGAGTTAAATACCTCTTGTTGCGTGATCCGATTGACTTACGTCGATGGTAATCCGTAAGATCTTCAATCCTAGCACGTACGTGAATCACCTAGGAGCGTGGTCTCCCTTTTTTCTTTGAATTGCTTACCTGAGAATGGATGTATGGAACTTCTGATCCTGATCTTCAATCCCAAAACACCAAGAGCCTAGAAAAATAGTTTCGGTTACTTTTGAATTCACAATCGATATGATTGGAACTCGTGTAACCCTAAATCGAAAGTGTGCACAAAACCTTTTGATGTTAAAGGCTTACAAGTGCACTATCGAATGAGAACTTATTTTTATTTTTCTCTCTTGGCCGAAATTCTATGTATATTGAGTAAGATTTTTATTTTTCAAAGCAAACAAAAATCTCTCTCACTCAAGCTTCTTTTTTTGTGGCCGAAATTTATCACCTTATATTTATAAGGTGACCAAAATTTCTCCTTCTCAAAATAGGGTTGGTCGAATTCTTTGTGTAGGAAATCTAGGGTTGGCCAATTTCCTTATTTGAAAAGGAATTGTGCTTTTCCCTAATTCCTATCAATTTAAGAATCCTAACCCTTATAGGACTAGGGTGGCCGAATTCTTTGTGTGGTCGAATTCTTTGTGTGGTATGGAGTGTATGTGGACTTAATCCTTACCACATTAGGACTACTATCACTTAAAAGAATTCTAACCCTAATCTAACACATAGTATTTTATTTACTAATCAGGAAAAGATTTTGAGTTAAACTATTAATTAATTAAATAATTAATTAATTTCCATTTAATCAAAACAATAAAATAAAATAATATCTTTGGCTATTTTATTAGCCTTGCCGCCCACACCATATATATATGGGTCTAATATTATTTTTCTTATTTTATTTAATCCATTAGACTTTAAATAAAAGCCCACATGTGAACCAGACTTATTCTTACTAAAAGAAAAAAGTCCACATGTCTCCTTTTAATATATTAATATAATAGAGCAGCCCATTAAATAAATAATAGACATATTATATTATTAATATATTAAATGCAATTCTAGATGGACCCATAAATTGGTCCGGTAGAATATATCAAGTGATCCATGCAAGTACGTGTGGATTGTGGATCTTGGCGGGCTATCTAAATTTAAGCTTCAATAGACATAACCTAATCACAATCAACAAATGATTCACTTAGGTCCGATCTATTAATTTTAACTCATTCCACTAAAGAGCTAAAATTGAACTCTTAAATAAAGATAGAATAAGGAGATGTTTCTCATTCATACCCTAGACAATCTTATAGGAGATGGTGTATCCTCGTGAATAATATCAGTAATCGCCAAGAGCTCATAGACAGCCTATAGCTCTCCAAGTTACCATATTTCTTCATATGACCACATTTTGAACTTGGATATTTTGACTTGTCCAGAAGCCATGTCTTCAATAATCATTATTGAAAACTCAACGTTGAGATTTAATATCCAATACCTCAAAACATCCATATGATGATATTATACTCTCATTTAATAAATGGAGCCACGATGTCCATATCTATAAATGAAGTCCTCTATCGATTAACAAATGAATACCACCAAACTATCGAGGATAGACTATGCTATATAATCGTACTCATTGATAGCTCAAATGATAACACTTGCAACCATAAGTCCATCATTTATCTCAGGATTAAGATCGACTCTCCGATTGTCCTAATATTGAAAAGACTTATATCTAGTGACGGTTCTAGATAAAGTATTTCATTGTGATCCTGTTCAATGCACCCAGTGCACTAGATTCTTTTACTCAAAAACCTTTCGATGATTTTAGACTCATCATAACTCATTTGATCCCACTCAAATGCTAGCAAAAGAATTCTACAACTTTATCAAGATAGAGGTGCCCAACCTTTAACTTAAGTTGTGAACGTTATTCAAGACTAACTAAAGAATTGTGTCTACCTCACACATATCCGGATGTATGAACAATTCTTCATATCTCATAGTCTTTTGACCTTATGATTATTTTCCTTAACAATTATAATAACAAATACTATAAGTATTTGTAAGAATCAGAAAACACTTTATTAATATGAAAAGATTGTCAATTACAATATTACACTCTTGCTATTGAGCATAATCCTAACACTTTTTACACTCTCTCTTAGTTTATTGATTTGTAATAGAACATGAGTAGCTAAAATACCCCACTATGGGGTTGATGTTATTTGTTTGATGGATATTTGGGCTTTGTAAATAAACTCTATGTATTATATTTATACTATCTCTATGTTTTATTCCATTGCTTGAATTGATTTCCATTATTGATTTGCTTGGATACACCCTCTTTGCATGATTGATTTGGATTACTTGAGTAGGCAATTAGGTTGTCTAATGTTCCATTGAATGGAAGGATTTCCAGAAATCCGGCTCTACAACCATGTCCTTAATCTAATCTTAAATTAGTGGCTTTCACTATACATCCTAGGTTAGCCACTTGTGAGAGAATTAGAAGCCTCCACTATACACCATATGTTGGCTATTTTAGTGATTTTACGAGAACTAACCTTCGAGTAGAATTTGGTTGATAACCTCGAGCCTCATCCAATCTCAAATGGGTGGCATTCACTATACATCCTAGGTTGGCCACTTGTGAGGGAATTGGAAGCCATCACTATACACCCTCGGATGGCTACATTAGTAATACGGTTGAGCCACAGCTAGATAGATGAGCATTCATGGAAAAAGTACCGATTGAGTAACTAGCCATTGTTGGTTGCTTAGGAGGGATTAATCGCTAGTAGGAGGTCTTCACTATACACCCTAGGTTAACCTCTTACTAGAGATATATACCAACACTATACACCCTAGGTTGGTTACATTTGTCAATACATGCTTAATTGAGAGTTTGTTGCAATTGCCTCAATATTCACTTACGAGTCCATCAACTCCGTAGTTCCATCATCATTCATTCATCACTCCATTGTCATCCCATTTTATTTGCTTTCATAGTTTAGTTTATATTGTATTTTCATTCACCATCACTTTTACTTTTATGCATACTAGTTATATTAATCATAATCTTATCACCGCTACCCCGATCTCAGTGGACGACACACGTGCTTACCGCTTTACTTGTATTTCTACTTGTGAACTCATCACATAGGTTTTATAAATTGTTTTGACGGACGGTTTTCTGACGGCAAAAACCTTCTCATCAGTGCACTTGTAAGCCTTTACATAAAAAGGTTTTGTGCACACTTTCGATTTAGGTTCACGCGAGTTTCAATCATAACGATTGTGAATTCAAAAGTGACCGGAATGATTTTTCTAGGCTCTTGGAGTTTTTCTGATTAACAATCAGGAAAGAAGATTTTGTTTTTCCATTCTCAAGTACGTAATTCAAAGATAGGGAGACTACGCTCCTAGGTGATTCACGTTCGTGATCGGATTGGAAGATCTTGTGGATTACCATCGACGCTAAGTCAATCAGATCACACGACAAGAGGTATGTTATCTTTTGAATATATGTATGTTTAATTAATTAAAGGGTTAAGGTTCAAATATTGGAAAATTTTTAAACTACACTAAATTCATTTTTAGTCTCCCTTCTGCTGTGTTTTTCGTATTTTTCCCTACATGCATATGCTTGTACAGGTTTCGAACTTATATTTCAATTCAATTTGGGGGTTGTTATGCCCTCATTCCATCATTTTGATAAATGCTTGATGTCGATTTGAATATGTTGGTGCCTTGTGCTTAATTGAAAATATTGCATTGTTTTGCCTTCTAAGATATTTGAGCCTTAGTTTGGTCGTTTTGTATATGGGCATTAATTGTGCATGATTAATGCCTAGGTTTGTTTGGTTTGTGTCGTGTTAGGTGCGCGCCGCTAGGCCGGGCTCTCTTGTCTCCAACATTGGGGACAATGTTGAGTTTTAGTTTAGGGGTGTAGACGCATTTGAGTTGCCTTTCTAGTCTTTGAGTCGTTTTTATGTCAAAATTTTTAAAATTGTTGCATGGCCAATTTTCAAGCTTAAAAAAAAGCTTTGGTGTGATGCCTTGAGCATGTGCTTGTGGCGAGTTTGTTTATACATAATGTGTTAAGTTTAGTGACTCTGTATCACTCTAGGGTCTCACTTACACTTCATGGGCTAGTCTCATCCTTTTATTGTTTAAGTTGAGGGGACTTGGTGCTCAAGCACCTTGTTCTTGGAGACTACCTAGTGAGTTCATAAACACAAGCCTTAAAAAAAATGCATTTATAAGTGTTATCGTTTTCAAATCTTAAACACCATTCTCGTCATGTGCATCATTTTCCATAGGACATGCATCATTTTAGTGGACTGATTGATAAAGACTTACATTCCCTTGATAGATGGATTTGTTTATATGATTTTAGGTAATGTGTGTACATGTAACCACGTATATCAGCCTAAACACATTTCCAAATCCTTAATTGTGTGCTCCATAGCTAACTTTGAGGCCAAACACTTACCTTTCATTTGGTACCCACAATATAACCATAAAACCATTTAGCCTAAACACATGCCTACCTTTGTTATCAATCATGTTAGGATGTGTAGTTGTGGTTGTGGGAACCCAGATTTACATTGCGCAACGGAGACATGGTTTTAAAATTTTTTGTGCAACGTATAAACCATATACAATATACAAGAATATAGAATGAGTATTAGATCATACCCTTGAAGATCTACTCCTTCATTTCTTTAAGATTTATTCCGATTACGAACCACCAAGTCTTCCTCGCTAATTCCTGTGATCCAGTAACTGTGTGTGGGCATATCATGATCTTCAAGGAACTGAGGAGGATGCAGAGGCTTGAAGAAAGAACTCATTATTTTCTTCTTGGCAAGTTCGGCCACCACAAGCAAGAATATTTTTTTTTCTTTGCTTGGCTGAATTCTCTCCCTAGACTTTCTAGGGTTTTGTTTCTTGTGTTTTTGGTTCAAAGAATCACAATGAGTCTATATCTTAGTTATATTAATATATCTATATATATATATATATATTTATAACTAGATACAAATCATTTTCCAAATATATCTCGATATAGTAAAAGGATAATTAGTATTTAAGTGTCCTAGGTAAAGTGGGATTCTAACTCCCACCTAACCCTAGTTAACTTAAACTTATAAACTAGACTAAGTAAAGAATAAATAATCTAATTATTTTATCTTTGTCTCAATCATGATTTGAACCTGTAACCTCCATTTAATAATTAATTAACAATTTATAATTATTAATTCATTAATTAATTAAATAATCTCATTATTCAGTTAATCTCTGAATAAACATGTGTCACTTTCGCAACACGGTTAATTAGATGATCCAATTAGTTAATCGTGACCCTTGTTACCTTAGATCAATCGGGCTAGAAAGGGGACCTAATGGATCCACATATTTGAGCTCCAATAATACATAGAAATAATTAATTAAACTCTTTAATTAATAATTTATGATTATTAACCTCGGAGTTATTCACTAAAAACCAGAGACTGCACTCTCGCAACTGTAGATGTATTACACAAACCGAAATTATAATTGTCCATCGATATAGCTATTGCATACGGTATGATCCTCCACAAGTAGTTCATAATTAGAGATGGGTCATAAAGTCCGTTATACCCCGCTAATTGTATCTTTTCCAATAAGTACCATTGATTCTCTGATGAACAATAAATCCTAACTTCCTTTACGGAAAAAGGAGAGTGCTCATATTGTTCAAGCCCCGAATCAACCCTTAAGGGAAATACTATATATTTCTCTCAAGAAGGAGTGGATTCCACTATTGTGTACAGACATTCCAGGCCACAAGCCAAACCGTGATTCCAACATACAAAGTTATTGACCGAGAATACAGCTCTGATCTCACCCATGGTATATCAAAAACCACGATATAACCTGAATGAGTCGATAAGACACTCAGGATTAAGGTCACCCATATATAGCCATCATTTGTTGATATATATGAATCTCATTATGTAACGGATCTTGGTGAGAGATTCATATAGACCATGGCCCAGTCCTATATGATCACATCATATAAATTGTCTCCATTCTCATATCACCATATGAATAGTCTAGGTTAAGACCACCGTACATTATGGAATGGACCACAGCTGTAGATTAACCACAAATAAAGTACCCAACTTTATTTGCTATCTACAGACTATTTAGATTGCTCATCTCAAACTAAATTCCTTTGTATATGACACTCATATACTCAGTTAGAGATTACATCCGGCAATCTTGGATGTTTAGTACATATGATATAAATGTACGAGATAGATTTATAGAATAAATAAACTACTTCTTTTATTAATGTTTCATTCACATTTACAAATTACAAGCTTTAGGGCATAAATCCCAACAATCTCCCACTTGCACTTAAGCAGATGAGATATATCTCGTAATCCTGGACCCTGTAGGTGACCTTCAAACACTTTAGCCGTCAAGGTCTTCATAAATGGATCAGCATGATTGTCCAACGACGCTATCTTGGTCATGGTCAAATCCCCTCTCTGCACTATCTCTCTAGATGAGATGATATTTCCTCTCTATATGCTTCCCTCTTTTATGGCTTCTTGGTTCTTACTATTATTATCACAATAAAGTGTGATGGGCTTATCCAGATCTGAAACAACTTCCAGATCAGTCGAGAACTTACGAAGCTAGACTGCCTATTTAGCTGCTTCATAAGCTGATACATATTCGGCTTCCATGGTGGAGTCAGCAATACATGATTGCTTAACACTCCTTCATACTATAGCTCCACCATCAAGGGTGAAAACTGATCCATATGTGAATTTCCCAGAATCCCTGTATGACTTAAAATCAGAGTCTATATATCCTAACGGGATCAACTCCTGCCCAGAATATACTAGCATATAGTTTCTCGTTTTCCGAAGATACTTGAGAATGGCCTTTACAACAACCCAATGATCTAATCCTGGGTTGGACTGAAACCTACTGGCTACTCCCACTTTGAAGTAGATGTTTGGTCTTGTGCATAACATAGCATACATAAGACAGCGAACTTCAGACGCATAGGGAACATGTCTCATATCCTCAATTTCTTGAGGTGTCTTAGGACACTGTTCCTTAGACAAGTGAACTTCATGCCTAGAAGGTAAATTACCTTTCTATAAGTTCTGCATCGAAAATTGCACAAGTATCTTGTCGATATACGATGCCTGAGACAATGCTAAGAGTTTGTTCTTACGGTCCCTAATTAATTGGATCCCTAGAACATAACTCGCCTCTCCCAAAGCTTTCATTTGGAATTGGCTAGCCAGCCAGCCCTTTACTTCCGACAATACCCCTACGTCATTCCCAATAAGTAGGATATCATCTATGTATAAGATTAAAAAAAACTGCTTTCTTGTCAATGATGCTCTTGTAGACACAAGGCTCATCAACGTTTTGATGGAAGCCATAGGTTTTGATAGCATTATCAAACCTAATGTTCCAAGATCTATACGGTTACTTTAGTCTATAAATGGACCTTTGCAACTTGCAAACCTTTTACTCTTGATCTGGAGACACACACCCTTCTGGTTACATCATGTAGATGCTCTCATCAAGATTTCCATTTAAAAATGCAGTCTTGATGTCTATTTGCCAAATTTCTTAATCGAAATAGGCAGCAATAGATAAGAGAATCCTAATAGACTTAAACATGGCTACTGAAGAGAAGGTCTCTTCATAATCGACCCCCTCTTTTTGGGTATAACCCTTTGCCACTAGCCTTGCCTTGAAGGTCTCTAAATTCCCATATATTCCACTCTTTCTTTTGTAGATCCACTTACACCCTATAGGTTTTATCCCTTCTGGTAAGTCTACAAGTTTCTAAACTGAGTTGAAGTACATAGACTCCATCTCGAGATTCATGGCTTTAAGCTATTCCTCTTTATCAGAATCTTCCATTGCATTCTTAAATGTCAATGGATCATCTACACTATCATTAGAGACAACATCTCATCCCTCTCCAATACCCAAATAGAGTTCAGGTTGTCGCACAACCCTCCCACTACGTCTAAGTGGTAATGTATCCTGACTATGAATCATCTGACTATTAGATGTTAATGGATCAACAACTCTTGTTGATTAAGCATTGGTCGTACCAGGCTCCATCTCATTTAAGTAATTTTGCTTCGAGGTTTATGGTTACTCATATAGTTGTCCTCAAGAAACGTTGCATTTGACGATACAAATACTTTGTTCTCCTCAGGACTATAGAAGTATCCACCTCTAGTCTCCTTGGAATATCCTACAAACAAGTAGACCATAGACTTAGGGTCCACCTTTCCTAATTATGTTCTTCAGTACATGTACTGGACACCCCCATATGTGGAAATGTCAAAAACAAGCTTTACGACCATTCCACAACTCTAAAGGTGTCTTAGGAACATATTTGGATGGGACTACATTTAAAATGTAGGCATCTGTTTGTAGTGCATATCCCCAAAAGGAATTTGGTAATGATGAGAAAATAATCATAGAGCTCACCATTTCCATTATGGTTCTATTTCTCCTCTCCACAACACCATTCTGTTGTGGTGTTCCAGGAGCTGTGAGTTGGGATACAATCTCATACTCAACCAAATGGTCTTCGAACTCTTGGTCAAGATACTCACCTTCACGATCTGATCGTAGAGCCTTGATAGTCTTGCCTAATTGGTTCTCAACTTTAACTCGAAATTCTTTAAACTTTTCAAAAGTTTCTGACTTCCATTGCATTAGGTAGACATGTCCTTATCTAGAGTAGTCATCTATAAAGGTGACATAATACTCATAACTACCCATTGTTTTAACATTCATCGATCCACAGACGTCTGAGTGTATAAGCTCTAGTGGTTCCTTAGCTCCAAGCCCTTTTCCAGTAAAAGGTCTCTTGGTTATTTTACCTTTTCAACAGGATTCACAGACAGGTAAGGTGCCAACCTCTTACTTCGTTAAAGGCCTACTTTTAACTAATCTGTCTATCCTGTCAAGGTTAATATGGCCAAGTCTTAGATGCCATAAATACGTTTCATTATTTGGAGAAATTTTCTATCGTTTTATTTTAGGTTTTTCAACTTTAAACAATTCAGCATTGAGTAGTGATGTATGAATTAACGGTCTTAAAACATACAAGTTGTTTTCATTTAAACCTGAACAATACCATTTATAGAAACAATAACTGACTTATTATTAAAATAAATAGAATATAATTGTTCCAACAATTTGGATATAGAAATCAAATTTCTTGTAAATCCATGAATAAAATAAACAGAGTTTAACATAAGAAAACAATTTTCAAAATGGAGTCTAATTACTCCCACTGCTTTTGCTGACATGACATCCCCTGACCCAACACGCATAAAGAAGACTCTTTCCTCAAGCTCTATCCAAGAATCAGTCCACTGCAAAGAAGAGAAAAAATGGTTAGTGGCCACTGAATCAACTATCCAATGTGAAGAATCATCTTCCACTAAACATTATTCAATAACAAGTAAATCACATTTACCTTTTGCCTTTTTCTTCTTGGCAACCTCTTCTAGATATTGAGGACAATTCCTCTTCCAGTGACTGACCTTGTCACAATGGAAACACTTTCCTTTGCCATTATCCTTGTCGGTGGAGGTGCCATTCTTCTTGCTTTGGGCTTTCTTGGTTTGGGCTTACTCTTAGCCTTCCAGTAGACCTCTTCCTCTTCTTAGATCCAGAGGAAGATGGTTCAGCAACATTTGCTTCACCGGTCTTACCTTTGTTGTCCTTGGTCATGGAGTCAAAGGTAGTGAGCTCATTAAGCAATTGGGTCAGACTGGACCTCAACTTGTTCATCCCATAGTTGCTTTTGAACTGATCGAAACTCTTTGGAAGAGTCGTTATTATGATGCTCACCTAGCTAGGTTCATCAATGGCTCTGCCATTGACCTCTACCGTGTTGAAATATGACATCATGCTCAGGATATGTTCCCAAACAAATCCACCCTCCTTCATCCAAGCAAGCATTGCAGAACAAATAGCTTCGTGCTGCTTTTGCTCAGAGAGCTACCCAAACAAAGCATGCAATGACTCCATGACTTCGAATGCATTGCTGTTAGGATTTTGAAGTCATGTTGGCATTAATTTCATATCAAAACAATGTTTCACTTGTATTGATTAGTTTTCTTAGGTTGATGATGATTCAACCTTAAAAGAAGATTTGGCAACGTATCAAGCAAGATTGAGTCTTCAAAGAGAAATATGCTTCATTGCTCAACAAAGGTATATTTATACCTCATTTCTCTTACAAGGCCATTGCATCCATATGTGTCATTGCATTGTTGTCCTCAATTTGTGTAACTCATTCACACACTTAATATAGAATGCTCATGCATTAGCTTTAAATTGACAAGTTTTGTAAATTGCATGTTCAAGAACTATATCTAAGAAATGAAATTCTTGTGTATTCATGTGTTTGTTTGTTTATGTTTTATGGACTTCAGACTTGAATTTGATCTTATATTATTCTTTATTGAGTTTTGGTAATTTCGGTTACTCATTCATTAGTTTTCAAGTTCCGAGTAAAAAGTTACAAAGCTTTCGGTCACTTACCATGCATTGTCTTTGTCTTCATGTATCGAGTCGAATTCATAATTTCTGCTCTAAGTTTCATAGTTTTCCATGTGCATGAGTGAGTCCCGGTTCGTAATCCAAAAATAGAATCGAATTCGGAGTTCGGAGACGGAAGAACGGTCGATGAACGCGAAGGTACGCGGGGGAGGATGTAAGTGGCCAAAGGCCACTTGCCACCCATCCCCGAGGAGGAGCGTGGCCATCACGAGGAGGAGGGCCTACTGTCCCAGAGATGGCTACGCCCCTCCTTGGGGAGCTGAGGTGGCATATGGCCATTGGCCCCCACTTTCCCTCTCATTAAATATGCCTTCATTTTCATTTTTAAAAAAAACTTGGAAAACTTGTGCAGAATTTTCTCTCCAATTTTTCTCACCTTCCAAGCACCATAACTTTCTCAAATCAACTCCGATATGAGTGATTCAAGTTGGAGAATCTTTGTCTTGAAGTCCCCTACCTTCTCCAAGTTACGTTTCTGTCATTTGTTCAAGTTTTGTGGTGGTTTTATAGTCATAACTGAAACTGCACGAGATTACTAGATATTGTTCTAATCTTTATGTTTTGATCTTCAATGTCTTCAATTACCTTGAGTTTTCTTCTTCTATATGTATGTGTTACTTGGAAAATTGTATTTGAGAAGTAGAGCTTCAATTATAAGCTAATCTAGTCTAATTAGAGACTTGAATGTAAACTAGTTTTCTTGAAATCTAGGTTTTCACATGTTTGTGAGTTGTATTGTGATTAGCTTATTATCTAGGGCTATATGTTCTTTGATTGACTTTATTTTCATGATTGATAGCCTTTTTATGTGCTAGGACTCATTATTTGAACATATTTAGGATAAGCACATTTGATTTCATATTTAGAGCTAATTAGGATTTAATTGACTTGTTCATAAATACATGCTCTAAATATTTGCTAGAATATTCCTTGATCATATTTCTGTGAATCTAGCATGTTTATATTTGTTACTAAAAACTTGAATTTGTGCTTAATGTATATGATTGATTCAAGTTTTAGTTACATGAATGATTCTAGGAATTTAATGTGTTTAGGTGTTTTCACATGTTTTAGAATGTGTTCATGTTTAGTAATTAGACAATTTTGATTTATGAACTCACATACTTATGTCTAGTTCCCATAGAATGTATTGATCTCATATTCTATTTTGAGTGCTTGTTTGCGTTTTGCATTCATTGATCACACTAGGAAGTCCTTGTAAAAAGCATGAAGTATTGGCTAGGACATGTGGTCCGGATAGTCAAGCAAGGAGTCTTGGTTAGGACATGTGGTCCGGATAATCAAGTATGGGAGACTTTCTAAAGGCATGGGTGCCTTGGATAGAAAGTAGACTTTTTATTGGTAGACCCGTGATATTAAGATACGATGGAGTCCAATAGAAAGTGTGTCATTTGTTGATCACTCTTGAGGAATTTCCAACTTCTTAAAGGTGTTGTGTATAAGTGGAGTCCAATAGAAAGTATGTCATTTGTTGATCACTTTTGAGGAATTTCCAATCTACCAATAGGGATTAGGTAGACGTCGAGTCCAATATAGAGTGTGTCATTTGTTGGTCACTTTTGAGGAATGTCTTGTCTACTTTCCAATAATAAAAGTACCCAATGGTTGTATTCAACCCGTGGATGTTTCTGTTGGAACCCCGTTCAATGGTAACGCAGCGGAAATAGTTTTTTAAAAAATTTTATACATAATCTGGAACCAGTGAACTTGAAATCGTAATTATTTTTCCGGAACTAATGCATACAATATATAAACATAGGAAATTGTAATCAATATGTTAAAAAAAATATATTTAGAACCTTACCAACATTTGGAGGTTCCTTCACTTTACGATATGCTCCTAGTCTGTACCACTGATCTTCCTAGCTATTCCCGGAATGGGTAACTGCGTGTTAGCGCGTCACGTACTCATGAACTTAGGAGAATGTAGAGAAAATAAGAATAAACTATTTCTTCTTGTTCACTGTGCAACACTTGCACCGCACACACTTGCACCAATATTTTAATTTGCGTTCTTTTTTATATAATTTGTCCTTGATCAACATATATATGCGTTGAACAATATATATATATATATATATATATATATTGTTAACGGAAATTTTGCTCGGGATGAGAAATCTCAGTTAACGCCCTCGAGACCACTACCACGTAGGTGGTGGCCAAAATTCTTTATATATGTAACAATGATTTATAAAGTGACAAGTAAACAAGAATGTTTTTATTTAACATGCATGGTATACGAATACAAAGATTCTTCTCTCTTTTCTCTCAAATCTCTCTGGGAAATGGTCGATTGTTAGTCATATGCCTGTCGAATAGTAGTCTCCTCTTTTCCTTTCTTTTCTTTTCTATTTATACATGGTTTGTAGGTCAACAGACTGATTCTCCCTTGATTGTCTCAGTGATTGTCTCAGTCTCTTCCTTATCGGGCGGGATTTCTTGCGTTAATATCATTGACTTTTGGATTGACTCTCGAATTGAGAGTATCGTGGTGGAGATCAGTTTGTTTCCTTTTTTGGATTTTATTACTTGTTCTGCATGTAGGTAACGTTTCCAGGTATGATCCTTATAGAGGTCGTGGGATATGATGATATGGTGTGGTGCATCAATCAGGGAGGTTGATCAGTATTTCGACTTTGATGTTCGAGAAGTTTCATCCAGCTTGGAGCCAGATCTGGCTTCCCTTGACTTTTTCGAAGCTAGGTGTGGCCTCGACTGACCTTTTTGAAGCTAGGTGTGGCTTCGACTGACCTCGCGGCCTTCTAGGGACATTCTTCTATGTCAATCGAGGTACAGACGAGTTTCTTGAGCATTTGCGAGATGACCTTGACTTCTTGGAGCTTCTAGTTTTGGTGATGCGGGCTAAATCTGATCGTTCCGGGCTCTATCCCGGATGTTTCCGGAGCCCGCCCTTGTTCCTGGGGTGGTATCACAGTTTGGCCCTGGATAGAGAGGTCTCCTGGTGGAAGCTCTCGGGTCCGGGCTCTATCCCGGGTGTTTCTGGAGCCCGCCCTTGTGCCTGGGGTAGTATCGTAGCTTGGCTCTGGATATTGAGATCTCCCGATGAAACTCATGGGTATGGAACCAGGTCTAGAAGGTGGAAAATTTTCCTTTGGTCCTTAGCCAATTTTGGCTATTAACAGAAGTCCCCTCTGACTTAAACACTAGACGTCGAGCTCGGGGTTGAGGTCGGATTTTCACTTTATTTGGGAAATCTTCCTCTTTTTACCGTTACCGAAATTTTGGGAAATTTCTTCATTTGAGTGACGTGTTGTGAACCGACTATTTTATCTTCGAATTAATCTGATCACGTTACGGAAGTCCCTGAGATTTTTTACTGTTACCAGGATCTTAGGGAGATCTTCCTCTTAACTGCGTAAATGATGTGGCATGAGATGATTAGCCCACTTTCGAGTTTAATCCGGTTACGTTACTGAGTCGATTTTTTTACCATTACCAAACGAGTATCTTGGTAACTTGTGTTGTTGCCCTCCTGCCTATATATATGTCTGTTTTCCTCCTCCTCTTCTTCACATCTTCTCGAGCTAAAAGAACTTTTTGTTGAGAAATATTTCCACAGCTTTTCCTCCAAGCTTGCTTCTTTCTTCATTCCTCGTCTTCTATTCTTTCTTCATTCTTCGTCTTCTATAATATCGAAAAACAGTCGTGATTCAAGTGATTCCATATTCAACGGTGAGGAGGTCTTCAGTCTTAGTCTGGGGAAGCGGGTTAGGAGGAGTTCTAACGGTAATGATTCGCCGCCCACCTCACAACGTCGCGGTCCAGTAGGAATGTATCTACCGGGACTGGGTTCTCCTACCATCCCGACCACCCTTTAGATATCGTCGATGATGATTCCGACAAAGAAACGGCCGATGGCACTATGGGAGAGCATCAGGTCTCGGCTTCTGGTCCCCTTGGGGAGAGGCTCCCTCTCTACGATTTCCGGGTTATCCCAGATTCCACCGTTGTCCCGGTATCGATCGACCGCTTGAGGTCAGAGTTTGGTATCCCCGACAGTATATCCATCTCGGTGCCTCCCAAGAATTTCTAGGTTTTTAACCCCCCCTAAAGGCATGCTTCCGATCCATGTGGCCGCTCTTGAGAACGAGGTCAGGCTTCCCCTCCATCCGACCCTTCGGCGGGCTCTAAACGCCATCCAGCTCGCTCCCCTTCAGTTAACGCCGGGCTTCTGGAGGCATTTGATTGGGTTCCTTGTGTTCTGGAGGGAACAATGCCAGATGAGTAAAGTGACGAGGGAGCCAGGTGCAGAGGAGCTGGCTTATCATTTTCATATAGGGAGCTTGTCTGGGGCTCCACGGGGTCAGTTCTACGCCAAGGCCAAGAATAAGCTCAATTTCATCGTTCCTGGTGCTTCGAAGAAGGATCCCGCGTGGAAAGAAGAATGGATCCTGGCGGGGGATGACTGGGGGAGCTAGATTTTCATCGGATGGCATGAATTCGAGGTTCCTACGGCTTTCAGTGACAAGCCCTCCTGGGACCGGGACTCCCTGCCTGCCGAGTCTGAAGCCGTCTTAAAGGCTATTCTAGCCCGGAATTACCTGAATCCGAAGTTCCCTACCGCTGAAGCTTTTGACCCTCGTAGGGTGAACAAATATCTACGGATTTCAGATGCTATTACTCGTAAGTATCCTTGTATCGCTTCGTCTTATTACTTAGCTTGGTTCTAACATTTTCTTCTTTAATCTGCTTATTCATAGTTTTTGTCGTGGAGCCAGCCACCCAACACGTATCACGCTCTCCTCAAGGTGGAGCTTCTCTTCCCTCCTCTGGGGTCGAACCTGCCCTGGCTTCTTCTGTCTCTCCGGCTGGGTCCAAGATGGCCACTCTGGCCTCGCGGGCTTTCTGGGCTTTGGGCAAAGCTCCCAGGTGGTTGGCCCGGCTGTTTCTGCCCCCTTCGGCCGTGGCTGCTAAAGTCGTTATCCCTTCGACTCAAACACCTGATTCAGCTGCGCTTCCAACAACTAAAGCCTCGGCGGTTTTTGGGAAAGATGTCGCGAAGGCTCCTTCCAGCTGCTCCCGGCCTCAGTCGAGCTCGACAGGGCGGGATGAGGTCCTGGAGCAGTTCATAGCGTCCTGTCCGGGTGGTGGGATCTCCAAGATGGCTTCTATGCCTATGGACGTCCTTATAACCAAGGGGTCTGCTATCTTAGCTGAGATAATTGTATTTCCTTCACGCTATTTTTGTTAATTCGTTCAGTTTCTAACTCGGGTTTTGTATTTGTAAGCCTTTAAGGTTAATGTCGTGATGGGCCAGCAGGTAGCCCTCCTCCGTGATTGGGCTACAAAAGCCGAGGCTGAAGCTGAGAAGGCCGGGGAACTGCTCAAGCAGGCTCGGTCTTTAGTGGAAGAGGTGACTTCCAGCCAGGGCAAAATTGAGCTCGAGATGGCTGAGCTTCGCTGCGATCATGAGAGGATGAAGCAATCTTTCGATCAGGAGCGTCTTCAATCTCTCTAGTGGGATAGGCAGCGGAATTCCTGGAGATCTGAGGCTAAGAAGCTGGACCTCGAGAACCGGTCTCAGATTACTCAGGTGGCCAAGCTGCAAGCTGATGCGGAGACCTCCTTCAGCGACGGGTATTTTTCTGCTTCCTTTCAGGCCGCGGAAGCTCTTCCTCCTCCCTTTGATTTATCGGCTATTGCGGGCTGGGACAGGTAAGAAATAATGCTCAAAGCTGCCAAGTTATCTCACCCTGAGGGCGACAATGTGGTCCCTTCTAGGCCAGCAGGAACTGAGAAGCAGCCCACTCAGTCAGATCCCTCCTTCCATCTTCCTCCCTTTATCACCTCGGGTCCTGGGGAGTCTTCCAACAAAGTGATGTCTTCTCGATCCGAGGAGGACCAATCGGGAGCTGGTGAAGAGGTTAGGAGCCCATCTGAAGATCCCCCTTTAACAGAGATGGAGGTCGACAGGAGCCAGATGGGGTCCTTGGCTGCCCTTCTTGACGCGGCTGTCCCTCCTGAGGTTATGGAGGTAATTAATGAAGTATTGGAGGAAGATACAGCTGATCATCCGATGGAGCCTCTAGATGGAAAAGCGGTCGGCGAGGATAACCCAGATGGACAGCTACCTGTAGAGGGGGTTGATGTCGTGGATCAGCAGGAAGGAGGATGGCCAGCGGAGGGGAGCCATGAGAGCCCCAAATCTTGAAGCGGATGACTTGTTTTTGATTGCCCGGAAAAGGGGGTGGGCCCCCTGTTTTGTCATTTTGCCATTATCAATTTTTCATTTTTCTTCTTCTTCTTTTTGTAGCCCGAGTTCGGGGGTTGGGCTCCCCATTTGGATGTAGCCTTATCGGGGGATAGGCAGGCTCCCCTTGCCCTTAATGATAAATTGAAGCGCCTTTTTGAGAACTTTATTCTGTTTCTGGTCTTGAATGGTATCCAGAGTAGCATCTGTAGCAGCAATTAAGATTCGTGTAGGGAATTATAGTGATTTTGACCCTGCACACGAAAGCAAGCATTATATATATATATATATCAGTTTATATATATACACATATATATATATATATATATTATGGGGTGATAACCCAACCAAGACATTAGGAGGGCTATTTAGCTATTTCTTAGTCTTTGAGATCTGGAGGGCAACTATGATCTTACACTCAGATCCTTCTTGGGGATGGTAGCCCGACCAAGGCATCAGGAAGGCTATCGAGCTATTTCCTGGTCTCGAGATCTGGAGGGCAACTATGCTCTTACACTCAGATCCTTCTTGGGGGTGGTAGCCCGACCAAGGCATCAGGAGGGCTATCGAGCTATTTCCTGGTCTCGAGATCTGGAGGGCAACTATGCTCTTACACTCAGATCCTTCTTGGGGGTGGTAGCCCGACCAAGGCATCAGGAGGGCTATCGAGCTATTTCCTGGTCTGGAGATCTGGAGGGCAACTATGCTCTTATACTCAGATCCTTCTTAGGGGTGGTAGCCCGACCAAGGCATCAGGAGGGCTATCGAGCTATTTCCTGGTCTGGAGATCTGGAGGGCAACTATGCTCTTATACTCAGATCCTTCTTGGGGGTGGTATCCCGACCAAGGCATCAAGAGGGCTATCGGGCTATCCCTTGGTTTCAAGAGGTTTATGTCGAATTCCCATACAAGGGTATAGTCACTAACGTTGAACATAGTTGGAGACAAAGATGGAAGAGAAAAGGAAAATGACTTTATTGATGATTGAGATGTAGTACATCTTTATTAGGACCTGTAATGAAAACTAAGTAGGGGATAGTCTGCTTGAGAACTCTTTTCAAGGGTAGAATTTCTTCAAATGATCTGCATTCCAAGTCTGGTTGATGGGTCGTCTGTCCATGTCTTCGAGTTTATAAGCTCCATTGCGAACAACTAGCTTTATCAAATATGGCCCTTCCCAATTTGGACTTAAGACTCCATCAGACCTTTTCCGAGTATTCAGTGTTACTTTTCTAAGTACCAGATCCCCTTCCTTGAATTTCCGGGCTCTAACCTTTTGGTTGAAGTATCTAGCGATCCTGCTCTGGTAGATCGCTACTTTCTTTGCTACCCGGTCTTGCTTTTCTTCTAAGAGGTCTAGACTAGCCCGGAGCTTGACTTCATTACTTTCGGGCTCAAAGTGCTGTACCCTGAACGAGGTCAATTTATGCTCGATGGGGAGGACTGCTTCAACCCCGAAGGCCAGGGAGTAAGGTGTTTCTCCAGTAGTTGTTCTTTTTGTAGTCTGATATGCCCAAAGGACTTCTGGTAGCTCTTCGGCCCATTTACCTTTCCTCTGCTGAAGCTTCTTTTTCAGAAGTTTCTTAATTGTCTTGTTGGTGGATTCTACCAGCCCATTAGTCTGGGGATGAGCCACTGAAGCGAGCCTGAGGTCGATCCCCAATCCCTTACAGAAGTCTTTGAATCGGGCGTTGTCGAATTGCTTTCCTAGGTCGGCTACAATGATGAGAGGGGTCCCGAACCTGCATATACGTTAGTCTTGATGAACTTGGTTGTATTCTTTTCTGATATTCGAGCAAGAGGTCCTGCCTCGACCCATCTTGTGAAGTAGTCGATAGCCACGATAGCATGTTTCATCTGTCCAGGAGCGGTGGGAAGTGGCCCAATTAGTTCGATTCCCCACATGGAAAATGGGTAAGGTGAGCTGAGGGACGACAGTCGCTCGGGTGGCTGGTGGCTCAAGTTTGAGGTTCTTTGACAAGGTTCACAGGATTGCATAAAACTCTTTGCATCTTGATGGATGGTTGGCCAGTAGTACCCCATACGAAGCACCTGATAGGCTAGAGCTTCCCCACCTATGTGGTTCCCACAGTCCCTATAGTGGACCTCTCTCAATGCCCACTTAGCATCATCGGGATGTAAGCACCTAAGTAAGGGGAGGGATCTGCCCCTCCTGTAGAGGTATCCGTCAACCATACAGTATCGAACTGAGAGTCTCTTAACTCTTCGGGCTTGGTCGGGCTCTTCAGGAAGCTCTCCTTCAAGGAGATAGGTGACAATTGGGTCTATCCAGCAAGGTAGGCGATCCAGGGAACAAATTTCTCCATTTGTGGCTATGCTTGGCTGGGTGATTACTTGGAGGGGAATTCCCCTTGGTAGGGATTGGCCTCCGTTCGCCGCTATTTTATCCAGAACATATGCGCGATGGTTTTGGTGTCGAGGCACCTAATCGATCTTGAGTCCCTTAAATTTGTTTTTCAGCAGCCGAGCTAGATTTAAGTCGGCAACCATATTATCTCCCTTTGCCTGGTAGACCCCAGTCACCTGGTTTACAACAAGCAACGAATCGCTCTTGATCTGTAGGTAGTCGGCCTTTAGTTCGATAGCTACCTTCATCCCGGCTAGGAGGGCTTCATATTTCGCTTCGTTGTTGGTAGCTTTAAATTCAAATCTGAAACAGTAACAGAATTCAGTCCCCTCCGGATCTATCAAAACTATGCCAGCTCCTCCCCCAGCTCGTCCGGATGCTCCGTCTGAAAAGAGGATCCATGGCTTGCAGCCTTCCGGCCAATTTTTGACCTCGGATATCTTCTCAGAGACCTCGTTTGATACTGAGAGATCAACTAGATCTGGGATCGCTGAGAATTCTGCCACGAAGTCGGCTAAAGCCTGTGCCTTAATCGTAGTCTGGGGCTTGTACTTTAAGTCGAACTGAGTGAGCTCTAGTGCCCATAAAACTAGCCTTCCTGACACATCTAGTCTTTGCAAGAATTGACAGGAGGGGTTGGTCTGTCACCACTGCTATTGTGTAAGCTTGAAAATAGGGACGGAGTTTCCTCGCTGAGATCACCAGAGCATAAGCGAGCTTCTCCAGGAGAACGTAGTTCCTTTCTGATTTGGTCAAGGCATGGCTCACATAGTATATGGGTCTTTGAAAACCGTCTCTACAATCTTTGGCCAAAGCCCCGCTTACTGTAGTTTCTGATACGGCCAGGTAAATCTGCAATTCATCTCCGAGAACCGGCTTGACTAACAAAGGGGGGCTTGTTAGGTACTCATTTAAAGCTTGAAACGCCTGCTCGCTTTCCTGGCTCCATTTCATGTTCTTTCCTTGTTTGATGGCCTTGAAGAAAGGGAGACATTTATCAGTGGAGCGAGAGATAAACCTGTTGAGTGCTGCCACCCATCCAGTCAGAATCTGTACTTGCTTGAGTGAGGTCGGGGATTCCAGGTCCAAGATAGCTTTGATTTTTTTCTAGGTTGGCTTCTATACCTCTCTCATGAACCATGAAGCCCAGAAACTTTCCTGCCGTTACCCCAAAAGCACATTTGGAGGGGTTCAAACGCATCTAGTTTTCCCTTAGTATGAGGAAGGTTTTACGAAGGTCTTCCTGATAGTCCATTTGTGGTTGGGGATTTCGTGATCATGTCGTCGATATATACTTCCATCGTTCTTCCTATCTCGGGCTTGTACAGTTTGTTAACCAGCCGCTAGTATGTGGCTCCTACATTCTTCAAACCAAATGGCATCACCTTGTAGCAGTATAAGCCCTGCCCAGTAATGAAACTGGTTTTATCTTGGTCAGTCGGGTGCATTTTAATTTGGTTGTATCCTGAGAATGCGTCCATAAAACTCAAAAGTTTATTTCCGGATGTGGAGTCAACCAGCTGGTCGATCTTTGGCAAAGGAAAACTGTCTTTCGGACAAGCCCGGTTGAGGTCGGTGTAGTCAACACATATACGCCATTTTCCATTCGCCTTCATGACCATGACCACGTTGGCGATCCATTCGGGGTAACGTACCTCTCTGACGAACCCCGCTTTGATCAATTTATAAACTCTTCCTGCACCGCCGCTGTTCCTATCAGTGTTGAAATGACACCTCTTCTGCTTGACGGGCTTGACTGTTGGATCTACTGCTAGCCGGTGAGTGGCCAATGATGCCGGGATTCCAGGCATTTCATTATGGTTCCAGGCGAAGATGTCACTGAATTCCCTGAGAAGATCAATCAGTCCTCTTTTTACTTCTGGATCAAGGGTGGCTCCGACCTTGACGACCTTGGAGGGATCGTCATTCCTGACGGATATCTATTCTAGTTTGTCCACGGGCTGCCTGCTGGCCCATTCCTTACTTCGTTCTTCCTCGTAGGGCATGATAGGTTCTTCCTCCGGATGCCCAAGGTGTTCTACGGGCTCCTTCTCCTCCTGGATTATCCGGGATGTATCCATGTCTTCCTGGATTACTGTCACCCGTACACACTGCTTCGCTAAGGCTGTAGGATTGGCAGATACTACGTAACATTTCCTGGCTGCCTGCTGGTCTCCGGGTACCTCTCCTACCTTGGTTCCAACCGGGAATTTCAAGACGTTGTGGTATATGGACAAGACTCCCTTCAATGAGGACAGGAAAGGTCTCCCTAAGATGGCGTTGTAGGCCGATGGGGTGTCCACCACAACAAAGTCGGTCATTACATTCTGTTGGAGCGGGGTGACCCCGATGATTACTGGGAGGATCATTGACCCCACTGGTATGATCGAGTCCCCAGTGAAACCGTAAAGTGGAGTGGTACAGCTGTTGTAGCAATGTTGCTTCAGGTTCAGTTTTTCCAGGGTATCCTTGAAGAGGATATCTACACTGCTACCCGTATCCACGAGCACGCGATGGACCAGACAGTTGGCGATCTGTATCGTGATTGTAGGAAAAAATCGATATAAAACGCAGCGGAAGAAACGAAAAATAGATTTCGTATGGTTTTAAAATTTTTATCAAAGTTGAACCTTAACCTTTTAATTAATTAAACTCAAATATATACGGTTAGAGTTAAATACCTCTTGACGCGTGATCCGATTGACTTACGTCGATTGGTAATCCACAAAATCTTTTCCGATGCCCGTGAACAGTACCCGCGTGAACAGTACCCGTTTGAACAGTGATTGTGAACAATATCCGCGTGAACAGTGATCGTGAACAGTACCCGCGTGAACAGTGATCGTGAACAGTACCGCGAGATCTTCCAATCCGAACACGTATGTGAATCACCTAGGAGCGTGGTCTCCCTTTTTCTTTGAATTGCAAACTTGAGAATGGATGAACAAAGTTTTCTTTTTCTTTTGTTAGTCACAAAACAATCAAAAGAAGACAAAAATTATTCCGGTCACTTTTGAGTTCTCAATCTAATGATCGAAACTCGCGTGAACCTAATTCGATGTTGTACACACAAGCTTATTGATGAACAAGCAATCAGTGTACTGTCAAAGAATAATCTCTTCTCTCTTTTATGTTTAGTAGAATAAAAATTATCCTTTTCTATGAATTGAGAAGAAGAAGAAAAATTGAATCATTCAATCAACTATGGTGGCCGAATTCTATATGTGGTATTATATAGGTGGCCGAAATTTTGCTTCCTCTTCTATTTAGGATTGCCGAAATCTTCCTCTAAATGGACTAAGGTTGCCGCAAATCACATACCAAAAAGAGTTTGTGTTGCACCCTAATTTCCATCAACCTTTAGACTTCAAAACCTAATCCAACTCATAGATATTTTTATTCTTTTATTGACTAAATAAAAAGACTTCTTATTTGATTAAATAAATAAAATTAATTATTTATTTTCTTATCAAACAAGTCTTTTACTTTTAATATACTACTACCAATAGTATAACTTTAGGAAATATATTTCCTGATCAGAAAAAGATTAGTTTCTTAATTAAACAATTAATTAATAAATTAACTAATTCTTATTTAATTAAAACAATGAAACAAAATAATATATTAGGATAATATATACACCTTGCCGCCCCACTTATATAAATGGGTCATATATTATTTTCTTATTTCATTTAATCCATTGGACTTTAAATTAAAGCCCACATGTGAACCAGACTCATTCTTACTAAAAGAAACAAGCCCACATGTCTCCTTTTAATATATTAATATAATAGTGCAGCCCATTAATTAAATAATAGACATATTATATTCTTGATATATTAAAAACAATTCTAGATGGACCCTTAAATCGGCCCGGTAGAATATATCAAGTGATCCATGCAAATACGTGTGGATTGGGGATCTTGGCGGGCTATCTAAATTTAAACTTCAATAGACACAACATAATCATAATCAACAAATGATTCACTTAGGTCCAATCTATTAATTTTAACTCATTCCACTAAAGACCTAAAATTGAACTTTTAAATAAAGATAGAATAAGGAGATGTTTCTCATTCATACCCTAGACAATCTTATAGGAGATAGTGTATCATCGTGAATAATATCAGTAATCGCCAAGAGCTCATAGACCGCCTATAGCTCTCCAAGTTACCATATTTCCTCATTTGACCACATTTCGAACTTGGATACTTTGACTTGTCCAGAAGCCATGTTTTCAATAATCATTATTGAAAACTCAACGTTGAGATTTAATATCCAATACCTCAAAACATCCATATGATGATATTATACTCTCATTTAATAAATGGAGCCACGATGTCCATATCTATAAATGAAGTCCTCTATCGATTAACAAATGTATACCACCAAACTATCGAGGATAGACTATGCTATATAATCGTACTCATTGATAGCTCAAATGATACACTTGCAACCATAAGTCCATCATTTATCTCAGGATTAAGATAGACTCTCCGATTGTCCTCTTTAATGAAAAGACTTATATCTAGTGACGGTTCTAGATAAAGTATTTCATTGTGATCCAGTTCAATGCACCTAGTGCACTAGATTCTTTTACTTGAAAACCTTTCGATGATTTTAGACTCATCATATTCATTTGATCCCACTCAAATGCTAGTAAAAGAATTCTACAACTTTAACAAGATAGAGGTGCCCAACCTTTAACTTAAGTTCTGAACGTTATTCAAGACTAACTAAAGAATTGTGTCTACCTCATACATATCCGGATGTATGAACAATTCTTCATGTCTCATAGTCTTTTGACCTTATGATTATTTACCTTGACAATTATAATAATAAATGCTATAAGTAATTGTAAGAATTAGAATTCACTTTATTAGTATGAGAAGATTGTCAATTACAATATTACACTCTTTCCATTGAGCATAATCCTAACAATCTCCCACTTGCTCTATAGCAAGTGTGTCATATCTCTCATTCCCATGTTCTCTAGATGTCCATGAAAACTCTTCTGAGGTAGAGCCTTTGTGAAAGGATCCCCTAGATTTTCTGCTGACGCGATTTTGGTGATCGTCACGTCTCCCCTATGAACAATTTCCCTCAAAAGGTGATACTTCCTTTCAATGTGTTTACCTCTCTTATGACTTCTTGGTTCTTTCGAATTAGCCACTGCACCACTGTTGTCACAGTGTATAGTGATCTGCTTATTCGCACTAGGAACCACTTCTAAGTCAATCAAGAATTGGCGGAGCCCAACAGCCTATTTGGCAGCTTCGCATGCAGCAACATACTCAGCTTCCATGGTGGAATCAGCAATACAAGATTGCTTGATACTCCTCCATATGACTGCTCCTCCTCCAATGGTAAACACATATCCTGATGTGGATTTTCTGGAGTCAGAATCCGACTGGAAATCAGAATCTGTATACCCAACGGGAATTAAATCCCCTCCAGAGTATACAAGCATATAATCTCTAGTTCTCTTGAGATACTTGAAAATATGCTTGACTGCCGTCCAATGATCAGGACCAGGTTTCGATTGAAACCTGCTAACTATGCCAACAGTAAAACAAATATCTGGTCTAGTACAGAGCATTGCATACATGAGACTTCCAACTGCCGAGGCATATGGAACTCTACTCATGAATTGCTCTTCATGCACATTCTTAGGTGCTTGACCCATAGAAAGTTTGATTCCATGTCTAAAAGGTAACATACCTTTCTTGGAATCTTGCATGGTGAATCTAGACAAGATTTTATCAATGTATGAAGCTTGGGATAATGCAATCGTTCTATTCTTTCTATCCCTTATTACTTGGATACCAAGAATATAACTTGCTTCTCCTAAGTCCTTCATATCAAATTGTTTTGCTAACCATTCTTTCACTGATGTCAATACACCTACATCATTTCCAATGAGTAGTATATCATCAACATAAAGAATAAGGAAAACCAACTTGTCGCCTTTGATCCTCTTGTATACACAAGGTTCGTCAGGGTTTTGAATAAATCCAAAACCCTTTACAGCTTGATTGAACCTTATGTTCCAGGATCTGGATGCTTGCTTTAGTCCATATATGGACTTTTGCAACTTGCATACTCTTTCTTCTTGGCCTTTTTCAATGAATCCCTCTGGTTACAACATGTAGATGCTCTCGTCAAGACTTCCATTAAGGAAAGCTGTCTTGACGTCCATTTGCCAAATCTCTGGGTCTAGAGATGCTGCAATGGATAAGAGTATCCTAATGGATTTAAGCATGGCCATAGGTGAGAAGGTTTCCTCGTAATCGATACCTTCTTTCTGTGTATAACCTTTAGCTACTAGTCTAGCTTTAAAGGTTTCCACCTTACCATCCATACCTCTTTTCCTCTTGTATACCCACTTGCACTCAATAGGTTTTATCCCTTTAGGCAAGTTCTACAAGGGACCAGACTTTGTCATTGAACATCGATTCAATCTCGGATTGCATTACCTTTTGCCAATGACGACAATCAACATCCTCCATAGCTTCCTTGTACGTGTAGGGATCATAGTCGTCCGGGAGATTCTCAACAGATTCTCCTAGACCGATATATCTTTCGGGTTGTGTTCTAACCCTCCCACTACGACGAGGAATGGTAGGTTGTTGATCTTGTGTTGGAGTGGAACTTACAATTGGGCTGGGTTGTGAAAACTCTTGTGGAATTGTATCTCCTGACATCTCATTCAGGACAATTCTACTTTTGGGCACAAAATTATTCATATAGTCCTTTTCTAGAAATGAAGCATTTGTTGAAACAAATACTTTTAGATCAGAAGGACTACAGAAATAATATCCTTTAGTTCCTTTTGGATACCCCACAAATATACATGTTTCCGAACTGGACTCCATCTTTTCTGTCTTTCCTTTCAACACATGTGCAGGACAACCAAATATCCTCATGTGTTGTAAACTAGACTTTCGCCCAGTCCACAATTCATGTGGGGTTTTAGGGACAGATTTAGATGGTACATCGTTTAGAATATATATTGCTGTTTGTAGAGCATATCCCCAAAAAGAAATAGGAAGTGTTGAATAACTCAACATTGATCTAACCATCTCTAAAAGAGTCCTATTTCTCCTTTCTGCTACCCCATTTTGTTGAGGTGTACCTAGTGCAGAAAGCTGAGAAACTATCCCATTATCAATAAGATATTGCTGAAACTCTCCAGATAGATATTCTCCACCATGATCAGATCTCAAGATTTTTATATGTTTCTCAAGCTGATTTTCTACTTCAGCTTTGAATGCTTTGAACATATCAAATGCATCCGACTTATGTCTCATGAGATACACGTAACCAAATCTTGAGTAATCATCTGTGAAGGTGATGAAGTACTCATATCCACCTCTAGCTTGAATGCTCATAGGACCACATACATCAGTGTGTACTAGTCCTAAACATTCAGTGGATCTTGCACCTTTGGTATTGAACGGCCTTTTGGTCATTTTACCTTCCAAACAAGATTCACAAGTTGGTAGATCATCAACCTTTAAGTTACTTAAAGGTCCGTCACATACCAATCTTTTAATCCTATTAAGGTTAATGTGACCTAGGCGTAAATGCCAAAGATAGGTATCATCTTTTGATAATTTTACTCTTTTATGATTAGGTTCTGTTATTTCTGTGTCTAACGAGTGAGAGATATTTCTATGCAAAAAGAATAAACCGTTTTCCAATGTACCTTTGCAAACAACTTTGTCATTCTTACTAATAATAAAAGTTTTATTAAAAGTAACCGAATATCCAAACTTATTTAAACAAGAAACTGAAATTAAATTCCTCTTGAATTGAGGTACATAATAAACGTCTATTAAATCTTAATGCCTAATAGAATCTAAAATAACTCTAATATCTCCCACTGCACTTGCAGACACTAACGTTCTGTTGCCCAAGCACAAATTGACTTCATCTTCATTCAACCTTCTCTTTTCCTGAAACCCCTGCAAGGAATAACAAACATGATTAGTAGCTCCAGAGTCTATGATCCAAGAATCAGTAGAATCTGCCAGAAAACATGTTTCTAGATAATTAACATTACCTTCTTCCTTCTTTTTCTGGGACTTTGGGCAATCTCTTTTCCAATGTCCCTTTTCACCACAAAGGAAGCATTTCCCTTTGGTCTTGGTTACTTTCTTGGTTTCCTTCTTGGTAGGCCCAAGTTGCTTTTTCTTCTGTTGTTTCTTGACCTTCTTACGGGTCTTAACAGTAGCAACTTTACCAACCAAATGAATCTCTTGACCTTTGTTTTTCACAAGGATCTTTTCAGCGCTTTGAACATCTTGCATCTGGCCCTGTAAGGTGTATTCCTTTTTGTTCAAGGTGTAGTCCAACTTGAACTGATCAAAGGAATCTGACAGTGAGTTAACTACCATATCAATTTTGGTCTCACCATCAATCTCAGCACCATTTAGTTCAGCAATATTGAGATGTGCTATGACTTTCATCATGTGATCTTTCACAGATTGTCCAGGTTTCATCCTAAGATTCATAAAAGCAGTCACTGCCTCTCTCTTAGTCGTCCTAGACCTCGTAGCAAACATTTCCTCTAGAGACATCATTATATCAGCAGCGGACTCCATTCCTTCATGTTGCTGTTGCAACACGTCGGAGATAGTGGCCATAATGTAACATTTTGCCATATCATCAGAAGTCTTCCACTGCTCATACTCATCTCTTTGCATCACATTAGATTCATTATTAGGAAGGGGTAGTTTAGGAGTGGTCAGAACAAACTTATGTTTTTCACTTTGCAGCAACAACCCAATTTTCATTTTCCATGTTACGTAGTTATCTCCAGTTAAGGTGTTATCTTTCAGGATGTTCATAAGTGATGTGGTCATGATTTCTAATTAAAACAAAAACATATATAAGTAAATAATCATGATAATAGCACTTTTAAAATTTATCTTGAATTAAAATAAATAATTCAATCATAAAAATTCAACGGTGATCCAACACCCATAAATATTACGCCTCCTTTGGGAGTTCGCACTATTTACTAGTTAGACTAGGTCCCACCTAATTGTTAACATAACAACCAGCGTTTTTAATTTTAGCCTTGTAATTTTTATTAACAAGAACTCTTGGGAGGATATTAATAAAATTACATTGAGTGTGTTACCAAGATATCGACCCTCAATTTTCTCTCACGAAAATCCCTCCTTGGGGAGTAGATTTCGTTTAAGTCAATTGTCTAGTCTATCCTTGTAAGGAAGTATATTGTTAAATTCCATTTATGGACGCCCCTTGGGGGGATTACAAAAAATAATAAAACTCAACTAATCTTGGAGGCCATAGGCGTTCTTGCACACCTTCTCCCACTCAATTATTTAAGGCATGTGATTAAATCCCAAAGAATGATTTTTACCAAGTTATCTAGATGCCAATTAGATACCTAAATCATTCAATGCATGTTCATACCAAAAGAGATATATGAGTGGCACTCCTATTCTAAAATGTCATGTTATCATACAACAACAAATATTGTAATATTTAAGCAAAAATTAAATAGCAACAATTTTGGCCTATCCTAGAAAAACAAGTAAATTACAATTGTTAGGAATACAAGATCTTCAGGTGGCCATCAACCATACGCTCATCCCTCGGCCTCCTCCCATGGACGTGCACAGCCCACAACCCCACAAAGGGGCTGCCTTGCGCAGCCCATAAGGCCACACAAGGCTGCCGTGCGCAGCCCACCAAGGATTGGGCTTGCCATGCGCAGCCCAATCCACTCCTAGGGTGCGCAAGGTGCTCTTTCTTGGTTCCGGTTGCTTCGTTTTTCTTCGTGTCTTCGAATTTTCAATACCCGAATACATTACATCATATTAAGAATAAATCACTGCAGCAAAGTTTTTTTATTTTTTTATTTTACTGCAGTAAGATTTACAAAAAAAAAATACTGCACCTGATTACAAAAAAAAACTGCACTTATTTTACATACAAAAAAAATAAAACCCTAGCAACTACCAAGAAGGAATTATGGCGATAATAGACCACCCTTCTTGTTACAAATCCGAAACAAAAATTACATTGAAATTCTAGGACCAAAATCGAGCAATAACAATTCACTTTATAAAACATATATAAATCCATACATTCAACATGTAATTATATATGCGAATACCTAGAGTGCCATCTCTTTCTAAAACATGTGTAATCACAATAAAAAAGAAATAGATTCACGTATATATATATATGTTAATTAATTAAAAGGTACAACCAAGGCTCTGATACCAATTGTAGGGAAAAATCGATATAAAACGCAGCGGAAGAAACGAAAATAGATTTCGTATGGTTTTAAAATTTTTCTCAAAGTTGAACCTTAACCTTTTAATTAATTAAACTCAAATATATACGGTTAGAGTTAAATACCTCTTGACGCGTGATCCGATTGACTTACGTCGATTGGTAATCCATAAAATCTTTTCCGATGCCCGTGAACAGTACCAGCGTGAACAGTACCCGCGTGAACAGTGATTGTAAACAGTATCCGCGTGAACAGTGATAGTGAACAGTACCGCGAGATCTTCCAATCCGAACACGTACGTGAATCACCTGGTCTCCCTTTTTCTTTGAATTGCAAACCTGAGAATAGATGAACAAAGTTTTCTTTTTCTTTTGTTAGTCACAAAACAATCAAAAGAAGACAAAAATTATTCCGGTCACTTTTGAGTTCTCAATCTAATGATCGAAACTCGCGTGAACCTAATTCGATGTTGTACACACAAGCTTATTGATGAACAAGCAATCAGTGTACTGTCAAAGAATAATCTCTTCTCTCTTTTATGTTTAGTAGAATAAAAATTATCCTTTTCTATGAATTGAGAAGAAGAAGAAAAATTGAATCATTCAATCAACTATGGTGGCCGAATTCTATATGTGGTATTATATAGGTGGCCGAAATTTTGCTTCCTCTTCTATTTAGGATTGCCGAAATCTTCCTCTAAATGGACTAAGGTTGCCGCAAATCACATACCAAAAAGAGTTTGTGTTGCACCCTAATTTCCATCAACCTTTAGACTTCAAAACCTAATCCAACTCATAGATATTTTTATTCTTTTATTGACTAAATAAAAAGACTTCTTATTTGATTAAATAAATAAAATTAATTATTTATTTTCTTATCAAACAAGTCTTTTACTTTTAATATACTACTACCAATAGTATAACTTTAGGAAATATATTTCCTGATCAGAAAAAGATTAGTTTCTTAATTAAACAATTAATTAATAAATTAACTAATTCTTATTTAATTAAAACAATGAAACAAAATAATATATTAGGTTAATATATACACATTGCCGCCCCACTTATATAAATGGGCCATATATTATTTTCTTATTTTATTTAATCCATTGGACTTTAAATAAAAGCCCACATGTGAACCAGACTCATTCTTACTAAAAGAAACAAGCCCACATGTCTCCTTTTAATATATTAATATAATAGTGCAGCTCATTAATTAAATAATAGACATATTATATTCTTGATATATTAAAAACAATTCTAGATGGACCCTTAAATCGGCCTGGTAGAATATATCAAGTGATCCATGCAAATACGTGTGGATTGGGGATCTTGGCGGGCTATCTAAATTTAAGCTTCAATAGACACAACATAATCACAATCAACAAATGATTCACTTAGGTCCAATCTATTAATTTTAACTCATTCCACTAAAGAGCTAAAATTAAACTTTTAAATAAAGATAGAATAAGGAGATGTTTCTCATTCATACCCTAGACAATCTTATAGGAGATGGTGTATCCTCGTGAATAATATCAGTAATCGCCAAGAGCTCATAGACCGCCTATAGCTCTCCAAGTTACCATATTTCCTCATTTGACCATATTTCGAACTTGGATACTTTGACTTGTCCAGAAGCCATGTTTTCAATAATCATTATTGAAAACTCAACGTTGAGATTTAATATCCAATACCTCAAAACATCCATATGATGATATTATACTCTCATTTAATAAATGGAGCCACGATGTCCATATCTATAAATGAAGTCCTCTATCGATTAACAAATGTATACCACCAAACTATCGAGGATAGACTATGCTATATAATCGTACTCATTGATAGCTCAAATGATAACACTTGCAACCATAAGTCCATCATTTATCTCAGGATTAAGATAGACTCTCCGATTGTCCTCTTTAATGAAAAGACTTATATCTAGTGACGGTTCTAGATAAAGTATTTCATTGTGATCCAGTTCAATGCACCTAGTGCACTAGATTCTTTTACTCGAAAACCTTTCGATGATTTTAGACTCATCATATTCATTTGATCCCACTCAAATGCTAGTAAAAGAATTCTACAACTTTAACAAGATAAAAGTGCCCAACCTTTAACTTAAGTTGTGAACGTTATTCAAGACTAACTAAAGAATTGTGTCTACCTCAAACATATCCGGATGTATGAACAATTCTTCATGTCTCATAATCTTTTGACCTTATGATTATTTACCTTGACAATTATAATAATAAATGCTATAAGTAATTGTAAGAATCAGAATTCACTTTATTAATATGAGAAGATTGTCAATTACAATATTACACTCTTGTCATTAAGCATAATCCTAACAGTGATGACCATAGGATCATCATGAGGTTGCACAGTGTTGAAGACATCTGCTTCGGTGAATACGATCTGAGCTGACTGGGAGGGCTCTATTGGGCTCTGGCTGACTTCGAAGATCCCCCGGCTCTCTCCGAGGCGGGGAACCTTTCTTGCATGGTTTTTCTGGGATTTATTGGAGATGCCAGCCAATGTAGGACCTCCGCTGATAGTGTGTATCACTTGGATCTGTTGCATTAAGTCAGCCTGCTCCCCTTTCCTCTTTTCTGCGTCCTCGCGGATTTCAGCTTGCACCTCCCTTCCAGTTCTGATATTATCTCTGACCTGTTGTAAGAACTCAATCAGGCATCCTCCCCTTATCAGGGCCTCAATCTGGTTGCGCAAGTTATAGCACTCTGATGTGTTGTGGCCCACGTCTTCATGGAAGTCGCAGTACTTGTATCGGTTTCTCTTGTCAGCTGGGGCCTTCATGAGAGTGGGCTTTTGGAGCAACCCTTTATCTCGTATGGCAAGGTAGACTGTTTCCCTGGAAGCATTCAAAGGGGTATAGTGGTCATACCCTTTTTCCCCTTGCATTACTAGAGCCACGGTCCTAGGAGGCGGCGAAGCCCGGGGAGGGGTTTGTTTTGCTGGATATCTTTCTTGCCTATGCGGAGGTACCGGGAGGTGATAGGTTGACCTGTTGGGAGGTTTATTCTGAGCTTTCTGCACTGGCTCAAATTTGGGGGCTTCTTTCTTCAGACGCTTGGCCGTTCTCATGTCGTCATGTTCTATCTTGACCTTGAGTTGTTCGTCGATCTCGACCTGCTCGAGAGCCCGGTCATAGGCCTCCTGGTAAGTCTCAGGAGGTCTCTTGGTGAAAGAACGGAAAAGCTTTCCTACCCAGAGGTTTCATCTGAAGTTGGCGAGGGTTTCTTTTTCAGTGAAAACTCTCATTTGTATGACCTCCTTATGAAATCACTCTACATACGATCGAAGAGTTTCACTCCGCTCCTGGATCACATATTGAAGGTGTATGGGATCTTTCGGACGAGGTTTAACTCCTTAGAATTGTGAGCAAAAATTGGTTGACAGTTTTGTGAAAGAATCCACGCTACCAACAGGCAGTTTCCTAAACCAGGTTTTCGCATAGTCGATCAAGGTTGTTGGAAACATTCTGCACATAGCTGCTCTGGTAGTGTTCTGGACTTCCATCTGTTGAACGAAGCTCTCTAGATGGCTTAGAGGATCTTCCGTTCTAGAGAACTTATCTGCTGGCATTTTGAATTTTGGGGGGAGCTCTGCTTCCCGGATCCTCCTAGTGAATGGAGCGTTCATCTCGCTCAGGGGATTCTTTTTGTCCTTCTTATTCTTTCCCTTCCTTATCTGCTGGACCTCTTTTTGTAGCTTTTCCAGCTGATCCCTCAGTCGCTTGTTCCCGGGTCTCTTCGAGTTAACCTCAGATTCCTCACTGTCGAATCTTTCTGATGAACTGGCAATTTCTATCCGGTCCTCCTCCTGGACATGATCCACTCGGGGAGTTTGTCTACTTTCCTCCTCTAGGGCCCGGGTAGTTCTCCTAGATATAGTTGGATGAGATAGCCCTCGCGGCTTCCGGGTAAAAACATCCGCGGTAGACTTAACCAGTCGGGGGTGATATTGTGAAAGTCTTATCGGAGCTGGGGGCATGGGTCCCAGCCTATCCCGGATCGATCGTTGGGGCCCTGGTCTATCTCGAGCCGGCTCTGGAGGAGGAGGTCCTAGGCGATCGAAAACAGGTGGTCTAGCTCCGAGCCTGCTCGGCTCTCCCTGATCATTCAAGTTGGTTGGCTGGATTGTGATGCCTTCAGCTAGGAGGTAGACGCGGATGGGTTCTACGAAGGCCGCCGCTTGTTGGTCGAGCGCTGTCTGGCTCACTATGGGGTGGCCAGTAGCCCGCGTATTGGTTGTCTGGATCGGAGCTTGATTACTATATCCAGACTTTCTCCCTCATCCTGGGGCTTTTCGGGTTGGCCTCGCCGGAGATTGCTCTGGGACTCTATGTTGGCCTTGGGAGGAGCGGAGTCTCATAGTTCCTGTAAAACAATGAAAGTATAGATGCAAACGATTGGTTAATTGGGTGTAGGAATTCTTCCCACAAACGGCGCCAGAAAGTGTTAACGGAAGTTTTGCTCGGGATGAGAAATCTCAGTTAACGCTCTCGAGACCACTACCACGTAGGTGGTGGCCAAAATTCTTTATATATGTAACAATGATTTATAAAGTGACAAGTAAGCAAGAATGTTTTTATTTAACATGCATGGTATACGAATACAAAGATTCTTCTCTCTTTTCTCTCAAATCTCTTTGGGAAATGGTCGATTGTTAGTCATATGCCTGTCGAATAGTAGTCTCCTCTTTTCCTTTCTTTTCTTTTCTATTTATACATGGTTTGTAGGTCAACAGACTGATTCTCCCTTGATTGTCTCAGTGATTGTCTCAGTCTCTTCCTTATCGGGCGGGATTTCTTGCGTTAATATCATTGACTTTTGGATTGATACCCGAATTGAGAGTATAGTGGTAGAGATCAGTTTGTTTCCTTTTTTGGATTTTATTACTTGTTCTGCATGTAGGTAACGTTTCCAGGTATGATCCTTATAGAGGTCGTGGGATATGACGATATGGTGTGGTGTATCAATCAGAGAGGTTGATCAGTATTTCGACTTTGATGTTCGAGAAGTTTCATCCAGCTTGGAGCCAGATCTGGCTTCCCTTGACTTTTTTGAAGCTAGGTGTGGCCTCGACTGACCTTTTTGAAGCTAGGTGTGGCTTCGACTGACCTCGCGGCCTTCTAGGGACATTCTTCTGTGTCAATCGAGGTACAGACGAGTTTCTTGAGCATTTGCGAGATGACCTTGACTTCGGGGAGCTTCTAGTTTTGGTGATGCGGGCTAAATCTGATCGTTCCGGGCTCTATCCCGGATGTTTCCGGAGCCCGCCCTTGTTCCTGGGGTGGTATCACAGTTCGGCCCTGGATAGAGAGGTCTCCTGGTGGAAGCTCTCGGGTCCGGGCTCTATCCCGGGTGTTTCTGGAGCCCGCCCATGTGCCTGGGGTGGTATCGTAGCTTGGCTCTGGATATTGAGATCTCCCGATGAAACTCATGGGTATAGAACCAGGTCTAGGAAGTGGAAAATTTTCATTTGGTCCTTAGCCAATTTTGGCTATTAACATATATATATATATATATATATATATATATATATATATATATATATATATATATATATATATATATATATATATATATATATCAGTGTTGATCAATATATTTTTGCCACGCACATACCTATTGCATCTCATGCAATTTCACTTGACAGAGCAAAATCAATTTTTTGTCTTTATCTCTTTTGTGCGTAAAAAAATATATCTCTCTTATCAGGTTTTGTTTTTTCAAAAATATAAAACTCTTTTTATATCTTTATCAAAATTTATCCAATTGTCCTGCACCACAATTTGTATCCCCTACAAATTGAATCACTCATAATGCGTCATGCGTGTGTCATCAGTTTTTTTTGTCATCAAATATATATCATATATATATATATATATATATATATATATACAACTTTTTAATTGATATCTTTTTGATTTTAAAAACTAAATCTTTTAAAATGATATCTCATATCTTTTATTTTAAAAGATAATTAAATAGTTATTTTGTATTTAAACATTTTAAATTCAATTTCAAATATTTAATTTAATAAAAATAAAATAATCATATTATCTTATTCTATTTAAAATCAAATATCAACTAGCATCCTCCATTTAGTGATTAATAACATAATTAAATAATCTTAATATTTAATTTATTTAATTACCATTATTCATTAATTAAATAATCTCATTATTCAATAATTCCCGAATAAATACATGTCACTTTCGTAACACAATTAATTGGACAATCCAATCAATTAACCGTGACCCTTGTTACCTAATCGATCGGGCTAGCAAGGGGACCTAATGGACCCATAGTGTTTTGGAATCATTAATTAAACTCTTTAATTAATATTCCTTGATTATTAACTCTGGTGTTATTCCACTAAAAACCTGAAGCTGCACTCTCTCAAATGCAGACACTTTTACACAGACCGATACAACTCGGTGTCCATCGGTATAGCTATTACACATGGTGTGATCCTCCACAGTAGTTCATAATTAGAGCTGGGTCATAATGTCTGTTATACCCTCTAATTACATATATCATATAAGTACTGTTGATTCTCTAATGAACAATAAATCATATTTCCTCACGGAATTATAAGAGCTCTCATATTGTCCAAGCCTCGAATCAACCCTTAGGGGAACTACCATCTACTTATCACAAAGAGTGGGTGCCGCTATTGTGTACATACCTTCCCAGCCACAAGTCCAAACCGCAATCCCAACATACGAAGGATATTGATCATGAACTGCATCTGACCTTACCCATAGATATCAAAGACCACGATCTAACCTAAAGGAGTCGATAAGACACTCAGGATTAAGATCACCTACATATAGCCATCATTAGTTGATATATATGAATCTCATCAGTAAACGGATCTCGGTGAGAGATTCATATAGATCATGGCCCAGTCCTATATGATCACATCATACAATGTGCCTTCATTCCCATATCTCATATGAATGATTCAGGATAGAATCACCGTACATTACGGAATGGACCGCAGCTATAGATTAACCACAAATAAAGTATCCAGCTTTATTTGCTATATATGAACTCTTTAGATTGCACGTCTCTTACTGTATCCATCAGTATATGACACTCATATACACAGTTCGAGATTACATCATACAAGGTGCCTTTATTCCCATATCTCATATGAATGATTCAGGATAGAATCACCGTACATTACGGAATGGACCGCAGCTATAGATTAACCACAAATAAAGTATCCAGCTTTATTTGCTATATATGGACTCTTTAGATTGCACGTCTCTTACTGTATCCATCCGTATATGACACTCATATACACAGTTCGAGATTACATATGGTAATATAGGATGTTAATATATGCACAAGTTATAAAATAAACAACACAACAATAATGAATTGAACTTTTCTTTTTATTTATTTCATAAATCCATTTACAAATTACATCTTTAGGGCATAAACCCCAACAGTTTCCTCTTAGGAGGTTTTACCACGTTAAAAAAAAATCCTTGTGTTAATTCTTTCTATCCTCTCTTTTATACTTGTATGTGTATGTTTGTATCTTGTTTCTCAAGCTTCATTTTTAGATATTCTTGGAAACAAGATTGTTGTAAAGTGTGAGATGCAAGCACTTCATTTGACCAAAGTTGTATATATCACTTTATTTGTAATTTGATTTATTTGTATATAAACATCTTTGATTAAGTACTTGTACATATTGAACAATATTGAGAAAACAAGTATTCTTTTTTTTAGTATTTTTATAATTCTTTCACTAGCAACTTGCAAGCTTGTTTGACAATACTTTGATTTAAAAATACATATTGATTGTCTACATATGCTTTGTTATCTAAAGTGTTGTGATTCAAGCTATCTAGAGGGATAAACTTTTGTTTGTTTGGAGGGATTGGAAAAAGGTGTAAAAACCTATTCAACACCCCCCCTCCCAACCCCACCCCACCCCTCTAGGTTAGTTTAAGGCAATTTAGCTGCGTTTGTATATTTTCAATTTCTTCTTGCTTTGTAACAAGCACTTCTGTCATACTAGCTAATAGATAAGTTCGGGCCGTCTCATCAGCTGAGACCCATTTCTGGTATGCCTCATGAACATTTCATGTGGCATTGGCAGTAGGCTGTGGAGGACACTCCTCTGTAAACACAAACTTTAGGTCTTTGGTAACCAAAATTGCATTAATGTGATGTTTCCATTCTGTGTAATTTTCTCCGGTTAGTTTGTCATTAGCAAGGATTTGTAATAGTGCCAAAGACATTGCTGAAAAAACATAAATAAAGAATTCATTCAACCATACATTTAATTCGCATGTCAATGTTCGGCATAAAATTAAATATGATGCATGAACATATTTAATGAACAAGAAAATCCCTAAAAACTGTTTCTACACCACGATAATCCAACATACCACAAGCAAGTGCCGTCTTAGGGTCGATCAAATACTTACATGTTAGATCGAGACATTCTCAATCAAATGATATACCAGAATAACTCTTATTCCTCTATCATTCAACCATTGTTTAATTCAGTCAGGTTAATAATTAACAAATTTAATTAAAACCTTGTGAGTGTAACCCATCATTTCAGATCTCTTAAGCTTAACTTGAGAATTGCCGCCTTAGGGTCAATCAATCCCAAAATATGCTCAGAAACCCTATCCATTAGGAAGTCAACCTTGGTATCGATTCTCATGGGGCATCCTTAGAGAGGACGAAAACAAAGTCGTCACGAGGCTGCACTTGAATCTCACTGGTGTTAAACTAATGTTAAGACTGCGGGATATAATGTCATATATCCCTCTCCCACTCACTATTTTAGAATTAGGGTTTTCAATTATTAATGCACCTAGATATTACTAAGATTAAACAACTAATTTCAATCTAAATGTCTATGGCATATATAACAAATTATTAGAATTTTATTCTAATAACAAATAAACTAATCCGATTTTTAACTAATTAAAAATCTAGCTAATTATTCAAATTCTAATCTATGTAAACAATTTTACTAAGACTAGAATTATTTAATGTGATTTACCAAGTTTTAACTATTAAAACTAATCACATTATTAGGTCTAATTATATTAGGACTTTAATCTAATTAAACCTAATATTAAGTGAAGGACCTAACTAATCTAACTAATTAAACCATTTAATTAATAGACTAGTTATTAATGAGAATTACCAAGTTTTAACTCTAAAAGTAATATCATTATTTAATAGCCAATTATGTGAATTATACTAATTTTTAATCAAATTAAAAAAATAAAACACATAATTATCAATGGCTATTATGCATGTAAGATATATCAAAAATATATATTCATATGTGTAGGCA
Source organism: Dipteronia sinensis (assembly GCA_033220585.1). Lineage (NCBI taxonomy): Eukaryota > Viridiplantae > Streptophyta > Magnoliopsida > Sapindales > Sapindaceae > Dipteronia > Dipteronia sinensis. Next base: position 17,139,742 of record CM065643.1, on the reverse strand, counting down.
CACTTAATCTAAATGACATGTATATGCATGGAAATGCTTTAATCATCTCATAATAAAAGCATACATGAGTTGACCGAGTACGATGAGTTATTTAACTTTAAAATATATATATATATATATATATATATTTATATATCTAAGTACAATAGTTATCCAAGTCATTCCTTTGTCATCAAGTAATTCATATATTCTTCAAGTCTGTGGGTTCTTCTCATTTTGGGCTTTTAACCAAGTCCAACTTAATTAAATAAATTTTTTTTATATTGTGATCCATCTCATGAATCAAACTTAAAGCCCAAGTGTTACTCTAACACTTATTGGAGGCCCAATGCATAAAATAAAATAAAATAAAATCTAGCCCAAAATCTTTTTCAAATTCGGAAACCCTAGCGTTGCTAGCGGTTTCGCGCAGTGGCCGTCATTCGCACGCATGGGTTGTCCACAACTGCACAAGCGACAATCGAGCCGCAGCAAGAACGCGCAACCGACCAACTGCGCATGAGCAACCAGCCGCGCACGAAGGCAACGCAAGGCTGCCTTACCCGCAACCAGTCCACACGCAGCAGACGTGCGCTGCCATCAGCCTAGGGGCACAGCCTGGCCGCTGTGCGGTAGTCCGCGCCTCGTTCCTATGCGGGTCTCACCCGGGCGCACGTTTCTGATTTTGCTCTTTCGCCTACCGTCTTCTTCGTCCGATTTCTTCATACATATTTTACAATAAAATTTATCATAGAAAAAATATAACAAAGAAAATACAGCAAAAAAATATTAAAAATTCATCCCGGCATTAATTTTACATGAGAAAATTATTACAACCTTTAATAAGAACCCTAAACCCATTGTACCATACAATTAACGATCAACCATGTATATAAAAAAAATATAAACATCATACAATCATTAGAAAGTGCCTACACATACCATACATGCAAATCAAAGAATAAACTATGAAAAAAGAAACTTTTATTCATATATATTGTATAATTGGCTCTGATCCAATTGTAGGAACCCGGATTTACATTGCGCAGTGGAAACGGAGTTTTAAAATTTTTGGCAACATATAAACCATATACAATATACAAGAATATAGAATGAGTATTAGATCATACCCTTGAAGATCTACTCATTCGTTTCTTTAAGCTTTAATCTGATTACGAACCACCAAGTCTTCCTCGCTATGTCCCACGATTCGGTAACTGTGTATGGGCACGTCACGATCTTCAAGGAACTGAGGATGATGCAGAGGCTTGAAGAAAGAACTCATTCTTTTCTTCTTGGCAAGTTCGGCCACCACAAGCAAGAAATTGTTTTTCTTTGCTTGGCCGAATTCTCTCCCTAGACTTTCTAGGCTTTTGCTTTTTGTGTTTTTGGTTCAAAGAATCATAATGAGTCTATATCTTAGTTATGTTAATATATCTATATATATATTTGTAACTAGATACAAATCCTTTTCCAAATATATCTCCATATATCAAAAGGATAATTAGTATTTAAGTGTCCTAGGTAAAGTAGGATTCTAACTCCCACCGAACCCTAGTTGACTTAAACTTATATACTAGACTAAGTAAAGAATAAAATAATCTAATTATTTTATCTTTGTCTCAATCATGATTTGAACCTGCAACCTCTAGTTAATAATTAATTCATAATTCATAATTATTAATTCATTAATATATTAATTAAATAATCTCATTATTCAATTAATCCCTGAATAAATATGTGTTACTTTCGTAACACAATTAATTGGACAATCCAATGAATAAATAGTGACCCTTGTTACCTTTAATCAATCGGGCTAGCAAAGGGATCTAATGGACCCACAGTTTTGAGCTCCAATAATACTTAGAAATAATTAATTAAACTCTTTAATTAATATTTCATGATTATTAACCTCGGAGTTATTCCGCTAAAAACCCCAGGCTACACTCTCGTAACTGTAGATGTATTATACAATCTGAAATTACAGTTTTCCATCGATATAGCTATTACATACAGTATAATCCTCCACAAGTAGTTCATAATTAGAGTTAGGTCATAAAGTCTGTTATACCCCTCTTATTATATCTTTTCCATTAAGTACCATTGATTCTCTAATGAACAATAAATCATAACTTTCTTTACGGAATAAGGAGAGCGCTCATATTGTTCAAGCCCCGAATCAACCCTTAAGGGAACTACTATCTACTTTTCGCAAGAAGGAGTGGATTCCATTATTGTGTACAGACCTTCCTAGCCACAAGCCAAACTGTGATTCCAACATACAAAGTTATTGACCGGGAATACAGCGCTGATCTCACCCATGGTATATCAAAAACCATGTTATAACCTGAAGGAGTCGATAAGACACTCAGGATTAAGATCATCCATATATAGCCACCTTTTGTTGATATATATGAATCTCATCATTTAACGGATCTTGGTGAGAGATTCATATAGATCATGGCTCAGTCCTATATGATCACATCATATAAGGTGCCTCCATTCTTATATCACCATATGAATAGTCTAGGTTAATACCATCGTATATTACGGAATGGACCGCAACTGTAGATTAACCACAAATAAAGTACCCAGTTTTATTTGCTATCTATGGACTCTTTAGATTGTTCATCTCAAACTGAATTCTTTTGTATATGACACTCATATACTTAGTTAGAGATTACATCTGGCAATCTTGGATGTTTAGTACACATGATATAAATGTATGAGACAGATTTATAGAATGAATAAACTTCTTTTTTTTTTAATGTTTCATTCACATTTACAAATTACAAGCTTTAGGGCATAAATCCCAATGGTGGTGTTTGAAAGGTGAAAAGCTCTCATATGTTAAATAGCGCGTAATTAGGCAATGTTTGTAATTGTGCAAAAAAAGGCTCACAAATGTAAAAATGCCAAAAATGTGCACTTGGAGCTCAAATTTTCATGTAAACTGTAAAGATAAAAAAAGAAAATAAAAGAAAATAAAAGCATAAAGCCTTGAAAATTCTCAAATATAAAGTACTCAAACAAATTAGAGTACACAATGTGAAGCACAAAATTGTGTTAAAGTTAAAGCATAGACACTAGTGTTCAAAGTGGCAACCAAGTAGAGCTAAATTATAGGTGTGTAATGTAAGTGTGTCTTAACATGATTGGTGACCTTTGAATTCCATTTCTTATTCTTTGTTTCACCACATTTCACCCCATGGCCCCTTTACAACCAAAAGGGAAATACCTATTTGATCTTCGAGGAAGTCTATATAGGGAAGGTTTATTGAAGCATAATTTTCCACGTCCATGGCATTTGACTTCTTCCCAGGCTAGTTCACCCAAGAAATTAGCGGTCTTTCAATGATGAATTGTATGCAATGAATTAGATTCCTATACATAAACTCTATCTTTGCATACCTAGCATGAGTGTGAACTTATGACTTTGAGTAATACGAGGGCACTCTTAGGTGTGGGATTTGTGATTGTGCGAGTTTCCCTTAGAGTGCTTTTGAGTTGCTTCAAAATGTTTTTCATGAGTCTACTCCTCATTATCACACTTTGTCGTATCTCGCCATTAGTTGGAAATGCGGCTTTTGATTTGTCATTTGTTTGTGTCTATGAAATTTCTAGATTTAGTCATTTTTGTCTTGTCTTGTGTTTCTTTGTTGTGTTTTGTTTTGAGTTTGCTCAAGGACGAGCAAAGGTTTGGTTTGGGGGTATTTGATCGTGACAAAATTGTATTATATTTTGGCCCTCATTTCTATGTCCTTTGTCTCGTTTTCATGTGCATTTGTATGTCTAATAGGCTCTTTTCTAGTGATCGTGACCATCCTTTGCTTAGGGAATCTATCTGCATCATGTCCGACTCTGCTTTTTCTCTGTAGACCGCCAGATTTACCTTCCTCGCCCATTCATGTGAGCCTTTCATGACTCCAACCCCAGCTTCGGTCGGGAATTTGACTGTTAGGGCATAGGTGGCCATGACTGCCTTAGTTTTGCTCAAGAATGGTCTCCCTAAAAGGGCGTTGTATGGCCAATTCTCGGTGTCAACGACTATGAAGTCAAGTAACATCATCTTTTGACATGAGAAGCTTCCTATTTCAACTGGCAGTTTAACCGTTCCAAATGATCTTACTTCCGTCCTACCAAACCCTCTGAGCGGAACCATCAGCCTTTTCAGATCATTCATTTGCAGTCCTAACTGATCGAATACCCCAACACTTAGGATATATGTCGAGCTTTCATTATTGATCAACACTCTTCTTACCTCCCGGTGACCGATAGGACTGACACCACGATTGCATCGTTTGGTCTAACTTTGAGTCCGTAAGTATCAGCTTCGGAGAAGAAGATCGGGTCTCAACCTTGCTTGAGCTTCTTCTGGTCGGGACCTACTTCATTTACTTCCAAATTCCTCTGGCCATCTATCGCCTCGCGGACTTCAGTCATTCTCTCCCTACTACTTTTCCCTATTCATGGCCTACCAAAGATGGTGTTGATAGCTCTGACATTTAAATTTTCCCTTAGACTGCCATTTTCTATCTTGGTCGTTCTTCCCGAGATCATTATGCCGATCGTCATCTCCTTTGAGGACCATATCTTTCAGGTGCCCTTTTCTGATAAGCTTTTCTATGTAATCTCTCAGTTGGTTACACTTGGAAGTCTCATGACCATTTTCACAGTGAAATCGGTAATATTTGGAAGTATCTCTTCTAGCACAGTTTGATTGCTTTGGGGGCTTTTTATACAGGTTTTTATATTCTATTACATTCATAATTTCTTCTTGCTTCTAAGCCAGAGGGGTGTAATTAGTATACTGCCTCTCGAAGGTCTTATTTCTCTTCTGGTCATCATTCTTATGGCCTCCTTTCCCATGGTTGCTTTTCTGGTCTCCCTTAGTATTTCCTTTCGAACCACTGTCTTTAGGTTTTTGACCTTCCCTCGGTCGGCCACCATGGATAAGCTCTCCACCGTGAGCTATCTGCTCCTCCTCAACCATGGCATATCCTCCCACAACATCCACCAGACTTGCATATGTAGTTGGTCATTTCTGCCTTAGATTGAGCTACAGTTGGCTATGCTGCAAGCTATTGACAAATGTAGCCACTACTGCATCGTCGTTAGGGTCATGTACTTCCGAAACTTCCTGCGAGAACCTGGTAAGGTAATCCTTCAATTTTTCATCATTTCTTTATTTCAAGGTTGAAAGAACGGATATTGATTTCCTACGCTGAGTATTCCCCATGAACTGCCTTGTGAAAGCTTATATTAACTCCTCAAAGTTCCTGATTGATCCACTAGTAAGGCCACTAAACCATCTAGAGCCCTGATCTCCTAGCTTTTGAGGGAACATTCTGCACAGAAGTGCATCATCATAGTCATACTACACAATCGCGCTTTGGTACCTTCTGATGTGCTCTTGGGGGTTGGTGTTGGCCTTGAACTGTTCCATGTGTGGCATCCTAAACTTTTCCGAGAAACGGGCCTGTCTTATGGAGGTAGTGAACGGACTACCAGAACTGTCGATCAGCAAATTCTCGGATCCTTGTCTCCGCTCCAACGTCTATATCCTTCTTAATAGACTTCTCGCTCTCCTTCCGGTTCGCCACGCTCATCGAGCTTCTGGTGGATGATGAGACCATAAGGGTCTTTCGAAGCTAGCTCTGTTACCCGGGTGTCACGAATGTTATATCTAGGTGCAGGGGTTGCTTCCCTGCGCCTCCTAGAGGGCGCCTCCTTATCAGTCGAAGCTGATCGAGACCTCCTCTTGTGACCGTTATACCTATTATCTCGGTCGTAACTCTCTTCCCGTCCATGATCCCTTCCTGCATCATCATGCAAGCTAGGTTCCCTTCTTTCTTGGTTACCTTGATCCCCATTCTTTCTGCGGTCCTAGTAATCTTGGCGATCGTCTCTCTTTTAGGATCGCTCCCTCTTTTCACGGCAATCCGCCCTATCTCTACTAGTTTTCTACGGTGGATCCCAGGTTGGAACCACTATTTCAGACTGTATTTTGGGGTCCCGAGCCACCACAGGTGTAGGTAATTGGTATGGTGAGGTCAAGTTGGCAGTAGCAGTTATATTGACTCCCTGTCTAGCGGCGTCTTCGATAACTCTCCGTAGGGATTTCTGGACTTGCCGGAAAACGTCCAGGGAGATACCGGGAATGGTATCTGTAGAGGTGGTTATGTCTTGACCGACAGAATGTGGAGTTCTAGAGGGCAAATCTACTTTGGCGTTTATTACACCAGTATCATCGATACCATGTGGGGTACCAGTATCATGTGGGGATTGACTTCAATCTTTACTATTCACCATTCGACTGTTACGCAAGTCTCTTTAGGTTATTGTCCAATGACAACACAGTCTCCCCCTCCTTCTAGCGCCAATTGTTGACGGTGATTTTTGGGATTATGTAGACTTGATCACACGTCACAGAAAATATATTGAATTGATAATCGTTTTATGAATCAAAAAGAAATAACTAAAATCATGCAAGCACGAATTTACATGGAAAACCCAAAAGGGAAAAAACCAAGGTTGCCGGTGACGGCGAAGACAGAATTCACTAAGAAAAGAATAGTTACAACCTCAACCTCTCTTGCTCTCCTGAATTTCTAATGATTCGTTAACCCCTTTTTGTGTATTTTTAGGGCCTATTTATACATGCATAGAACCTTAATTCTTGGAGTACAAGTAAAAGAAAAAGTTGGCAATAACTCAATAAGACTCTGACTTGTTGGAGTCGTTGTTGCCTTCTTTCCTGTTTCATATCACTGGTATTTCAAATATGTCAGATCTTTTTCTTATTTCGAGTTCTGATAACTGATAAGGAAATTTGTTTCCTTATCTGAATAAGCTTCATGAAACCTTGTTTGAAGAAGATTCTTTCTCTACGTATTTGAGTCGTGATTGTAATAAATTCTGTGACACTAACATGTCATGATTCTAAGCATGTCTCTAAGTTGTCCATGTGTTGTTTAGCCGACCGTCTATCAAACCCGACCAAATTTCCTTCGCCCCCGACAGGGAAACTATACCCGATCGGATAACTAAACCCCGACCAATTTAGGTTTCCCTGATGGTCTTCTTTATTGCGATCGTTGCAACTACTTTGGCTAAGTATTTTTTAACCTGACCATCTAAGTAGTCTTGACCAAACATTATGGGAACAACATTGTGGTCATCTTTAGTTGGTTTAACATCTGTTGACATGTCATCACTTAACCAAAACTCAGCGTTTATGCTGACGCGTCATCATTCCAGATTTTACCAATAACAATAAGCATTAACATCTATGTGATACAAACTCAAATTGTAACTTGGCTTTCATTCATAAAGCTTCAACATGTACAAAGTTGATATAATATGATTATCAATTACAAAGATATTAACCAAGATATGTATCAACACATACACAAATATAAGGAGATAAGGATATAGAAAATCAACACATGATTTTTACATAGGTAAAACTTCCGAAGAGGAAACATCCACGGGTTGATACCATAACCACCGCAAACACCTTTCACTTGTAAGATAAAAAGATACAATCTCTCAAGTGACCACTTCACTTAGAAATCTACCTTCAACCCTACCAAATGAAAGATATGCCCCCTTGCTCAACTATCCGGATCACTCCAATCCTAGTCTAGACTTCCATGCACAAATTCAAGAACCCCTCTCCAAAATGTGACTTCCAATGCTTGGCTATCCGGATCACCCCGATCCTAGCCTAGACTTCCAACTACACAACTTGAAGAATCACTCTCCAAATGTGACTTCCAATGCTCAAATAAAACAATCACTCTAAGAAATGAGACTTCCAACCTTTTACAAGGCATGTGATATAAGTGAATGCAAATGATGCAAACACACACAACATAATATATATGATCAATATATTCTATGGACACTAGAATTGAATCATTATGCACATGTCAAATGTATTCTAGTTTACAATCTTAAAAACAATGCAATCACACTCAATGATGCATGTACATATGAAATGTGTGGATTAGGCACATAACATGAAGAATTAGATTTTTATCAACAAAAGCTCAAGAACAAATTTATCTAGAAATTATAACATGAACAATTAATCTAAAGTATGTGAAACACCTAACACACACAAAAATTTAGATTATGTTCAAACACATAAAACTGCTAGAATCAATTTGATAAAATCAAAAATGAATCTCTAGTAAACTAATAGAGCTTAGATTCTCAAGATAATCATTTAAACCTAATCAAGCCCTAAATTATCAATCATATATGCTATTTCAATAAATCTTCAATTAAAGTGACCTAGCATATGAAAAGACTATCAATCAACACAATCATGTCAATAAACACACAAGATAGTCCTAGATTTGAAGCTAGCACGATACAACATCTCAAACATGTGAAAACATAGATTTAGAAAAATCTAACTCAACATGTAAGTCAATTAAAGCTCAAACTAGCTCTATTAGAGTTCAATACTCTAATAAATGTTTAAACATCAAACATACATAAAATCAAGAAGAAAACCAAGGTGATTGAAGACTTGAAGATCAAAAACAAAATAGAAATCAATACCTTAAATGAAAACTGTGCTGTCACGTATTTGTGAGTGTACCTACCAGAAAACTCAATCAAATGACTCCAATCTCTTGTAAATATGATAGAGGACTGATATACAAACATTCTCCAATTCGAATCACTCAATTCAAACTCCGAATGAGAAAGTTATGGTGTTTGGAAGTTAGGAAAATTGGAGAGAAATTTCTGCACAAAGTTTTCAATTTTCTTCTTAAAATGAAATGGGAGGGAAAATAGAGTATTTAAAGGAGGGAAACAAAAGAGGTTGAAGTGGCCAATAGGAGGCTGCCAACTCAGCCTCCCGTGGAGGCACATGGCCTCCACTGGATCAGAGTGCAGCTCCTCCCGTGGAGGCCACGCGCCTCCACGGGGTGAGTTGCAATGGGCCTCCTATTTTGGCCTTTAACTCCCCTCACGTACTATTTTGTTCTTCGACCGTTCTCCATCCTCCGAACTACGATTTCAAATCCGGTTTCAGATTATGAACCGAGACTCCCTTACGTACAAAAGATGTCAAGAAAACTTTTACAAAAAATATGGAATTCAACTTGAAAAACAAGGACGAAAACCTTGTATGATAAAATCACGGAAAGCTTCTTAACTTCCTAATTTGAACTCAAACCTTAATGAATGAGTAACCAAAACAACTGGAACTCAATGAGGAATTATATAAGCCCAAACTCAAGTTCAATAACATAACAACACAAACAAATAAATACAAGAACACACAAGTATGCTATTTCCTAGAGATGTTCCTATAACATGCAATTTACTAAAAATTGTAAACTTTAAATCTAATGCATGTGCATACATGAACAAGTGTGTATATTGTGTTATACCAAATTTTGCACAATGATGTAGGGACATATATGAATTCAATGTATGTGTATGCCTAGGCCTTGCGAGAGGAAGGATATCTCGATATACTTTTTGCTAAGCAATTTAGCTTTATTCCTCTTGAAGCCACCACATTGCTTGAATGTTGTCCAATATTTCTTGAAGCTTGATTATCCACAAATCCTAGACAACTAATCAATGCAAAAAAAATATTGTTTTGATATAGAATTATGCCAAAATTAAGACTAAAGAACCTAACAGGACCAGAGAAGCCAATCTTAGGTGTGCACGGGTCCATTGAGCGGGTCCCTAACCGTGCACAACCTGCATACTACCAGCGCATATCGGGTTGCGAACTGCATCAGATTCGCTTACATTAACATTTCAGACATATTTTTGGCAAGGGTATAAATATGTTCTAAAAATAAACTAAGGTGTGTCTAAACAACCTAGAGGGTGTGTGTGTGTGTGTGGGGGGGGGGGGGGGGGGGGGGGTGAATGGGTTGTTAATCGATTAATTACCAACTTTTTCGACTAATCAGTATTAAACACAATTAACCCAAACAAACAAACATTCAACGATAATAATAAAGTATGGAAAACAATAAAAACACGTTGAATTGATTTATGTGAAAAACCCTCCTACTGGGCAAAACTCACGGGCTATCCTTCTAGCCATACACGGTTATAGAAATCCACTATATGAATAAAAGGTTACACCCTCAAGTGATACACTGACTCTTACTCTCGACAACCTCAGGCTATGGACACTACCACTAGCCACTTTTGGTTCAATCCTTAGTGATATCCCACGATCCACTACTCTTGGAGTAAGCACCTCCTACTCTACCCGTAGGCCTTTTACAATGGCACTTGACCAATGCTTGCCAACTTACCCTTGATTGCAAGACTTTACTTGCTTGTGCAACTCCACCTAAAAGCTAAAAGACTTTGACTCTATGAAGAGTATAGAGGTCTAAGTGAATATATGACAATATGTTCAAATGCAATAATGTGTCAGACCACACACAAAATGCTTAACTAGATGTTATAATGCAATTTAACAACCTAGTTATCAACTAATGCCTACATACCCATACATAAGGACTCAATTAGATGGATAGATAAAATCTAACAACCTAATTGTCAAATAAAGTCCAACCAACATAAGTTGTCACAATATATAACAAGGGCAATAAATATGCAATTAAGAAATGCAATTAATGAGGCCTAAATATCAAAGTTTAGATGCAAGGCATAAAGACTTAGCCATAAGGGCAATATGGTCCTAAATTCTAGCTATCACAAACAAACCCCAAACATGTCATAATTTCAATAGATATACAATAAATATGAAGATTTGCCAACCTAAGTAATAAATTACATGTCTTGATGAAATAGAATAATAAATGAGTTAATATGTTTGTTCTACTTACCAAGTGAAGACATTAATGAAGACACATGCTTGAATGATGCTAGAGATGCAAGATGAAGATGGGTTTTGAGGTTTGGAGAGTCAAAGAAGCTTTCTTGAAGCTTTCTCTCCATAAGGAACTCTTAATCTCTCTCTAGGGTTGTGTGGTTTGAGTTCCTAAAGACAAATGATGAGAAAGAGATGTATTTATAGTTTTTAGTTGATAGCCCTACAAATTCCATGAATTTTCCTTCAAAAATGAGCCAAATCATACTCTAAATGAGTGAGATATGGACAAATTACGAAACAAGGGCAGAGCATTGCGCTTGAAGAGTAGCGCATCACTAGTGATTTACTAGCGCAAGGTTGTTAGACCAAAAGCACTAGTCAAGGAGCGCAACACTAGTGCTTTACTAGCGTAAGGTTGCTGGACCAAAAGCGCTGGTCGAGTAGTGCACCAAGGGCGTATAGCCATGACAGCACAACAGCTTGAGATTCGAGCGCCTCAAACCATGACCAAACAACATAGAAACCTTTCATAAAATATACCGTTGGAAATGTATGGATGTCTAATTTCTAATCCTTTTGATGGAATGAGGTTTCGATATCTGTAAAAATAGATATGTTCATTAGAGTGACCAAGGGTCATATTTGGACAACAACAAGATTGCCTAAACTTATGGTATAAGACTATGTGACCCAAGACCAATCCAAGAGAGGAAAAAAGGAGACCTTTCTAGAGGTCACACATCGCACTAAGATAAGCATACCATCATGCAAGCATGGACGTTTCCAAACACGCAACCGAAAACAAATTACACCATAAAAAACCACACTTATATCTAACAATGAGGTGCGAGTGTGAAATGTGTAATGGATGCACACATCTAAACAATTAGAACACAAATGCAAGATGAACAAAGCATGCATGAAGTGTGTGTACGCACCTAAACTCTTCAAGAGACAAAGTCATGTGAATATACCTTTTTCTCTTGAAGTCACGGAGATGCTTGGAAGCTTGCCAACGAGAATCTAAGCTACACATTACAACAACATCCTTGAAAATACACAAATGTGTGTCTAAACAACTTAGAGGGGGAATGAGTTGTTAATCGATTATTACCAACTTTTTCAATTAGTCAATATTAACAATAAAACCCAATTCAATCAAATAATCAATCAATGAAATTAAAGTGCGGAAAACAATTACTAACACGTTGAATTGATTTATGTGAGAAACTCTCCAACATGGCAAAACTCACGGGTTATCCTTCTAGCCACACACAGTCAAAGAAATCCATTATATGAATAAAAGGTTACACCCTCAACTGATACTCTCACTCTCACTCTCAACAACCTCAGGCTATGGACACTACCATTTACCACTTTCGGTTCAGTCTCTAGTGATATCCCTCGATCCACTACTCTTGGCATGAGCATCTCCTACTATACCCGCAGGCCTTTTATAGTGGCACTTGACAAATTGAAATTCCCTAGTCATTTATAGTGTAAAATATACCTAGAAGGGGTGGCGGTAAATAGGTATATGCCCAAATTTTTATACTTCTTTAAAAACACAAGCAATTTAATCAAACTTAAAATTCTTACAAGAAAAATTGCTTCAATAAATCAATATGAAATCAATAAAACAAGGAATAAAGCAATACAAGCCAAAATTAGATAGTGAATTAAAAAGCTAAAATTTAAGAAAAAAAGATTTTTTAACGTGGTAAACCTCAAAAGAGGAAACATCCACGGGTTGATACTGTTGAAACCCTATTCACTGGTAACGCAGCGGAAATAGGTTTTAAAATTTTTTATACAGATCATAAACGATCTGGGACCAGTGAACTTAGGATCGCAATTCTTTTTCCAGAACTAATACATACAATATGTAAACACAGGAAATTGTAATCAATATATTAAAAGAAAATTTAGAACCTTACCAACGTTTGGAGGCTCCTTCACTTTACGATATGCTCCTAGTCTGTACCACTGATCTTCCTAGCTATTCCCAGAACTGGTAACTGCGTGTGGGCGCGTCACGTACTCAGGAACTTAGGAGGATGTAGAGAAACGAAGAAGAAACTTTTTCTTCCAAGAGAATACACAAACTAGAACAATTCTAGTTGTTTAAAAGAAAAAAAATATTAAATTTATTTTTCTTTGTTTCAATAGTACCCGTACTATTTGCTTCTTCTTTTTTTTTTTTCTTTTGATTGATTCACGCACACACATCACTTGTTTCTTTTCTTTTTTTCTTTATGCATAATGAGTTTGTATCATATACAAACACTTGTGTATATCCTTTGTGTGCTATGTTTTTGTTATCAATATATATCATATATATATTATTATAACTAAAACTCTTTAATTGATATCTTTTTAGATTTTAACAGATAATTAAATATTTATTTTGAATTTAAACATTTTAAATTCAATTTCAAATATTTAATTTAATAAAATAAAATAATCATATTATCTTATTCTATTTAAAATCAAATATCAACTAACATCCTCCATTTAGTGATTAATAACAAAATTAAATAATCTCATTATTCAATTATTTCCCAAATAAATATCTGTCACTTTCGTAACACAATTAATTGGACAATCCAATTAATTAACCGTGACCCTTGTTACCTAAATTGATCGGGCTAGCAAGGGGACCTAATGGACCTACAGTATTTTGAGCTCCAATAATCCTCGGAATTATTAATTAAACTCTTTAATTAATATTCTTTGATTATTAACTCCGGTATTATTCCACTAAAAACCCGAAGCTGCACTCTCTCAACTGCAGACGTTTTTACACAGACCGATACAACTCGGTGTCCATCGATATAGCTATTACACATGGTATGATCCTCCACAGTAGTTCATAATTAGAGCTGGGTCATAATGTCCGTTATACCCCTCTAATTACATATATCCTTTAAGTACCATTGATTCTCTAATGAACAATAAATCCTATTTCCTCACGGAATTAGAAGAGCGCTCATATTGTCCAAGCCCCGAATCAACCCTTAAGGGAACTACCTATCTACTTCTCACAAGAAGGAGTGGATTCCACTATTGTGTACATACCTTCCCAGCCACAAGCCAAACCGCAATCCCAACATATGGAGTATATTGATCAGGAATTGCATCTGACCTCACCCATGGTATATCAAAGACCACGATCTAACCTGAAGGAATCGATAAGACACTCAAGATTAAGATCACCCACAAATAGCCATCATTAGTTGATATATATGAATCTCATCTGTAAACGGATCTTGGTGAGAGATTCATATAGATCATGGCCCAGTCCTATATGATCACATCATACAAGGTGTCCTTCATTCCCATATCTCATATGAATGATTCATGATAGAATCACCGTACATTATGGAATGGACTGCAGCTATAGATTAACCACAAATAAAGTACCTAACTTTATTTGTTATCTATGGACTCTTTAGATTGCACGTCTCTTACTGTATCCATCCGTATATGACACTTATATACACAGTTTGAGATTACATCCGGCAATCTAGAATATTAATATATGCACAAGTTATAAAATAAACAACACAACAAGAATGAATTGAACTTTTCTTTTTATTTATTTCATAAATCCATTTACAAAATATATCTTTAGGGCATAAACCCCAACAATCTCCCACTTGCACTAAAGCATGTGAGGCATGTCTCGTAACCCTAGACCATCTAGGTGACCCGAAAACACTTTAGCTGGTAAGGTCTTCGTAAATGGATCAGCATGATTGTCTTGTGAGGCTATCTTGGTGACGATCACATCTCCTCTCTGCACTATCTCTCTAATGAGATGATACTTTCTCTCTATATGCTTCCCTCTCTTGTGGCTTCTTGGTTCTTTGGAATTAGCCACAGCACCACTGTTATCACAATAAAGTGTGACTGTCTTATCCAGATCTGGAACAACTTCCAGATCACTCAAGAACTTACGGAGCCAAACAGCCTCTTTAGCAGCTTCACAAGCGGCTACATATTCGGCTTCCATGGTGGAGTCAGCAATGCAAGATTGCTTTATACTTCTCCACACAATGGCTCCACCACCTAGGCTGAATACTGATCCAGATGTGGATTTTCTAAAATCCCTGTCTGACTGAAAATCAGAATCTGTGTATCCTAACGGGATCAAATCCTGTCCGGAATACACTAGCATATAGTTTCTCGTTCTCCGAAGATACTTGAGAATAGTCTTGACAGCAACCCAATGATCTAATCCTAGGTTGGACTGGTACCTTCTGACTACTCCCACTGCATAGCAGATGTCCGGTCTCGTGCATAACATAGCATACATGAGACTACCTACTGCTGATGCATATGGCACACGTCTCATATCCTCAACTTCTTGAGGTGTCTTAGGACACTGTTCCTTAGACAAGTGAACCCCATGTCTAGAAGGTAAATTACCTTTCTTAGAGTTCTGCATCGAAAATCGTACAAGAATCTTGTCGATATATGATGCCTGAGACAATGCTATGAGTTTGTTCTTACGATCCCTGATAAGTTGGATCCCTAGAACATAACTCACCTCTCCCAAATCTTTCATTTGGAATTGGCTAGCCAGCCAGCCCTTTACATCAGATAACACTCCCACTTCATTCCCAATGAGTAGGATGTCGTCCACGTATAGGACCAAGAAAACTACCTTTTTGTCAATGATGCGCTTATAGACACAAGGCTCATCGATGTTCTGCTTAAAGCCATAGGTTTTGATCACATCATCAAACCTGATTTTCCAAGATCTAGATGCTTTCTTAAGTCCATATATGGACCTTTGCAACTTGCAAACCTTTTGCACTTGATCTAGAGACACGAATCCCTCTGGTTGCATCATATAGATGCTCTCGTCAAGATTGCCATTCAAGAATGCAGTCTTGACGTCCATTGGCCAAATTTCATAATCGAAATAGGCAGCAATGGATAAGAGAATCCTAATAGACTTAAACATGGCTACTGGCAAGAAGGTCTCTTCATAATCAACCCCCTCTTTCTAGGTATAACCCTTAGCCACTAGCCTTGCTTTGAAGGTCTCTACCTTCCCGTCTACTTCTCTCTTTCTCTTGTAGATCCACTTACATCCTATGGGTTTTACCCCATCCAGTAAGTCTACAAGATCCCAGACTGAGTTAGAGTACATAGACTCCATCTCGAGATTCATGGCTTTAAGCCATTCCTCTTTATCAGGATCTTCCATTGCATTCTTAAATGTCAATGGATCATCCACACTATCAGTAGAGACAACACTTTGTCCCTCACCTATACCTAAATAGCGTTCAGGTTGTCTTACAACCCTCCCACTACGTCTAGGTGATAGTGTATCCTGATCAGGAACCATCTGACTCTCAGATATTTGTGGATCAACAACTCTTGTTGATGAAGCACTAGTCTCACCAGGCTCCAACTCATTTAATACAATCTTAGAACGAGGTTTATGGTCACTAATATAATTGTCCTCAAGAAACGTTGCATTTGTCGATACAAATACTTTGTTATCTTCGGGACTATAGAAGTGTCCACCTCTGGTCTCCTTGGAGTATCCTACAAACAGGCAGACCACAGACTTGGAGTCTAACTTTCCACTTCTGTTTTTCAGCACGTGTGCTGGACACCCCCATACGCAGAAATGTCACAAACTAGCTTTACGACCATTCCACAACTCTAGGGGAGTCTTAGGAACAGATTTGGATGGCACTACATTCAAAATGTATGCCGTTGTTTGTAACGTATATCCCCAGAAGGAATTTGGTAATGAAGAGAAACTAATCATAGATCTCACCATTTCCATCAGGATTCTATTTCTCCTCTCCGCTACACCATTTTGCTGAGGTGTACCAGGAGCTGTGAGTTGGGAAACTATCCCATGCTCGACCATGAAGTCTTCAAACTCTTAGTCAAGGTACTCACCTCCACGATCTGATCGTAGTGACTTGATAGTCCTACCTAATTGATTCTCAACTTCAGCTCGAAATTCTTTGAACTTTTCAAATGTTTCCGACTTTCGTTACATTAGGTAGACATATATGTATCTTAAGTAGTCATCTATAAAGGTGACATAATACTCATAGCCGCCCCTAGCTCTAACATTCATCGGTCCGCAGATGTCTGTATGTATGAGTTCTAGTGGCTCTATAGCTCTAAGCCCTTTTCCAGTAAAAGGTCTCTTAGTCATCGTACCTTTTAAACAGGATTCGCAGACAGGTAAGGTGCCAACTTTTAACTCACTTAAAGGTCCACTTTTTACTAGTCTGTCTATCCGGTCAAGGTTGATATGACCAAGCCTTAGATGCCAAAGATACGTGTCATTATCTGGAGAAATCTTATGTCGTTTAGTTTTAGGTTTTTCAACCTTAAACATTTCGGTGTTAAGCAGTGTAGTATGTATTAACGGTCTTAACACATACAAATTGTTTTCATTAATTCTTAAACAAATATTCAGACCATTCTTTCCAATAATAACAAACTTATTATTAAAAGAAACAGAATACAATTGTTCTAACAACTTAGAAATAGAAATCAAATTCCGTGTAAATCCAGGAATATAAAAAACATTGTTCAATAATAAAAAACTATTATTATTACAAAATTGCAATCTTATTACTCTCACTGCTTTGGCCGACACGACATCCCCCGACCCCACACGCATGGAGAAGGCTCCCTCCTCTAGCTGTGTCCAAGAATCAGTCCACTGCAAAGAAGAACAAACATGGTTAGTGGCCCCCGAATCAACAATCCAAGGTGAAGAATCATCTTCCACTAAACAAGATTCAAGAACAAGTAAATCATATTTACCTTTCTTCTTCTTCTTGGCTACCTCCTCCAGGTACTGAGGACAGTTCCTCTTCCAGTGCCCGACCTTGTTACAATGGAAACATTTTCCTTTGTCTTGGTCGGTAGAGGTGCCCTTCTTTTTGCTTTGGGCCTTCTTGGGTTTGGGCTTACCCTTCGCCTTTCCAGCAGACCTCTTCCTCTTCTTATTATTGGAGGAAGATGGTTCGGCAACATTTGCCTCACCGGTCTTACTTTTGCTGTCCTTGGTCAAGGACTCAAAAGTAGCGAGCTCATTGAGCAACTATGTGAGACTAAACCTTAACTTGTTCATCCCGTAGTTGTTCTTAAACTGATCGAAACTCTTCGGAAGAGTCGTCAGTATGATGCTCACTTGACTGGGTTCGTCAATGGCCCCGCCATTGACTTCTGCCTTGTTGAAGTAGGACATCATTCTCAGGACATGTTCCCGAACTGATGTACCTTCCTTCATACGAGCGAGCATAGCAGGAACGAACAGCTTCGTGTCGCTTTTGCCCGGAGGGCTGCCCGAACATAGCTTGTAATGACTCCATAATTTCGAATGCTGTAGTCATTGCTTCGTGCTTTGTGACAAGCACGTCTGTCATAGAAGCTAACAGATATGTTCGGGCCTTCTCATCAGATGAGACCCATCGCTGGTATGCCTCACGAATAGTTCGTGAGGCATTGGTAGTAGGCACCGGATGACATTCCTCTGTAAGCACAAACTTGAGGTCTTTGGTGACCAGTATTGCATTAATATTAAGTTTCCACTTAGTGTAGTTATCACCAGTTAATTTGTCGTTTGCGAGAATTTGAAGTAATGCAGAAGACATAATTGCTTAAATAAATAAAACATTCATTCAGTCATTTATTAAAACAAGTGCGAGTGCTTTGGCATAAATTTAAACATGATGCGTGAACATGTTTAACGAACTAGAAATACCCAAAAAACAGTTACTATACCACAACAATCCGACATACCACAAAGAAGTGCCGCCTTAGGGTCGGTCAAGTCCTTGCATGTTGGACCGAGACATTCTCAATCAAATGATATTCTAGAATAACTCTTATTCCATATCATTCAACCATCGTTTATTCAGTCAGGTTTTTAATTAACAAAACTTAATCAAAACCTTCGTGAGTGTAACCCACCATTTCAGATCTCATGAGCTTAACTCGAGAATTGCGTCCTTAGGGTCGGTCAATCCCGAAATACCCTCAGAAATCCTATCCGTTAGGAAGCCAACCTTGGTATTGATCTTTGTGGAAACCCTCCTTAGGGAGGACGAAAGCAAAGCCGTCACGAGGTCCCACTCGGATCTCACGGTGTTGAACTAATAATGGAGACTGTGGGATATATATGTAATATATCCCTCTCCCACTCACTATTTAAATATTAAGGTTTTCTATTATCCGTTAATGCACCTAGACTCTATAGGATCAAACGGCTAATTTTAATCAAGTTATCTAGCGCATTAACAAATTCATTATTAGAAATAAATTCTAATTTAACTAATAAATTATTAATGATTTTTAACAATTAAAAATCTAATCTATTAGTGAATAATCTAAATCTTTGTAAACTTTTTACTAAGGTCAGATTATTATGTAAACGTTTACCAAGTTTTAACTATAAAAACTCTAACACTTTATGCGGTCCATTTATTATTAGGTTTTTAATCATATTAATCCTAATTACAATAAATGACCCTATTAATCTAACTTATTAAACACTTTAATAACTAGATTAATATTAATGAGGATTAACAAGTTTTCTAACAATTAAAAAACTAATCTCATTTTCATAGCCAATAATGTATTTACTGATTTTAATCATATTAAAAAAATAATACATAAAAATTAGGCTATAATGCATGTATGACATATCAAATATGTTTGTGTAGGCACATCTAATCTAAATGACATACGTATGCATGACAATGCTTTTATCATCACATAATATAAAGCATACATGAATTGACCGGGTACTGTGGATTATTTAACAAAAAAAAAAAATTGGAATCTAAAATTACAAAAATACCCCAAAGGCATTCCTTGGTCTTCTTGTAATTTCCGAATCTTCTAGTCTCTTCAGGTCACTCCTGATTCATCTCATGAATCCGAAATAAGAAATCCGCACGGAACGCACTAGGCAACACTTGCCAACGGAACCGTGCAAGACGACATGAATAGTGCCCGACATGAACAGTACCGCGCATGAACAGTACTCGCATGAATAGTACTCGCATGAACAGTACCCGTATGAACAGTACCACACATGAACAGTATCGTGAATAGTACATGAACAGTATCCTCGTCAAGCGTATATCCGATTTCGTCCTTCCGACTTCGCGATTTTTCCAGGTCTTCAATATAGGTTACATTTTTTTTTTACATTACAATAACAGAAAAAAATTATAATAATAATGATAAAAATATATATATATATATATATAATACAACCCATAAACCCTAAATCCACAGTACCATATAATTAACGATCAATCATGTTTTTGTAAATTAACAAATTCAATATACATACAAAAACAACATACAGTCAATTTAAATAGTGCCTACACAATCATACATACAGGAGCATCGAAAACAATTTCATGTTCCGAAAAAAAAAAATTGGCTCTGATACCAATTGTTGGAACCCTGTTCACTGGTAACGCAGCGGAAATAGATTTTAAAATTTTTTATACAGATCATAAACGATCTGGGACCAGTGAACTTAGGATCGCAATTCTTTTTCCAGAACTAATACATACAATATGTAAACACAGGAAATTGTAATCAATATATTAAAAGAAAATTTAAAACCTTACCAACGTTTGGAGGCTCCTTCACTTTACGATATGCTCCTAGTCTGTACCACTGATCTTCCTAGCTATTCCCAGAACTGGTAACTGCGTGTGGGCGCGTCACGTACTCAGGAACTTAGGAGGATGTAGAGAAACGAAGAAGAAACTTTTTCTTCCAAGAGAATACACAAACTAGAACAATTCTAGTTGTTTAAAAGAAAAAAATATTAAATTTATTTTTCTTTGTTTCAATAGTACCCGTACTATTTGCTTTTTTTTTTTCTTTTGATTGATTCACGCACACACATCACTTGTTTTTTTTTCTTTATGCATAATGAGTTTGTATCATATACAAACACTTGTGTATATCCTTTGTGTGGTATGTTTTTGTTATCAGTATATATCATATATATATTATTATAACTAAAACTCTTTAATTGATATCTCTTTAGATTTTAAAAGATAATTAAATATTTATTTTGAATTTAAACATTTTAAATTCAATTTCAAATATTTAATTTAATAAAATAAAATAATCATATTATCTTATTCTATTTAAAATCAAATATCAACTAACATCCTCCATTTAGTGATTAATAACAAAATTAAATAATCTTATTATTTAATTTATTTAATCACCATTATTCATTAATTAAATGATCTCATTATTCAATTATTTCCCGAATAAATATGTGTCACTTTTGTAACACAATTAATTGGACAATCCAATTAATTAACCGTGACCCTTGTTACCTAAATCGATCGGGCTAGCAAGGGACCTAATGGACCTACAGTATTTTGAGCTCCAATAATCCTCGGAATTATTAATTAAACTCTTTAATTAATATTCTTTGATTATTAACTCCGGTGTTATTCCACTAAAAACCCGAAGCTGCACTCTCTCAACTGCAGACGTTTTTACACAGACCGATACAACTCGGTGTCCATCGATATAGCTATTACACATGGTGTGATCCTCCACAGTAGTTCATAATTAGAGCTGGGTCATAATGTCAGTTATACCCCTCTAATCACATATATCCTTTAAGTACCATTGATTCTCTAATGAACAATAAATCCTATTTCCTCACGGAATTAGGAGAGCGCTCATATTATCCAAGCCCTGAATCAACCCTTAAGGGAACTACCATCTACTTCTCACAAGAAGGGGTGGATTCCACTATTGTGTACATACCTTCCAAGCCACAAGCCAAACCGCAATCCCAACATACAGAGTATATTGATCAGGAATTGCATCTGACCTCACCCATGGTATATCAAAGACCACGATCTAACCTGAAGGAGTCGATAAGACACTCAAGATTAAGATCACCCACATTTAGCCATCATTAGTTGATATATATGAATCTCATCTGTAAACGGATCTTGGTGAGAGATTCATATAGATCATGGCCAAGTCCTATATGATCACATCATACAAGGTGCCTTCATTCCCATATCTCATATGAATAATTCAGGATAGAATCACCGTACATTACGGAATGGACCGCAACTATAGATTAACCACAAATAAAGTACCCAGCTTTATTTGTTATCTATGGACTCTTTAGATTGCACGTCTCTTACTGTATCCATCTGTATATGACACTTATATACACAGTTCGAGATTACATCCGGCAATCTAGGATGTTAATATATGCACAAGTTATAAAATAAACAACACAACAAGAATGAATTGAACTTTTCTTTTTATTTATTTCATAAATCCATTTACAAAATACATCTTTAGGGCATAAACCCCAACAGATACCACAACCACCGGCAAACTATAATTCACTATGTCGAATAGGAGATACATACTCAAAAGCAATCAAAACATGGTTCACTCTCCAAGCTATCAACTCCTACTCTACCATTGGGCGTAGTGAATTACTTTGTCTACTTCTTATCCAAGATGTGACTATCACATCTCTAGGAAGCAACTTCTTATCCAAAGCACTCTTTCCTCTAGGAAGATTCCTTACTTGTCTATCCAGATCCTCTCGATCCTAGACAAGACTCCTTGTTTAGCTATCTGGATCAATATCCTAGCCAAGTCTCCTTACTCAAGTTAAAGCTTCGCTCACTTTAACAAGAGACTTCAACCTTTACAAGGCAATGATCTAGGTGAAGTGCACACATGCAATCATGATGCAATCACAAGCAAATAGAGCAAGTAGATCAAGCATACTCTATGAACATGCAATTAGAAGACTATATTAAGCTATCAAAGATCACTCACAAATATATCTAGAAATCTAAGCATGTTTATCAAACATGAACTAGATTAGAATAATGGAAATAACAATAAAAAATATCCTAGTTCTTAGAACACATAACTAAATCTAGAAATCAGCAATCAAGCTCAAGAACACAAAATATTTCTAGAATCAAGTTCATGCTTATCAAGTTTAGCTAAAAAATTATTAAATTAAAAATCACACAAGCTAAACTTGAAAATCACTCAAACAAACCACAAAGTTGAATCAAAATCATTCTAGACATTTTTCTTAATTAAATAAGAACATTCATGAAGATGATCATAAAAGAAAAATGAAAAGAGGAAGATTCACTTACAAATGATGAACTCATGAACTGAAATCAGATCACTGTAAAATATTAAGACATCATTTGACTCTAAAAATGCTTGGAGTTTGTTCCTCTCTTCATGACCAACAATTTCGGCGTTTGAATCACTGAAATTGGAGTTGAATTGAGAGAGATATCACCAAAACAAAAATAAAAAACACTTTGAAAAATTTCTGCAATTGTTCTTCACACTTTGAAAAATGAGATGGAAAACATATTTAAAGGGATGGAGGATGACGTGGAGGGAAGATGGTCTCGGGTGGTAAAGGCCACCACGCCACCTCACTACCCCGAGAAGGCGCGTGGGTATCTCAGGGGTAGGAGGCTCTCCTCCCCGAGATGCTCACCCACCTCCTCGGGGAGGGATAGCTTGATGGCCTTCGGCCATTGTCACTCCTCTTCGCACTCCCTTAGCGTTCTTCGACCGTTCTCCAGCCTTCGAACTCTGAATTCGAATCCGTTTACAGATTACGAATCGTAACTCCCTTATGCACATGGACGACTATGAAACTTTAACCAAAAATTAAAAAATTGAATCGATACACGAAGACGAAGACAATGAATTGTAAGTGACAGGAAAGTTTCGTAACTTTTTACTCGGAACTTGAAAACTAAAGAATGAGTAAATAAAATGACCGGAACTCAATAAGGAATAAAATAAGATCAAATTCAAGTGTTAAGTCCATAAAACAAAAAAAAAACAAATACAAGAACACGCAAGTATGTCATTTCCTAGAGATAGTCCTAGAACATGTAAATTTACAAACATTGTCAAATTAAATCTAATGCATGTGCATACTTCAACAAGTGTGTGAATGTGTTATACCAATTAAGCACAACGATGCAGGGACACAAATGAATGCAATGTGTGTGTGTGTGCGCTTACGCCTTGCAAGAGGAAGAAGAATCTTGATACCTTAGCATCCGAATAAACACCAATCCTCTTGAAGACGAACTTTGCATAAGACTTGAAGACGAACTTTGTATGAGAAGTTGCTTTTCTTCTTTGAAACTCATATGAACCACGAACCATCTAAGCAACTAAACATTACAAAGAAAGAGAGTTTTGTTATGGAATCAAGCCAACACAAATCTAAAAACTAACACCAATGCTTGCCAACCCACCCTTGGTTGCAAGACTTTCTTGCTTGTGCAACCTCACTTAGAAGCCACCAGACTTTGACTCTATGAAGAGTATACTGTCTAAGTGTATATATGATAATATACTCAAATGCAATAATGTGTAAGACCACACACAAAATACTTAACTAGATGTTATAATGCAATCTAACAACCTAGTTATCAAATAATGCCTACATGCCCATACATAAAGACTCAGTTAGATGCAAAGGGATTCTAGCAACCTAATTGTCAAGTAAAGTCCAACCAACACAAGTTGTCACAACATATAACAAGTGCAATAAATGTGCAATCAAGAAATGCAATTAATGAGGAATAAATAACAATGTCTAAATGCAAAGCATAGAGACTTATTTAGAAGGGCAATATGGTCCTAAATTAAAGCTATCACAAACAAAACCAACAATCAGTATAAAAATCTCAACTTGCAAATAAAAAAAACTAATCTTGATGCAAACAAGTCATAAATGAGATTTCCTGTTAAGTAAGAACATTAGAAAGAATGAAAATGGTGTTCTACTTACCAAGTCATGTGTGTTGATGAAGACCCATGCAAGAACACATCCTAGAAGAAGCTAGATGATGTTTGATTCATGAATGAATGATGGGTTTTGGGTTTGGAGAGTTAAAGAACAACTCTTAGAGCTTCTCTCACTAGGGAAATCTTCCTCTCTCTAAAATCTGGAAATTTAGCTCTAAAAAAATGACTGGAGAAGATGAAGGGGTATATATATATATGAAGCCCAAGAGAAAACTATGCCATTTTGATAAAAAATCAAAAATCGGGCTATTCCGCGGTACGGTTCTGCGGTTCGCTTAGACAATCGGAACCGTACCGCGGAGACAACACTATGAACTTTCGCGGTACATATTCTGCAGTTCGCTTCAACGAGCTTATCAAGGAGACAACAAAGAGCCAAATCCACGGTTCACAGAAACAACGGGCGCGGTACACTCAGACGGAGCATACCACGGAAATTCAAGAAACTTAAATTTTCAAAGGGAATTTTGATCATCTTCCATGGACCAAATTCCTATGCCCCTAGACCAAACTTAGAAAAGAAAATGGTCTTCTCTAGAGGTCAAACATTGTGCTAAGACAAGCACACCATCGTGCATGCGCGTGTAGGGAAAAATTAACTAAAACCGCGGCGGAAGGCGAAAAGTAGATTTTCGTATAGTTTAAAATTTTTCTAAAGATTTGAACCTTAACCCTTTAATTAATTAAACACAAATATACGGTTAGAGTTAAATACTTCTTGTCACGTGATCCGATTGATTTACGTCAATGGTAATCCGTAAGATCTTCAACCCTAGCACGTACGTGAATCACCTAAGAGCGTGGTCTCCCTTTTTTCTTTGAATTGCTTACCTGAGAATGGATGTATGGAACTTCTGATCCTGATCTTCAATCCCAAAACACCAAGAGCCTAGAAAAATAGTTCCGGTCACTTTTGAATTCACAATCGATATGATTGGAACTCGCGTAACCCTAAATCGAAAGTGTGCACAAAACCTTTTGATGTTAAAGGCTTGCAAGTGCACTATCGAATGAGAACTTATTTTTCTTTTTCCCTCTTGGCCGAAATTCTATGTGTATTGAGTAAGATTTTTATTTTTCAAAGCAAACAAAAATCCCTCTCACTCAAGCTTCTTGGTGGCCGAAATTTAACACCTTATATTTATAAGGTGACCGAAATTTCTCCTTCTCAAAATAGGGTTGGCCGAATTCTTTGTGTAGGAAATCTAGGGTGGCCAATTTCCTTACTTGAAAAGGAATTGTGCTTTTCCCTAATTCGTATCAATTTAAGAATCCTAACCCTTATAGGACTAGGGTGGCCGAATTCTTTGTGTGGTATGGAGTGTATGTGGACTTAATCCTTACCACATTAGGACTCCTATCACTTAAAAGAATTCTAACCCTAATCCAACACATAGTATTTTATTTACTGATCAGGAAAAGATTTTGATTTAAACTATTAATTAATTAAATAATTAATTAATTTCCATTTAATCAAAACAATAAAATAAAATAATATCTTGGGCTATTTTATTAGCCTTGCCGCCCACACCATATATATATGGGCCTAATATTATTTTTCTTATTTTATTTAATCCATTAGACTTTAAATAAAAGCCTACATGTGAACCAGACTTATTCTTACTAAAAGAAACAAGCTCACATGTCTCCTTTTAATATATTAATATAATAGAGCAGCCCATTAAATAAATAATAGACATATTATATTCTTAATATATTAAATGCAATCCTAGATGGACCCATAAATTGGTCCGGTAGAATATATCAAGTGATCCATGCAAGTACGTGTGGATTGTGGATCTTGGCGGGCTATCTAAATTTAAGCTTCAATAGACATAACCTAATCACAATCAACAAATGATTCACTTAGGTCCGATCTATTAATTTTAACTCATTCCACTAAAGAGCTAAAATTGAACTCTTAAATAAAGATAGAATAAGGAGATATTTCTCATTCATACCCTAGACAATCTTATAGGAGATGGTGTATCCTCGTGAATAATATCAGTAATCGCCAAGAGCTCATAGACCGCCTATAGCTCTCCAAGTTACCATATTTCCTCATATGACCACATTTTGAACTTGGATATTTTGACTTGTCCAGAAGCCATGTCTTCAATAATCATTATTGAAAACTCAACGTTGAGATTTAATATCCAATACCTCAAAACATCCATATGATGATATTATACTCTCATTTAATAAATGGAGCCACGATGTCCATATCTATAAATGAAGTCCTCTATCGATTAACAAATGAATACCACCAAACTATCGAGGATAGACTATGCTATATAATCGTACTCATTGATAGCTCAAATGATAACACTTGCAACCATAAGTCCATCATTTATCTCAGGATTAAGATCGACTCTCCGATTGTCCTAATAATGAAAAGACTTATATCTAGTGACAGTTCTAGATAAAGTATTTCATTGTGATCATGTTCAATGCACCCAGTGCACTAGATTCTTTTACTCGAAAACCTTTCGATGATTTTAGACTCATCATAACTCATTTGATCCCACTCAAATGCTAGTAAAAGAATTCTACAACTTTATCAAGATAGAGGTGCCCAACCTTTAACTTAAGTTGTGAACGTTATTCAAGACTAACTAAAGAATTGTGTCTACCTCACACATATCCGGATGTATGAACAATTCTTCATATCTCATAGTCTTTTGACCTTATGATTATTTACCTTGACAATTATAATAATAAATGCTATAAGTATTTGTAAGAATCAGAAAACACTTTATTAATATGAAAAGATTGTCAATTACAATATTACACTCTTGCTATTGAGCATAATCCTAACAATCTCCCACTTGCGCTATAGCAAGTGTGTCATATCTCTCATTCCCATATTCTCTAGGTGCCCATCAAAACTCTTCGAGGTAGAGCCTTTGTGAAAGGATCCGCTAGATTTTCTGTTGACGCGATTTTGGTGATCGTCACGTCTCCCCTATGAACAATTTCCCTTAAAAGATGATATTTCCTTTCTATGTGTTTACCTCTCTTATGACTTCTTGGTTCTCTCGAATTAGCCACTGCTCCACTGTTGTCACAGTATATAGTGATCTGCTTATTCGCATTAGGAACCACTTCCAAGTCAATCAAGAATTGGCGGAGAAAAACAGCCTCTTTTACAGCTTCGCATGCAGCAACATACTCAGCTTCCATGGTGGAATCAGCAATACTCCTCCATATGACTGCTCCTCCTCCAATGGTAAACACAGATCCTGATGTGGATTTTCTGGAGTCAGAATTCGACTGGAAATCAGAATCTGTATACCCAACGGGAATTAAATCCCCTCAAGAGTATACCAGCATATAATCTCTAGTTCTTTTAAGATACTTGAAAATATGCTTGACTGCTGTCCAATTATCAGGACCAGGTTTCGATTGAAACCTGCTAATTATGCCAACAGCAAAACAAATATCTGGTCTAGTACAGAGCATTTCATACATGAGACTTCCAACTGCCGAGGCATATGGAACTCTACTCATGAATTGCTCTTCATGCTTATTCTTAGGAATCTGTTCCTTAGAAAGTTTGATTCCATGTCTAAAAGGTAACATACCTTTCTTGGAATCTTGCATGGAAAATCTAGACAAGATTTTATCAATGTATGAAGCTTGGGATAATGCAATCATTCTATTCTTTCTATCCCTTATTACTTGGATACCAAGAATATAACTTGCTTCTCCTAAGTCCTTCATATCAAATTGTTTTGCTAACCATTCTTTTACTGATGTCAATACACCTACATCGTTTCCAATTAGTAGTATATCATCAACATAAAGAATGAGGAAAACCAACCTGTCGCCTTTAATCCTTTTGTATACACAAGGTTCATCAGGGTTTTGAATAAATCTAAAACCTTTCACAGCTTGATCGAACCTTATGTTCCAGGATCTGGATGCTTGCTTCAGTCCATATATGGACTTTTGCAATTTGCATACTCTTTCCTCTTGGCCCTTTTTCAATGAATCCTTCTAGTTGCATCATGTTGATGCTCTCGTCAAGACTTACATTGAGGAAAGTTGTCTTGACGTCCATTTGCCAAATATCTAGGTCTAGAGATGCTGCAATGGATAAGAGTATCCTAATGGATTTAAGCATGGCCACAGGAGAGAAGGTTTCCTCGTAATCGATACCTTCTTTCTATGTATAACCTTTAGCTACCAGTCTAGTTTTAAAGGTTTCCACCTTACCATCCATACCTCTTTTCCTCTTGTATACCCACTTACACCCAATGGGTTTTGTCCCTTTAGGCAAGTCTACAAGGGACCAGACTTTGTTATTGAACATCGATTCAATCTCAGATTGCATTGCCTTTTGTGAATGACGACAATCAACATCCTCCATTGCTTCCTTGTACGTGTAGGGATCATCGTCGTCTAGGAGATTCTCCACAGATTTTCCTAGACCGATGTATCTTTCAGGTTGTGTTATAACCCTCCCACTACGACGAGGAATGGTAGGTTGTTGATTTTGTGTTGGAGTGGAACTTACAATTGGGCTAGGTTGTGAAACCTCTTGTGGAATTGTATCTCCTGACATTTCATTCAGGACAATTCTACTTTTGGGCACAAAATTATTCATATAGTCCTTTTCTAGAAATGAAGCATTTGTTGAAACAAATACTTTTAGATCATTAGGACTATAGAAATAATATCCTTTAGTTCCTTTTGGATACCCCACAAATATACATGTTTCTGAACGGGACTCTATCTTTTCTGTCTTTCCTTTCAACACATGTGTAGGACAACCAAATATTCTCATGTGTTATAAACTAGGTTTTCGCTCAGTCCACAATTCATGTGGGGTTTTAGGGACAGATTTAGATGGTACATCGTTTAGAATGTATATTGCTGTTTGTAGAGCATATCCCCAAAAAGAAATAGGAAGTGTTGTGATTGCATTAACTCCCATTGCCATCTCATATCTTATCTTTCCATTTCACATTCTTGTTAGTCATAGTTGCATTTTAGATTATTTAGTTAATAGTCATTGGCATTTAGTTTATAATTCCCAAAACAATTCATTTAATTTACTTTTAGCATAACTAGTATTAAAGTGTCAATTTAGTCATTGCAATCCTATGATCCCCGTGGATGACACCTCACTTGCCATTATACTTGCTTTTGTAACCATTGTGAGCACATTTAAGGTCCTTTATACATTCTTTTGAACTTTCATTTTCTTTTAACGACATAGCAAAAGGCACGTTCAGCATAAAAAAAAAAGAATTTATGTCTCGATCCTGAAGCCATTTCACTCTGGACTGGTCACGAAGAAAACAATCATATGTCTGTTATACTATACAGCGACCTGTACGCTTGTGGAGGGTTGTAGACTCGCGCACTCCGTTTTCATTTGTGTAATATTAGCAGTATCGTCCAGAGCGTGTCATACTATAAATACATGAAGACTCGATTCACCAAGAATCTCGCCTAGATACGATCTTTCTAGGATATCGCCAAATAATAATATTGCTTGCAGGCCAAGGGCTAGAGCAGCACCATAACCCTTATATAAACACATGTATCAAGTAAAGAAAGGTGAAGCACCACAAGCGATACATCACTTGTAAACTGTAATCATTTTTACATAGTGAACATTTATTTCTCTATCGTTACGACGACCGTGGTTTTTTTCCCAGCTTCAAGGTTTTTCATGTACAAATCTTAGTGTTCCTTATTGTTTTTACGTTTATCTTTTATTTATTTCTTATTCATCAACTTACACATTTATCAGTGAGGCAACCTGGTTACAGCTTATAAGTTGTTCCAGGCATCGATTTGCGAATGTGTCACTGTTGACTAGTTTAACCAAAAATTGACAGCAACAACATGCAGAATCAACTTTATCAAAAATTGACACTCAACCCTCCTACTGTTAGAGTATGACCGTTAAGTGTTAGAGTTGACCGTTAAAAAATGTTGAAAGACGGGTATACCCTTGATACACCAGAATTAAAAAAATAAAAAGAAATTAAAAAACAAAAAAGAAAGAAAAATCAAAATCTCCATCATCCATATCTTAGATGGATTGTGGAGATCTATTTATATAAAAAATAGAAATAAAAAAGAAAAAAATTATTTAAAAAATAGAATTAAAAACATATATATATATATATATATATTTATATATAAGTAAAAAAACAAAATTTAGTAAAAACAAAAAAGAAAATGAGCGCGTGGGAATGAGCTTTTGTACGCGCTTGGAGTGCTACCATATCTAAATTGTTTTTCCTGAGTAAAATCCACGCGCAGCCTCTTCTTTTCATTTTTGCTTCTACTTTCTCTTTGGATTGTCGCCTTTATTTTTCCATTTTCTCTGGTTATGGAGAATCCAAGTGGGATTTTCTTTTTCTCAGCTCAACAACCTACTATTAGCAGCATGGATATGGAATCTGGCAAGGATGGAGAGATCAATAGCACCTCAAAGCAAGCTAGAGCTGAGCATGACGTGCTTGGCCGTAATGATGTTGGTGTTGCAAATGGGATGGGAAGCTTCAAATCCAAGCTCATGAGCATGTCTCCGCCAAGTTCCTAGGCTGGTTTTGGAACTAGTAAGGAGAAACTGAAGATCGATTCTGACGATATTTCGATCTCTAAGGGACCGAATGGGCCAATGATGAAACTCTCACCTAAATTGAAAGAGCAATTGCATAAACCCAGGGCTAATGCTTTAATTTTGAAGAACATGGGTTGACCTCATACCCTGAACTTTATGCTTTCCAAATTAACTCAGAAGTGGTCTCTAACAGAACACTGGCAATTAACGGATCCGGGAGATGGGTATTTTGTTGCTCGGTTTCAAATGAAAGAAGACCTTGATTATGTGCTTACTAGTGGACCATGGGTCATTGCTAAGAAGTATTTGGTGGTACAAAGATGGAAGCCTAATTTTATGCCTGGTGAGGAGTCCATTCAGAGTATGCTAATCTGGGTGAGGTTGTCTGAATTACCTGTGGAATGGATAGATTTAGACTTGCTTTGGAACATATGAGGTATGCTGGGAATGATGTGTAAAGTGGATCCAATCATTGAGACACAAGCTTGTGGGAGGTTCACTGGAATTTGCGTTGAAATTGACATTTCTATGCCTCTTTTAGGTGCTCTTAGTATTGATGATAGATTTATAAGGGTAGAATATGAGAGTATAGGCTTAGGAGGGTGTATTCAATTAGGATTTCAAAAGACTTTTAATGACTTTTTTAAGTGGATGACTTTTGCAGATTTTATAGACTTTTATGGACTTTTATAGACTTTACAGAATTATGAAAAACTTTCATAGACTTTCATTTTAAATGACTTTCATAGACTTTCATAGACTTTCATTTCAAATGACTTTCAGAGACTTTTATTTTAAATGACTTTCAGAGACTTTTATAGACATTTATATACATTTATTGATTTTTAAAAATGATATATACTTTGTTTTAGTAAAATTATATAGATTTCTCATATCAATAAAAATATATTTTTTAAAAAGAATAAGAAAATCATTGTTAATTAAACTTGACAAAAACATTCTTGCCTATATATGTGATTTTAAATTTTTTATTTGTAATTTTATTATATTTTGCATCATAAAGATATTATGCACCTAATTTTTTTAATAATTAGTCAAAATTTTATTTTATTTTATAATTAGTCAAAATATTATAAATTGACTTTTAGAATAAATGTAGTAAATCGACAATAATATTAAGGTTTATAAGTCTCTACGAAAGTATGTCAATGGGTATAAAAAATTTACCCAAAATTAATTCAAATTACTGACGATAAAACATAAAAACCGCACATAGTTGTTGAACAAGATTCACGCCTAAAAGTGGGTGGTTTGATATTGATCATAATTACATAGAGTCACACTCATACGCGACTTTGATTATAGCATATTGGCATGATTGAGTAGTGGTTTTTATCTTTTATTATTTTTAATTAACATAAATGAAGTTCGTTTGATTTGTTTCGTTGTTGTTTAGTTGTTTTGAAAATAGAGGTAAAAAAAAATCTCGTCCTTAATTGCATAGCCTATGGAGAGTTGTTTTGTATTATTTTTTAGTTAATTTTTTTTGTATAGATCGTTAATGTTTGTATATTTTTTATAATGTTTATTCATTTTAAAAGTTATTCATTTTATTTTATTCGTAAAATTTGTTTAAAATGTGTGTTCTTTTATTTGAAAATATAACATATGTTTGATGATTAATGTTTTTCAAAGAGTCTTATGTTTTTCTTTTAAAGTGAAATTCTTTTAATTTTATTTTAAAAAAAAAGTCATTCAAAGTCTTTGGTAGGACTGAAAGACAAATTGTGAGATTTGTTATGACTAAAAGTCATTAAAAGTCATTGATATTTAAAAGTCATTAAAAGTCATTGATATTTTGAATACCTCCTAACTTTCATAGACTGTTAAAAAGTCTTGATTGAATACCACATGACTTTTAAAGACTTTTTTAAAGTCTATAAAAGTCTTTATTGAATACCCCATGACTTTTATAGAGTCTTTAAAAGTCTACATTGAATATACCCAAACTTTTTAATTCCATAAAAATCATTAAAAATCATTTGAAATACTAATTGAATACACCCCCCCTTAGTTTATTTTAAATGTGGAAAATATGGTCACAGCAAAGACAATTGCAAAAAGGGTCTGGTGGAACCGATCATTGCATAAAAGGCTACCAACGACATTGATAAGGATAATGCTAAGGAGGACCCTATGTATGGTCCATGGCTCCTAGTGTCCTATGGTAAACAGGGAAATAGAAATTTCAAAGGAAGAAATGGAAGAATGGGTAATGCAAATACTAGCTATCATGATAAGAATGAAGCTAATAGTAAAGTTAGTGGTAACAATTTTACAAAAAAGGAAGGACGACAAGTATGCTAATGCAAAATCAAGGAAGAGTGGCCCTTTGAAGAATGACAACAAGGTCAATAACTCTGATATGGCCACAAATCTGGATACCAATAAAGGAAGTGGATCTAGATTTGATATTTTAAATGAGGAAGTAGATATGATGATGGCAGAAGATGAAACACATACCAAGAATAAGGCATGTGAAGATAAGTCTCAGAAGAACAAAGCTATGTTGACAAAGGTTACTAATCAGAATAGTAAACAGTGTGTGTCGTTGAAGAAGGTCTTTTCTCAAAATAACATAAAGACTACAAAGAAGCTTGATAAACTGAGTTGTAGTGACAGTTTTTCGAGTCAGTTGGTATCTACATAAGGGGGTATTGGTAGCTCTAAAGGAAAAACTAGCAGTATTGGTAAAAAAACAAACTATAAAAGCAGCTTCCCTTTGTAAAGAAAAGAAGGTGATTGACAGTGCTGCTGTAATTCGGCAATTGTATAAAGAAGTTGCTGAGTTGGAAGTTCAACCCATTGAGTGTAGAATGGTAGATGACAGAAACTGTAATAAATCTGATGTGCAAAATGAGACTAATTTTGATGTAGTTGCCGCTAAGCTGACAGAGGCAATAGTTGTGATCTCCGAGTAGAGGGCCTTCTTTCTTTCCTTTTCCATGATTTGTGTGTGGAATGTAAGGGGAGCTGGGAAACAGTTGTTCTCTACCAATATTGCTGACCTACGTAGGCTTTATCATTTTGATATTTTGGCGATCTTTGAACGTAGAATTAGCGGTTCCAAGGCGTCTAGTGTAATCCATGATATTGGTATCTCTAACAGTTTGTTGTGGATGCAGAAAGCTTCTCTGGGGGCATATGGTTATTGTGGAATAGTAGTCAAGTTAAACTCCAGGTTATTGCTAGTACTAGACATTGCATTACTGCATTGATGGTGTTGAGGTTTATGCCTAAAGATGTAATTTGTAAATTGATTTATGAAATAAATAAAAAGAAAAGTTCAATTCATTCTTGTTGTGTTGTTTATTTTATAACTTGTGCTGTTTATTTTATAACTTATGCATATTAACATCCTAGATTGCCTGATGTAATCTCGAACTATGTATATAAGTGTCATATACGGATGGATACAGTAAGAGACGTGCAATCTAAAGAGTCCATAGATAGCAAATAAAGTTGGGTACTTATTTGTGGTTAATCTATAGCTGCGGTCTATTCCGTAATGTGCGGTGATTCTATTCTGAATCATTCATATGAAGATATGGGAATGGAGGCATCTTGTATGATGTGATCCTATAGGACTGGGCCATGATCTATATAAATCTCTCACCAAGATCCGTTTACCGATGAGATTCATATATATCAACCAATGATGGCTATATGTGGGTGATCTTAATCCTGAGTGTCATATCGACTCCTTCAGGTTAGATTGTGGTCTTTGATATACCATGGGTGAGGTCGGATGCAGTTCCTGATCAATATGCTTCGTATGTTGGGATTGCGGTTTGGCTTGTGGCTGGGAAGGTTTGTACACAATAGTGGAATCCACTCCTTCTTGTGAGAAGTAGATGGTAGTTCCCTTAAGGGTTGAATTAGGGCTTGGACAATATCAGTACTCTCCTAATTCCGTGAGGAAATAGGATTTATGGTCTATTAGAGAATCAACGGTACTTAAAGGATATATGTAATTAGAAGGGTATAACGGACATTATGACCCAGCTCTAATTATGAACTACTGAGGAGGATCACACCATGTGTAATAGATATATCGATGGACACCGAGTTGTATCGGTCTGTGTAAAAGCGTCTGCAGTTGAGAGAGTGCCGCTTCGGGTTTTTAGTGGAATAACACTAGAGTTAATAATCAAGGAATATTAATTAAAGAGTTTAATTAATGATTCCAAAGATTATTGGAGATCAAAATACTATGGGTCCATTAGGTGCCCATGCTAGCCAGATCGATTTAGGTAACAAGGGTCACGGTTAATTAATTGGATTGTCCAATTAATTGTGTTACGAAAGTGACACGTATTTATTCAGAAATTAATTGAATAATGAGATTATTTGATTAATGAATAATGGTGATTAAATAAATTAAATAATAAGATTATTTAATTATATTATTAATCACTAAATGGAGGATGTTTGTTGATATTTGTTTTTAAATAAAATAAGATAATATGATTATTTTATTTTATTAAAATTAAATTTTAAAATTTTGAATTCAAATCAAATCAACTAAACTAAATATTAATCAATATCTTTAAACATATTTGATATTTTAAAAGATTAGATTGATTGGTTTTAATTAAATATTGATTTAAAAATTTTAAAAAGTCAACACATCATCAATGTGAAAAGAGAAAAAGGGTGCGTTGGTGCACTATTGAAATAAAAAGAGACAAAAGGGTGCGTTGGTGCACTGATTAAAACAAAAGGGAAAACGGGGTGCGTTGGTGAACTATTAAACAAAAAAAAATTGATAATAATTTTTTTTTTAAACAACTAGAATTGTTTTAGGTATTTTTCTCTTGGAAGAAATAGTGTCTTCTTCTTTTCTCTATATCCTCCTAAGTTCCTGAGTACGTGACGCGCCCACACGCAGTTACCAGTTCCTGGAAATAGCTAGGAAGATCGGTGGTACAGACCAAGAGCATATCGTAAAGTGAAAGAACCTCCTACGTAAGTATGAATAATTGATTTCTTCTCTTCTTCTGATTATTGATTTCAATTTCTTGTGTATACATATATTTTATTATTGTAATAATGTTGTATGTATAAGTTCCAAAAAATTGCAATCCTAAATTCACTGGTCTCAGATCGTTTACGATTTGTATAAAAAAAAATTTAAACCTATTTCCGCTGCATTACCAGTGAATAGGGTTCCAACAGATGGAAGACCATAGTTTCGTTTGGGTCTTTACGGTTGTGTCACACTACTAGAAGGCTTCTCTGGAAATACTTGGATTCTATTCGAAAGTGCTTTGCTCTGCCTTGGCTTATTGCTGGAGATTTCAATGAAATCACCAATACTTCTGAGAAAATAGGTGGAAGATTTGGTTTTTCCAATAGTGGTTTTGCTGATTGGATTGATTGCAACAATCTTGTTGATTTAGGATTCACTGGTCCAAAATTCACCTGGATGACCAAAGGGCATTGGGGAGGAAATTTGGGAAAGGTTAGATAGAGCTCTCTATTCTACGGATTGGCTGCTTCGCTATGTTGAGGGCTATGTGCGACATCTCCCTGGAGTTTTGTCAGATCACTATCCTGTACTAATCCTAGCTTTACAGTAACCATATTCCAAACTCTAAGTGTAAGCCTTTTCGTTTTGAAGCAATGTGGATGAAACACAAAAAGTTTGATGAGATTTTCTGCAATAATTGGTGTACATAAGGAGACTGTGCTATTGAGAATATTCATAATCTCATTGGAGTCCATAAGAAATGGAATAAAGAGGAGTTTGGTAACCTATTCCATAACAAAAGAAGATTGCTGGCTCGTATTCAAGGAGTCCAAAAATGCTTGAGCGAAAGATTCTTCCACCACCTTTCTCTTCTTGAGGAGTCTCTATTGGATAACTATAAGGATACTCTTGAGCAAGAGGAAATTTTCTGGAAGCAAAAGTCTAGAAACTGTTGGCTTAAGGAGGGTGACAAAAATACCAAATTCTTCCACCTTTCAACTATCATTAGAATGAGAAGAAACAAGATTCAAGGATTTAAGAAAGAAGATGGCAGATGGATTGAAGAGATAGAAGAGATGAAAAAAGAGGTGGTTGGATACTTTCAACAACTTTTTGAAGAGAATTGTTGCACTGGAGAGTATGCTTTGCTACCTCAATCGTTTCCCAAACTGAGTGATAGTGTTTTAGCAGCTTTAACTAATACTATCAATGAGCAAGAGGTTAAGCAGAGTATCTTCAACATTGGCGGATTCAAGGCACCTTGACCTGATGGTTTTCCAGCCATTATATTCCAAAAGTTTTGGAACCACTGCAAATATGATCTAATCAACATGGTTGATGAGTGCTTTATGAAGGGGTGTGTTCCTGGTGAGCTCAACAAGACTTTTATCTCCCTCATTCCTAAAATTCCTAGCCCTACAAACATGACTCAATTTCGTCCCATTAGTCTTTGCAACACTACTTACAAAATTCTGAGCAAGATTATTGTCCAAAGAATCAAACCTCTCCTTCCCAACCTTGTGAGTCCTAGTCAGGTTGCTTTTGTGCCTGGAAGGTAGATTCAGGATAATATAGTTGTAGCACAAGAAACTCTCCATAAGTTTAAGAATGCTAAGGGTAAGATGGGGTTTATTGCGTGGAAGATTGACTTAGCCAAAGCTTATGATAAGCTGTAATGGGGGTTTATTAAGCAGGTTCTTGAGGAAGTTGGCATTGTTGGAAGGTTAAATAATCTCATCATGAGCTGTGTTTCGAGTGCGCAGTATAAGGTGATTTTGAATGGAGAATTAACTGAGAGTTTCCACCCCAGAAGTGGTATTAGACAAGGAGACCATTTGTCCCCTTACATATTCGTTCTTTGCATGGAGAAACTCTCCCATATCATTAACCAAAAGTTGGCGGAGGGAGCTTGGAAGACTGTGAAAGTCTCTAGAAGGGGGCGTGGTATTTCTCATCTCTTTTTTACAGATGACCTCATTTTATTTGGGCAAGCCTCGGTGGACCAAGTTGAAACCATAAGAGAATGCCTTGACACTTTTTGTGATCTCTGGGCTAACAGGTAAGCTTCCCTAAGTCTAGAATTCTCTGATCTAGTAATGTGAGTAGTAAAAATGCCAAGGTGTTAGCTGAGATTTGTGGTTCTCCACTTACTGTGAATTTGGGCAATTATTTGGGTGTCCGTCTAATTCACAGCCGTATCACTAAGAGCACATACAAAGATATTCTTGAGAAATCTCAAAAGAGGTTAGCCTCTTGGAAAAGTGCTTCACTCTCCATTGCTGGAAGATGTATGCTTATTAAATCAGTTGCTTTGGCCCTTCCAATTTATGCCATGCAATCCATCAAAATTTCTACTGAAATTTGTTCCAAGCTTGATAAACTCAATAGAGATTTCCTATGGGGCAATGATTCTGATACGAAAAAGGTTCATCTTGTGAATTGGAGTACTGTTTGCAAGCCTAAAGAGAAATAGGGCCTAGGAATTAGGAAGATGAAAATTATGAACCAAGCTATTCTTGCTAAAGCTAGATGGAGGCTGTACCAAAAAGAGAATAGCCTATGGGCTAATATTATTAGACATAAATATCTCAAAATGAGCAGATTGCTCCCAACTACTTGAAAATCAATAATTGCTCAAGCAATTGGAGAGGTTTCCTATTTGGAGCTGAGCTTCTTTTGAAAGGGATGAGTTGGAGAGTTGGTAATGGGGAAAACATTGGATTTTGGACAGATGAATGGGTCCCTGGTTTTGGTAAACTCGCTACATTTGTCACTTCTTCAATGTCTA
Organism: Dipteronia sinensis; assembly: GCA_033220585.1. Taxonomy (NCBI): domain Eukaryota; kingdom Viridiplantae; phylum Streptophyta; class Magnoliopsida; order Sapindales; family Sapindaceae; genus Dipteronia; species Dipteronia sinensis. Next base: position 17,100,672 of record CM065643.1, on the reverse strand, counting down.
ATGATCGAATGAACGAACAAGTGAGTGAGTATTTATTGCCTACTGGTTGGAATTCGCCAAAACAGTTTGATGTTCTGCCTTGCCATGTAGTCCAACGTATCCTCCTAAGCATACATACTGATAACATATTGAGTGGAACTGATAGAGCTATTTGGGGATTATGCAATGATGGTGAGTTTACTGTTAGAAGTGCATATGGCAGACACTTTAAAGAAGAGGAGTTGCCTCCTTGGATTGGAACTTCATCTTGAAGCTCAAACTCCCTCCTAGAACTTTACATTTTCTGTGGATTTTACTTCATGGCAAGTTACTCACCAATGAGCATGGAGCTAGTAAAGGCCTCACTCTGGAAACCACATGTACTAGATGCAAAGATGGATGTGAAGATAGTGAACACGTGTTCAGAAGCTGTATTGAATCTCTTAGGATTTGGGAAAATATGTGTTGGGGAATCACTAGGAATTGTCTCTTCACCTCTGACTGGCAGGTTTGGCTTGGGCAAAATTTAAGATGTAGCAAGTTAATCATGGGGAAATATCCTAACTACATTCTTTTTGCTGTGGCTCTTTGGTTCATATGGAAATGGAGGTGTGAATGTGTTTTCAACCCCAATTTTAAAATTCCCAATTGCCTGGTAAGATCATATTCTAGTTTGTGGAAGATTGGTGGAATGCGAATAATGATATGGATAATGTGGCTGAGTTGAAGAGCTGTTTCATTACGTGGAACCCTCCTACTCAGGAATGGGTCAAACTTGATGTGGATGGCAGTATGAACCCTGTTTTGGGCTCTATAGCTGCATGTGGCGTTATCAGAGATCATAAGAAGAATTGGCTGGGTGGGTTTGCTCTCAACAAGGGCACTGGTAGTGTGATTGAGGCTGAGCTTTTGGGTATTTTTGAAGGCATGAAGCTTGTCTGGAAAGAGGGACATAAAAATGTGGTAGTAGAGTCTGATTCATAAAATGTTGTCCACATGATGACAAATACTTTCCCAGTTAACCACCCCCTTTTTAGCATTATCCAAGCCTGCAAAGAAATGATTGCAAATGATTAGAGCTGTCATATTCTGCATGCTTACAGGGAAACTAACATAGTTGCTAATAGCCTGGCTTGTCTTGGTCACTCTTTAGAGCTGGGGATCACCATTTTTAAAGACCCTCCTTCCCAATTCATTGGTGTCATGGAGGATGATTTTAAGAGCAACTCTCACAACAAGAAATATGGCTTTTTATAGCACCAAGTCATAACATTCTTTTGAAAATGCTATGAAATATATACATATAATAGCATTCTATAATAAAATGCTATGAAAGACACCATGTGATAACATTTTATCTTTTAATAACATTTTGATGTAAATAAGATAACACTTTATGAATGTTACAGGGAAACATTAAACAATTTATTCAACTTTAAATTCATAGCATTCTAGATATGCTATATGTTGAAATTATAAACTTTTAATATAATATTTTTATAGCATTTTATATTTATGTTATTAAATGAATTATTTTTATTAAAATATAATAAAAAAAACAGTGATGCAAAAAGATTATGTAGCATGCATGAATGTTATAGTAAATTTATTAATATATATATATATATATATATATATATAAGTAAGATGCTACAGTAAAAAGGTGTAACCCAAGTTAAAGAGAGAAAATAAAAAAATAAAATAAATTAGAATTTTAAGAGGGAAGATAAAAGGTTAAGGTAACTCAAAAAATTTGAAAGGGAAAGTAAAATTCAAGTACCACCAATATATTTCCCCAAACCCTAACTTTATATTTTTAAGTCTCTTTTTTTCTTTTAGATTTGTAGCAGCTACTCACAAATGAAACCCTTTTTTTAATATGTCAACTGAAACCCTTCTAAGCTTATACTAATCATTTTGATTATTTTCTCATGAAGTTCATTATTTTTTGAAAGTTCATTAAACTCTTCTACTCATGTGTTTTTCTTCTCTCATTAATGACTATACTAACTTGTTTGATTGAAATTTTTTCCAGGTACTTGATGTTTATTTATATTTGTGTTAGATATTTTTATATTTTTTGTATTTTTTTGTCAATAATTTATGTTTTAATGTTTTTATGTTAAATTCAAGTTTGTATGCTTTTACTTTAATTGAATTTTTAGTAGTTTTTCTTTTTGGTTTGGTTGCAGCAGTAGATGGGTATTAAAATCAAGGTATGTTTGATCAATTCGTTTGACCCAAATGTCAGATATAAAAGTTTCTTTAATTATCCTTATATTTTCTTTAACTGAAATTAAATTATAGAAATTTTAGTGGTGGTTACTTTAGCTTTTGATTTTGACTCTATTCCAATTCAAATTTTTTTAATGACTTAAGAACAAGTTTTTTTTTTTGTTTCAGATTGTTTTGCAGAACTTTTGCAGTAAAGAAATTATTGGGGAATAATCTCACTCGTTACAACACAAACCATTTGGTTTAGACATTTGTATAATTACATTTTTTTTTTCTTTTGACGACGTATAAAGTTAAATTCAGCGATAAATATTATTGTAAATGGATTATGTACATCATTTTATTTGATAATGTAATTGATTTGTTTTATTAATGAAATGTGTTGATTTAATTGTATTTCTATATGGAGGTTTTGTTTTATGAATATAGATAAATAAATTACATCAATAAAATATAAATATTATGTAAAAAAAATTAAATGTATTTAATTTTTTTGTTTAATATATTTTAAATAATAACATTTCATAAATGCTATCAAATGGTTACAATAGCATTCTTTTAGTATAATATATGCATTATTATAATTATGTTATTACTATCTTAACATTGTATGAATGCTATCAAATAGAATATTTCAGCATAGCATTTAGAAAATGCTATATCATGGCATGTTGTGATTAAATTATAAAAATGCTATTAAAGGTGAAAAACTTTTAATCACACAGGCTGACATGACATTTTCAGAAATGCTATTATAGGTTTGTGATAGCATTCATCGCATGCTATTAGAGCTCATGTTTGTTGTAGTGTTTGTTGCTAGACTTGTTCCTATTCTGTAGTTTGTTTGTCTCGTATTTTAGCCCCACTCTTACCAAAAAAATAATAAAAATCTTATTTTCTTTAAAAAAAATTCTTACATTTAAAAACAATATAAAGATTGATCTTTACCATCCATCCCAAGATGGACAGTTGAGATCAAATAACAAAACTAAAAATTAAAAAAAATTTGGACGTGGAGATCTCTACATTCCATCGGTGGTGATGGATGGTAAAGATTCAATTTTGATCTCTACGTCCAGATCTCAATCGAAAGAGATCTCTCATTTGATGGAGATCTCGATCTCCGTTGAACACAGTTGAGATAGATCTCAATCATGTTCCATGGAGATCCAAGGACATTGTGATCTCCATCATAGTTGATGAAGATTGAGCGTTCTTTATTGCTCAAATCCATCTTAAGTGGCGAAGACCTTTGATCTCTATTAAAGAGAGATCTCCTTCGACGGAGATCTGGATGATTGGATCTCCATGCCTAGAATATTTTTTTTATATATAGTTTTGTTATTTGATCTCCACCGTCCATCCGTCCATTCAAAGATGGACGGTGGAGATTTTGATTTTTCTTTCTTACTTTTTTGTTTTTAATTTCTCTTTATTTTTTAAAATTTAGTTTATTAAGGGTATTTCAGTCTTTTAATTGTCAACTCTAACATTTAACGGTCAAATCATAACAGCAAAATGGTTCAATGTCAATTTTTGATAAAGTTGATTCCGTGTAAAACGGCAAACCTCGTGGAGTTTGGGTGTTGTAATCTCTATTGTATATATATTTTGGGTTGTATTTGGGAAACTTTCTAGACTTTGTAGGTGATCGTGCCACGTACTGTATATGGTGTGGAAAGGAGATTATATTGCCAAAATTTCCGTCCTCAAACCCCACTCAAAAAGCATCAAATCTCCCAATCACACAGCATCTATCCGAAACCCTAACCCTAATTTCATCTTCAATCGTCTAAACAAGAACAACCATGTCTCACTTCGGCAGGTCAGGCCCTCCAGACATCACTGACACCTACTCTCTCCTTGTCCTCAACATCACCTTCCGTACGCTCTCTCTCTCTCGATTTCGCGCTTTGTACAGTGTATTTGTTTTCCATGTAATTGATTTTGATTGTTTTCAGGCACGACTGCTGATGACCTGTTTCCTCTTTTCGACAAGTACGGCAAGGTCGTTGATATCTTCATCCCTAGAGATCGAAGGTACTCGATTTTCGACTAACATTTTCTTTTCATAGATTACCATAGACCGTGAGAGTTGTGGTAGTGTTAGTCGTTATATCTTGGTCATTTTTTAGGCTAATCAGTGATGATGAGCTTCAAACCTTACCTTTTAATTAATTGACCATCTAGTTTATATATTATTATTGTATGGGTGTGGTGTAGGACTGGTGAGTCGAGAGGTTTTGCGTTTGTGCGATACAAGTATGCTGAAGAGGCTCAGAAGGCTGTGGAAAGGCTAGATGGTATAATTCACTTCTTTGGTATACGTTTGTTTGTGTGTGTGTTTACTTATCGATGATGTGTCGTAATTGATTTTTCTTTAATGATTTTTTTAGGACGAGTTGTTGATGGCAGAGAAATAACTGTTCAGTTTGCCAAGTATGGCCCAAATGCTGAGAAGATGTAAGTGTTTCTTAATGTTTTGTTCACTTATTAACTGTAGGTTGTTTTCTACAATGATGATGATGATGCTTCCCTAACAGACTTATCTTACACTTAATGTTGTGTTCGAGGAAACTATTTTTCTAAGACTCGTACTTTTCTTATTGGTTTTATATTTAGCACCCTTTTCATTGTTTTCTTTTAATTGGGTATTGGTGCTGGAGTCATTTATGATATCAATTTTTATTGATTTGATACATTCTAGCTTATAGGTGTCAACGTTATGGTTTATATTTTCTTCCTTTTGACGGGGAACCTAAAATTCTGTTTCAAGTGTTAAAGATGTGTTTATATATCTATGTGACAGTGGTTACAAGAGATTTTTGCACTCTTGGTTTAGTTTATATTCTCCATCATTCCCCAAATTTTCGACCAAATTTACAATCTGATATAACTCTTCAAAAAAATTATGTATGATATGTTGAATGCAGCATCTATGAAATGTATAAGGGAGAGTTTGGGCCATGACTTTTGACATTGCTTGATCTTGATCTTTGAAGGTGCGCCTAGGCGCCGGGTTGGTGCCTTGGGTAAGCAAGGCGAGGCGCCCTTGTTGAGGCATGTGCCTTGCCCACTTAGGTGCCAGGCGTGCCTCAATTAAAATTAAATTTTTTTCTTAATAAAAAATAGATTAGATAACTTATCTGATCAAAATCCTAAAACCCTATCAAAAAATAAAATAAAATATAAAACACTTAAAAAAAACTGCTTCATACTTAGCTATGAAGTTTCTGGAAAGATAGAGAATGGAGAGCTTCTTCCGGAAAAGACATAAGTCGTATGAAGATAGATAATTTCAGATTTGTTTAAAAATTTGGGGACATGATTAAAGGAAGAATGAAACCAAGAAGGCCAGATCTTTTGTAACCACAATCACATATATATTAACACAAATTTTTTTCAACATCAGGAAGGAGACAATATAGATAGTGAGAGAATGAAAAATGATAATAGACGAGTTTGGCTCAACATTCTTGGTTTTGAGTTGTTCACAGTTAGAGTTTTGATATGAATCGTGAAACAGAATGGTAGAAGAGAGAGACATTGATATCATAAAAAAATGATTGAAAATGAAGGCTTGGAAAGATACCAGATTTAAGAGTTTGGTAATTCAAACAGACGAGAGTGGTCTAAAAGCTAAGTGTAAAAGCTGACAATTAATAGTATGTTATTTTTGAAACTTTTGTTAAGACTTGATGGCAGTCATGACTGCAATGTCCCTTTCTCTCCCTCTCTGTGTAACAAAGTAGACGCATTCTATTTTGTACGGTGTTAAAGTTAGTTAATGTCACATTGCACATTTTGTGATCCCTGTAATCTATTCACGTGTTATCTATTATTAATTTATTTTGCAGTCAAAAAGGAAGAATTATTGAATCTTCTTCTCCAAAATCTAAACATGGATCAAGGAGTCGCAGTCCTCGGAGAAGGCAAGTAGTTTTTTCGTTTTTTCCTTTTGCACTTTTGATGTGCGTTTTTGCTATTGGAGAAGTAGGATTGGCTTTGAATATTTTAATTATGATTTGCCATTTTTATTAATTTTGTTTTAATTTATTGTGAAGTCTGTGTAAATGTTCTATTTTGTCTTTTAATGGTTTATCTTGGCTTAGTAGTGTCTATCTTTGAATTATTAGGAGAATTATATTGAATTTACATTGTTATTATGGCGTATACATAATTTTACCATGTTTCTCAAAAGATTACGCCTTGCTTGTGTCTTTTTTATTCATGTGTGGATTTGGGTTTGGAATAAAGGAGGATAAGGGGAATAAAGGAGGGGGAGTTGGGATTTGGTATTATCAATTTCTTGGATTCTTATGGCGCGATGGCATGTGATGTTACCCTTACCCCCACTTCCATTATATGCTTTTTCTAGCTTTAAAGCCGCTGCAAGTATTGGTGGCAGTTTAACCTTTTGATGTTTGTCCCTTAGTCATTGAAGCTATTGGCGGTTTTTACATAATCTATTTTATTGTCAATATCTGGTGCATTTTCATGAATTTTTAAATTGTTTATATTTTTTTTACCTTGTATGTTTTGTAATTGTCAAAACAATGGACTTTTTTCTTTCCTTGTGCAATATTGATTGATATTTAACAATTTCAGGTACCGAGATGACTACAGAGATAGAGATGGAGACAGAGACCGCAGGAGGAGAAGTCGCAGTAGAAGTGGGGATAGGTATGATCGTGACAGATATCGTGAGAGGGACAGAGATTATCGCCGTAGAAGTAGAAGCCAGAGTATCAGTCCTGATTACTCTAGAGGCAGAGGCCGAGGCCGCCGGAATGATGATGACCGGCGGAGTCGCAGTCGATCAATAGACAGGTTTTATAATATGTTCATTGTATCGTTTTATTCAATTGTTCAGTCATTTGTTTATCTAAGTACTTTGTCTAATTAGTTTTTTTAATTACGCTATGCTATCTATTTGTCACAGTGCCTCCCCTGCTAGGCATAGCCGTTCCCCTTGTAGGAGCTCATCCCCTCGTATGAGTCCTTCCCCTCGCAAGATTTCTCCTAGAGGCAAGAGCCCTGATAGACGCAGCCTTAATGAACGGTCTCCTACTCCTCGGAGTGCATCACAGAGAGGTCGACGTGCTGATTCTCGAAGTCCATCCCCGAGAAATTCAGATGTTGACGTGAGTTGATCACACCTGGTGTTTCCCTTAGATGCTGAATTCTGAAATTGATTATTAGCTAGAATACATCTGATTTTTTATTTTGTATTTTATAGGACTGATTCTTGTGAGCTACATGGGAATTCAAGAAGGCGATTCAAGTAGTTGACTTGTTATGAGTGTTGAGGACATTTCATCACTATGCATTTCCTGATCTGAAACTTTTTGTGCTGTTATTGGTAGGACTGGATTCCTTTGGTGTTTATCATCATCTGTGTTGAATTTGCATCCTTTGGTTAGGGTTGTTTAGTATGTCTTGACTTTGAAGTTTGCAGGTTGTTTCGTGTCAATCAAAGATTGTGTTGGTTTATGTGGCTTGATATTTTGCTACTTTTGTCTCGGATTTAAATTTAGTATTTTCTTTTTTATGCTCCCATGTTTCTCGAATATCCAGAATCAGACTCATTTTCCTTACAATGCGAGGTTCTGTATTGGTGGTTGATTTTGTGGCAGTTCCATTCATTCTAATTCCTATATTGTGTTTTATAGTTATGTTCGGGATGTGGCTGATGGTCAGGACGTAGATATTGTGGCTATTGATGCTGTTTGTAAGTGATAGATGGGTGAATGTTGATTTTGATGCTGGTTATGGGAATAAGCTGATTGCAGGAAGAAATTATGATAAACTAATTTTCTTTGAATGATATGATGATTGGTAAGATTTACAGTCAAGTATTGGTTTTTGAAACCCATTACCATCAAGGTTTCTAACATTTGACCTGGTTGTACTCTGGTCTTTGCTGATTTGAAAGTATTGGACCTGAAAGACACTGTAGTTGCTGTGGTGATAAAAAGGATGGACACAAGTTGAACGTGTTTTTACCTGTGGCTGATGCTGTATATGAGACTGACCTATGATATGCTGGTCTGAACTTTGCAGGCATGTTTATTGGACAGGGTAAAAATGTTCTACTTAAATTATTTGTTTGGGGTATTTACATAAAATTTTAGGACATTAACTCTAGTAAGTTAAATTATAACTCATGTTGCTTAATGTAGTCGGTTGTTGCTCATGCTTCCATGACTGTAGCAGTGAAGTTGTAGCTGACGCTTGTTCTGTTGTATGATATACATCTGACCGTGGGTAATCTTGAAGTACTAAACAAGTAACCACCTATAGGGGTCGTTGCTGCCCTTCTCACTGGGTCGTTGTCTTAATTGGTACTAGCAACTGCCAATGGTCAGCAGTGTTACTGGTTTACAGGCAATTCCACTGCTCTTATAACTTGTATGTCACTTTCAAAAAAAAAGTTGTATGTCACTGTGGTTTTATGTTGCTGATGAAATAACGTTCCCGTTTTTATATAACTATAATTTCTTTGTCTACACATGAAATTGATGATTTTGTGATTTGTTGTCACCACCATTTTTTAAATGTTTTTCATCTCATAGAATTCAATTTTGATCCTCTTGGTTTCTGGCAATCATCGTGTCTCCCTTAAATCAGTTAACTTTTTATATTTTGCTCTGATGGGTGTGCCAAGCTTGTGTTTCTATGATCAATCTTTAGAGATAAATAATCTAGAATTTAGGGTTAGCCTAATCCAGCATTCATAATGTTGACACATGATTAGATTTCCAGAAATGCTTCTGATGTTGAGGTATTGACCAATTCTTGTAGCTGGAATGTGCATTTCTTTTTGACATCGAAGATTTTTCTCTTGTTAGTGTTGGAGGTGTTTGATATAGAATATGAACATATATGATTGTTTTATTTATTTTTTTTGAAAACGATTTTTGGAAAAATAATTTTGAAGAAAAATGTGATGGTTAGAGTTTTTTTGTAAATCCGGAAACAATAAAAAGTAAATTTTTCTGAGTTATATTTTTAGTGTGAATACAATCTTTATATATTATATCAAACATGTTTTCGGATGCTGGAATTTCTAGTTAAGCAATTCAAGTTTTTTGTTATATGTAAGTTAATTTTCCAATACTATTTATGGATTATGAATATAAGATCCCTTTATTTATTTCAGTTCAGGGGATGTGTGCTTTCATTTTTAACTATTTCCTTGGTTCTATTCTGCAATTTGTTCACTTAGAAATTCTCTCTTGCATGACCCCAGGAAGGAAAAAATGTTTCAACGTTGAAAAGTTTAATTATTTATGCACGGTTATTTTGGTTTCTTGTTTCGATCATAAAATAGTTTTTGGTGGTTCAGGACTTTTAATAGAATAAGATTGAACTTATGCTTTATCCCTATTTCCTTCCTCTAATTTGTACGTTTTGTGATAATATGGTATGTTTTGTAGAGTTTTGATTAGTTTTTCAGATTTGCACTTTCCAACCAATTCCCCTTGCTTTTAGAATTTGGTGAATGGCCGCCTTATGTAATATTGAGATCTTTTATTTTTGAGCTTATTTATATATATATAAAATAGGAATTATAATCAAGTTTTATATAGTGGTATTGGAGTGCAATGGATAATGAAAGGTGCCTTATGTAATAATGAGATCTTTTATTTTTGGGCTTATTTTTATATATAAAATAAGAATTATAATCAAGTTTTATATAGTAGTCTTGGAGCGCCATGATTAATGAAAGGTTGTGGAATTTTGACATGATGCTGGTGTGCGTCAGCACGTGACTGTGATGTAGTTTTGTTTGCTCTATTCGATATTAGGAGTAGTGCTTATGCACATTTCTACTTCCCAATTTCTTGCTAGGAGGAACTTGAAGAATCATTTGTCTTTTGACGAATTAGAAAGAAAATAGATAGCATAATCGAATTTCAGCCTACTATAAACGAATTAGAAATAAAATAGATAGCATATCTCGAGGACAATCATGTTCCAATTTCCTCTGTTCGTGAGAAATGTTCCACTAAAACCAGGATTAGAATTTAGACATACTTCTGCCAAGGACGATGCAGACAATATCAATAAAAACTAAACCAACCATCTATTAAATCACGTGACATAAAAAAAATTAGTCGAAACTTGATCAATGAATTGAATAAAAACATAAATCTCAATACTAACGAATGGAAAAGCACAAATCACGAGGAAAATTGCCCAAATTTTGGGCGGAAATAGTGATTTTCGGTTAGCATTTATTCATCAATACAACAATCTAAATATCCGAGATCCCTCGAAATTATGGCAGGAAAAGAATTATGATCACAATCAAAATTGAGCCTCTCTAAACAAATACAAGTATATAATTACTAATCAAAACTAAGTATCAATTAATCAAACTTGAATAAATCATATTCGTCAATCAAATTACGATTGTTAACCTCCCTCCACCTGCTGCTGCTCCTCTTAAGGCTACTCCTTAGTGATCAACTTTCACGAAACCCTTGACGACCACAGTGTCCCTCTATGAACAAATTGGCCAGCGAGGCCTGGTATTGGATAAGAATGTCTGTGATCAAATCCGTCATGACAAACTCCATCTCTATTGACGACGGCGGATGCGTGACACCGCCTTCGAGGACTAGACCGTCGAGTTTGAATTTGGATTTAGTAGGATTCGATGAGTATTTCTCAAGAGCATCGGTTGCCAGATGGAGTCACGTAGAAGAGTAGAAGACTAGATGGTCTTGGAAGTTGTTGGACGAAAACGTTGATGCTAGCGATGCGACTGAAGCTGAGTGCGTAGGTCTAGAGACGGCAGTTCTAGAGCTGCTGGGCACAGCTGCCGATGTCGACGCCGTTGAAACGAGTAGGATTACGGTGGATGGTGGAGAGGAGGCAGAGCAAATTGAGGGAGGAGATTTTGAGATCCCAGCGCTTCCGTTGACGTCGACAAGGAATCGAGGGAGAATCAGACGCTGTTGGGGCAAGTGGAGTCCTCGCCACTATCGGGGTTGGTGGAGACCGGGCTGGCGAAGTCAAGGATACCGTGGGAAGGGTACTCGCCCTTCCCTATGAGTATAGATGCATCCTAGATTCAATTAGTACCTCGGACACTGTATGGCGCTTGTTGAGGGATTTTAAGATCCCTAAGGATATCTCGATCGCCATCCCTCATCGTGGGTATGATGTATATACTCCCAATCCTGGTGAATGTCCAATTCATACGGCAGCTTTTGATAATGGAGTCAGACTACCTCTCCAACCCACCTTACGTAGGGCGCTGTATGCCTTGCAGCTCGGCCCTCTCCATCTAACACCTGGGTTCTGGAGACATCTGGTAGGGTTCCTGGTTATGTGTAGAGAATAGTGTGCGATAGATAAAGTTGATCTGGAACCGGGGCTGGACGAGCTTGGATACGTGTTCCTAGATTGCTGCCAATTCTTCTGGTCCGAAGGGGCGGTTCTAAGCTCAAGCCAAGAAAATTTTGAAATTTGTGGTACTTGGGGCCACGAAGAAGGATACTGGCCATGGAGGGAGGAATGGGTCATTATCAAAGGTGAATGGGGCAGCTCGGTTCACATCAGAGGAACTAAATTCAAGGTTCCTACTTGCTTTAGCGGGAAGCCTGCGTTGGAGAAGAGTAAACTCTCTGTTGAATCGGAGAAAATCTTGAAGGACATCATGGCCCGAAATTATGTCAATATGAAGTATCCTACCTCAGATGCGTTCTATGCATGGAGGGTAGAATACTACCTCCGAGTCCCTAGTGCACTTCCAGGTAAACACATATCTGACTTCGCTTCCAATATATTGCTTTATTAATTCCGCATGCATTAATTTTTAGCTATCTTGGTAGTTTCTGCAGTACCTTCATCGGTATCAGAGGTGGAGCTCCACCCTACTGGTGATATAGATGATTCGCCACCGACTTCCCCTATTCTTGTGGCTGCTGATCTCGCTGTAGGGGTCGGCGTGTCTGCTGGATCTGGTAGAATCTTGGTCGAGGTATCCAGATTACCAGCTCCCCCTCCCCTATCTCGGCTAGATCGTTGGAGGCTTTTACAGCCAGAGTGGGGAGGTACCGAGGTGCTCCTAGTCTGGTGCGTCACCCATCGAACCGGTTACTGCTGCTGCTGATGCATCAGCTCCCTCTATCTCTCCCGCTGTGGCGACCGATCGATCTATCCCAGTCGAGAGAGGTTCTCATCCTGCTATGGCTAGCCTAGTGGTACCTCGTGATAGATCGCGATCGAGGTCGAAAGACAGTAGCTAAGTCGAAGTCCTAGCCAAGTTTGCAGCTTCCTGCCCAGGTGGGGGTATAGAGGCTATGACTTCCATGCCTGTTGACTATATAATTTTCAAGGGATCTGCTTTTTTGGCTGTGGTGAGCTATCGTTTTTAATATTCTATCTGATCTCCTAACTGGCACCATTCTCACTTATGTTTTATACTTGGCAGGCCTTCAAATTCAATGTAGCTATGAACCATCAAGTTAGGTCCCTCTGGAAACAAGTTAAGGAATCCAGTGTCGAGCAAGAGAAAGCCAAGGAGGAGCTTGCTAAAGCTGCTAGGGGCGTGGTAGTTCTGTACCAGTCCCTGAACAACGCGAAGAAGGAAGCAGATACAGCAAACGCGGATAGGGAGCGGATGCAGTTCTCTTTGGATACTGAGAGGCTCAGGTCTCTCCACCGTAAAGAGGAGAGGGAGATCGCGAAGGGAAGAGTAATAGAGCTGGAGAAAGAAGTTCAATCCCTTCGTAATAGCGTGGCCAGGCTGGATGCTCAAGTAGACACTGCCTTTGGGGATGACTACTTTTTCGCTGGCTATTAGGTGGCTTTAGCTTTCCTTCCTCCGTTTGACATGAGTGTCATCGCGGGATGGAACAGGAAAGAGATCATGACAAAAGCCGCTGAGCTTGATGGGGTTGCTCCCTCTAATGTAGCTGGACCTTCCCGGGTTGTTGGAGCAAGTGGACTGGCAGGTGACGACGACCTAAAGACCTATCTCTCTTCCTCCTCCAGGCAATGTTGGAGTAGATCCAACTTGAATGCTTCTGAAACTGAAGTGGCTCAAGTCGAAGGTAGGTAGGAATCCTGACCCCCCCTTCTCGCGTCTCTCTATGCCAATCCGTCAAGGAGGTAGGGGACCAGCTTGGTAAATGAGTCAACGCTCCCTGTTGGTAGTTTCCTGAACCATGTCTTGGCATAGTCCGTTAGCGTGGTAGGGAACATCATGCACATGGCGGCCCTAGTAGCATTCTGGACCTCCATCTGATGAACAAAACTTTCTAGATGGCTTAAAGGATCTTCGATCCCTGAGAATTTGTTGGTTGGCATTTTGAACTTGGGAGGTAGTTCTGCCTCCTTGATCCTCATAGAGAAGGGAGCATTCATCTCTCCTAAAGGGTCTTTTCGGTTCTCCCGGTGCTTGCCCTTATTCAACTCCTGGATCTCTTTCGCCATTCTGGCAACCTGGTCCCGGAGACGTTTGTTGCCATCATTCCCAGATTCTACTTCGGAATCCCCGTCATTAGACCCCTCTGATGTGGCAGAAGCTTCATCCTGGTTCTCTCCCTGGGGAGGGTCTTCTTCGGCGCCTCTATTGCTACCTCCCGCCATTGATCGATGCCGCCCTTGCTCGTTTCTTGCTGAGGCTGTCTAGAAGAGGCTGTCTAGAAGAAGCTTCTGGTTTGACTGGGTGGTGGCACTCTCTAAGTAGGAGATCGATGGCGGACCTTGTGCGCCGTGGTTGATAACATGTAGATTGCCCTAGAACCGGGGGGGTGGGTGAGTCTGTCGTGGATCGATGGTACCAGGGGCATGGGCCCGAGTTTGTCATGGACTGGTACAGGAGGTGGTGGTCCTAACCTGTCGAAAGAGGGTGCCCTAGTAATATGCCGATTGGCATCTCCCCTGGTATCAGGCACCGCTGGCTAACTGGTACTACCTTCCGCGACCATTCGGAGGCGGATACTTCTATGAAAGCCGCGAATTGTTGGTCTAAACCGATGGGGCCAGCTGTTGAAGTGGTAGGTACCCGAGGGGTAGCCCGCACGGTAGCTGATGGCTTCGAGGCAGGTTTACAACCCTTTCCCCCTTTTTTTGGTTTATGACCCTTTAGGGTTGAAGCGTTGGATTGGTGCCCCGACGGGTCAGGGTGATCCTGAGAGGATCGAAGCTTTATTCTGATAATGCAATAAGAAAACGAGACATACATTCTTTCTTTTGAGGGTGTGGTTTTTCCCACAGACGGTGCCAAAACCTGTTAACGGAAAAATCTACTCAAGGTTGACTGTCGTATTCAAAACATTCGCTCTCCAAAGAAAGGGGGAAAAATCATAACCCCACTCCAAAGCCATCAGCTACCGCGCGGGCTACCCCCTAGATACCTGCCAGCCCGTCAGTTAACCCAGCTAGTCTGGACCAACAAGTCACGGCCTTCATAGAAAGTTGTTAACATAGTTTTCTGGAAAATGGTCAAAGAAGAATTTTTCAACTAATATCAAGCTGATAGGGACCAGTCCCGGCGTCCGGGTGACCAGCGAGATCGGTACCACTACTTAGATGGATCCGATACTTGATAAGGCCAGGACTTCGACTACCAATTTATCTAGATAAGACATCAGCGCCGCGAGCTAACAAAGGCTTGCACCTCGCATTTATGGAAGCTCCCGATACCAGCTAAAGACCAGTACAATGATAATTTATGTGCCCAGTACCAAGCAAGTCCTTCGACATCAATAGAGATACCCGGTACCGCGGTGCTCGCCTTAATCCTTCCTCAACTTCCACCTGGTACCTAGTACCTCGATATCTACTCAGAGCCCATCCGGGGCAGGTACTCTACTTGCTCAACAATATGAGGGTAATCCTGAAGACATAAGTACCACTCTAGCAAGAAGTAGAACAAGCTCCATGATCAGACTGGTATACCAGCACCTTGTTCCACCAAAATTCAGAATCAGAGTCTCCCTCCAAGCTCCACGAAAAAGGAAAGTTGACTCCATCGCCAAAATAAAGCACCACTAATGAGACCTAATGGTCAACCAAATCAGAATTTGAATTCGATAGTGATTAACGGGATCAAATCCCGCGCCTTCAGCCCTAACAATGCCTTTCATTGCCTAAAATAGGACTCTCAATAATCCTCATCAATATAACCAGATTTTGAGGGGATTCTTTGGAGAACTATATATACGGCTTTGAAGGGTAAAGAAGAGGGGGATGAGTGTTTTTTATCGCCAAAGACAGAGAGATTAATTTCCAGTAGAATTTCCTTTGAAATTCTTTGAAGCCAGTGAGCGTCCATTGACGACCATTGGAAGGACATATCCACTTATCGACATAAATGAAGGTTCCACCACCTTCCTGTGCAAAAGCGAAAAGAGAGTTAAGTGTGAGGAGAGCGTGTATTGTAATTGTAATTTCGATACCCTTTTAAATAAACAGTGCTATTTCATATCTTGTTAATCTTTCCTATCCCTTTCTTTATTCATGTCCATCTACGCTACGAGAAAGGACCCCGGTACCGAAGGTACCTATCCCGCTGCTGGCTACCGGTAATGGGTGAGGGTGCTAACCGAAATTTCACTCCCCGAGTGGATTTTTCCTTTAACACTTTTTGGCGCCGTCTGTAGGAAACACCACACCCTCAAAAGAAAGCCAGTGTGCCTCGTTTTCTTGCTATACCATCAAAATGAAACTCCTATCCTCTCAGGATCATCCTGACCCGTCGGGACCCCAGTCATACAATTCAACCCGAAAGGGTCAGAAGCCGAAAAAAGGGGGAAAGGGTCGCAAACCCGCCTCGAAGTCATCAGCTACCGCGTGGGTTACCCCCCGGGTACCTACTACCCCGGCAGCTGGACCTACCAATTTGGACCAACAAGTCGTGGCCTTCATAGAAAGTATTCGCCTCCGAATGGTCGCTGAAGGTGGTACCAGTCAGCCCGCGGTACCAGGGTACCTCCCTTCGACAGGTTGGGACCACCACCTCCCATACCGGTTGATCGTGCCTAAATTGTTGTATATTTCGGCCCTCATTTCATATTCCTTTGTCTCGTTCTTGTGTGCATTTTCTGTATATTTTATGTCTAATAGCTCATTGGTGCTAATTGCAGGCAATAGATGTAATTCTGGTGTTAGAAGCGTTTTGCGGTAGTTTTGGCCGAAAAGGGGAAAAAGGTGGTTGAAGGAAAGACAAAGGGTCATCAGCAACTTTAATAGTGCGGGTCAGGTGCGGGTCGCAACCGCACTCCAACCACACTCCTTCCCATAGCCGGGACCTGATTCATGAAGGAAAGATACAGTGCGGGTCAAGTGCGGGTCATCCAACCGCACTCCACCTGCATTGTTGCTCAAGACAGAGAGTTGGATTTGCACCTGACGTTAAAGTACGGGTACAGTGCGGGTCATCCAACCGCACTCCACCCGCACTGTTGCCAAAGACAGAGAAGCTGATTCGTACCTGACAGATAAAGTGTGGGTCAAGTGCGGGTCCAGTGCGGGTCAAGTGCGGGTCATGTGCGTGTCAAGACAGAGTTGGATTCGCACCTGATGATTAAAGTGCGGGTATAGTGCGGGTCATCCACCCGCACTCTGCACGCGACATCTTTTGTTTTGAAGCTTAAGTGACCTATTTTTCCATCCCCTATAAATAGAAAAGCATGGGAACGAACCAAAGGACTCCCATATCTCCCAACACTTGTATTTTCTATTTCTTTTACATAGTCTAAGCTAGAAACACATCTCCCTCTCATCCAAACCATCTCTACTCAATCAAAGGCAACTAGGAGACTTGGATTCAAACTTCAAGGAAAGAGATTAATCTTCAAGGGTTTTCTCTCTACACTCTCTCTTAGTTTATTGGTTTGTAATAGAACATGAGTAGCTAAAATACCCCATTATGGGGTTGATGTTATTTGTTTGATGGATATTTGGGCTTTGTAATAAACTCTGTGTTATATTTATTCTATCTATATATTTTATTCCATTGCTTGAATTGATTTCCATTATTGATTTGCTTGGATACACCCTCTTTGCATGTTGATTTGGATTACTTGAGTAGGCAATTAGGTTGTCTAATGCTCCATTGAATGGAAGGATTTCCAGAAATTCGGCTCTACAACCATGTCCTTAATCTAATCTTGAATTCGTGGCTTTCACTATATACCCTAGGTTAGCCACTTGTGAGAGAATTAGAAGCCTCCACTATACACCCTAGGTTGGCTACTTTAGTGATTTTACAAGAACTAACCTTCGAGTAGAATTCGGTTGATAACCTCAAGCCTCATCCAATCTCAAACGGGTGGCCTTCACTATACACCCTAGGTCGGCCACTTGTGAGGGAATTGGAAGCCATCACTATACACCCTAGGATGGCTACATTAATAATAGGTTGAGCCATAGCTAGATAGATGAGCATTCATGGAAAAAGTCCCGATTGAGTAACTAGCCATTGTTGTTTGCTTAGGAGGGATTAATCACTAGTAGAAGGTCTTCGCTATACACCCTAGGTTGACCGCTTGCTAGAGATATATACCAACACTATATACCCTAGGTTGGTTACATTTGTCAAAACGTGCTTAATTGAGAGTTTGTTGCAATTGCCCCGATATACACTTACGAATTCATCAACTCTGTAGTTCCATCATCATACATTCATCACTCCATTTTCATCCCATTTTATTTGCTTTTGTTAATAGCCAAAACTGGCTAAGGACCAAAGAAAAATTTTCCACCTTCCAGACCTGGCTCCATGCTCGAAAGTTTCCACTAGGAGACCATTCTACCTAAAGCCGAGCTACGATACCACCCCGCAGGAACAAGGACGGGCTCCGGAAACATCTGGAATAGAGCCCGGAACGATCAGATCTAGCCCGCATCACCAAAACTGAAAACAAGAAATTCCCCGAAGTCGAGGTCACCTCGTAATTTCTCCAGAAACTCACCTATACCTCGCTGATACAGGGGGATGTCCCTAGGAAGCCGTACCTAGCTCCGAAAGGTCAGGGGAAGCTGCACCTAGCTTTGAAAGGTCAAGGGAAGCCAGATCTGGCTCCTAGCTGGTCGAAACTTCTCAGATATCGAGATCGAAACACTGATCGACCTCATTAGTTGATGCACCACACCATGATACACTCAACGACCTCTATGGAAATCATGCCAGACCCGAAGATACACAGTATCACATCCACAGATATTATACACGTGCAGAACAAGTAATAGAGTTTGAATGGGAAACAAATTGATTTCCAAGATATCCTCAACGGAGCAATTAACTCAAAGTCAACTACATTTAAAGGTAAAAATCTCGTCCGATAAGAGGGGAATGAGAAACTCAAGGGGAAATCAATGAGTTCAAACCTATGAAGACATTGTATAAAGGAGGGACTTCCTCCTTCAGAAAGAGGAGACTACTATTCGACAGGCATACGACTAATACCCGACCATACCTTAGAGAGAATTGAGAGCAATTTGAGAGAAATTTGTATACCATACACGTTCAATAAAGAAAATATTTTTGCTTTCTTTTAGGTGATAAATTGTATCATTATTCTTTATTATTTTATAAAACATTGTTACACATACGATCAATCTTGGCCACCACTTACGTGGTAGTGGTCTCGAGGGTGTTAACTGAGACTTCTCGTCTTGAGCAAAATTTCCGTTAACACTTTCTGGCGCTGTCTGTGGAAAAGGGTCTTACACCCAATTAATCAATTACTTGCATTTACATTTTTGTTGTTTTACAGGAACTATGAGGCTCCGCTTTTCCTGAGGCCAACATAGAGTTTCGGAGCAACCTCTGGCGAGGCTAACACGAAAGGCCCCAAGAAAGGGGAGAAAATCTGGATATGGTAGTCAAGCTTCGGTCCAAACAACCAATGCACGGGCTTCTGGCCACTCTATAGTGAGCCATGCCGCGCTCGACCAACAAGCGGCAACCTTTGTAGAAACGATCCGCGTCCGCCTGCTCGCTGAAGGTATCACAATCCAGCCAACCAACCTGAATGACCAGGGAGAGCCAAGCATGCTCGGAGCTAGGCCACCTACTTTAGATCGCCTGGGACCTCCTCTTCTAGAGCCGGCTCTAGATAGGTCACGGCCCCAACGTTCGATCCGGGATAGGCTGGGACCCATGCCCCCAGTTCCGAAAAGACCTTCACAGTATCAACCCAGGCGAGTTAAGTCTGCCGCAGATGCTTTTACCCGGAAGCCACGAGAGCTATCTCATCCCACTACATCTAGGAGGACCGTCCGGGCCCTAGAGGAGGAAAGTAGACAAACTCCCTGAATGGATCCTATCCATGAGGAGGACCGGATAGAAATTGCCAGTTCATCGGAAAGACTCGACAGTGAAGAATCTGAGGTCAACTCGAAGAAACCTGGGAACAAGCGACTGAGGGATCAGCTGACAAAGCTACAAAAAGAGGTCCAGCAGATAAGAAAAGGAAAGAGTAAGGAGGACAAAAAAGGATCCCATGAGTGAGATGAACGCTCCCTTCACTAGGAGGATCCAGGAAGCGGAGCTCCCCCCAAAATTCAAAATGCCAGCAGATAAGTTCTCCGGAACGGAAGATCCTCTAAGCCACCTAGAGAGTTTCGTTCAACAGATGGAGGTCCAGAACACTACCAGAGCAGCTATGTGCAGGATGTTTCCAACGACCCTAACCGACTACGCGAAAACCTGGTTTAGGAAGCTGCCCGTTGGCAGCGTGGATTCTTTCACGAAATTATCAACGGATTTTCACTCGCAATTCCAAGGGGTTAAACCTCGTCCGAAAGATCCCATACACCTCCAATATGTGATTCAGGAACGGAGTGAGACTCTTCGGTCGTACGTGGAACGTTTTCACAAGGAGGTCATACAAATGGGAGTTTTCACCGAAAAAGAAACTCTCGCCAACTTCAGGCGAAACCTATGGGCGGGAAAGCTTTTCCATTCCTTCGCCAGGAGACCTCCCGAGACTTACCAGGAGGCCTACGACCGGGCTCTTGAGCAGGTCGAGATCGACGAACAACTCAAGGTCAAGATAGAACACGACGACATGAGAACGGCAAAACGTTTGAAAAAAGAAGCCCCTAAATTTGAGCCAGTGCAGAAAACTCAGAATAAACCTCCCAACAAGTCGACCTATTGCATCCCTGCTCCTCAGCATAGGCAAGAAAGATATCCATCAAAACGAACCTCTCCCCGGGCTTCGCCACTTCCCAGGACCGTGGCCCCCGTAATGCAAGGGGAAAAAGGGTATGACTACTACACCCCTTTGAATGCTTCCAGGGAAACAGTCTACCTTGCTATATGAGATAAAGGGTTGCTCCAAAAGCCCGCTCCCATGAAGGCCCCAGCTGACATGAGAAACCCGTACAAGTACTGCGACTTCCACGAAGACGTGGGCCACAACACCTCAGAGTGCTATAATTTGCGCAACCAGATTGAAGCCCTGATAAGGGGGGGGGGGGGGGGGGGATGCTTGATAGAGTTCTTACAACAGGTTAGAGATAACATTCGGACTGGAAGAGAGGTACAAGCTGAAATCCGTGAAGACACAGAAAAGAGGAAAGGGGAACAGGCTGACTTAATGCAACAAATCCAGGTGATACACACTATCAGCGGAGGTCCGACACTGGCTGGCGTTTCCAATAACTCCCGAAAAAACCACGCAAGAAAGATTCCCCGCATCGGAGAAAGCCGGGGGATCTTCGAAATCAGCCAGGGGATCTTCGAAATCAGCCAGAGCTCGACAGAGCCCTCCTAGTCAGCGCAGATCGTTTTCACTAAAGCAGATGTCTTCAACACCCTGCAACCTCATGATGATCCCATGGTAATCACGATACAGATCGCCAACTGTCTAGTCCATCGCGTGCTCTTGGATACAGGTAGCAGTGTAGATATCCTCTTCAAGGATACCCTGGAAAAATTAAACCTGAAGCAACGTTGTTACAACAGTTGTACCACTCCGCTTTATGGGTTTACTGGAGATTCGATCATACCAGTGGGGTCGATGATCCTCCCAGTAATCATCGGAATCACCCCTCTCCAACAGAATGTTATGAACGACTTTGTTGTGGTTGGCACCCCATCGGCCTACAACGCTATCCCAGGGAGACCATTCCTGTCCTCCTTGAAGGCAGTCTTGTCCATATACCACAACGTCCTGAAATTCCCGGTTGGAACCAAAGTAGGAGAGGTACGCGTGGACCAGCAGGCAGCCAGGAAATGCTACCCAGTATCTTCCAATCCTACAGCCCTAGCAAAACAGTGTGTACATGTGGCATTAATCCAGGAAGACATGGATACATCTCGGATAATCCAGGAGGAGAAGGAGCCCACGGAACATCCAGGGCATCCGGAGAGCGAACCTATTATGCCTTACGAGGAAGAACAGAGTAAGGAGTGGGCCAGCGGGCAGCCCGTAGATAAACTAGAATAGATACCCATCAGAAATGACGATCCATCCAAGGTCGTCAAGGTCGGGGCCACCCTTGATCCAGAAGTGAAAAGAGGACTAATTGACCTTCTTAGGGAGTTCAGCGACATCTTCGCTTGGAACCATGATGAAATGCCTGGAATCCCGGCGTCATTGGTCGCCCACCAACTAGCGGTAGATCCAACAGTCAAGCCTGTTAAGCAGAAGAGGCGTCACTTCAATGCTGATAGGAACGCTGCGGTGCAGGAAGAGGTTGATAAATTGATCAAGGCAGGGTTTATCAGAGAAGTACGCTACCCCGATTGGATCGCCAACGTGGTCATGGTTATGAAGGCAAATGGGAAGTGGCGTATATGTGTCGATTACACCGACCTCAACCGGGCTTGTCCAAAAGACAGTTTTCCTTTACCAAAGATCGACCAGCTGGTTGACTCTACGTCCGGAAATAAACTTTTGAGTTTTATGGACGCATTCTCAGGATACAACCAATTAAAATGCACCCGGCTGACCAAGATAAAACCAGTTTCATTACTGGGTAGGGCTTATACTGCTACAAGGTGATGCAGTTTGGTTTGAAGAATGCAGGGGCTACATACCAGCGGCTAGTTAACAATCTGTTCAAGCCCGAGATAGGAAGGACGATGGAAGTATATATCGTCGACATGATCACCAAATCCCCAACTGCAAAAGGACATCAGAAAGACCTTCGCAAAACCTTCCTCATACTGAAGGAAAACTAGATGCGGTTGAACCCCTCCAAATGTGCCTTTGGGGTAACAACGGGGAAGTTTCTGGGCTTCATGGTTCATGAGAGAGGCATATAAGCCAACCCAGAAAAAATTAAGGCTATCTTGGACCTGGAATCCCCAACCTCACTCAAGCAAGTACAGATTCTGACTGGACGTGTAGCGGCACTCAACAGGTTTATTTCTCGCTCCATCAGATAAATGTCTCCCTTTCTTCAAAGCCATCAAACAAGGGAAAAACATGAAGTGGAGCCAGGAGAGCGAACGGGCTTTTCAAGCTTTGAAAGAATACCTAACAAGCCCCCCATTGTTAGTCAAGCCGGTTCTCGGAGATGAGTTACAGATCTACCTGGCCGTATCAGAAACTGCAGTAAGCGGGGCTTTGGCCAAGGAGTGTAGCGACAATTTTCAAAGACCCATATACTATGTGAGTTATGCTTTGACCAAATCAGAAAGGAATTACATTCTCCTGGAAAAGCTCGCTTATGCTTTGGTGATCTCAGCGAGGAAGCTCCGTCCCTATCTTCAAGCTCACACAATAGCAGTGGTGACGGACCAACCCCTCTGCCAATTCTTACAAAGACCAGACGTGTCTAGAAGGCTAGTCTTATGGGCCTTAGAGCTCACTCAGTTCGATTTAAAGTATAAGCCCCGGACTACGATTAAGGCACAGGCTTTGGCCGACTTCGTGGCAGAATTTTCAGCGATCCCAGATCAAGATGATCCCTCGGTATCAAATTAGGTCCCTGAAAAGATATCCGAGGTCGACAATTGGCCGGAAGGCTGCAAGCCATGGACCCTCTTTACAGATGGAGCGTCCAGGCAAGCCGGGGGGAGGAGCTGGCATAGTTTTAATAGATCCGGAAGGGACTGAATTCTGTCACTGTTTCAGATTCGAGTTTAAGCTACCAATAATGAAGCGGAGTATGAAGCCCTCCTAGCCGGGATGAAGGTAGCCATCGAACTAAAGGCCGATTACCTACAAATCAAGAGCGATTCATTGCTTGTTGTAAATCAGGTGACTGGGGTCTACCAGGCAAATGGAGATAATATGGCTGCCTACCTAAAGCTAGCTCAGTTGCTAAAAAGTAAATTTAAGGGGCTCAAGATCGATCAGGTTCCTTGACACCAAAACCATCGCGCAGATGTTCGGGCTAAAATAGCGGTGAACGGAGGCCAATCCCTACCACGGGGAATTCCCCTCCAAGTGATCACCCAACCAAGCACAGCCACATATGGAGAAATCTGCTCCCTGAATCGCCTGCCTTGCTGGATGGACCCAATTGTTTCCTACCTCCTTGAAGGAGAGCTTCCCGAAGGGCCCGACCAAGCCCGAAGAATTAAAAGGCTCTCAGCCCGATACTTTATGGTGGACAGATACCTCTACAGGAGGGGCAGATCCCTCCCCTTACTTAGGTGCTTGTATCTCGATGATGCTAAATGGGCATTGAAAGAGGTCCA
The DNA here is from genome assembly GCA_033220585.1 of Dipteronia sinensis. Classification (NCBI taxonomy): domain Eukaryota; kingdom Viridiplantae; phylum Streptophyta; class Magnoliopsida; order Sapindales; family Sapindaceae; genus Dipteronia; species Dipteronia sinensis. The sequence continues at coordinate 17,076,830 of CM065643.1, read as the reverse complement.
CTCTTGGGACTGTGGGAACCACATAGGTGGGGAAGCTCTAGCCTATCAGGTGCTTCGTATGGGGTACTATTAGCCGACCATCCACCAAGACGTAAAGAGTTTTATGCAATCTTGCGAGCCTTGTCAAAGAACTTCAAACTTGAACCACCAGCCACCCGAGCGACTGTCGTCCCTCAGTTCACCTTACCCCTTTGCCATGTGGGGAATCGACCTAATTGGGCCACTCCCGACCGCTCCCGGACAGATGAAACATGCTATCGTGGCTATCGACTACTTCACAAGATGGGTCGAGGCAGAGCCTCTTTCTCGGATATCAGAAAAGAATACGACCAAGTTCATCAAGACCAATGTGGTATGCAGATTTGGGACCCCTCTCATCATTATAGCTGACCTAGGGAAGCAGTTCGACAACGCCGGTTCAAAGACTTCTGCAAGGGATTGGGGATCGACCTCAGGCTCGCTTCAGTGTCTCATCCCCAGACTAACGGGCTGGTAGAATCCACCAACAAGACTATCAAGAAACTCCTAAAGAAGAAGCTACAGCAGAGGAAAGGTAAATGGGCCGAAGAGCTACCAGAAGTCCTCTGGGCATACCGGACTACAAAGAGAACAGCTACCGGGGAGACACCTTACTCCCTGGCTTTCGGGGTTGAAGCAGTCCTCCCCATCGAGCATAAATTGACCTCATTCAGGGTACAACACTATGAGCCCAAAAGTAACGAAGTCAAGCTTCGGGCTAATCGAGACCTCTTAGAAGAAAAACGAGACTACCAGAGCAAGATCGCTAGATACTTCAACCAAAAGGTCAGAGCCAGGAATTTTAAAGAAGGGGATCTGGTACTTAGGAAAGTGACCCTGAACACTCGGAAAAGGTCGGATGGAGTCTTATGTCCCAATTGGGAAGGGCCATATTTGATAAAGCTAGTTGTTCACAATGGAGCTTATAAACTCGAAGACATGGACAGACGATCCATCGACCACACTTGGAATGCAGATCATTTGAGGAAATTCTACCCTTGAGAAGGGAATTCTCAAGCAGACTACCCCCATTTAGTTTTCATTACGGACCCTAATAGAGATGTACTACATCTCGATCATCAATAAAGTCATTTTCTTTTTCTCTTCCGTCTTTATCTCCAACTATGTTCAACATTAGTGACTACACCCTTATGTGGGAAACTCAACATAAACACTTCGAGGCCAGGAAATAGCTCAATAGCCCTCCTGATGCCTTGGTTGGGCTACCACCCCCAAGAAGGGTCTGAGTGCAAGAGCATAGTTGCCTTCCAGATCTCGAGACCAGGAAATAGCTCAATAGCCCTCCTGATCCCTTGGTCGGGCTACCACCCCCAAGAAGGGTCTGAATGTAATAGCATAGTTGCCTTTCAGATCTCGAGACCAGGAAATAGCTCAATAGCCCTCATGATCCCTTGGTCGGGCTACCACCCCCAAGAAGGGTCTGAGTGTAAGAGCATAGTTGCCTTTCAGATCTCGAGACCAGGAAATAGCTCAATAGCTCAATAGCCCTCCTGATGCCTTGGTCGGGCTACCACCCCCAAGAAGGGTCTGAGTGTAAGAGCATAGTTGCCTTCCAGATCCCGAGACCAGGAAATAGCTCAATAGCCCTCCTGATGCCTTAGTCGGGCTACCACCCCCAAGAAGGGTCTGAGTGTAAGAGCATAGTTGCTTTCCAGATCTCGAGATCAGGGAATAGCTCAATAGCCCTCCTAATGCCTTGATCGGGCTACCACCCCCAAGAAGGGTTTGAGTGTAAGAGCTGTAGGGAAAAATTGCTTAAAACCGCAGCGGAAGGCGAAAAAATAATTTTCGTATAGTTTAAAATTTTTCCAAAGATTTGAACCTTAACCCTTTAATTAATTAAACTCAAATATACGGTTAGAGTTAAATACCTCTTGTCCCGTGATCCGATTGACTTACGTCGATGGTAATCCGCAAGATCTTCAATCCTAGCACGTACGTGAATCACCTAGGAGCGTGGTCTCCCTTTTTCTTTGAATTGCTTACCTTAGAATGGATGTATGGAATTTCTGATCTTGATCTTCAATAGTAAAACACCAAGAGCCTAAAAAAATAGTTCCGGTCACTTTTGAATTCACAATCAATATGATTGAAACTCGCGTAACCCTAAATCGAAAGTGTGCATAAAACCTTTTGAAGTTAAAGGCTTGTAAGTGCACTATCGAATGAGAACTTATTTTCTTTTTCTCTCTTGGCCGAAAATCTATGTGTATAGAGTAGGATTTTTTATTTTCAAAACAAACAAAAATCTCTCTCTATTTTTCTTCTTAGTGGCCGAATATTCATAACCTTATATTTATAGGTTGGCCGAATTTTCTCCTTCACCAAGTAGGGTTGGCCGAATTCATTGTATAGGAAATCTAGGGTTGGTTAATTTCCTTACTTGAAAAGGAATTATCCTTTTCCCTAATTCCTATCAATTCAAGAATCCTAACCCTTGTAGGACTAGTGGTGGCCGAATTCTTTGTATAATAAGGAGTGTATGTGGACTTAATCCTTACCACATTAGGACTCCTATCACTTAAAAGAATTCCAACCCTAATCCAACACATAGTATTTAATTTACTGATCAGGAAAAGATTTTGATTTAAACTATTAATTAATTAAGTAATTAATTAATTCCCATTTAATCAAAACAATAAAATAAAATAATATCTTGGGCTATTTTATTTAGCCTTGCCGCCCACACCATGTATATATGGGCCCAATATTATTTTTCTTATTTTATTTAATCCATTAGACTTTAAATAAAAGTCCACATGTGAACCAGACTTATTCTTACTAAAAGAAACAAGCCTACATGTCTCCTTTTAATATATTAATATAATAGTACAGCCCATTAAATAAATAATAGACATATTATATTCTTAATATATTAAATGCAATTCTAGATGGACCCATCAATTGGTCCGGTAGAATATATCAAGTGATCCATGCAAGTACGTGTGGATTGTGGATCTTGGCGGGCTATCTAAATTTAAGCTTCAATAGACATAACCTAATCACAATCAACAAATGATTCACTTAGGTCCGATCTATTAATTTTAACTCATTCCACTAAAGAGCTAAAATTGAACTCTTAAATAAAGATAGAATAAGGAGATGTTTCTCATTCATACCCTAAACAATCTTATAGGAGATAGTGTATCCTCGTGAATAATATCAGTAATCGCCAAGAGCTCATAGACCTCCTATAGCTCTCCAAGTTACCATATTTCCTCATATGACCACATTTTGAACTTGGATATTTTGACTTGTCCAGAAGCCATGTCTTCAATAATCATTATTGAAAACTCAACGTTGAGATTTAATATCCAATACCTCAAAACATCCATATGATGATATTATACTCTCATTTAATAAATGGAGCCACGATGTCCATATCTATAAATGAAGTCCTCTATCAATTAACAAATGAATACCACCAAACTATCGAGGATAGACTATGCTATATAATCGTACTCATTGATAGCTCAAATGATAACACTTGCAACCATAAGTCCATCATTTATCTCAGGATTTAGATAGACTCTCCGATTGTCCTAATAATGAAAAGACTTATATCTAGTGACGGTTCTAGATAAATTATTTCATTATGATCCAGTTCAATGCACCCAGTGCACTAAATTCTTTTACTTGAAAACCTTTCGATGATTTTAGACTCATCATAACTCATTTGATCCCACTCAAATGCTAGTAAAAGAATTCTACAACTTTATCAAGATAGAGGTGCCCAACCTTTAACTTAAGTTGTGAACGTTATTCAAGACTAACTAAAGAATTTTGTCTACCTCATACATATCCGGATGTACAAATAATTCTTTATATCTCATAGTCTTTTGACCTTATGATTATTTACCTTGACAATTATAATTATAAATGTTATAAGATTTTGCATAATCAGAAATCACTTTATTTATATGAAAAGATTGTCAATTACAATATTACACTCTTGCTATTGAGCATAATCCTAACAAGAGCATAGTTGCCTTCCAGATCTCGAGACCAGGAAATAGCTCAATAGCTCAATAGCTCAATAGCCCTCCTGATGCCTTGGTCGGGCTACCACCCCCAAGAAGGGTCTGAGTGTAAGAGCATAGTTGCCCTCCAGATCTCGAGACCAGGAAATAACTAAGTAGCCCTCCTGATGCCTTGGTCGGGTTACCGCCCCCAAGATAAAAAAAAAAAAGAAAATAAATAAATAAATAAAATGTTTGTTTTCGTGTGCAGGATCAAGATCCTCATAATTCCCTACCCAAGTTTTAATTGCTACTACAGATGCAACTCTGGTTCCTATTCAAGACTAGAAATGAAACAAGAATTCTCAAAAGCGATTCGATTTCTCATTAAAGATAAAGAGAGCCTATCCCCCGGTAAGGCTACATCCATCCAACGGGGAGCCCAACCCCCGAGCTCGGGCTATAAAAAAAAAGGTGAAGAAAGCTAATAAGGGCAAAACGAGGTGCCTACCCCTTTTTTCCGGGCAATCAAAAACAAGCCATGAACGAACCGCTTCAAGCTTTGGGACTCTCTTGGTTCTCCTCCGCCGGTCCTCCTCCTTCTTGCTGATCTTCGCCATCGACCCCCTCTTCAGGTAGCTGTCCATCTTGGTTATCCTCGCCGACCGCCCCTCCATTTAGAGGCTCCATCTGTTGATCAGCAGGATCTTCCTCCAGGACTTCATTAATCACGTCCATAACCTCAGGCGGGATAATCGCATCAAGAAGGGCAGCCATAGACCCCGTCTGGCTCCTGTCGACCTCCATCTCGATTAAAGGAGGCTCCTCATACGGGCTCCTAACCTCTTCACCAGCTCCCGACTGGTCCTCCTTGGATCGAGAGGACAAAACTTTACTGGAAGACTCCCCGGGACCTGAGGTAGTAAAGGTAGGAGGAGGGAATGGAGGATCTGTCTGGGCGGGCTGTTTTTCAGCTCCTGCTTGGCTCGAAGGAACCACCTCGTCGCCTTCAGGGTGAGATAGCTCAGCAGCCTTAAGCATGATTTCTTGTCTATCCCAGCCGGCAATTGATGACAAATCAAAGGGAGAAGGAAGAGCTTCTACGGCCTGAAAGGAAGCTTAGAAATATCCATCGCTGAAGGAGGTCTCCGCGTTAGCTTGCAGCTTGGTCACCTGAGTAATCAGAGACTGATTCTCGAGGTCAAACTTTTTAGCCTCAGACCTCCAGGAATCCCTCTGTCTAGCCCGCCGGAGAGATTGAAGACGCTTATGATCATAAGATTGCTTCATCCTCTCATGGTCACAGCGAAGCTCAGCCATCTCGACCTCGACCTTTCCCTGGTTGGAAGTCATCTCTTCTATTAAAGACTGAGCCTGCTTGAGCAATTCCCTGGCTTTCTCGGCTTCGGCTTCGGCTTCGGCTTTTACAGCTTGGTCGCGGAGGAGGGCTACCTGCTGGCCCATCTCTACTTTAAAATTGAAGGCCTACAAAGTACAGAACCCGAGTTAGAAACTGAACAAATTAACAAGAGTAGCACCAAGGAAATACAATTACCTCAGCTAAAATAGCAGACCCCTTGGTAATCAGGACGTCCACAGGCATGGAAGCCATCCTGGAGATCCCACCGCCCAGACAAGACGTGATGAATTGTTCTAGGACTTCATCCCGCCCTGCCGAGCTCGATTGAGGCTGGGGACAGCTGGAAGGAACCCTTGCGACACCCTTCCCAGAAACCTCCGAAGCTTTAGTTGTTGGAAGCGCAGCGGAATCAGGAGGTTGAGTCGAGGGGGTAGCAACTTTAGCGACCACAGCTGAAGGGATAGAAGTAGTCGGACCGACAACCTGGGGAGCTTTACCCAAAGCCCGGAAAGCCCGCGAAGCAAGAGTGGCCATCTTGGACCTAGCTGGAGAGATAGATGAAGCAAGAGCAGTTTCGACCTCAGTGGAGGGAAGAGAAACTCTACCTTGAGGAGAGTGTGAGACGTGGCGGGTAGCCGGTTCAACGACAGAAACTGTGAATAAGCAAATTAAAAAGGAAAATGTTAGAACCAAGCTGAATAATAAGGCAAGGCAAGGCAACTCAATGACACTTACGAGGAGTAGCGTCTGAGATCCGCAAGTATTGGTTCACCCTACGAGGATCGAAGGCTTCAGCAGTAGGTAACTTCAGGTTCAAATAATTCCGGGCTAAAATAGCCTTCAAGATGGCTTCGGACTCAGAAGGCAGGGAGTCCCGGTCCCACGAGGGTTTGTCACTGAAAGCCGTGGGAACCTCGAATTCATGCCCTCCAATGAAAATCGAGCTCCCCCAGTCCTTCCCCGTAAGGATCCATTCTTCTTTCCAAGCGGGGATCCTTCTTCGAAGCACCAGGAATGATGAAATTGAGCTTGTTCTTGGCCTTAGCATAGAACTGGCCTCGAGGAGCGCCAGACAGGCTCCCAATCTGGAAAAGATAGGCCAGCTCCTCTGCACCCGGCTCCCTCGTCATCTTACTCAACTGACATTGTTCCCTCCATAGTACGAGGAAACTAATCAGATGCCTCCAGAAGCCAGGCGTCAACTGGAGGGGAGCGAGTTGGATGGCGTTAAGAGCCCGTCGAAGAGTCGGATGAAGGGGAAGCCTGACCCCGTTCTCGAGAGCTGCCATATGAATCGGAAGCACCCCTTTAGGGGGGTTGAAGAACTCATAATTTTTGGGAGGCACCGAGATGGATACGCTGTCGGGGATGCCAAACTTCGACCTCAAGCGGTCAATCGAGACCGGATCGACGATGGAATCTGGGAAAACCCGAAAATCATAAGGAGGGGGCCTCTCCAAAACGGGGCCAGAAGCCGAGACCCGATGTTCTCCCGCGGCATCACCGACCACTTCTTTGTCGGAATCTTGGTCGGCGATATCCAAAGGATGGTCAGGATGGTTGGAGAACCCAGTCCCAATGGATACATTCCTACTTGACCGCCGACGTTGCGGGTTAGGCGGGGAATCGTCGCCGTCTGAACTCCTCCTAGCCCGTTTCCCCTAGAGCAAGATTGACGACCTCCTCGCCGTCAACTATGGAGTCAACTGAATCGTGACTGGTTTTCGACATAGTAAAAGTCAATAAGGATGAAGAATGAAGAAAAAGGCAAGCTTGGAAGAAAGGCTATGAGAGAAAATATATCTTAGCAAAAATTTTAGTTCGAGAGATGTGAGGAAGACGTGGAGATAAATAGATATATATATATATATATATATAGGAAAGAGGGCAACAACGCGAGCTATCGAGATCCTCAGTTGGTAACGGTAAAGAATCTCGGGGACTACCGTAACGTAACCGGATTAACTCAAAAGCAGGCTAATCAGCTCACGCCACGTCACTTACGCAGTTAAGAGAGAGATTTCCCCAAGATTCTGGTAACGGTAAAAAATCTCGGGGACTGCTGTAACGCAATCAGATTAATTCAGAGATAAATTAGTCAGTTCGCATCACGTTGCTTTAATGAGGAGATTTCCCATATATTCCGGTAACGGTAAAAAAGGGAAGATTTCCCAAATAAAGTAAAAATCTGACCCCAACCCCAAGCTCGACGTCTGGTGTTCAAGTCAGAGGGGACTTCTGTTAATAGCCAAAACTGGCTAAGGGCCAAAGGAAAATTTTCCACCTTCCAAACCTGGCTCCATGCCCGAAAGTTTCCACCAGGAGACCATTCTACCCAAAGCCGAGCTACGATACCACCCCGTAAGAACAAGGACGGGCTCTGAAAACATCCGGGATAGAGCCCGGAACGATCAGATCTAGCCCGCATCACCAAAACTGAAAACAAGAAATTCCCCGAAGTCGAGGTCACCTCGCAATTTCTCCAGAAACTCACCTATACCTCGCTGATACAAGGGGATATCCCTAGGAAGCCGCGCCTAGCTCCGAAAGGTCAGGGGAAGCCGCACCTAGCTTCGAAAGGTCAAGGGAAGCCAGATTTGGCTCCTAGCTGGACGAAACTTCTCAGATATCGAGGTCGAAACACTGATCGACCTCATTAGTTGATGCACCACACCATGATACATTCAACGACCCCTATGGAAATCATGCCAGACCCGAAGATACACAGTATCACATCCACAGATATTATACACGTGCAGAACAAGTAATAGAGTTTGAATGGGAAACAAATTGATTTCCAAGATATCCTCAACGGAGCAATTAACTCAAAGTCAACTACATTTAAAGGTAAAAATCTCGTCCGATAAGAGGGGGATGAGAAAATCAAGGGGAAATCAATGAGTTCAAACCTATGAAGACATTGTATAAATGAGGGACTTCCTCCTTCAGAAAGAGGAGACTACTATTCGACAGGCATACGACAAATACCCGACCATACCCTAGAGAGAATTGAGAGCAATTTGAGAGAAATTTGTATACCATACACGTTCAATAAAGAAAATATTTTTGCTTTCTTTTGGGTGATAAATTGTATCATTATTCCTTGTCATTTTATAAAACATTGTTACACATACGATCAATCTTGGCCACCACCTACGTGGTAGTGGTCTCGAGGGTGTTAACTGAGACTTCTCGTCTTGAGCAAAATTTCCGTTAACAGCTTTCATAGTTTAGTTTATATTATATTATATTTTTATTCACCATCACTTTTACTTTTATGCTTACTAGTTATATTAATCCTAATCTTATCACCGCTACCCCGATCTCAGTGGACGATACCCGTGCTTACCACTTTATTCGTATTTATACTTGTGAAAGCATCGCATAGGTTTTACAAATTGTTTTGACGGACGGTTTTCTAACGGCAAAAATCTTACCATCACCGGTCCATGACAGACTCGGGCCCATGCCCCCAGTACCGTTAATCCATGACAGACTCGAGCCTACACCCCCGGTTCCAGTGCAACCTATAGGTTATCAACCCCGGCGCGTGAGAACCATCATCGATCTCCCGCCTCGAGAGCGCCACTACCAGGTCCACCTAGAAGCTCTTTCTAGATAGCCTCAACATGAAGCGACTAGGAGGTGCCCTCATTCAATGGCAGGAGGTAGCAACAGAGGCGCCGGAGAAGATCCACCCCAGGGAGAGAACCAGGATGAAGCTTCCGCGACATCGGAGGGGTCTGACGATAGAGATTCTGAAATGGAATCTGGGAATGATGGCAACAAACGTCTCCGGGACCAGGTTGCCTGAATGGCAAAAGAAATCTAGGAGTTAAAGAAGGGTAAGCACAGGGAAAACCAGAAAGACCCCTTGGGAGAGATGAATGCTCTCTTCTCTAGGAGGATCAGGGAGGCGGAACTACCTCCTATGTTCAAAATTCCAATCGACAAATATTCTGGGACCGAGGATCCCCTGAGCCATCTAGAAAGTTTTGTTCACCAGATGGAGGTCCAGAATGCTACCAGGGCCACCATGTGCAGAATATTCCCTACCACGCTAACGGACTATGCCAAGACATGGTTCAGAAAGCTACCAGTAGAGAGCGTTGACTAATTCACCAAGTTGACTACTGACTTCTGTGCTCAGTTTCAGGGCATCAAACCTCGCCCCAAGGATCCCATTCACCTCCAATACGTGATCCAAGAGCGGGGTGAGTCACTCAGAGTCTACATGGAGAGATTCCATAAAGAAGTAATCCAGATGGGGGTCTTCGCGGAGAAGGAAATTTTGGCCAATATCAAAAGAAATCTATGGGCAGGCAGGCTGTTCAGATCCTTCGCCAAGCATCCCCTGGAGACCTACCAGGAGGCCTACGATAGAGCTCTAGAGCAGGTTGAAATAGATGAACAGCTCCGAGTTAAGATGGAGCACGATGATATGAGAACCGCCAAGCGCCAAAAGAAGGAGGCGCCCAAGCCTGCACCAGTTCAGAAAAATTAGAACAAACCTCCCAACAAATCTACGTATCATTCGCCACCCTACCAGCCTCCGTGGAACCAGTACCCAGTTAGGCGGACTGCGCTCAGAGCTACACCTCCACCTCCGCCCAAGGAGGTAGCGCGGGTAGATAGAGAGGAAATGAGGTACTCCCACTACACCCCCCTGAACACATCTCGCGAGACTATTTACCTCGCCATCCGTGACGAAGGACTGCTTAGGAAGCTGGGTCCAATAAAGGCACCAGTCGATCAACGGAACCGCTACAAGTATTGTGACTTCCACGAGGATGTAGGTCATAATACCTCGGTATGCTATAGTCTGCGGAACCAGATTAAAGCCCTGGTTATGGGAGGTTGCTTGGAGGAATTCCTCTAACAAGTGCGCGACAACATTCGAACCGGGAATGAGGTACAAGCAGACATTAAAACGTTTGAAGAAGGAAGGAAAGCAAAGGGGAAGGATTTGATGGAGTAGATCAACATAGTCAACACCATCAGTAGGGGTCCCACCCTGGTAGGAACCTCCAACAATGCTCGAAAGAACCATGCCAAGAAGGTACCCAGGGTAGATCGGACCAAAATGTTTTCAAGGTTACTAGGGGATCACCTCGGTCTCCTCCTACTACACAGATTGTCTTCACAGAAGAGGACGTGTACAACACCATGCAGCCCCACGATGATCCCATGGTCATCACTGTGCAAATAGTCAACAACTTGGTCCATTATGTCTTGATTGACACAGGTAGCATCGTTGATATTCTCTTCAAGAGTGCTTTGGGGCAATTCAACCAAAAGAGACCTTGTTACAACATGTGCATTACCCCATTATACGGGTTCACAGGAGACTCGCTCATTCCCACCGGATCTATGATCCTACCAGTGATAGTAAGGACAACGCCACTCCAACAGAACCTAATAGACTTCTTTCTGGTAGACACCCCGTCCGCCTACAATGCCATCCTAGGAAGACCTTACCTGTCTGCCCTCAAGAGGATCCTGTCGATATACCATGACGTCCTGAAATTCCAGTAGGAGACAAAGTGGGCGAAGCACGAGGGGATCAGCAGGCTGTACGCAAGTGCTATGCAGTATCTACCAACCCAGCAGCGCTGGCTAAGCAATGTGTACAGATAACCATTAATCAAGATCACCAGTTCTCAGAGGAAGATTTTGAAGGTGAAACGAACTCAGTTGGAACGGGATCCACGTCAGAACTCCCTGATATAAAGATCAAGGAGGGGGAAGAGAAGGGATGGGCCAGTGGCTATCCTCCAGAAGAGTTAGAAGCGATACCTATCAGGAAGGACGATCCTTCCAAGGTAGTCAGGATAGGTTCAACATTGAAGGCGGAGGTAAATGAGGATCTGATAAAGCTCTTACAAGAATATAATGACATCTTTGCATGGAGTCATGAGGAGATGCCAGGGATACATGTTAGCTTAGCATCTCACAGGTTAGCGGTAGATCCCACCTTCAAGCCAGTCAAACAGAAGAGAAGGCATTTCAACCAAGCAAGAAATGCTGCGGTAGAAGAGGCGTATGTGCGTTAAACAAACTACTAAAGGCAGAATTCATCAGGGAGTCTCGGTACCCCGAGTGGATTGCCAACGTAGTCATGGTGACCAAAGCAAATGGGAAGTGGCGTATATGCGTTGACTACACAGTTCTCAACCACGCCTGCCCGAAAGATAGCTTCCCGTTACCGAAAATTGACCAATTGGTAGATTCAACCGCGGGTAACAAGCTCTTAAGCTTTAAGGGCGCCTTCTCAGGATACAACCAGATTATGATGCACCCAGCTGACAAGGATTAAACCAGTTTCATAACCGGGCAGGGCCTATACTGCTATAAGGTCATGCCCATCAGGCTCAAAAACGCTAAGGCTACCTACTAGCGCCTAGTCAACGTTTATTCAGAGGACTGATAGGAAAGTCAATGGAGGTATACATCGATGATATGATCACGAAGTCTCAGGTAGCTGAGCATCACCAGGACCACCTCCGCCAGACTTTCCAGATAGTCAGAAAAAATCAGATGCGGTTGAACCCTACTAAATGCGCCTTCGGAGTTGCAGTCGGGAAATTTCTCTGGTTCATGGTCCATGAGAGAGGGATTGAAGCTAATCCCGAGAAGATCAAAGCCATCCTAGATCTTGAGTCTCCCACCTAACTCAAACAAGTGCAAGGTTTAACTAGACGAATTGCAGCCCTGAACCGCTTCATATCACGATCAACTGACAAGTGTATCCCATTCTTCAAGGCAATCAAACAAGGGAAGAATATGAAGTGGGACCAGGATAGCGAGCTAGCTTTCCAATCATTTAAGAGGTACCTCTCTAGCCCACCCCTAGCTAGCTAGCCTGATACCAGGAGAAGAATTACAGTTATACCTGGCAGTATCTGAAACCGCTGTCAGCGGAGCATTAGTAAAAGAATGCTGAGATGGGGTCCAGCGCCCTGTCTTCAATGTGAGCCGCACCCTAACCAAATCAGAAAATAACTACACTCTCCTAGAGAAGCTCGCCTTCGCATTGGTGGTTGCTGCTAGGAAGCTTCGCCCTTATTTCCTTACTCACACAATCATGGTAGTCACTGATCAACCTCTGCGTCAATTTCTCCAAAGGCTGGATGTATCGGGAAGACTTGTGTTGTAGGCCCTAGAGCTCACCCAGTTCGACATCAAGTATAAAGCTAGGACTACCATCAAGGCCTAGGCTTTGGTGGATTTCGTGGTAGAATTCAGTGCAATCCCCGATCAGAGTGCTACCCCGAGCCTGAATGAAGCTCTTCAGAAGGAGTAAGAGCCTGCAGATTGGCCTACCAATCGAGAAATCTGGATCTTATATACCGATGGGGCATCCAATCACGCAGGAAGCGGGGGTGGGATCATTCTAACCGACCTAGAAAAAGTCGAGTGTTGTCACTGTTTCAGATTCGAGTTTAACACCACCAACAACGAAACCAAATCTGAAGCCTTGTTAGCAGAAATGATGACAGCAGTAGAGCTGGGAGCTGATTACCTCCTTGCCAAATGCGACTCAAAACTGTAGTTAATCAGATAACAAGTCTGTTAATAGTTTTTTCTGGCAAGGGACCAAAGGAGAATTTTCCAACGAGAATCTATCTAGGAAAGATCATCTTGATATTCAAGATAACCAGTGAGATTGATACCACTACCTAGATGGAGCCGATACTTGATAAGGTCAGGACCTCGACTACCTATCTATCTAGATAGGATATCATCCCCGAAAGTATGTATCTCGCCCTACTGAAGCTCATGATACCAGCTCAAGACTAGCACGATGATAGCTCGCACGCCCAGCACCCCGCAAGCATCTCAGCGTCGATCAAGGTATCAAGTACCTCCATACCTACCTCGATACCCACCTTGGTGTTACCTCGACTCCCGCCTGACGCTCAATATGATCATTCGGGGCTCCTCCAAGGCAAGTACTTTACCTCCCAGGTAATACGATAGGGAACATGAAGACACGAGCACCATTCCAGCAGGAAGCAGAACCAGTTTATCAAAATGGAGTGTCAGCGCTACCTTCCATCAGAACTCACAATCAGAATCTCCCTCCAAGCTCCACGAAGAAGAAAAGTTGACTCCATCACCATCAAGCTCCACGAAGAAGGAAAGTTGACTCTATCGCCAAAATAAAGCCCCATCAATGACCCTATGGTCGATCGAATCATAATTTGAATTCGCCATTGATTAACGGGATCTAATCCCGCGCCTTTAGCTCCACGCAAATGCCTTTCAACGCTTAAAATATGACTCTCTGTAATCTTCATTAAAAACGACTGGATTTTGAGGAGATTAGGGGAGTACTATATATACGGCATTGAAGGGTAAAGAAAGGGGGACCTTTTCGAAGATTCTTGATCACCGGAACGAAAGAGAGATCCCGGGAGATTCCCGAAAGCCATTGAGAGTCCATTGACAATCACTGGAGAAAAATCCACTTATCGACACAGATGTTTTCTCCATCTCCATCCTGTGTAAAAGAGTGAAAAAGAGTGAGAGATATGTACGTATTCATATTGTAAACCTATGGTAGTAGTTGATTAAATAAAACAGTGTTCGTTTTACTTCTCCCGGTCCCTTTGTGTTCTTTATCCATTCTTTGGTCAGTCGACCTCGATCATACTAAAAGAGGGACCCCGGTACCGAAGGTACCTACCCCGCCGTTGCTACCGGTAGTGGGTGAGGGTGTTAACTGAGATTTTTACCCCGAGTGAATTTTTCTGTTAACACTTTTTGGTGCCGTCTGTGGGAAACACCACACCTTTAAAAGAAAGCTTGTGTGTCTCGTTTTCTTGCTAGATTATCAGAATGAAGCTCCGATCCTTTCAGGATCATCGTGACCCGTCAGGACATCAGTCGAACTCTTCAACCCGAAAGTGTCAGAAGCCGAAGAAGGGGGGAAATGGTCGCAAACCCGCCTCAAAGCTGTCAGCTGCCGTGCGGGCTACCCCCTAGGTATCTACTACCCCAGCAGCTGGACCTGCTAACCTAGACCAACAGGTCATGGCCTTTATAGAGAGCATTCGCCTCCGAATGGCCGCTGAAGGCAGTACCAATCAGCTTGCGATACCAGATCCCAGGGGAGAGGCCAATCGGCAAGGTACCAGGGTACCTACCTTCGATAGGTTGGGACCACCACCTCCTATACCAATCCAGGTTTTGAGGCAGTCAGTTTCATGCACCGAAAATTAAAGTAGCTCCCTTAATACTGACTTAAATTTTTTTTAAATAAATCAAATCTTTTTTAGTTATTACAACATTCAATCAAATGGTTATTAATCAAGTATCAATACTGAAAAATATATACTTTTCTAAAAACAAATATCTACTTTTCTAAAAAAAAATTGTCTTTAGATGTTAAGATCATAAGTAATCTGATACAATAACATACAAACAAATTCATCATAATATATATATATATATATATAGTGGTTCTCCCATCAAGGATCCTTTATTTTAATTTCAGTAAGGACCATGATGAAATCACATCTAATTTTATAAATGTTGATCTGAATTTTTTTATGGATGATATATTCAATAAAATATACCTATGAATAAAATTTGAGAATCTTCAAGTACTACAACTATTTCGTCTATATTTTTGTGACTATTTTAAACTGAATCAATATCTTATCAAAAGTAAACCTACTAGTTGATGTAGCCTGTAGGTGAACCCATAGCTAGCTTCATTAAGGAGGACTGAGTCATTGAAGAATTAGGACTCTGATATGATCATCACCATCTATCATCCTTGAACAAATCTTTTGCAGTTAAGAATCCTAATTCTACTTAAGAAAAAAAAAACATCTAATTCATTACTCAGGTTTATTAGAGGAGTCTATAATATATAAATATTATATATATATATATATATATATGATATATAAGGTTTATATGGTTCAGGATTCCGCACATTTTTTACATACCATATCCCAGTAACATTATCCAATCCAAACCCATTACCATCATAATATATAGGATATATAATGTATTTTTTAAATATGGTATTACTCTTGATATGTTTTATTGATTTTGGAGTTGGATCAATTTTAGATTGGGTCATTGAGATGATCTAAGTTTGTTTCAACTTTTATTGGGCTTTTCATACTTGTTTTCCCAAACAACATTTGTGATTCTAGCTTTTAAAAGAATAATAAAAACAGCTTATTGCGGTGGAAATAATGGAGGTCGTTGAGTATTTTGAGGACACTCCCGGAGATGGAGAATCGTGGAGATGTACACAAAAATCGGCTATCTTTTTTATTTTAACTTCAAATGAAACTTTTTTTTATGTAAAAAAAATCAATTTAGACCGTATATTAATTTTGATACTTTTCAAATATTATTAAATATTAACCATTATTATTAGTTCATTACTATTATAATTTACGTTCAAAGATGGTGGCTCAGACCCACGTTAATTATATTTACTAATATCTTGAGTAGGTGACATGATTCTTTAGTCCACCAACTGTTACATAACAATAACATGAGTTACAAAAATATATATAACACTAGACATAAAATCTACGGATGATAAATTTGATAGAGATATTATCTTCAGTTTACTTTTATTTAATTCGTACCTTTTATGGAATGGAATAAAATACCATCGCTTTCTAACCTAAATGGATAAATCCATTCTAAACTATAATCCAATACTAATATTTACCAATTAGTTAATGTAGGATATTGGTGGAAATTAATTTAGGATGACCGGAAGGAGGTCAACCGGGAGGAGGTCGGCTAGATGGAGGAGACATGGCTGGTGGGGTTGGGCCAATTTCAATTAAAGTCTGACATGTATCCATTTTTTTTTTCATGTTTTGTTAATTTAATTTAATTTAATTTTGTGTTTTTCTGAGCTTTCTTGCTGAGCTCTGTTATTTATAGATATCCATGTAATCTTTTGGATAGACATTACTGCTTGTTGATTCTAGTGAATGTAAGCTAGATGTTAAAAGATAAAAGACTAGAATCACATTTTGTTTTAATACATGAAATGAGAATAATCTCACCTTACTCTTTATTGATTCTAGTGAGTAGTAAGCTTGATGTTAATGTAATTCGAGGGATTTAATAGTTTTCAATAATATTTTTAGATTGTTCTTACGTGTTTTATCTGATAGACTCGGACCAGCAATACCATCGGTCCATTATAGACTCGGACCAGCAATACCATTGGTCCATGATAGACTTTGACCAGCACCCCTGGTTTCAGGAAATCTTACAGCTCATCAACCCGACGGGCTAGATCCGCCATTGATCTCCCGCCTAGGGAGCGTTACCATTTGGTCCAACAAGAAGCTTCCTTTAGACAGCCTCAACAGGAAGCGACCATGAGGCACCCTCGTTCGATGGCAGGAGACAGCAACAGGGATGTCGAAGAAGACCCTCCCCGTGGAGAGAAGCAGGATGAAACCTCCGCGACATTGGGGGGATCTGACGACCGAGATTCTGAGGTGGAATCAGGAAATAATGGCAACAAGCATATCCTGGACCAGGTCGCTAGAACGGAAAGGGAGATCCAGGAGCTGAAGAAGGGTAGCACCGGGAGAACCGGAAAGATCCTTTGGGAGTGATGAACGCTCCCTTCTCGAGGAGGATCAAGGAGGCAGAACTACCTCCCAAATTCAAGATGCCAACCGATAAATATTCTGGAACTGAGGATCCCCTGAGCCATCTAGAGAGTTTTGTTCACCAGATGGAGGTCCAGAATGCTACCCGGGCCGCCATGTGCAGAATGTTCCGTACCACGCTGACTGACTGTGCCAAGACATGGTTCAGGAAACTACCGGCGGGGAGGGTTGATTCATTCACCAGGTTGACTACTGACTTCTGTGCCCATTTTCAGGGCATCAAACCTCGCCCAAGGATCCCATTCATCTCCAGTATATGGTCCAGGAGCGGGGTGAAACGCTCAGAGCCTACGTAGAGAGGTTCCACAAGGAAGTGATCCAGATAGGGGTCTTCGCTGAAAATGAGACTTTGGCCAATTTCAGAAGGAACACATGGGCAGGTAGGCTGTTCAGATCCTTCGCAAAACATCCCCCGGAGACCTACCAGGAAGTCTACAACAGAGCTCTAGAGCAGGTCGAGATAGACGAACAGCTCCGAGTCAAAATGGAGCATGATGTTATGAGGATTGCCAAGCGCCAGAAGGGAGGCGCTCAAGCCGGTACCAGTTCAGAAAAGTCAGAACAGACCTTCCAACAAGTCTGCATATTGGTTGCCGCAATACCAGCCCCTGCGGAACCGGTACCCAGTCAGGCGGACTTCACCCAGAGCTGCACCTCCACCTAAGGAAGTAGCCCGGGTCGATAGAGATGAAAGGGGATACTTACATTACAGTATTACACCCCCTTGAACGCATCTCGTGAAACTATCTACCTCGCCATCCGCGACAAGGGACTGCTCAGAAAGCCAGGCCCAATGAAGGTACCAGTTGATCAGCGGAACTGCTACAAGTATTGTGACTTCCATGAGGATACTTGTCATAATACCTCAGAGTGTTATAGTTCGCGGAACCAAATCGAAGCCTTGGTTAGGGGAGGTTGCTTGGAGGAATTCCTCCAACAGGTACGCGACAATATACGTACTGGAAATGAGGTCCAGGAAGATATCAAGGCATATGAGGAAGGAAGGAAAAGCAAAAGGGAAAGATCTGATGGAGCAGATCCACATTGTCAATACCATTAGCGGAGGTCCCACCCTGGCCGGAATCTCCAACAATGCTCGAAAAAACCATGCCAGGAAAGCTCCCATATTAGAAGCAAGCCAGAATGTTTTCAAAGTTACTAGGGACCTCCTCAGTTTTCTCCTACTGCACAGATCATCTTTATAGAAGAGGACGTGTACAACACCGTACAGCCCCACGATGACCCTATGGTCATTACTGTGCAGATAGCCAACAACTTGGTCCATCGTGTCTTGATTGACACAGGCAGTAGCGTTGATATCCTCTTCAAAAGCGTTTTGGAGCAATTCAACCTAAAATGACCTTGCTACAATAGCTGTACTACCCCATTATACAGGTTCACATGAGACTCACTGATTCCCACCGGGTCTATGATCCTACAGGTAATAGTAGGGACATCGCCACTACAGCAGAACCTAATGACGGATTTCGTTATAGTAGACACCCCGTCCGCCTACAACGCCATACTGGGAAGACCCTACCTATATGCTCTCAAAGGAGTCTTGTTGATATATCATAACGTCCTGAAATTTCCAGTAGGAGACAACGTGGGTGAAGTGAGAGGAGATCAACAGGTTGCACGCAAGTGTTATGCAGTATCTACCAATCCAGCGGCCCTGGCTAAGCAATGCGTGCAGATAACCATCAACCAAGGTCACCAGTTTCCAAAGGGAGATGTTGAAGGTGAAACAGATTTGATTGAAATGGGATCTACGCCAGAGCTCCCGACATAGAAATCAGGGAAGAAGAAGGAAAAGGATGGGCCAGTAGCCATCCTGTAGAAGAGTTAGAAGAGGTACCTATCAGGGAGGCCGATCCTTCCAAGGTTGTCAGGATAGGTTCTGCATTGGAGACAAAGGTAAAAGAGGCTCTGATAAAGCTCATGCGAGAATATAACGACATCTTTGCATGGAGTCATGAGGAGATGCCGGGAATACCCGCTGCCTTAGCAACACATAGGTTAGCGGTGGATCCCACCTTCAAGTCAGTCAAGCAAAAGAGAAGGCATTTCAACCAAGCAAGAAATGCTGCAGTGCAAGAGGAGGTACACAAACTACTAAAGGCAGAGTTCATCAGGGAGTCTCGGTACCCGAATGGATTGCCAACATAGTCATGGTAACCAAAGCAAATGGGAAGTGGCGCATGTGTGTCGACTACACAGATCTAAACCGCGCCTGCCCGAATGATAACTTCTCGCTATCGAAGATCGACCAACTGGTAGATTCAACCGCGTGCAACAAGCTCCTAAGCTTTATGGACGCCTTCTCAGGATACAACCAGATCCTGATGCACCCAGTTGACCAGGATAAGACCAGTTTCATGATCGGGCAGGGCCTGTACTGCTACAGAGTTATGCCCTTCGGGATGAAGAACGCTGGAGCTACCTACCAGAGCCTGGTCAACCGCTTATTCAGGGGACTGATAAGGAAGTCGATGGAGGTATATATCGATGATATGATCATGAAGTCTCAGATGGCTGAACATCACCAAGACAACTTCCGCCAGACTTTCCAGATAGTCAGGGAAAATCAGATACGTCCGAATCCAGCTAAATGCGCCTTCGGGGTTACAGCCTGGAAATTTCTCGAATTCTTGGTCCACGAGAGAGGAATTGAAGCTAATCCCGAAAAGATTAAAGCCATCCTGGATCTTGAATCTTCCACCTCACTCAGACAAGTGCAGGGTTTGACTGGACGGATCACAGCCCTGAACCGTTTCATATCCCGGTCCACTGAGAAGTGCATCCTGTTCTTCAAGGCAATTAAACAGGGAAAGAACATGAAATGGGACCAAGGCAATGCGCAAGCTTTCCAGTCATTAAAAGAGTACCTCGCTAGCCCTGTACCAGGAGAAGAACTATAGTTATACCTGGCAGTGTCTGAAACCGCCGCCAGTGGAGCTTTAGTGAAAGAATGCGGAGATGGAGCCCAGCACCCTGTCTACTATGTGAGCCATGCCCTAACCAAATCAGAAAAGAACTACGTTCTCCTGGAGAAGCTCACCTTTGCACTGGTAGTAGAAACTAGGAGGCTCCGCCCTTATTTCCTTGCTCACACCATCGTGGTAGTCACAGATTAACCTTTACGACAGTTTCTTCAAAGGCCGGATGTATCAGGAAGACTCGTGTTGTGGGCCCTAGAGCTTACCCAGTTCCACATCAAATACAAAGCCAGGACTACTATCAAGGCTCAGGCTTTGGCAGATTTCGTGGTAGAATTCAGTGCGATCCCCGATCAGGGCTCTCCCCCGAGCCCGATTCGAGCTCCTTCGAAGGAACAAGAGCCTGCAGATTGGCCCACTGATCGAAACATCTGGATCATGTATACCGATGGAGCATCAAATCAAGCAGGAAGTGGAGGTGGAGTCATTCTAACAAACCCAGAGAAAGTCGAATGCTGCCATTGATTCAGATTCGGGTTTAACACCACCTATAATGAGGCTGAATATGAAGCCTTGTTAGCAGGGATAAGAGCGGCAATAGAGCTGGAAGCTGATTACCTCCTTGCCAAATGTGATTCATAGTTGGTAGTCAACCAAATAACTAGTTCATACCAGGCCAAGGGGGATAACATGATAGCCTATCTCGAAAAAGTGTAAGAGCTGTTGCCTCGCTTCAAGGGTTTCAGGATCGAGCAGATACCTAGGCAGCAGAATCATCGAGCTGACGTCCTAGCCAAGATAGCTGCCAATGGAGGACAAGCGCTGTCGAAAGGAGTTTCACTCCAGGTAATCACTGTATCAAGCATTTCTGAAGGCAAGGAAGTAAACCCCATGGAGCGATTTCCATGCTGGATGGATCCTATCGTGGAATACCTTCAATCAGAAAAGCTCCCAGAAAACCCCGATCAAGCCCGCAAGATCAAAAGAACGTCGGTTCGATACTGCTTGATAGATGGGCACCTTTACCACAGAGGTAGATCACTCCCCTTGCTCAGATGCCTACATCCTGAGGATGCGAGTTGGGCGTTGAGGGAAGTGCATTCCGGAGACTGTGGAAATCATATCGGAGGAGAAGCATTGGCTTACCAGGTGCTACGTATGGGATATTTCTGGCCGACTTTGTACCATGACACAAGGCAGTTCGTACAGTCTTGTGAACCGTGTCAGAAAACGGCCAACCTACATCAGCTACCTCCAGAATGGTTATCAACCATCAGCTCGCCGTATCCGTTTGCATTCTAGGGAGTGGACCTAATTGGACCCCTCCCAACCGCTCCAGGTCAGCAGAAGCATGCAATCGTGGCTATTGGTTACTTCACCAGGTGGGTGGAAGCAGAACCTCTCTCCAGAATTACTGAAGCAAACACAACAGAGTTCATCAAGAAAAATGTGGTTTGCCGATTCGGGACTCCGATGGTCATCATCACGGATCTGGGTAAGCAGTTCAACAACTCCAGATTTCTGGAATTATGTGGAAGTTTGGGGATTGAACTCCGCTTCGCGTCCGTGGCGTACCCCCAGACTAATGGCCTAGTGGAGGCCACAAACAAAATCATCAAGAGGCTCCTCAAGAAAAAACTTCAGCAAAAGAAAGGAAGATGTGCTGATGAACTCTTGGACGTACTATGGGCATATCGCACCACCAAGAGGACCACTACGGGAGAAACCCCCTACTCACTAGCTTTCGGGGTAGAAGCCGACCTTCCTATAGAGCACAAGATCGTCTCCTTCCGGGTGCAACATTTTGACCCCGATGGAAATGAGGACAAGTTAAGGGCCAGCCTGGACCTCCTAGAGGAGAAGCAGGACATGATAGCCGAAAGAGTAGCGGTTTATCAGAACCGGATTGCTCGTTACTTTAACAAGAAAGTGAGAAGTCGAAGCTTTAAGGAAGGGGATATGGTGCTCAGAAAGGTTACCCATAATACCCAGAAGAGGTCGGACGGAGTGCTATCACCTAATTAGGAAGGTCCTTACCTAATCAAAATGGTGATCTAGGGTGGGGCCTACAAGTTGAATGATATGGACGGACATCCCGTAGACCACACTTGGAATGCTGATCATCTCAAGAGATTTACCCATAAATTCTGCAAGGCAAGTTGGCCAGGATTATTCCTAAACGACTGTCAGAAGATATTAGTAGTCGTGAGTACTTGTATTCCTTTTTTCTTTGATCATCAATAAAGAAGTTTTCTTTCTCCATTTTTTCCTGCCTGCATTTGTCTACATCCACTTGCTTTACATCGCCAATTGAATTCCCCATGATTGTCGCTTTAAGACCAAGAGAGCTGCATAGCATCCCTGATGCCCTGGACCGGATAGATCCCTCCAGGAGGATCGCCATAAAACCAGGAAAGCTGCATAGCACTCCTAATACCCTAGATCGGATCAGTCCATCTAGGAGGTTCGCCTCAAGACCAGGAAAGACCATATGGCATTCCTGCTGCCCTGGCCGGGTACCACCCCCCGCTAGGAAGGATCCAGTACGTAAGAGCATAGTTGCCTGATGGATCAGACCTTGGCCGGGCACCACCCCCTGTTAAGAAGGATCTGGATAGTAAGAGCATAGTTGCCAGCTAGATCAAGGCCTTGGCCGGGCACCACCCCCCGTCGAGAAAGACCAGGTGCTAAAGTGGCCTTAGTTGCCTACCTGGATCTTGCTGCCAGTATTTATTAGCCATTGTTTTCGCCAGGATACCAAGATTCTTGCAAACAGGAATGAAAGGTACCCAAGTATGATCGCCTCAAGACCAGGAAGGACCATATGGCCTTCCTGTTGCCCTGGCCGGGTACCACCCCTCGCTAGGAAGGATCCAGTACGTAAGAGCATGGTTGCCCAATGGATCAGACCTTGGTCGGGCACCACCCCCTGCTAAGAAGGATTTGGATAGTAAGAGCATAGTTGCCAGCTAGATCAAGGCCTTGGCCGGGCACCACCCCCCGCCGAGAAAGACTAGGTGCTAAAGTGGCCTTATTTGCCTACCTGGATCTTGCTGCCAGTGTTTATTCGCCAATTGTTTTCGCCAGGATACCACGATTCCTACAAACAGGAGTGCGAGGTACCTCGTACGCCATCGTTTTCGCCAGAGTACCAAGATTCCTAAAACAGGAAGGCGAGGTACTGAGATTCACCAAATTTTGATTCGCCAAGGCACCAAAGCTCCTACAAATAAAGGAGCGAGGTACCCAGTTTCGCTAGAATACTTCCCTTGAGACCCAGGTTCCATGAACTGGAAAGCTAGGTACTCAATCATTCGACGAGGTTCCTAGTTTTGCCAGACTACTCGCCATACCGCCAAGACTCTCAGAACTGGAGTGCGAGGTACCATGGTACCGATCAACTGCTTCATTCTCATCAGATTTTATGAGTTACCAAGTTTTGATTAAGTCAAGTTTATGCTGGGGACTCTTGCCCGAGTCTATGCTACAATCAGAAGCGTGTGACTAAATTAAATCGACAGATATAGATGAAAGTGAGTTTTTCTTTTCATTGATCAAATCGGGGAACCCTGCCCTTATTTTAAGCTACATACAAGATATAAGAAAGAAAGAGACAAGAAAATAAATTAGAGGTCTGAAACAGTTAGTTCCCTCTCTAACTTCTCACATACTTACTAGATCTACCTACCTAGCAACATTGATTTAAATCAGAATCTATATTGACGGTGCTGCCACGAACCCCGGAGGTAGGAGTAGAGGCTGTGTTGGGATCAGTAAGAATAAGAAGGAAATAAGCATTCCCCCCCGTCTAAGGTGCAACGGGGCACAAGGCTGCGGCTCGACCGGGTAATGCCTACACTATTGGCAAGGCAGCAGCATCAGAGCCCACCATTCATTCTGATCCTGGGAATCTCTACTTTCCCTGTTCCTCTGGTAATTAAATCCACCAAGTACAGCTCCTTCTATAATACCAAGCATCCTGCCAGTCACAGAGCCGACATCTTCTCCTCCTCAGACAATGTCAGGTGATACGACGATCATCGGTCAACCTATGGAGACTGCCTGCTACAAAGGAAAAAGGGATTGTTCGAAGACCCATCTAACAGATAAGAGGTATTTATAAAGGGAAAGATCGAATATCGAAAATGAGAGGATAAAGTCATTTATGTACACAACGTTCGATACACGGGAAAGGGAAGCCTCGCAAAGTGTGCTTTCCCCCCCCACAAAGCTTAATGATCGGGATATTTGAACCTATCCTGGATCGACATCTAGAAGGACAGTTGAATACAAAATCTGAACCAATAATGCCTACATGGAAACCCATAAAAAATGAAGCACCCCGATCTGTGACCGATTGAGGTCTTGGTACTTTTCCCGGACCATTCACGGTATTAATTCCCGGATCACCAAATTCCCACCTAGGTACTAAGAATCATCCCGGAACAAGCATTTCAACCTGGGATGTGATAAACTATACACGCACGAAGTCAAGAAAAACAAAGAAGTTCTCATTACTAAAACCAGGGAGCCCATTCCCCGATCACGCGCTACAAAAAGATAACATTATCTAGGTGCTACTGAATAAAGGATCAAGCTGGATCAAGCATCCTCCCGCTCCTGAGTGGCCGTCTCCTCGCCAGCTCCATCAGTTATGGTTTCCCCTCCTTCAATACTGAATGGAGCCCCGCTTGCTTCCTGAACACCTATAACAACCAGAATTTCCATTGGAGACGGACCTCCTTGAAGCTCCCCTCCAATTTCCTCGATTAGAGTAGCCTGACCTTCCTTTTCCTGGGCAGGGCTAGAAGACGAGACAAGTAGGGCAGCTCCACCATCATTAGTAGTAGGCCGATCTCCTACCTCCCTGACAGATTCTACTGGAGGAGCAGAGGAGGCAAGAACTTTTCCTCCAGTTTGTACCACGCCAACCTCAGGATCCTTCGAACTGGGAGCTACTCCGGCATTGCTTGGTGGAAGAAGAGAGATAGAATTCTGGTTTGCCCCTCCAACCATTCCACTGGTTCCAGCAACCTGGGGGGGTCCAGCCACATCAGAAGGCGCTGCCATAGCTAGTTCAGCAGCCCTTGTCATGATCTCCTCCCGATTCCAGCCAGCGATGTCACCTAGATCAAACGGAGGAGGGAGAGCTAGAGCCACCTAGTACCTAGTAAAAAAGTAACCATCCCCGAAGGCGGTGTCTGCCTGGGCATCTAGATTGGCCACGCTACTTCGAAGGGACTGGATTTCTTTCTCCAGCTCCACTACTCTTTCTTTCGCAATATCCCTCTCCTCCTTGGGCCGGAGGGACCTGAGCTTCTCCATATCCAGGGCATGATGCATCCTCTCCCTGTCAACATTCGCCTCGTCGGCTTCCTTTTGCATATTCGCTAGCGACTGGTTCAGAACTTCCATTCCCTGAGCAGCCTTAGCAAGCTCCTCTTTAGACCTCTCCAG
Source organism: Dipteronia sinensis (assembly GCA_033220585.1). Taxonomy (NCBI): domain Eukaryota; kingdom Viridiplantae; phylum Streptophyta; class Magnoliopsida; order Sapindales; family Sapindaceae; genus Dipteronia; species Dipteronia sinensis. Next base: position 17,051,404 of record CM065643.1, on the reverse strand, counting down.
CTCCGCTGTAGCACCCCTGACTTGCTCCAGAAGGAGGCCAACTTGTTGGCTCATGGCCATATTGAATTTAAAAGCCTGACAAAAACAATGCACTTGTCAGAATATTCTTAACCTCTTACCTGAACAAAGGATTAAAATAAGACAGCTTACCTCAGCTAGAAGGGCAGACCCCCTTCTAATTAGAAGCTTAGTCGGCATGGCGGTCATGACACCTAGACCCCCACCTGGGCAGGAAGCCGCGAAGTGGGCCAGAACTTCATCCTGGCTGCTGTCCTTCGACCTCGACCTAGCCTTATCTCGAGGTACCACCTGCTTCTTCATAGCAAAGTCGGAACTCTTCTCGGCCGGTTTAGGCTGACCAGTTGCCATAATGGGAGAAGCAGAAGGAGCTGAGGCACCGGCATCAATGGCGGCTGCAACATTGACTGGTCTGAGAGGCGAAACATCTTGCACCCGGCTGGACGTATCTCGGTACCTCCCCAATCTGGCTGTAAAAGCCTCCAACGACCTAGCCGAGGTAGAAAAAGGGGGAACCAGCAATCCTGATACCTCGACCGGGATCCTACCAGAGCCGTCAGATACACTAACCCTGCTTCAAGATGAGAACTGGCTGGAAGCCTGACAGGGGAAGTTGGAGGAGAATCAACAGTACCGCCGGCTTAGTGGGTCTCCACCTTAGGAACTGATGGAGACACTACTGAAACTACCAAAACAATAAAAGCTAATATCAACAAAGTTAATGAAGTAGTACAACGAAAGGGATATCAGAGAGACATTTACCAGGGAATGCGTCGAAAATACGGAGGGAATACTCCACCCTCCCTACATCAAAGGCATCCAAGGCAGGATACTGCAGGTTGATACTGCAAGATCCTCTCTGACTCAGTAGAGAGCTTACCCTTCTCCAATGAGGGTCTCCCGCTAAAGCAGGTAGGAACCTTAAATTCGGTTCCTCCGATGTAAACCAAGCTACCCCATTCGCCCTTGACGATGACCCATTCCTCCATCCAGGAGTTATTTCGTGGCTCCTGGTACAATAAATTTCAGGTTGTTCTTGGCCCGAGCATAGAACTGACCCTTCGGACCCGGAGTGTTGGCAGTAATTTGAAACACATATCCGAGGTCGTCAGCTTCCGATTCCCGATCAATGTTGTCTCTCGCACATTGCTCCCTCCATAAAACCGGAACCCCACCAGGTGCCTCCAAAACCCCGATGTTAGCTGAAGAGGGGCGAGCTGCAATGCGTATAGCGCCCTACGTAAGGTAGGGTGAAGAGGTAACCTAACTCCACTATTGAAGGCCGGTGCATGAATTGGAAGCTCGCCGCGATTAGGGGTATACACATCATACCCTTTCGGAGGTATTGCGATCGCGATATCCTTATGGATTTTGAAATCCCTCCGCAAGCGTGCCACGGTGTCCAAGGTACTGGACGATTCAGGGATGCACCTGTATTTGTAGGGGAGGGCAAGTACCCTTCCAGTACTTCACTGGCCCGGCTCCCACAAATCCCGATGGCACCTACTTCCTCACTCGACTCCTGGTCAACATCCACTAGAGTCTCAGGATTGTTCGAGAAGCCTGTCCCGATTGCGATGTTCCTATTGGAACGGCGACGTTGAAAGGGAACGTCGTCCCCGCTGTCGCTGCTATCGCGAACCCTTTTCCTAGGGGCGAGGCTCGCGTTAGCCACCGCATCACCGTCGAAGAGCCGCTCAATGCTATTGCCACCAGGTGAAGACATAATGACAGTTTCAGAGAGTGATTTCTAGCGAAAAGGGAGAAGTTGAAGGTTGAGGCTAGGTTTTCTTTTTGCTAGAAAATCTCAATCAGGAAGTTTGCTTGAGAAGAATCACTTGCGAAGGCACCAGAGTTAATATAGGGATGATTACTTGTAACAGGCAGAAAGAGTAATTAATGCCGCGGTAAAATCGGTGACATGGAGGGATCGATTTCGAGAAACGTGCGCCCCTAAAATATTTCCCTTTTGAATTCGACTTACCCTGATCAGCCACGTGGAATGTAAATCAGCGTGCAAAGAAAAGATTCCCTCCTATGAGATGTTACCAAAAATTTTCCAAGTGCTATCTATCTTGACTCCAACCCCAACCCGATACCGGTGTTCAAGTCAGGGGGGACTTCTGTTAACAGTTTTTTCTAGCAAGGGACCAAAGGAGAATTTTTGAACGAGAATCTATCTAGGAAAGATCATCTTGATATTCAAGATAACCAGTGAGATTGATACCACTACCTAGATGGAGCCGATACTTGATAAGGTCAGGACCTCGACTACCTATCTATCTAGATAGGATACCATCCCTGAAAGTATGTATCTCGCCCTACTGAAACTCCTGATACCAGCTCAAGACTAGCATGATGATAGCTCGCACGCCCAGCACCCCGCAAGCATCTCGGCGTCGATCAAGGTATCAGGTACCTCCATACCTACCTCGATACCCACCTTGGTGTTACCTCGACTCCCGCCTGACGCTCAGTATGATCATCCGGGGCTCCTCCAATGCAAGTACCTTACCTCCCGGGCAATACGATAGGGAACATGAAGACACGAGCACCATTCCAGCAGGAAGCAGAACCAGTTCATCAAAATGGGGTGTTAGCGTTACCTTCCATCAGAACTCACGATCAGAATCTCCCTCCAAAGTCCACGAAGAAGGAAAGTTTACTCCATCACCAAAATAAAGCGCCATCAATGACCCTGTGGTCGATCGAATAATAATTTGAATTCGCCATTGATTAACGGGATCTAATCCCGTGCCTTCAGCTCCACGCAAATGCCTTTCAACGCTTAAAATAGGACTCTCTATAATCTTCATTAAAAACGACCAGATTTTGAGGAGATTAGGGGAGTACTATATATACGGCATTGAAGGGTAAAGAAAAGGAGACCTTTTCGAAGATTCTTGATCACCAGAACGAAAGAGAGATCCCGGGAGATTCCCGGAAGCCAGTGAGAGTCCATTGACAATCACTGGAGAAAAATCCACTTATCGACACAGACGTTTTCTCCATCTCCATCCTGTGTAAAAGAGTGAGAGATATGTACGTATTCATATTCTAAACCTATGGTAGTAGTTGATTAAATAAAATAGTGTTCGTTTTACTTCTCCCAGTCCCTTTGTGTCCTTTATCCATTCTTTGGTCTGTCGACCTCGATCATACTAAAAGAGGGACCCCTGTACCGAAGGTACCTACCCCACCGCTGCTACCGGTAGTGGGTGAGGGTGTTAACTGAGATTTTCACCCCGAGTGAATTTTTCTGTTAACAAGGTCTATACCAGGCAAAAGGGGATAACATGGCAACCTACCTCGAAAAGGTTCAGGAGCTGTTACCCCGCTTCAAAGGTTTCAGGATCGAGCAGATACCTAGGCAGCATAATCATCAAGCTGACGTACTAGCCAAGATAGCTGCAAGTGGAGGAAGAGCACTACCGAAAGGAATACCGCTCCAGATAATCACTACATCAAGCATAGCTGAAGGCAAGGAAGTCAACCCTGTGGAACGATTTCCATGCTGGATGGATCCCATCGTGGATTATCTCAAGTCAGAAAAGCTCCCTGAAAACCCTGATCAAGCTCGCAAGGTCAAGAGAACCTCGGTCCATTACTGCTTGGTAGAGGGACACCTTTACCGCAGAGGAAGATCACTCCCCTTGCTTAGATGCCTACATCCCGATAATGCGAACTGGGCACTGAGAGAGGTGCATTCAGGGAATGTGGAAATCATACCGGGGGAGAAGCGCTAGCTTACCAGGTATTGCGCATGGGATATTTCTAGCCAACCTTGCACCATAATTCCAGGCAATTCGTGCAGTCATGTGAACCATGTCAGAAAACGGTCAGCCTGCCCCACATACTTCCAGAAAGACTATCTACCATCAGCTCGCCATATCCGTTTGCCTTTTAGGGAGTAGATATGATTGGACCTCTCCCAACCGCACCAGGTCAGCAGAAGCATGCGATCGTGGCTATTGATTACTTCACCAAGTGGGTAGAAACATAACCCCTCTCCAAAATTACTGAAGCAAATACAACAGAATTCATCAAGAAAAATGTGGTTTGCCGGTTTGGGACCCCGATGGTAATCATCACAGACATGGGTAAGCAGTTTGATAATGCTAGATTTCAGGAATTCTATGAGAATCTGGGAATCGAACTTTGCTTTGCATCAGTAGCACACCCTCAGACTAACGGTCTGGTAGAAGCCATAAACAAAGCTGTCAAGAGGCTCTTAAAAAAGAAACTCCGACAGAAGAAGGGTAGATGGGCAGATGAGCTCTCAAGTGTGCTATGGGCTTACTGCACCATCAAAAGGACCGCTACCGGAGAAACCCCCTACTCACTAGCTTTCGGGGTAGAAGCTGTCCTTCCTATTGAGCATAAGCTCACTTCCTTTCGGGTTCAACACTTTGACCCAGTAGGAAATGAGGATAAATTAAGAGCCAACATAGACCTTCTGGAAGAGAAACATGATATGATTGCAGAAAGGGTTGCAGTCTACCAAAACTGAATTGCCCGCTACTTCAACAGGAAAGTCAGGAATCGAAGCTTTAAGGAAGGGGATTTGGATCTCAAGAAGGTTACTCAGAATACCCGGAAGAGGTCGGACGGGGTACTGTCACCTAATTGGGAAGGTCCCTACCTAATCAGAATGGTGATCCAGGGTGGGGCCTTCAAGTTGGACGACATGAATGGACATCCTGTAGACCACACTTGGAATGCTGATTACCTCAAGAGGTTTTACCCATAAGTCATGCAGTAGAAATCAGTCAGGATCACCCCGAAACAAATATTAGAAGATGTTAGTAATCGTGAGTGCTTGTATTCTCTTTTTTATCATTAATAAAGAAAAAGGGTGTCTTTCTCCATCTACCTTTGTCTACGTTTATCTACATCTATCTACCTTATGTCGCCAACTGAATCTGCCATGATCATCGCCTTAAGACCAGGAGAGCTACATAGCACTCCTGATGCCCTGGACTAGATAAACCTCTTTAGGAGGATAGCTTTAAAACAAGGAGAGCTACACATCACTCCTAATGCCCTGGACCGGATTAATCCCTCAAGGAGGATCTCCTCGAGACCAAGATAAGCTACATGGCATTCCTGATGCCTTGGCCGAGTACCACCCCCCGCTAGGAAGGATCAGGTGTGTAAGAGCATAGTTTCCAGACGGATCAGACCTCGACCGGGCACCACCCCCCACTGATAAGGGTCAGGATAATAAGTACATAGTTGCCTGCCAGATATAGGCCTTGGCCGGGTATCACCCCCTGCTAAGAAAGACTCGGTGTTAAAGTGACCTTAGTTGCCTACCAGGATCTTATTTCTAGTATGATCGCCTTATTTTCGCCAATGATCGCCTTAAGACCAGAGAGGACCGTATGGCTTTCCTACTACCTTGGCTGGGTGCCACCCCCCCGCTAGGAAGAGTCTGGTTAGTAAGGCATAGTTGCCTGCCAGATAAAGGCCTTGGCCAGGTACTACCCCCCGCTAAGAAAGACTTAGTGCTAAAATGGCCTTAGTCGCCTACCAGGATCTTGCTGCCAACACGTTCTCCACCATGTTCACCACGGTACCAAGATTTCTAGTGCAAGAATGCGAGGAACCTTCATTCACCAAATTTGTTCTCCAAGGCACCAAGATTCCTACAAACATGAATGCGAGGTGCCTAGATTCTCCAGAATGTTCACCTAGAGACTTAGTTTCCTTGAAACAGGAAGGCTAGATACCCGATCATTCACCGAGGTACCAAGATCCCTGTAAACAGGAATGCGAGGTACCCAGATTTGCCAGATTATTTGTCACAGTACCAAGATTCCTAGAATAGGAATGCGAGGAACCCGGATTCAACAGATTACTCCACCAAAGTACCGAGGTCCTCAAAAGAATGAGGATCTCTAGTACCCAGGCTTCTTTCAACTAAATCTCCTCCAAGCTACCAAGGTTCCTCGATATGGAACGCTTGGTACCTTGACTTACCTGTATACAACGATCACTGACAACGATGAGCCCCATTGAGCCTCGGGGAAATGGTTCGGAGATTCTTCGATTAGGCTCCATGGTACCGGTCACCAGCCGTTTCTCTGCTTTTGTTCTTATCAGGTTCCTGGCTTTACCAAGTCTTGATTAAGTTAGGTTTTACGCTGGGGACTATTGCTTGAATATATGTTATAATCGGAAGCATGCGGAAGAATTTAGTCAACAGATATAGAGGGAAATGGGTTTTTCTTCATTGATCAAACCAGGGAACCCAGCCCTTATTTCAGGATACATACAAGAAAGAAATAAGGGTATCTCCGCAGATCAAATTAGGGAACCCAACCATTATTTCAAGTTACATATAAGAAACAAGAAAGAAAATGACAGAAAGTAAACTGGAGATTCGAAAGTATCGGTTTCCTCTTCAGCTCCTTGCCTACTTTCTCGATCTGCCTACCTAGCAACATTATTTTAAACCAAGGCATATGTCGACCATACTGCTGCAACCCCCGAAGGTAGGAACAGAGGCCGTGTTGGAGTCATCGAAGATAGGGGGCAACCTTGTAGCCCTCCATATTCAAGATGCAACTGGATACGAAGCTGCAGCTTGCCTAGGTAATGTCTACACCATTGGCAAGGGTGCAACGCCATGATCCACCGTCCCTCTTGATCTAAGAAATCACAACCAGTTATGATTCCCTGGTAATTAAGTCCATCTCATACCGTTCTACCCACAATACCAAGCATCCTACAAGTCATAAAACTTACACCTCCTCATCCTCTTCCAACAGTGTTAACTAATACGATGATCATTGATCGATCTGTTGGTATTTGTTGCCCCACTAAAAGAGTAAAGAGCTAGTATGAATATCTGTCAAGCAGATAAAGGTATTTATAGAAGAATAGATCGAGTATCGGGAGCGAGAGGATAAGGTCATTAATGGGACACAACATTCGGTGTATGGGAAAGGATAGCTTCGCAAAGGGTGCTCCCCCCGGAGTTTGATGTTTGAGGCAATCGAACCTGTCCTAGACTGACGCATGGAAGAACAATTGAATATAGAACTCAAACCAAAAATTGCTACGCGGGAATTCCAAAAAAGAGAGGCTTTTTTGATCAGGAGAACCTCGAAGGTAGCATGGACCACGGCAATCTCGATTCCTAGGTACCATGATCCGTGATACCACTTCTAGACCAACTATCGGCGGCTGCATTCTGTCTGGATTAAATAAAGGATGGATCACCGATTATACACCTAGGTACCAGGATTCATCCGAGGACAAGTATTTATGGAATCGAAATTGCATAAGGGACTCTACTTCAGATTAAGGCGAGGTTCAACCAAGAGTTAAATAAACTGCACATGCATGAAGCTAATGGAAAAATAAAAGAAACATTTTCATTACTAAAACTGGGGAACCCATCCCCCGATCACGGGCTAAAAAATAAGGAAAAGATAAGGTTGATTGGGTAAAGGGTCAAACTTGATCATGCATCCTCCTGCTCCTAGTTGGCTATCTTCTCTCCAGCTCCACCAGTTAGAGTCTCTTCATCTTTGGGACCAGTTAAAGCCTCGCCTGCTTCCGGGATACCCACCGTAACCAGAACCTCCACCTGAGACAGATTGCCCCGAAGCTCCCCTACTGCTGCTTGGTCAGAATTTCCTCCAACTTCCTTGGTGGAAGCAGCCTGACCCTCCACTACCTGGCCAGGGTCAGAAGATAAGATAGGCATGGCAGATTCTCCATTATCAGTAGCAGGCCGGTCCTCTGCCTCCTTGGTGAACTTTGGCGGAGAAGCAGAAGGGGCAGAAACCACCCCCCCCCCTCCCCTTCAACTTGAGCCACTCCAGCTTCAGGAGCCTTCCGATTGGGATCTGCTCCAACATTGCTTGGTGGAGGAAGGGAGATAGAACTCTGGTCTTCACCTCCTGCTACTCCACTTATTCCAATAACCTAGGAATGTCCAGCCACAGCAGAGGGTGCTACCCCAGAAAGTTCAGCAGCCTTTGCCATAATTTCCTCCCGGTTCCACCTCGCGATGACACTCAGGTCAAACAGAGGAGGGAAAACTAAAGCCACCTGGTAGCTAGTGAAAAAGTAACCATCCCCGAAGGCAGTTTCTGCTTGAGCGTCCAGGTTGGCCACACTATCGCGAAGGGATTGAACCTCTTTCTCCAGCTTCACTACTCTATCCTTCGCAATCTCTTTCTCCTCTCTGCGACGAAAGGATCTAAGTATTTCAGTATCCAAAGCATGCTGCATCCTCTCCCTATCGACCTTTGCTTCGTCCGCTTCCTTCTTAGCCTTTTTTAGAGACTAGTTCAAAGCTTCCACGCCTCTAGCAGCCTTAGCAAGCTCCTCCTTAGACCTCTTCAGCTCAGTAGTAGCACCTTTGACTTGCTCCAAGAGGAGCCGTTCTGCTGGCTCAGTGCCACATTAAACTTAAAAGCCTGTCAAGAACAAAGCACTAGTCAGGATATTTCCAACACTTAATCAGGATAGAGGGCATAAGGAGCCTTCTTACCTCAGTAAGGAGAGCAGATCCTCTTCTGATTAGAAGTTCAGTGGGCATGGCCGTCATGACATCCAAGCTCCCACCTGGGTAGGAAGCAACAAATTGGGTCAGGACTTCATCCTGGCTGCTATCCTTCGACATCGATCGTGGCGTATCCCGAGATACCACCCGGCTAGCCATAGTAGGATCAGAACTTTTCTCGACCGGGTTAGATCGACCGGTTGCCACAACGGGAGAGGCAGAGGGAGCTGAAGCACCAGCTTTAGTAGCAGCTACGACATTAACTGGTTAGATGGGTGACACATCCTGCACCCCGACTAGGAGCACCTCAGTACCTCCCCACTCTGGCTGTAAAAGCCTTCAGCGACCTAGCCGAGACAGGGGGAGGGGGAGCCGGTGATCCAGATGTTAGGATTATGCTCAATAGCAAGAGTGTAATATTGTAATTGACAATCTTTTCATATAAATAAAGTGATTTCTGATTATGCAAAATCTTATAGCATTTATAATTATAATTGTCAAGGTAAATAATCATAAGGTCAAAAGACTATGAGATATGAAGAATTGTTTGTACATCCGGATATGTATGATGTAGACACAATTCTTTAGTTAGTCTTGAATAACGTTCACAACTTAAGTTAAAGGTTGGGCACCTCTATCTTGATAAAGTTGTAGAATTCTTTTACTAGCATTTGAGTGAGATCAAATGAGTTATGATGAGTCTAAAATCATCGAAAGGTTTTCGAGTAAAAGAATTTAGTGCACTGGGTGCATTGAACTGGATCACAATGAAATAATTTATCTAGAACCGTCACTAGATATAAGTCTTTTCATTATCAGGACAATCGGAGAGTCTATCTAAATCCTGAGATAAATGATGGACTTATGGTTGCAAGTGTTATCATTTGAGCTATCAATGAGTACGATTATATAGCATAGTCTATCCTCGATAGTTTGGTGGTATTCATTTGTTAATCGATAGAGGACTTCATTTATAGATATGGACATCGTGGCTCCATTTATTAAATGAGAGTATAATATCATCATATGGATGTTTGAGGTATTGGATATTAAATCTCAACGTTGAGTTTTCAATAATAATTATTGAAGACATGGCTTCTGGACAAGTCAAAATATCCAAGTTCAAAATGTGGTCATATGAGGAAATATGGTAACTTGGAGAGCTATAGGCGGTCTATGAGCTCTTGGCGATTACTGATATTATTCACGAGGATACACCATCTCCTATAAGATTGTCTAGGGTATGAATGAGAAACATCTCCTTATTCTATCTTTATTTAAGAGTTCAATTTAAGCTCTTTAGTGGAATGAGTTAAAATTAATAGATCGGATGAATCATTTGTTGATTGTGATTAGGTTATGTCTATTGAAGCTTAAATTTAGATAGCCCGCCAAGATCCACAATCCACACGTACTTGCATGGATCACTTGATATATTATACCGGACCAATTTATGGGTCCATCTAGAATTGCATTTAATATATTAATAATATAATATGTCTATTATTTATTTAATGGGCTGCTCTATTATATTAATATATTAAAAGGAGACATGTGGGCTTGTTTCTTTTAGTAAGAATAAGTCTGGTTCACATGTGGGCTTTTATTTAAAGTCTAATGGATTAAATAAAATAAGAAAAATAATATTAGACCCATATATATATGGTGTGAGCGGCAAGGCTAATAAAATAGCCCAATATATTATTTTATTTTATTGTTTTGATTAAATGGAAATTAATTAATTATTTAATTAATTAATAGTTTAAATCAAAATCTTTTCCTGATCAGTAAATAAAATACTATGTGTTGGATTAGGGTTAGAATTCTTTTAAGTGATAGGAGTCCTAATGTGGTAAGGATTAAGTCCACATACACTCCATAACACACAAAGAATTCGGCCACCCTAGTCCTATAAGGGTTAGGATTCTTAAATTGATAGGAATTAAGGAAAAGCACAATTCTTTTTCAAGTAAGGAAATTGGCCAACCCTAGATTTCCTACACAAAGAATTCGGCCAACCCTATTTTGAGAAGGAGAAATTTCGGTCACCTTATAAATATAAGGTGATAAATTTCGGCCACCAAGAAGCTTGAGTGAGAGAGATTTTTGTTTGCTTTGAAAAATAAAAATCTTACTCAATACACATAGAATTTCAGCCAAGAGAGAAAAAGAAAAATAAGTTCACATTCGATAGTGCACTTGCAAGCCTTTAACATCAAAAGGTTTTGTGCACACTTTCGATTTAGGGTTACGCGAGTTCCAATCATATAGATTGTGAATTCAAAGGTAACCGGAACTATTTTTCTATGCTCTTGGTGTTTTGGGATTGAAGATCAGGATCAGAAGTTCCATACATCCATTCTCAGGTAAGCAATTCGAAGAAAAAAGGGAGACCACGCTCCTAGGTGATTCACGTACGTGCTAGGATTGAAGATCTTACGGATTACCATCGACGTAAGTCAATCGGATCACGCGACAAGAGGTATTTAACTCTAACCGTATATTTGTGTTTAATTAATTAAAGGGTTAAGGTTCAAATCCTTAGGAAAATTTTAAACTATATGAAAATCTACTTTTTGCCTTCCGCTACGGTTTTAGTTAATTTTTCCCTACACCAGATACCCCGACCGGGATCCTACCAGATCCAACATATATGTCAACCCCCACAGCAAGAGCAGCAGCGGCAGGAATAGGGGAGGTCAGAGCAGAATCATTTATCCCACCGGCGGGGTGGGATTCCATCTCCGATACAAGTGGAAGCACTACAGAGACTACCAAGATAGCAAAAATTTAGTATCTACAATATTAAAGTCAGAAGCGTGTATACCTAGTTGTGCACGGGAGACTCAGAGGTAGTATTCCACCCTCCTCAGTATTGAAAGCATCCGAGGTAGGATACTGCAGATTAACATAATTTCGAGCCATGATGGCCTTCAAGATTTTCTCTGAATAAGCAGAAAGTTTGCTCTTCACCAACGAGGGTTTCCCGCTAAAGCAAGTAGGAACCTTGAACTCAGTTCCTCTAATGTGGACTGAATTACCCCACTCGCCTTCGATGATGACCCACTCTTCCTTCAGGAGGTGTCTTTCTTCGTGGCCCCTGGCACTACAAACTGCAGGTTAATCTTGGCGCGGGCATAAAACGGCCCCTTTGGACTCGGGGCGTTGGCAGCAATCTGGAACACGTACCCGAGCTCGCCTGGCCTTGGCTCCGGATCAACGTTATCTCTATCACACTACTCTCTCCACAGTACCAAAAACCCCACCAGGTGCCTTCAGAACCCTCGCATTAGCTGAAGAGGGGCAAGCTGCAGAGCATACAACGCCTATGCAAGGTAGGGTGGAGAGGTAGCCTGACTCCACTATCGAAAGCTTCCATATGAATTGGGAGCTCGCCAGGATTAGGGGTATATACATCATACCCCTTAGGAGGTATATTGGTCGTGATATCTTTAGAGACCTTGAAATCCCTCCGCAAGCACTTGATGGTTTCCAAAGTACTGGTTGAATCAGGGATGCATCTATACTCGTAGGGAAGAGAGAGCATCCTCCCCATGGAGTCCTTGACCTCGCCGGCCCTCTGTCCACCAACCCCAACGGCTCCTGTTTCTCCGCTTGACTCCTGGTCAACATCTACTGGAGTAGTAGGATCTTTCGAGAAATCTGTCCCGACGGCAGTTGTCCTGTTGGAACGGCGGTGTTGGAAGGCATGGGCTTCGTCCCCGCTGTCACTGTCAACACGAACCCTTTTTCTAGAGGCGAGACTCCAACTAGCCGCTGCGTCGTCGTCGAATAGTTTCTCAATACTATAGCCACCCGGTGAAGACATATTCGCAGATTCAAGGTTTAGTTTCTCGAAAAATGGGAAGTTTGAAGATTGATGAAGAGGAAGCTAGGTTTTTTCTTAAGACTCTCGTTCTGAAAAATTTGCTTAAGTGAGCACAATGTGAAGAAGTAGGGTTTATATAGAGATAGTTACTTGTAACGGGCAGAGAATAAAATCAGTGTCGCCGGATAATCGGCGACGTGGAGGGAACGGTTTCGAGAAACGTGCGACCCTAATTTTTTTTCTTTCGAATTTGGCCTTCTTTGGTCAGCCACATGGAAGACTCATTTAAATCAGCAGATTCCCTTCCTACAAGACGGTTGCAAAAAATTCTCCAAGTGCTATCCATCCTGATTCTAACCCCGACCAGATACAGGTGTTCAAGTCAGGAGGGACTTCTGTTAACAGAGTTTTCTGGCAAAGGGTCAAAGAAGAATTTTTCAACTAATATCAAGCAGATAGGGACCAGTCCTGCCGTCCGGGTGACTAGCGAGATCGGTACCACTACTTGGATGGAGCCGATACTTGATAAGGTCAGGACTTTGACTACCTATCTATCTAGATAGAACATCAGCGCCGCGAGCTAACAAAGGTATGCACCACGCATTTATGGAAGCTCCCGATACCAGCTGAAGACCAGTACAATGATAATTTGTGTGCCCAGCACCCAGCAAGTCCTTCGACATCAACATATGCCTCAACTTCCACCTGGTACCTAGTACCTCGATATCTACTCAGAGCCCATCCGCGGCAGGTACTCTACCTGCTCAACAATATGAGGGTAATCAGTGAAGACATAAGCACCAATCTAGCAAGAAGTAGAAAAAGCTCCATGATCAGGCTGGTATACCAGTACCTCGTTCCACCAAAATTCAGAAAACTTCTAGAAGAAGGAAAGTTGACTCCATCGCCAAAATAAAGTGCCATTAATGAGACCTAATGGTCAGCCAAATCAGAATTTGAATTTGACAGTGATTAACGGGATCAAATCCAGCTCATTCAGCCCCTAAACAATGCCTTTCAACGTGTTAGGACCTCGATTTCATGATTGGCTTATTTCATGACAAACCACACCACATTAGGGATGATTGTGTAATGGGTAGCTTAGGTCTGTGTTGGCAAGCTTCCAAGCATCTCCATGACTTCAAGAGCAAAAGGTATACTCACTTGACTTTATCTCTTGAAGAGTTTAGGTGCACACACACACTTCATGCATGTTTTGTTTATCTTGCATTTGTGTTCCTTATTGTTTATATGTGTGTGCATCCTTTTCAAACACACTCACTAGCTTGCATTAGATATCATATCTTACATTGTATCTAAATTGCTAACATGTCTTGCATGTTAAAAGTGCTTCATTTTGTGTGCATTTCACTCACTTCACTCTTGCACAACATTCCTGTAAGATAGGCATTTTTCTTGAGTGTTAAAAAGGGATTTTTCCCTTTAGCGCGGCCTAGACCGCTTGGCAGGCTCTGCTCGCACCGCGGTGCACGCAGCGGTATCCTCCAGTGCGTCATACGCGGTGTGGACCGATTCCTGTGCACTTGTACGCACAGCGGTCCCCACCGCAGTGTTGTCTAGACGGTGCACTGCTGTATGTACCGCGGTCTGGACACATGCCTGAACCGCGGTACGCAGAGCGGTTTTGATGGGATTCTGTTTCCCAAGTTCAAAACGATGTAGTTTTAACTAGGGCTTTATATATATTCTCCCTCTTATCTTCTTGGCCTGAAAAAGAGCTCAGAAAATCTTTTTTAGAGAGAGGTTAGAGCTCCTAGAGAGAGAAAGCTTCAAGAAAGCATCCTTGACTCTCCAAACCCAAAACCCATCTTCATCTTGCATCATTCAACATCATTTGAGCATGGGTCTTCATTGTTTCATGATTGGGTAAGCAAGAACTTCTTTAAATATCATTTATTGTTCTTCTTACTCTAGATTAGGTATTTATTGCTTGATTAAATACCTAGAGTCTACTTATTGCATATATTTATGAGTCTTTATAACATGATTGGGTTTGTTTGTGATAGCTTAATTGATTAGGTCATTTTTGCCTAAAAGCTAGGTCATAAATATTCATGTGTGATAAATTGATAACTAGGTTGAGAAATTGTGTTTTAATCAACTAGTTAATGTTCATGAATATTTGTTTGTGTTTGTTTGTGATAGCTTGCATTATTAGGTCATATATGCCTAAATAGCTAATCCATAAATGTTCATGTATGCTTAATTGATGATTAGGTTGACTTTGTGCATCTAGTCAAGTTTATGAATGTTTATGTGAATTTAATTGACAATTAGGTTGTTAGAATTTCTCTACAACTAATTGAGACCTCATGTGTGTACATGTAGGCATTGTTTGATAACTATGATGTTGTATTGCATTATCTACATCTAGTTAAGCATTGTATGTTTGGTCTAACATATTTTGTGTTGAGCATTCATTGATTGTTCACTTAGACCTTATACTCTTCATTGAGCAAAGTCTTGTGGCTTCTGGGTGAAGTTGCACAAGTATTGAAGTCTTGCAACCAAGGTGTGGTTGGCAAGCATTGGTCAAGAGCCACTGTAAAAAGGCCCTGTGGGGTAGATTAGGAGGTGCTCACGCCAAGCGTAGTGTATCGGGGGATATCACTAGGGATTGAACCAAGAGTGGCGAGTGGTAGTGTCCATAGCCTGAGGTTATCGAGAGTGAGAGTCCGAGTATCACTTGAGGGTGTAACTTTCTTTTCATTTAGTGGATTTTTATGGCTCAAGTGGCTAGCTTGGCTAGTCCCATGGTTTTTCCCGTTTGGAGGGTTTCCACGTAAAAATCAAGTGTTCTTTATATTTCCACACTTTTACTTGATTTTGTATGTTTGATTTGATTGGGTTATATGTTTAATATTGACTAATCGAAAAAGTTGGTAATAATCGATTAACAACCCATTCACCCCCCCCCCCCCCCCCCTAGGTTGTAGACACACGCTTATAGTAGTATTTTCACAACGCCTAAAATAGGACTCTCATAATCCTCATCAATACAACCGAATTTTGAGGGGATTCTTTGGAGAACTATATATACGGCTTTGAAGGGTAAAGAAGAGGGGGTGGAATGTTTTTTATCGCCAAAGACAGAGAGATTAATTTCCAATAGAATTTCCTTTGAAATTCTCTGAAGCCAGTGAGAGTCCATTGACGACCATTGGAAGGACATATCCCCTTATCAACATAAACGATGGTTCCACCACCTTCCTGTTTAAGAGCGAATAGAGAGTTAAGTGTGGGGAGAGCAGTGTATTGTAATTGTAATTTCGATACCCTTTTAAATAAACAGTGCTATTTCATATCTCGTAAATCCTTTCTATCCCTTTCTTTATTCATGTCCATCTACGCTACGAGGAAGGACCCCGGTACCGAAGGTACCTATCCCGCTACTGGCTACCGGCTACCGGTATTGGGCGAGGGTGCTAACCGAAATTTCACTCCCCGAGTGGATTTTTCCGTTAACAAAAGTGTTAACAGAGTTTTTTGGCAAGGGTCTAAAGGAGATTTTTCCACCAAGTATCTACCTGGGTAGGGACCAATCCCAGCTTAGTGGTACCTAGCGGGGATGGTACCACTACCCTGAAAAAAGCAACACCTGGTGAGACGAATATCTCGACTACCTATCTACCCAGATGAAGCACCGGAGATATTCAACCAGGAAGAGCCGGAACCTCGCTGAACATCCATGCTGACATCTGATTGGAGGGGTATCACGATATCACACTTCCATACCTCATAGGTACCCGATACTCCCTCATGGTATCCCGGTACCACGACGTGCACCTGATATCCCAAGGCATTTCGACGTTAACCCAGAATCCAATCGAGACAGGCATCCTACCTGCCCAGTAGAACCAACATCACTACAAGGTCACCATTATGAGTAAAACAAACGCCATGACAACAATTCAGGACCAGCATGCCAATACACCACCCCATCAGATCTGTATTCTCCTCCAAGTAACGCCAGCAGAAAGAGTTGACTCCCTGGCAATTTAAAATGCCAAAATGAGACCAAACGGTCAACCGAATCAAAGTTTAAATACGACAATGATTAACAGGATCAAATCCCGTGCCTTTAGCCCCATTCAACTCCTTTCAACGCTTAAAAAAGGACTCCAAATAACCCTCATAAATGCGACCAGATTCCGGGGAATATTGGAGACCTTTATATACGGTCTTGAAGGACAAAGAAAGGGGGAACCCAGACCATGTATTTTTCGCAAAAGAAAAGAGATTCTTGTTCCTAGAGTAACTCCATGAGAGCTCTCTGAAGCCAGTGAGAGTATATAGACGATCACTGTATAGTTAATAGCCAAATATTGACATAAAATGGAATTCTCCTTCTCCATTTTATGTTAGAGATAGTAGAGAGAGAGTGTTGTAACCTGTTAACAGGGTTTTTTGGAAAGGGACCAACGGAGAATTTTCCAATTAGTATCAACTCGATAGGGGCTAGTCCTAGTTTGCAGGTGACCATCGAGATTGATGCCCCTACTTAGGTGGATCCGATACTTTGTAAGGCCAGGACCTCGATTACCTATCTATCTAGATAGGACATCAGCTCCGCGAGCTAACGAAGGTACGTACCTCGCCCTACTGAAGCTCTCGATATCAACTCAAGACCAGTACAATGGTAGATTGCACACCTAGCACCCCTCAAGTGCCTCGACATCAGTAAAGGCATCCGGTACCCCGATTCCCGCTTTGGTACTACCTCGACTTCCACATGGTACCTAGTACCTCGATGTAAATATTCGGAGCCCTTCCAAGGCAGGTACCTTGCCTGCCAAGCAATATGAAAATGATCGCGAAGACACAAGCACCACTCCATCAAGAGATAAAACAAGCTCCATGCCAGTAGGATCCGACTGGTATACCAGTACCTCGCCCTACTAACAAAATTCCGAATCATAGTTTCCCTCCAAGCTCCACGAAGAAGGAAAGTTGACTCCATCACCAAAATAAAGCGCCATTAATGAAATCTAATTAGAATTCGGATTCGAAAATGATTTCATAGGATCAAATCCCACGCCTTCAGCCCCACACAATGCTTTTCAACGTCTAAAAAAGGACACTCAATAATCCTCATTAACACAACCGGATTTCGTGGGGATTCTTTGGAGAACTATATATACGGCGTTGAAGGGTAAACAAAAGAGGCTTTTTTGAATGATCGAGATCACAAAAGACAGAGAGAGATTATCTTCTGGCAGAATTCCCTTCTAAAATTCTCCTGAAGCCAGTGAGAGTCCATTGACGATCATTGGAAGGAAATATCCACTTATCGACATATACGTTTTCTCCACCGTCACCGTGTGTAAGAGAGTGAGAAACGAGGGAAGAATGTATATCATGTAACTTCGTTATAGTATTCTTGAATAAAACAGTGTTAATTCATATCTCCTCGATCTTTCATATACCACTTCTTATTTACATTATGAGGAAGGATCGTGGTACCGAAGGTACCTATCCTGCTATTGGCTACCGGTAGTGGGTGAGGGTGCTAACCGAGATTTTGCTCCCTCAGTGATTTTTCTGTTAACACTTTTTGGCGCCATATATGGGAATCACCACACCCTCAAAAGAAAGCCAGCGTGCCTTATTTTCTTGTCTTATCATCAAAATGAAGCTCTGATCCTCTCAGGATCATCCTGATCCGTCAGGACATCAGTCAAATGCTTCAACCCGAAAGGGTCAGAAGCCGAAGAAGGGGGGAAAGGTTCGCAAACCCGTCTCGAAGCCGTCAGCTACCGCGCGGATTACCCCCCATGTACCTGCTACCCCAGTAGCTGGACCTGCCAATCTAGACCAACAGGTTACGGCCTTTATAGAGAGCATTCACCTCCGAATGGTCACCGAAAGCAGTACCATTCATCTTGTAGTACCAGATCCCAAGGAAGATGCCAATCGGTGAGGTACCAGGGTACCTCCCTTTCGACAGATTGGGACCACCACCTCCTGTACCAGTCTGTGTTAGACTCGGGCCTATGCTCCTAGCACCATCGGTCTACGACAGACTCGGGCCCATGCCTCCGGTTCCAGGATATCCTACAGGTTACCAAGCCCGGCGTGCAAGATCTGCCATCGACCTCCCGCCTAGAGAGCACCACCACCTGGCCCAACCAGTGGCCTATTCTAGACAGCCTCACCAGGAAACGACCAAGGAATGCCCTCATTCAGTGGTGAGAGGTAGCAACAAGGGCGCCAGAGAAGATCCTCCCTAGGGAGAGAATCAGGATGAAGCTTCTGCGACATCGGAAGGGCCTGACGACAGAGATTCTGAGGTGGAATCTAGGAATGATGGCAGTAAACGTCTCCGGGACCAGATCACCAGAATGGCGAAAGAAATCCAGGAGTTGAAGAAGGGCAAGCACCGGGGAAAACTGGAAAGACCCCTTGGGAGAGATGAATGCTCCTTCTCTAGAAGGATCAAGGAGGCAGAATTACCTTCCAAATTCAAGATGCCAACCGACAAATATTCTGGGACTGAGGACCCCCTGAGCCACCTAGAAAGTTTTGTTCACAAAATGGAGGTTCAGAATGCTACTAGGGCCGCTATCTGCAGAATGTTCCCAACCACGCTAACGGACTATGCCAAGACATGGTTCAGGAAGCTACCAGCGGGAAGCTTTGATTCATTCACAAAATTGACAACTGATTTCTGTGCCCAGTTTCAGGGCATCAAACCTCACCCCAAAGATCCTATTCACCTTCTATATGTGATCCAGGAGTGGGGGGGAATCACTCAGAGCCTACGTAGAGAGATTCCATAAAGAAGTAATCAAGATGGGAGTCTTCGCGAAAAAAGGAAACATTGGCCAATTTCAGAAGGAATCTTTGGGCAGACAGACTGTTCAGATCTTTTGCCAAGCATCCCCTAGAGACCTACCAGGAGGCCTACGATAGAGCTCTCGAGCAGGTTGAGATAGATGAACAACTCTGAGTTAAGATGGAGCATGATGATATGAGAACTGCCAAGCGCCAAAAGAAGAAGGCGCCGAAGCCTGCACCCGTTCAGAAAAATCAAAACATGCCTCCCAACAAATCTACATATCGGTCGCCACCCTATCAACCTCCATGGAACTGGTACCCGGCTAGGCGGACTTCGCCCAGAGCTACACCCCCACCCAAGGAGGTAGCGCAGGTAGATAGAGAGGAAATGGGGTACTCCCATTACACCCCCTTGAACGCATCTCGCGAGACTATTTACCTCGCCTTCCGTGATAAAGGACTACTCAGGAAGCCGGGTCCTGCACCAGTCGATCAACGGAACCGCTACAAGTATTGTGACTTCCACGAGGATGTAGGTCATAATACCTCGGAATGCTATAGTCTGCGGAACCAGATTGAAGCCTTGGTTAGGGGAGGTTGCTTGGAGGAATTCCTCCAACAAGTACGCTATAACATAAGCACTAGAAATGAGGTGCATGCTGATATTAAAGCATATGAAAAAGGAAGGAAAGCAAAAGGGAAGGATCTGATGGAGCAGATCCACATTGTCAATACCATCAGTGGAGGTCCCACCTTAGTAGGAACCTCCAACAATGCTCGAAAGAACCACGCCAGGAAAGTTCTTAAAGTAGAAGCGGGCCAGAATGTCTTTAAGGTTACTAGAGGATCACCTCAGTCTCCTCCTGCTGCACAGATCATCTTCACAGAAGAGGATGTATTCAACACCTGTCCAACCTCATGATGATCCCATGGCCATCACTGTTCAAATAGCCAACAACTTGGTCCACCGTGTTTTGATTGACACAGGTAGCAGCGTTGATATTCTCTTCAAGAGTGCTTTGGAGCAATTCAATCTAAAGAGACCTTGTTACAACAGCTGTACCACCCCATTGTACGGGTTCACGAGGGACTCGTTGATTCCCACCGGGTCTATGATCCTACCAGTGATAGTGGGAACAACGCCACTCCAGTAGAACCTAATGACAGACTTTGTTATGGTAGACACCCCGTCCTCCTACAACGCTATACTGGGAAGGCCCTACTTGTCTGCCCTCAAAGGGGTCCTGTCAATATACCATAACGTCCTAAAATTCCCAGTGGGAGATAAAGTGGGTGAAATACGGGGGGATCAGCAGGCTGCTCGCAAGTGTTATGCAATATCAACCAACCCAACAGCGTTGGCCAAGCAATGTATGCAAATAACCATTAATCAAGATCACCAATCTTCAGAGGAAGACTTTAAAGATGAAATTAACTCGGACAAGGGGAGATCCACGTCAGAGCTCCCCGATATAGATATCAGGGAGGAGGAAGAGAAGGGATGGGCCAGTGGCTATCCCGCAGAGGAGTTAGAAGAGATACCTATCAGGAAGGACGATCCTTCCAAGGTAGTCAGGGTAGGTTCAACATTGAAGGCGAAGGTAAAGGAAGATCTGATAAAGCTCCTACGAGAATATAATGACATCTTTGCATGGAGCCATGACGAGATGCTAGGGATACCTGTTTCTTTAGCAACTCACAGGTTAGTGGTAGAACCCACCTTCAAGCCAGTCAAACAAAAGAGAAGGCATTTCAACTAGGTAAGAAATGCTGCAGTGCAAGAAGAGGTAAACAAACTGCTAAAGGCAGAATTCATCAGGGAGTCTCGGTACCCCGAATGGATAGCCAACGTAGTTATGGTGACCAAGGCAAACGGGAAGTGGTGCATGTGTATTGATTATACGGATCTCAACCGCGCCTGCCCAAAAGATAGCTTCCCGCTACCGAAAATTGACCAACTGGTAGATTCAACCGCGGGTAACAAGCTCTTGAGTTTTATGGACGCCTTCTCGGGATACAAATAGATAACGATGCACCCAGCAGACCAGGATAAAACATGTTTCATAACCGGTCAGGGCCTCTACTGCTACAGGGTCATGCCCTTCGGGCTCAAACACGCCGGGGCTACCTACCAGCGCCTAGTCAACCGATTGTTCAAGATACTGATAGGAACGAAGATGGAAGTATACATCGATGATATGATCATGAAGTCTCAGGTAGCTGATCATCACCAGGACCATCTCTGTCAGACGTTCCAGATAATCAGAGAGAATCAGATGCGATTGAATCATGATAAGTGCGCCTTCGGAGTTACAGCCGAAAAGTTTCTTAGATTCATGGTCCATGAAAGGGGGATCGAAACTAATCCCGAGAAGATCAAAGCCATCCTAGATCTTGAGTCCCCCACCTCACTTAGACAAGTGCAAGGTTTGACCGGATGAATTGCAGCCCTGAATCGTTTCATATCACGATCCACTGACAAGTGTATCCCGTTATTTAAGGCAATCAAACAAGGGAAGAACATGAAGTGGGACCAGGACAGCGAGCTGGCTTTCCAATCGCTGAAGAAGTACCTAGCTTGCCCGTCCCTGCCAGTTAGCCCAGTACCAGGAGAAGAACTGCAATTATACCTGGCAATATCTGAAACAACGGTCAGTGGAGCATTGGTAAAGGAAGGCCCTGATGGGGTCCAGCGCCCTGTCTACTACGTGAGCCGCGCCCTAACCAAATCAGAAAAGAACTATGTCCTCCTAGAGAAGCTCGCTTTTGCCTTGGTGGTTGCTTCTAGGAAGCTCCACCCTTATTTCCTTGCCCACACAGTCGTGGTAGTCACTGATCAACCTCTGCGTCAATTTCTCCAAAGGTTGGATGTATCAGGGAGACTTGTGATGTAGGCTCTTGATCTCACCCAGTTCGACATCAAGTACAAAGCCAGGACAACCATCAAAGCCCAAGCTTTGGTAGATTTCATGGTAGAATTCAGTGTAATTCCCGATCAAGATGCTATCCCGGCCTTGAGACAAGCTCTCCAGAAAGAGCAAGAGCCTGTAGATTGGCCCACCAATAAAGTTTGGATCTTATATACCGATAGGGCATCCAATCAAGCAGGAAGCGGAGGTGGCATCATTCTAACCGACCCCGAAAAGGTCGAGTGCTGTAACTGTTTCAGATTTGAGTTCAATACCACCAACAACGAAGCTGAATATGAAGCCTTGTTAGTAGGAATGAGAACAACGGCTGAGCTAGGGGCTAATTACCTATTTGCCAACTGTGACTCGCAACTGGTAGTTAATCAAATAACTGGTCTGTACCAGGCCAGAGAGGATAACATGGTAACCTACCTCGAAAGAGTCCAGGAACTATTGCCTCATTTCAAAGGTTTCAGGATCGAGTAGGTACCTAGGCAGTAGAATCATCGAGCTGACTTCCTAGCTAGGATAGCTGCCTGTGGAGGACAAGCTTTGCCGAAAGGAGTACCACTCCAGATAATCACTACTTCAAGCATAGCTGAAGGTAGAGAAGTCAACCCCGTGGCAAGACTCCCATGCTGGATGGATCCCATCGCGGATTATCTTCAGTCAGGAAAGCTCCCTGAAACCCCTGATCAAGCTCGCAAGATCAAACGAACCTCGGTACGATACTTCTTGGTAGAGGGGCACCTTTACCGCAGAGGTAGGTCTCTCCCCTTGCTTAGATGCATGCATCCCAATGATGCAGACTGGGCATTGAGAGAAGTGCATTTAAGAGACTGTGGAAATCATACTGGGGGAGAAGCACTGGCTTACCAGGTGCTACGCATGGGATATTTTTGGCCAACCTTGCACCACGATGCGAGGCAGTTCGTACAGTCCTGTGAACCATGTCAGAAAATGGCCAACCTGCATCACCTACCTCCAGAATGATTATCTACCATCAGCTCACCGTATCCGTTTGCCTTCTAGGGGACAGACCTAATTGGGCCTCTACCAACCGCGCCAGGTCAACAGAAGCATGTGATCGTGGCTATTGATTACTTCACCAGATGAGTGGAAGCAAAACCCCTCTCTAAAATTACTGAAGCAAATACAATAGAATTCATCAAGAAGAATGTGGTCTACCGGTTCGGCACCCCGATGGTCATAATCACGGACCTGGGTAAGCAGTTTGACAACGCCAGGTTCCAGGAATTCTGCGAGAGTCTGGGGATTGAACTTCGCTTCGCATCTGTAGCACACCCTTAGACTAATAGTCTGGTAGAGGCCACAAATAAATTTATCAAGAACTCCTGAAGAAGAAACTTCAACAAAAGAAATGGAGATGGGCTGATGAACTCCCGGACGTGCTGTGGGCTTATCGCACCACCAAGAGGACCGCTACTGGAGAAACCCCTTATTCACTATCTTTCGGGGTAGAAGCTGTCCTTTCTATAGAACATAAGCTCACTTTTTTCCGGGCTCAACATTTCGACCCCGATGAAAATGAAGACAAGCTGAGAGCCAACCTGGTCCTCCTAGAGGAAAAACAAGACAGGGTTAGAGAAAGGATAGCAGTTTACCAGTCGTTACTTCAACAGGAGAGTAAAAGCCCGGAGCTTCAAAGAAGGAGACTTGGTTCTAAAGAAGGTTACTCATAATACCCGGAAGAGGTCAGACAGGGTACTGTCACCCAATTGGGAAGGTCCCTACCTAATCAAAATGGTGATCCAAGGTGGGGCATACAAGCTAGACGACATGAATGGACATCCAGTAGACCACACTTGGAATGCTGATCACCTCAAGAGGTTCTACCCATAAGTCATGCAACGGAAATCGGCCGGGATTACACTGAAACGAATGTTAGAAGATGTTAGTAATCGTGAGTACTTGTATTCCTTTTTCTTTGGTCATCAATAAAGAAGATTTCTTTCTCCATCTATTTTTGCTACATTTGTATACATCTATCTGCTTTATTTTCGCCAATCAAATTCGACATGATTGTCACCTTAAGACCAGGAGAGCCACATAGCACTCCTGATGCACTGGACCTGATAGATCCCTTCAGGAGGATCACCATAAGACCAGGAGAGCCACATAGAACTCCTGATGCCCTGGACCAAATAGATCCCTCCAGGAGGATCGCCATAAATCCAGGAGAGCTACACAGCACTCATGATGCCCTGTGTAAGTTCCTCATATTTTGATTGGCTTATTTCGTTGACAAACCATATTAGGGATTAATTTTGTAAGGGTAAATTAGGCCTCATTGGGTGTGATCAAGCTTCAAGGACATCATCTCTCTCAAGAGCACTTCAAAGGTATATCAAATGCTTAATTCTCTTTAAAGAGGTTTTAGTTGCACACACTCACATTCTATGCATTTGTATTGACATGCATGTATGGTTGCACACACACACTTCTTGCATTTTGGAGTTAATGGGCTGCACAGTAGGTTAGGCGTCATGCAATGCCACTTGTGCATGTTGCCTGACATGTCGCCTTAGACTTAGGTTTTTCCCACAGTGTGTTAGGCGACATGCAAGGCCACTTGTGCATGTCGCCTCCAATGTTACCTTAGATGGGTATTTTTCCTTCAGTGTGTAAGGCGACTTCATAGGCGACTTGGGGATGTCGCCTTACATGTCGCCTTTGACATCTTGATTTTTCCACAGTGTGTAAGGCGACTTCATAGGCGACTTGGGAATGTCGCCTTACATGTCGCCTCTGGCAACGTGTTTTCTTTCCAGTGTGTTAGGCGACTTGATCATGTCGCCTTGCATGTCGCCTCTTTCACCCGAACTGGGCATTTCGGGTATTTCACACCAGCTCATTTTTTGGTCCCTATAAATACATCTTCTTCTCCATCATTTTGACCTAGAGCTCTGAAAATATATCCCTAAGTGAGAGAAAGTAAATCCAAGAGAGAGAGAGCTCCAAGAAGTCTTTTTTACTCAACCAAACTCATACCCATGTGCATTTAAGCTCCTTTCTTGAATCTATTCTTCATGGGTCTTTATGCTCTTCTTGACTAGGTAAACAAACAAGTCTTAGAACTTCCTTTTCATCTCTATATTCTTGTTTACCTAGGGTTAGCAATTATTTGTTAATTAATTGCATGTTTATTTGGTTTAGCATGATTTGAGTATGTTTGTGATTATGTTTGTTGGTTGAGATTGTATGTTCATTGATAGCTAGCATTTAGGACGATTTTACCCTTCTAGCTAAATCTTCATGCATTTGCATTTAGATATTGATATCTAGGATTTGCACTCATTGACATCTTTGAATCCCTAGATAAGCATTTAGTGTTGCCTAGCTTTAATTGCAAGTTAGAATATTTTTACATATTCACATAGGTTGTTTAACCTTTTCATTGATTGTTAAGCTTTGTGACTAAGTGGACTAGTGCACAAGCTTGTGGTCTAGAATCACTATTAAAGGCCCGTTGGGTAGAGTGAAAGGGTTAGTGACCAAGTAGGTGTGACTTGAGGTCAACCTAGGTTGTAAACTTTCATTCAAATAGTGGATTTGAGGACCGTATGTGGCTAGAAGGATAGCACGTGAGTTTTGCCCGGTTGGAGGGTTTCTCACGTAAATCAATCCTTGTGTTTTTATTGTTTTCCGCTTGTTTATGTTGGATTGGTTGATTGCTAATATGGGGTAGGACTATTAAAATTGATTAAGTCAAAAAGTTGGTAATAAATTAACTAAAACCTATTCACCCCCCCCCCCCCTCTAGGTTAGTAGACACACGCTATATAGTATTTTCAATTGGTATCAGAGTGGGTTCCTAGATACACTTAGGTGATCCTTGCTCTTTGTGTGTCTTGCATTTTGTTGGTGTTTGTTGCATCATTAACATTCATCTCATTCATTCCTAAACACTATGAGTGGGAACAGAAGTGGTAATGATGGAGCCTCTAGCACAAGACCTCCTTTGCTCACCGGAGTAAACTATGCCTCTTGGAAAGGCAAGATGGAATCTTACATTTGCCAAATAAATGACTGAGCATGGATGGCAATTGAAGATGGCTACACTCATTCAGAAAAGACTCTTATAGATGAAAGTGTAGTTCCCAAGCCAAAGTCGGAATGGTCAACTCAAGAGTTTGAAGCATCCAAGTGGAACAACAAGGCTATGCATGCAATTCTTTGTGCAATGGATGACAATCAGTACAAATTGATCCAAACAACAAGAATTGCAAAAGAGGCATGAGAGATTCCAGAGACGGCCTATGAGGGAATCGAGGTGGTCAAGGACTTCAAAGCTTCAAGTCCTCCAAACATAATTAGAGCAAATTAGAATGGAGGAGGATGAGTGCTTCAACGACTTTCAAGTGAAGTTGATGGACATAGTCAATCAAAGCCATCAACTTGGTGACCCCTATTCGGATAGGAGAATCAAGCAAAAAATTATGAGGTCGTTTCCACCAAGATTTGAGTCAAAAGTGACGACTCTTGAGGAGAACCGTGATTACAAGAACATGAAGCCAAGTGAAGTTATTGGAAGACTTCTAGCATATGAGTCTAGGTGGGCTCCTACACCTACACCTCCAAAGAAGCAAAAGAGTATTGCTTTGAAAACTTCCAAAGTAGAGAAAGAGGAAGATGACTCAAATGAGGAGACGGCCCTCATGGTGAAAAGATTCAAGAAGTTCATCAATTTTGAGGAGAAGGGATTTGGATCCAAAGGAAAGGAAATGAAGAAGAAGACTCCTTTCAAGAAGTTTGAGTCAAGTGAAGACAAGCCCACAAGAAGAGGGATTCAATGCTTCGGATGTGGAGGTTTCAGACACATCTCCACGGATTGTGGCAATTTAAAAAATAGGAAGAAAGGAAAGGCTATGGCCGCCACGTGGAGTGATGGTGATGACTTGGAAGAAGAAGGAGAATCCTCGGATGATGAGGATCATGTAGCAAACTTTATTGCCTTCGCATCTTCTCTCAAGAGTAAGGAAGCAATAGATGATGAAGAGGAAGAGAAACAAAGTGAAGATGACTCTAGTGATGGTGACTCTTCATCCCATTCAACAAATATGGATGTAAGAGGAATGGATCTCGAAGGGTTCATTGAGCATTTTCAAAGCTCAAGATTGAAGATGAAGAAAGAGATTCAAAGGCTAAAGGGTGAGAATCTCAAGCTATCTACCGAAGTCACTCACCTAAATAGAGAAGTAAAGATAGCAAAAAGAAATGAGGAATTGATGGAAAAGGAGTTGAATAAGCAAGAGAGATCATTGCTAATATGACTTCAAGTACGAAGAAACTCGACCACATGTAGGGAGTTGGCAAGAGGCCAAGTGATAAGAAGGGTATTGGCTATGAAGATGACAAGGAGACCTCATCCTCAAGCAAGAATGTGTTTGTCAAGAGCTTGGACATCAAAGAGCCTTCACCCCCACAACATCCTAGGATGAAGATTGAACTAGGATAGTGCTCTAAGGATTCTCAAGTCAAGGTAGCACAAGGGAAACAATCTCAAGCTCAATCAACAATGGTTCATCAAGCAAGTTTCCCTCAACCCAAATACAATCAAGCCAAGAAGCAATTCATGCAAGGTCAACCAAGGAAGCAATCCATTCCAACTCAACAACAAAGAAGGAGAGAACCAATCCAACACCAAAGGCAAGCTCAAATGCGTGGGAAAGCCCCTTTGTATTCACAAGGGCATGTTATGTCTTCTTATTTTATTCCCACTTGTCATTTTTTTGGTGTTGATGGTCACATTAGACCTAATTGCTTCAAATACATTGAAATGTGTAGAATCAAGAGCATGATTGAAAGAAATAGAGCTAGAGCCAAAATGCATGTTCTAAGGAAATCTAGAGCCAATTTGCATGATCCTAGGAAATCTAGAGCCAATGTGACTAATACAACTAGGAATGAGAACATTTCACCTAGATGGATTAGAAGAGATGACTATTTTTGCTATGTGGCTCAAATTGCCTTGAAGGCAAATGCCTCTAACACTTGGTATTTGGATAGTGGGTGTTCTAGGCATATGACGGGGAACAAGAGTTTCTTTAAATCCCTTGTCTTGGAGGATGGAGGATTTGTCACCTTTGGTGATGGATCTAGAAAGAAAGTCACAGGGAAAGGAACCATTTCCATTCCCGATTTACCCTCCTTCTCCAATGCTTTACTTGTTGATGGCTTGCAAGCCAATCTTATAAGCATTTCTCATCTTAATGATGATGGACTCTCTGTCTTGTTTAACAAAAATGATTGCTCTATTTTAATGCAAAATGTACAAACCTTGCTAAAAGGAAAGAGATCTAGGGATAATTGCTATTGTCTTGAAGCTAGTGCTATCTCTTGCAATATGTCCAAGTGTGAGGAAGTTGAGTTGTGGCATCAAAGACTTGGCCACATGAACTATCGAGATTTGAGAATCTTAGATAAGTTCAAGGTTGTGCGTGGCCTCCCTAAGCTTGTGAAGAAAGTCGATGGCATTTGTGGACCTTATCAACAAGGGAAACAAACCAGAAGTATGCACAAGAAAGATAAGTATCTCGCTACCAAGGAGCCATTAGAGCTTCTACATATGGACCTTATGGGTCCCATGCAAACCGAGAGTCTTGGACATATGGACCTTATGGACCTTATGGGTCCCATGCAAACCAAGAGATACATTTTTGTTTGTGTTGATGATTTCTCTAGATTTACATGGACATATTTTCTTAGAGAAAACTCTGAAACATTTGAAAATTTTAAAATGCTTTGCACTAAAATTCAAAATGAAAAGAACTCACACATTAATAGCATTAAAAGGATTAGGAGTGACCATGGGAGGGAATTTGAAAATGCTTATTTTGAAAGCTATTGCCATAGCTTAGGCATTTCCCATGAGTTTTTGGCTCCTAGAACTCCTCAACAAAATGGGGTTGTTGAGAGGAAGAATAGGGTCCTTCAAGAGATGGCCAGTGTGATGTTGCTTAGCAACATTGTCCCTAGCAACCTTTGGGCCGAGGCCGTCAATACGGATTGCTACATAGGAAATAGAGTCTTCCTAAGACCCGGTACTAGGCAAACCTCCTATGAATTATGGAAGGGTAGGAAGCGAAATGTTAGCTACTTCCACTCATTTGGGAGCAAATGCTACATTCTAAATGACCGAGATCAACTTGGCAAGTTTGATGCCAAGAGTGATGAGCGGATTTTCATTGGCTATGCCCTTGATAGTAAGGCCTATAGAGTTTTCAATTTAAAAACTCGGAGTGTCATGGAATAATCTAATGTTTTCATAGATGATTTTAGGCCTAAGATTAGAGACCATGATGAGGAGGTCATTGTGCTTGATGATTCTTCCTTGGAGAAGAATGGTGAGACTTCAATTGATGTGAAGTCAAGTCTTGATGAAGAGGTCATTCAACCTCTTGATAGAGATCCATCCTTGGACTCTAAAGAACCCGCTCCATGGGTTAGACATCTCCATAACAAGAATGACATTCTTGGAGATATGAATGAGGGTGTTAGGACTAGGCGTCAAATAGCTAATCAAATTAGCTATACTTGTTACACCTCTCAAATTGAACCCAAAAAGGTTGATGAAGCCTTGAATGATGAGTTTTGGGTTCTTGCCATGCAAGAAGAGCTAAACCAATTTGAAAGAAATGAGGTTTGGACTCTAGTTCCTAGACCCAAGGACACTAATGTCATAGGCACCAAATGGGTGTATAGGAACAAGTCGGATGAAAATGGTAACATTGTGCGCAACAAGGCTAGACTAGTGGCACAAGGATACTCTCAAATTGAGGGTATTGACTTTGAGGAGACTTTTGCTCCGGTTGCCTGTCTTGATTCCATAAGGCTTCTTTTATCCATATCATGTGTGCACAAGTTCAAATTGCATCAAATGGATGTTAAGAGTGCCTTCCTCAATGGTTTCTTGCATGAGGAAGTGTTTGTTGAGCAACCCAAGGGGTTTGTGGATCCACACCACCCCAACCATGTCTATCGCCTCAAGAAGGCTTTATATGGGTTGAAACAAGCACCGAGGGCTTGGTATGAGTGCCTCACTCTCTATCTTGTTGACAATGGCTACTCAAGAGCTAGTGTTGACGAGACTTTGTTCATCAAGGGCAACAAAGATGGGCTTTTCATAACTCAAATATATGTTGATGATATTGTTTTTGGCTCCACCAACAAATATAAAGTCCAACAATTTGTTGATGTCATGTCTCATGAGTTTGAGATGAGTCTTGTTGGGGAGCTCAATTACTTCCTAGGCTTGCAAATCAAGCAATTGCATGATGGGATTTTCATCTCCCAAGCTAAGTATGCTAAGAACCTAGTGAAGAAGTTTGGCCTTGAGAATGCGAAACATTGTGACACACCTATGAGCACCACCTTGAAACTAAGCAAGGATGCTAGTGACAAGAATGTGGAACAAAGTCTTTATCGTGGTATGATTGGTAGCTTGCTTTACTTGACCGCAAGTAGGCCTGATATAGCCTTTAGTGTAGGTGTGTATGCTAGGTACCAAGCGGATCCCAAGGAATCCCATCTCTCCTCCGTGAAGAGAATCATTCGATATGTGAATGGGACATCCAACTATAGGATATGGTACTCTTTTGACACTAATGCTAGCTTAGTTGGCTTTAGTGATGCAGATTGGGCAGGAAATTGTGATGATAGGAAGAGTACATCGGGCGGTTGCTTCTTCCTAGGCAACAACTTGGTCTCATGGTTTTGCAAGAAGCAAAATTCCATCTCTCTATCCACAGCTGAAGCGAAATACATAGCCGTCGGGAGTGCTTGCACAAAACTCCTTTGGATGAAGCAAATGCTTGTGGATTATGGCTTTGATCAAGGTATTCTAACCCTTTATTATGATAACATGAGTGCAATTAGCATTTCAAAGAATCCGGTTCAGCACTCTAGGACAAAGCATATAGACATTAGGCATCATTTCATTAGAGAACTAGTTGAAAACAAATGCATTGCACTTGAGCATGTGGGCACTAATGATCAACTAGCGGATTTATTTACAAAGCCCTTAGACTCAACTAGGTTCAAGTCACTTAGTAGGTCTATTGGGATTTGTCATATGCCTTGATGTGTTTTGGTGATTGACCCCTTATGGGGAGCTCAAGCAAAAAGAGCAACCTTGCATGTTAAAATAATCAAAAACTTGATCAACTTTATGCTTCTTTATTAATTGCTTGAGTATTTTTGGTTGTGCTTATATATATTCTTATATAGCCTTTTATTCAATAAGTGTGCCTTGCTTGGTTTGTAATCCATGTCACCTCTATGTTCAAACATGCATTTTTGGATTAGGAGAATTGATTGGGAAGTACATTTGAATGACCTAAAATTTATCTCCATGACATGTGACTTGATTTTGACATGCTAAAATATTATGCATGAATTGTGTGTGCAAATGTAAGGACCTTGTGTCCATGCAATAAATAAGGATGTCTCATCCAATTTAGCTTTGGGTCTTTTCTTAATGGTTGAACAAGACAACAACCAATAAGGATTCTATATCCATTCAATTAATAAGGATTTTATATCCATGTCTTGATTGACCATTAAGGATTGACATGGTTGCTTATGTGTGCTCAAACTTTTAAAAGCTATATCTTGTTTAATTATGGCAAAAGGGTGCAAATTGGTTCGAATTCCTTTGGAACCCTTTTGATGTTCTCTTTGCCAAATACCATTTGCTTGAACTATGATGTTACATGTCTTACATTCAAAGCAACTAAGTCACACATTTTCTTCTTAAAAAATAAAACCTCAATGATTCTCTCTCAATTAATTAAGTTGCATAAAGTTGTTATATATGATTATGCACTTATCTTGCAAATAACTCTCTTTGCTTAAGTGACCCGTTTGGGGAATACTTATTTGCATATCTCATGACAAAAAGGGGGAGTAGTGTGGTTTATTTAAGGGGGTTGCATATTTGATATTTGGAGAGATTGTCCCGTTGAGGGGGAGTAACCTATTTAGGGGGAGCATTTGCATTGCACTTCATTGCATGATTTATTATGTTTGTTAATGCAAACGCTTGTCTTTTATGTTTTCACTTGATCACCTCACATACACTTGTCTTGGAAAGTGTAGTCTCATTGTTTTGTAGGGACGGCTATTCTACAAGAGCTTGAAGATTTGAAGACCTAGCATCTAGGTATCTATTTGTAATGTAGAATATCTTTTGTTGACCTCTAGTTTTTATTCTTTTTTGTGAGGATGATTTGTGATTGGTGGTTTTGTCACGGAATAGCCAAAGGGGGAGATTGTAAGTTCCTTATATTTTGATTGGCTTATTTCATTGACAAACCATATTGGGGATTAATTTTGTAAGGGTAAATTAGGCCCCATTGGGTGTGATCAAGCTTCAAGGACATCATCTCTCTCAAGAGCACTTCAAATGTATATCACATGCTTAATTCTGTTTGAAGAGGTTTTAGTTGCACACACTCACATTCTATGCATTTGTATTGACATGCATGTATGGTTGCACACACACACTTCTTGCATTTTGGAGTTGATAGGTTGCACAATAGGTTAGGCGACATGCAAGGCCACTTGTGCATGTCGCCTGACATGTCGCCATAGACTTAGGTTTTTCCCACAGTGTGTTAGGCGACATGCAAGACCACTTGTGCATGTCGCCTCTAATGTCGCCTTAGATGTGTATATTTCCTCCAGTGTGTAAGGCGACTTCATAGGCGACTTGGGGATGTCGCCTTACATGTCGCCTCTGACATCTTGATTTTTCCACAATGTGTAAGGCGACTTCAAAGGCGACTTGGGGATGTCGCCTTACATGTCACCTCTGACATCTTGATTTTTCCACAATGTGTAAGGCGACTTCATAGGCGACTTGGGAATGCCGCCTTACATGTCGCATCTGGCAACGTGTTTTCTTTCCAGTGTGTTAGGTGACTTACAAGGCGACTTGGTCATGTCGCCTTGCATGTCGCCTCTTTCACCCGAACTGGGCATTTCGGGTATTTCACACCAACTCCTTTTCGGTCCTTATAAATACATCTTCTTCTCCATCATTTTGACCTAGAGCTCTGAAAATATATCCCTAAGTGAGAGAGAGTAAATCCAAGAGAGAGAGC
The DNA here is from genome assembly GCA_033220585.1 of Dipteronia sinensis. NCBI lineage: Eukaryota > Viridiplantae > Streptophyta > Magnoliopsida > Sapindales > Sapindaceae > Dipteronia > Dipteronia sinensis. Next base: position 17,018,203 of record CM065643.1, on the reverse strand, counting down.
TCCAAGAAGTCTTTTTTACTCAACCAAACTCATACCCATGTGCATCTAAGCTCCTTTCTTGCATCTATTCTTCATGGGTCTTCATGGTCTTCTTGACTAGGTAAACAAACAAGTCTTAGAACTTCCTTTTCATCTCTATATTCTTGTTTACCTAGGGTTAGCAATTATTTGTTAATTAATTGCATGTTTATTTGGTTTAGCATGATTTGAGTATGTTTGTGATTATGTTTGTTGGTTGAGATTGTATGTTCATTGATAGCTAGCATTTAGGACGATTTTACCCTTCTAGCTAAATCTTTATGCATTTGCATTTAGATATTGATATCTAGGATTTGCACTCATTGACATCTTTGAATCCCTAGATAAGCATTTAGTGTTGCCTAGCATTAATTGCAAGTTAGAATATTTTTACATATTCACATAGGTTGTTTAACCTTTTCATTGATTGTTAAGCTTTGTGACTAAGTGGATTAATGCACAAGCTTGTGGTCTAGAATCACTATTAAAGGCCCGTTGGGTAGAGTGAAAGGGTTAGTGACCAAGTAGGTGTGACTTGAGGTCAACCTAGGTTGTAAACTTTTATTCAAATAGTGGATTTGAGGACTGTATGTGGCTAGAAGGATAGCCCGTGAGTTTTACCCAGTTGGAGGGTTTCTCACGTAAATCAATCCTTGTGTTTTTATTGTTTTCCGCTTGTTTATGTTGGATTGGTCGAATGCTAATATGGGGTAGGACTATTAAAATTGATTAAGTCAAAAAGTTGGTAGTAAATCAACTAAAACCTATTCACCCCCACCCCCCCCCCCCTCTAGGTTAGTAGACACACACTATATAGTATTTTCACCCTGGATCGGATTAATCCATCCAGGAGGATCTCCCCAAGACCAGGAAAAGCCACATGGCATTCATGTTGCCCTGGCCGGGCACCACCCCCCGCTAGGAAAGATCCGATACGTAAGAGCATAGTCGCCCGACGGATCAAACCTTGGCCGGACACCACCCCTCGCTAAGAAGGATCTGGATAGTAAGAGCATAGTTGCCAGCCAGATCAAGGCCTTGGCCGGGTACCACCCCCCACTAAGAAAGACCAGGTGCTAACGTGGCCTTAGTCGCCTACCTGGATCTTGCTGCCAGTATATATTTGCCATTGTTTTCGCCAAAGTACTAAGATTCCTGCAAACAGGAATGCGAGGTATCTGAATATGATCTCCTTATTTTCGCCAATGATCGCCTCAAGACCAGAAAGGACCGTATGGCCTTCCTGCTGCCCCGGCTGGGAGCCACCCCCCGCCAGGAAGAGTCTGGTTAGTAAGGGCGTAGTCGCCTGCCAGATAAAGGCCTTAGCCGTGTACTACCCCCCGCTAAGAGAGACCTGGTGCTAACATGGCCATAGCCGCCTACCAGGATCTCGTTGCCAACACATTCTCCATCATGTTCACCACGGTACCAAGATTTCTAGAGCAAGAATGCGAGGTACCGAGATTCGCCAAATTTGTTCTCCAAGGCACCAAAGCTCCTACAAACGAAAACGTGAGGTGCCCAATTTCGCCAGAATATCCACCTAGGGACCTAACTTCCTTGAAACAGGAAAGCTAGGTATCCGATTATTCGACAAGGTACTAAAATCCTTGCAAAGAAGAAATGCAGGGTATCCAGACTCACCAGGTTCGTTTGCCATATTACCGAGGTTCCTAGAATGGGAATGCAATGTACTTAAATTGCGAGATTGTACACCAGTACACTGACCATCATCAAGGAACCAAGATTCCTGGAACAGGAGTATGAGGTGCCCAGTTCTTACAGATTTTTTCCACCAAAGTTCCAAGAACCCTAGAAAGTATAAAGATCTCTAGTACCCAGATTATCTTCGGCTAAATTTTTGTAAGGTTATCAAAGGGCCCCGAGATTCTTTGACTAGGTACTATAGTACCAGTCACTCGCCGTTTCTCTATACACTCTTTCTTATCAGGTTCCTTGCACTACCAAGTACTGATTATGTCAGGTTTATGCTGGGGAATAATGCTCGAATTTACACTACAATCAGAAAGTGTGCGACAGAATTCAGTCAACAGATATGAATGGAAAGGGATTTCTCCTTTCATTGATCAAATCAGGACCTAATAGAGGATGGACCGCCGAATCTACACTAAATCAGGACTCATCCAAGGACAAGCATTTATGGAATCAAGACTACGTCGAAGATCCTACTTCAGATTTAAGCAAGTTTCAACCTAGGGTGTAATAAACTACACACGCATGAAGTCAAGGAAAATAAAAAATTCTCATTTCTCAAACTGGGGAGCCCATCCCCCGATCACGGGCTACAAAAAGATAAAATTATCTGGATACTACTGGGTAAGCGGTCAAGGTGGGTCATGCATCCTCCTGTTCCTGATTGGCCGTCTTCTCTCCATCTCCGCTAGTTAGAGCTTCCCCCTCTACTGCACCATATGGAACCCCGCCTGCTTCCTGGGCACCTACAGCAACCAGAAGCTCCATTTGAGATAGATTTCCCCGAAGCTCCCCTACTGCTGCTCGATCAAAATCTCCTCCAACTTCCTTGATCAGAGTAGCCTGACCTTCCTTTACCTGGGCAGGGTCAGAAGATGAGATAGGCAGAGCATATTCTTCATCGTCAGTAGCAGGCCGATCCCCTATCTCCTTGATAGATTCTGATGGAGGAGCAGAAGAGGCAGGAACCCCTCCTCCAGCCTGAGCCATACCAGCCTCAGGATCCTTCAAACTGGGAGCTGCTCCAGCATTGCTTGGTGGAAGAAGGGAGATAGAGCTCTGGTCTGCACCTCCTACCACTCCACTGTCTCCAGTAACCTAGGAAGGTCCGGCCACATCAAAGGGCGCTGCCCCAGAAAGTTCAGTAGCCTTCACCATGATCTCCTTCCGGTTCCACCCTGCAATAACACTGTGGTCAAACGGAGGAGGGAAGGCTAAAGCCACTTGATAGCTTGCGAAGAAATAACCATCCCCAAAGGCAGTGTCCACTTGAGCATCCAGATTGGCCACACTGTCACGAAAGAATTGAACCTCTTTCTCCAGCTCCATTATCCTTCCCTTTGCGATCTCCCTCTCCTCCATACGGCGGAGGGACCTGAGCCTCTCGGTATCTAAAGCGAACTGCATCCGCTCCCTATCGACTTTTGCTTCGTCTGCTTCCTTTTTTGAATTGTTCAGAGACTAGTTCAAAGCTACCATGCCTCTGGCAGCCTTAACAAGATCCTCCTTGAACTTCTCCAACTCGGTGATAGCACCTTTAGATTGCTCCAAGAGGGAGCCGACCTGCTGGCTTAACGCCACATTGAACTTGAAAGCCTACCAAGAATAAAGCACTTGTCATGATATTTTCAACCTTATACCTGGATAGAAGACTAAAGTAAGACAACTTACCTCGGCCAGAAGGGCAGATCCCCTTCTAGTTAGAAGCTCAGTGGGCATGGCGGCCATGACGTCTAGACTCCCACCTGGGCAGGAAGCGACAAAGCGAGCCAAGACTTCGTCCTGACTGTTATCCTCTGACCTCGATCGCGGTTTATCTCGAGGTACCACCCGCTTAACCGCAGTAAGACCAGAACTCTTCTCGACCAGGTCATAGCTGTCGGTTGCCATAACGGGGGAGGCCAAAGGAGCTGAAGCACCAGCATCAGTAGTAGCTACAACATTGACTATTTTGATGGGTGACATGTCTTGCACCCGACGAGCAGCACCTCGGTACCTCCACACTCTGGTTGTAAAAGCCTCAAGCGTCCTAGCCTAGGTAGGAATGAGGAGAGTCGGTGATCCTGATACCCTAAACGGGGTCCTACCCGATCCAGCAGATATGCCAACCCCTGCATCGAAATCAGAACTAGCAGGAAGCCCGATGCAAACACTGCTAAAACTGCATCGAAAGCATCCGAGGTAGGATTCTTCAGATTGACATGAATTGGGGCCATGATAGCCTTCAAGATTTTCTCCGACTCAGCTGAGAGTTTGCTCTTCTCCAACGCGAGCTTCCCACTAAAACAAGTAAGAACGTTGAATTCAGTTCCTCCGATATGAACCGAGCTGCCCCATTCACCTTTGATGACGACCCATTCCTCCCTCCAGGAGGTATCCTTCTTCGTGGCCCCTGGTACCGCGAATTCAAATTATTCTTGGCTCGAGCATAAAATTACCCCTTTAGACCGGGAGAATTGGCAGCAATCTGGAACACGTATCCGAGCTCGTTAGGCCTTGGTTCACGATCGACATTATCTCTCTAGCACTATTCTCTCCACAGTACCAAGCACCCTACCAGGTGCCTCCAGAACCCTGGTGTTAGTTGAACGGGAGCGAGCTATAAGGAATGTACCGCCCTAAGCAATGTAGGGTGGAGAGGTAGTCTGACTGCAGTATCGAAAGCTACCGTGTGAATCAAAAGCTCGCCAAGATTGAGAGTATACATATCATACCCATGCGGGGGTATGGAGATCGTAATATCCTTAGGGATCCTCAAATCTTTCCGAAGATGCCTAATAGTGTCGTTGTTGCTGGCAGAATCGGGGATACACCGATATTCGTAAGGAAGGGTCAGCACCCTCCCCACAGTATCCGTGACTTCACCGGTACGATCTCCACTGGCTTTGATAGCTCCCGATTCTCCACTCGATTCCCGGTCTACATCAACCAGAGCACTAAGGTCGTTTGTGAAACCCATCCCGATTGAGACATTCCTATTTGACCAACGGCATTGTAGAAGAGGGACATCGTCCCCATTGTCATCATCCACATGGATCATTTTCCTATGGGCAAGGTTCCCGCTGGTAGACACGTCACCGGTGAAGAATTGTTCGATACTGTCATTATCAGAAGAAGACATTATATCCAAACAAAAGCAAGAACTTCTTTGAAATAGAAGAAATTAGGAATGAAGGATGAAGAGAAAGAAGACTAGAGTTAGCACAGGTGTGAAAAGTTTGAGAAGTTGCTTAAAAAAAGAGTGAGTAGGCCATGGAGAAGCAATGTTTAAATAGGAATGGAAGCGGTTACTTGTAACGGGCAAAGAAGGTCATCAATGTCGCGGGATAATCGGTGACTTGGGGAAAACAGTTTCAAGAAACTCACGCCTCCGGGATATTTCCTATTTTGAATTAGGCCTACCCCAATCGGCCACGTGGAAGGCCTCTTTAAGTCAGCGTGCAAGAGGAAGATTCCATTCCACGAGACGTTTATAGAAAATTCTCCATGTGTACTAAATCCTGATTCCAACCCCAACCTGATACCAGTGTTCAAGTCAGGGGGGACTTCTGTTAACAGAGTTTTTTGGCAAGGGTCCAAAGGAGATTTTTCCACCAAGTATCTACCGGGTAGGGACCAATCCCAACTCCCAGGTACCTAGCAGGGATGGTACCACTACCCTGACAAAAGTAACACCTGGTGAGACCAAGATCTCGACTACCTATCTACCCAGATGAAGCACCAGAAATATTCAACCAGGAAGAGCCGGAACCTCACTGAACGTCCATGCTGACAACTGATGGGAGGGGTATCTCGATATCACACTTCCAGTACCTCGTAGGTACCTGATACTCCTTTCTGGTATCCCGGTACCACGCCGTGCACCCGATATCCCAAGGCATTTCCACATTAACCTAGAAGCCAATCGAGACAGGCATCCTACCTGCCCAGCAGAACCAACATCACTACAAGGTCGCCATTACAAGTAAAACAAGTGCCACGACAACAATTCGGACCAGCATGTCAGTACACCACGCCGTGAGATCGGTATTCTCCTCTAAGTAACGCCAGCAGAAAGAGTTGACTCCCTCACCATTTAAAGTGCCATAAATGATACCAAACAGTCAACCGAATCAAAGTTTCGATACGACAGTGATTAACGGGATCAAATCCTACGCCTTCAGCCCCATTCAATGCCTAAAAAAGGACTCAAAATAACCCTCATAAATGTGACCAGATTCCAGGGAATATTGGAGACCTATATATAAGGCCTTGAAGGACAAAGATGTAGGAAAAAACACGCAGTGGAAGCGAAAAATTGGGTTTGTATATTTTAAAAAATTTCCTTATAAAAGAAAGAACCTTAACCCTTGATTAGTTAACATATAGTAAAAGTATCGTACCCTTTTCACGTTACGATTGACTTTGCATCGATTTGAATCCGCTTGCTTCGAATTGAATCCGCAAGATCTTCCAATCCAATCACGAACACGAATCACCTAGGAGTGTGGGCTCCCTTTTATTTTAATTGTAAACCTGATGATGGAAAAACAAACCATTTTCTTTTTGTTAGTCACAATAATCCTCCTGGAGAAAAACAAAGAACCCTTGGTAACTTTTGAATTCTCAATCTATTAATCGAAAACTCGCGTGAACCTTGATTCGATCTTGTGCACAAAGCTTTTTGATGTAAAAGCTACTAGTACACTAGCCGAGATGGTGGTGCAGGTAACTGGTGAGATCCCAGTTGGACCTAAAAGTGAGGTTCAGACCGTAGGAGCTAGAGAGAAAGGGGCGAACCAGGAGCAGGAGGATGCATGACCAAGCTTGATCCTTTATTCAGTCAACTTTACTTTTTTCTAGTTTTGTAACCCGTGATCGGGGAATGGGCTCCCCAGTTTTAGTAACAAAAATATTTCTTTCTTTTCTTTAGCTCCATGCGTGTGTAGTTTACTGATCCCATGGTTGAATTCTGCCTTGATCTAAAGAAAAGTCCCCAATGTAAACTTGATTTAACAAATTTCTGATAACAGAGGGGGCTCTGAAATTTGGCTAGATTAAAAGTATAGCACAACTTGTAACCGATACAAAGATCTCCTGGGACTTAGCAGTTGGTCTCACTTGGGGGAGAAGACTAGGTACTAGGCATTCCGATTTTGGGAATCTTGGTACTTAGGCGAGATTGTAGTTGGACTCAGGGTATCGGGCATTCTTGTTCGGAGAATCCCGGTACCAAGGTATGGATTTGGTGATACATCTTCTATTGAACCACGATCTAAAACATTCTTATTCTTTTTCTCCCTTGGCCGAATTCTATGAGTTGGAGAAGTTTTTTTTTATTCAAAATCAAGAGAATAAAAATTCTTTTACTAAAAAAAAACTTTTTTTTTCTTGAACTCCTAGGGTTAATTCCCAATTTAATTATATATATATATATAGGTGATGGCCTAATCCTCACCCAAGTAGGATTTCTACCTTGTAGTCAAATCCTTACACTAGTTGGATTTCTACCTTGTAGTCTGTTAATAGCCAAATTTGGCTAGGAACCAAAGGGAAATTTTCCACCCTCCTAGTTTGATTCCAGGCCCGAGGTTATCCACCAGGGGACCATGGTTCCCGAAGAAGAGTTACGATACCACCCCACAGAAATAAAGGCGAGCTCCATAAACACCCGGAATAGAGCCCGGCGCGATAAGTTCGAGCCGCGTCACCAAAGCAGAAATCGAGAAGCTCCCCGAGGTCAAGACTGACTCAAGCTCCCCGAGGTCGAGACTACCTCGCAACCTCTCTGGAAGCTCGCCAAAACCCCGTTGCTACAGAAGAATGTCCGCAGGGGGGCCGTATCAAGCTCCAAGAGATCAAGGGAGGTCAGACCAAGCTCCTGGCTAGACTAAGCTCCTGAATACCGAAGCCGGGACACTGATCTACCTCGCTATACGAGACAATACATACCATATTCAACGACCTCTATGAGGAATCACGCTGTGAAGATATGAAGATACACTAGATCATATCTGGAAACATTACATAGGTGTAGAACAAGTAATAGAGTCTAAAGAGGAAACAAACTGATCTCCACCAAGATATTCTCAACTCGATTATTAACACAAAGGCAATGATGTTTAAATGAGAAATCCAGTCCAATAAGTAGGGAAGAGATTGAGAAAATCAAGGGGAGAATCACAAATTTAACCTACCAAAACTATGTATAAATAGGAGGAAAAAAGGAACCTCCAGGGAGAAAAGAAAAAAGACTACTTTTCAACAAGCATACGACAACCACCCTACTACACCCTAGAGAAATGGAGAGCATTTGAGAGATATTTATACATGAGATATCATCGATAATAAAATCATCTTTATTCTCTTTCGATTGTACCAATATTAGCATTTTAAATTATCATCTGAACAAGCTTGGTAGAAAGTATATCAGACCCTGGCCACCACCTCCGTGGTAGTGGTCTCGAGGGTGTTAATTGTGATTTCTCACCCCGAGCAAATTTTCAGTTAACACTTTCTGGCGCCGTCTGTGGGAAACACCCACACCTAGCTAATTAAATCAACAGTTTATATTTTAGCTATTTTACAGGAATCATGAGGCTACACTCCTCCCAAGGACAGCCTGTGGCTTCGGAACAACCTTCAGCTACCCCAACGCGAAAAGCCCCAATGAGGGGGAAGAAACCTGGACACCACTGTCAAGTTCCAGTCCAAACAACTAATGTACGGTCTTCTGGGCCACCTATGATAAGCAAGGCCGCGCTCGATCAACAAGCGGCGACCTTCGTGGAAAACGTTAGCCTCTGCTTGCTTGCAGAAGGCATCGCAGTCCAGCCGACCAATCCAAATGGTCAGGGAGAACCGAGCAGGCCCGGAACCAGGCAGCCTGCCTTTGATAGCTTTTTCATCTCTCATAGTCTTTTGACCTTATGATTATTTACTTTTGACAATTATAATAATTAAACTATAAATGCCATAAGATTTGTTAAACTAGAAATCACTTTATTAATATGGAAAGATTGTCAAATGCATCATTACACTCTTGCTATTGAGCATAATCCTAACAATCTCCCACTTGCGCTATAGCAAGCGTGTCATATCCCTCATTCCAATGTTCTCTAGGTGCTCATCAAAACTCTTTTGTGGTAGAGCCTTTGTGAAGGGATCCGCTAGATTTTCTACTGATGCGATCTTGGTGATCGTCACGTCACCCCCATGCACAATTTCCCTCAAAAGGTGATACTTCCTTTCAATGTGTTTCCCTCTTTTATGACTTCTTGGTTCTCTCGAATTAGCCACTGCTCCACTGTTGTCACAGTAGATAATGATCTGCTTATTCGTATTAGGAACCACTTCTTAGTCAATTAAGAATTGGCGGAGCCAGACAGCTTCTTTAACAGCTTCGTATGCGACAACATACTCAGCTTCAATGGTGGAATCAGCAATACATGATTGCTTGATACTCCTCCATATGACTGTCCCTCCTCCAAGAGTAAACACAGATCCTAATGTGGATCTCCTGGAGTCAGAATTCGATTGGAAATCAGAATCTATATACAAAATGAGAATTAAATCCCCTCTAGAGTATACCAGCATATGATCTCTCGTTCTCCTGAGATATTTGAAAATCTGCTTGACTGTCGTCCAGTGATCAGAACCAGGTTTTGATTGAAACTTGCTAACTATTCCAACAGCAAAACAAATATCTTGTCTAGTGCAGAGCATTGCATACATAAGACTTCCAACTGCTAAGGCATATGGAACCGTACTCATGAATTGCTTTTCATGCTCATTCTTAGGAACTTGTTCCTTAGAAAGTTTGATTCCATGTCTGAAAGGTAACATACCTTTCTTGGAATCTTGCATGCAGAACCTAGACAAGATTTTATCTATATACGAAGCTTGGGATAATGCAATCTTTCTATTCTTTCTATCCCTTATTACTTGGATACCAAGAATATAACTTGCTTCTCCTAAGTCCTTCATATCAAATTGTTTTGCTAACCATTCTATTACTGATGTCAATACACCTACATCATTTCTGATGAGTAGTATATCATCAACGTAAAGAACTAGGAAAACCAACTTGTCGCCTTTAATCCATTTGTATACACAGGGTTCTTCAAGGTTTTGAATAAATCAAAAACTTTTCACAGCTTGATCGAACCTTATGTTCCAGGATCTGGATGCTTGCTTAAGTCCATATATGGATCGTTGCAACTTGCATACCCTTTCCTCTTGACCTTTTTCAATGAATCCTTCTGGTTGCATCATATAGATGCTTTCGTCAAGACTTCCATTAAGGAAAGTAGTCTTGACGTCCATTTGCCAAATCTCTAAGTCTAGAGATGCCACAATGGATAAGAGTCCTAATGGATTTAAGCATGGCAAGAGGAGAGAAGGTTTCCTCATAATCGATACCTTCATTTTGTGTGTAACCTTTAGCTACCAATCTAGCTTTAAATGTTTCCACCTTTCCATCCATTCCTTTTTTCCTCTTGTATACCCACTTGTACCCAACGGGTTTTATCCCTTTAAGCAAGTCTACAAGAGACCAGACTTTGTTTGAGTACATAGACTCAATTTCAGATTGCATTGCCTTTGCCAATGGCGACAATCAACATCCTCCATAGCTTCCTTGCATGTATAGGGATCATCGTCGTCCAGGAGATTCTCCACTGATTCCCCAAGACCGATGTATCTCTCGGGTTGTATACTAACCCTCCCATTACGATGAGGAATGGTAGGTTGTTGATCTTGTGATGGTGCAGAATTTACAATTGGGCTAGGTTGTGAAACCTCTTGTGGAATTGTATCTCCTGAAAGCTCATTCAGGATAATTCTACTCTTAGGCACAAAATCATTCATATAGTTCTTTTCCAGAAATTAAGCATTTATCGAAACAAATACTTTAAGATCCGAAGGACTATAGAAATAATATCCTTTAGTTCCTTTTGGATACCCCACAAGTATACATGTTTTTAAACGGGACTCCATCTTTTCTGTCTTTCCTTTTAACAAGTGCGCATGACATCCAAATTTCCTTAAGTGTTGTGAACTAGGCTTTCTTCCAGTCCACAACTCATGCGGTGTTTGAGGAACCGACTTGGATGGTACATCGTTTAGAATGTACATAGCAGTTTGTAAAGCCTGTCCCCAAAAAGAAATAGGAAGTGTTGAATAACTCAACATAGACCTAACCATGTCCAAAAGAGTCTTATTTCTCCTTTCTACCACCCCATTTTGTTGAGGTGTACCTAGCGCAGAAAGCTGAGAAATAATCCCATTATCAATAATATATTGCTGAAACTCACCAGATAGATATTCTCCACCACGATCAGATCTCAAGATTTTTATGTGTTTCTCAAACTGATTTTCTATTTCAGCTTTAAATACTTTGAACATGTCAAAAATAACCGACTTATGTCTCATGAGATACACATAGCCAAATCTCAAGTAATCATCCGTGAAAGTGATGAAGTACTCATATCCACCTCTAGCTTGAATGTTCATAGGACCACACACATCAGTGTATATTAATCCTAAACATTCAGTGGCTCTAGTGCCTTTGGTCATAAACGACCTTTTGGTCATCTTACCTTCCAGACAAGATTCACAAGTTGGTAGATCATCAACCTTTAAGTCACTTAAAGGTCCATCACTAACCAATCTTTTAATCCTATCAAGGTTACTATGACCTAGGTGCAAATGTCATAGGTAAGTTTCATCTTTTGATAATTTTATTCTTTTATGATTAGGTTCCGTTGATTCTGTGTCTAACAAGTGATAGATATTTCTATGCAAATTGAATAAGCCGTTTTCCGATGTACCCTAGCAAACAAATTTGTCATTCTTACTAATAATAAATGTTTTATTAAAAGTAACCGTATATCCAAATTTATTTAAACAAGAAACTGAAATTAAATTTCTCTTGAATTGAGGTACATAATAAACGTCTAAGAAATCTAAATGCCTACTAGAAGCAAAAATAATTCTAATATCTCCCACTGCATTGGCAGACATTAACGCTCTGTTGCCTAAACGCATTTTGAATTCATTCTCATTCAGTCTATTCCTTTCCTGGAACCCCTTCTTGGTAAACCCAAGTTGCCTCTCTTCTATTGTTTCTTGACCTTTTTACGGGTCTTTAACAATAGCAACTTTACCAACCATTTGAATCTCTTGACCCTTGCTTTTCACAAGGATCTTCTCGGTGCTTTGAACATCTTGCATCAGGCACTACAAGGTGTATTCCTTATTGTTCAAGATGTAGTTCAAATTGCACTGATCAAAGGAATCTGACAGTGAGTTGACAATCATGTTAATTTTCGTCTCACCATCTATATCAGCACCATTGAGTTCAGCAATGTTGAGATGTGCTGTGACTTTCTTCATATGATCTTTCACAGCCTGTCTAGGTTTCATCCTAAGATTCATGAAAGCAGACACTGCCTCTCTCTTAGTCGACCTAGACCGCATAGCAGGCATCTCTTCTAGAGACATTATTATATCAGCAGCAGTACTCATTCCTTCATGTTGCTGTTGCAACACGTCGGAGATGGAGGTCATAATGTAACATTTAGCCATCTCATATGAGGTCTCCCACTGCTTATACTCAACACTTTGTTGATAAGTAGATTCATTAGTGTGAGTAAGTGGTTTAGGGGTAGACAAAACGACCTTATACTTTTCAGATTGCAACAACAACCCAATTTTCCTTTTCCATGTGACATAATTATCACCAGTTAAAGTATTATCTTTTAGGATGTTGATTGAAGATGAGATCATGATTTCATAATAAAACAAAAATTATATAAGTAAACAATCATGATAAAGCACTTTCGAATATTTATCTTGAATTAAATAAAATAATTCAATCTTAAAATTCAACGGTGATCCAACATTCATAACTGTCACGCCTCCTTTGGGAGTTCGCACCATTTATTAGTTGGACTAGGTCTCACCTAATTGTTAACAAAACAACCAACGTTTTCAATTTAGCCTTGCAATTTATATTGACAAGAACTCTTGGCAGGATATCAATAAAACCATATTGAGTGTGTTACCAAGATATCGACCTTCAATATATTCCTTCACGAAAATCCCTCCTTTGATAGTAGATATCGTTTGAGTTAATTGTCTAGTCTATCCTTGTAAGGAAGTATCTTGCTAAATTCCATTAATGGATACCCTTTAGGGGGTTATCACACAAAACATAAAGCTCAACTTATCTTGGAGGCCATAGATGTTCAAAACACCCTCTCCCACTCAATTATTTAAGGCGTGTGATAGAATTGTATAGAATGATTTACCAAGTTATCTATATGCCAATTAGATACCTAAACCATTCAATGCATATTCATACCAAAAGAGATAAATGAGTGGCACTCCTATTCTATATGACATGTTATCAAACAATGATAAACATTGTAATATTTACAAAAAATAAATAGCCACAATTTTAGTCCATCCTAGAAAAGCAAGAAAATTACATTTGTTTGAAATACAAGAAAACCATAACTTGGCGATCAAGTCATCAAGCGGCAGTCCGTCAATACTCTTGCGCACCAAAATCCATATGCTGCTACCCATGCGCAGCACCACGCACGCGCCCGAAGGCTTGCACGGCTGCCTTGGTGCGCACGGGATGCCGCGGCCTTTCTCCGATGCTTCTTTTTCTGCTCTCAATTCTTCAATTCTTAGAATCTTCGAAAATCGAATATATTACAACGGTTTTGTTTATTACAACAATAAAATAGTAATAAAAAAAAACTTAGCAACTATCAAGAAGGAAATTATGGCGATGTTAGACCACCCTTCTTGTTACAACTCCAAACATAAATTACAGTGAAATTCTAGGACCAAAATCAAGCAATAACAAATCATATTATAAAAAACATATATATCCATACATTTCGATGTAATTATATATGTGAATACCTAGAGTGTTATCTCTTTCTAAAACATGCATATTTACAATAAAAAAGAAATAGATTCACGTATGTATACATCAATTAATCAAGGGTACAACTGGGCTCTGATACCAATTATAGGAAAAAACACGTTGCGGAAGCAAAAAATTGGGTTTGTATATTTTAAAAAATTTCCTTTTAAAAGAAAGAACCTTAACCCTTGATTAATTATCATATAGTAAAATTATCGTACCTTTTTCATGTGACTATTGACTTTGCGTCGATTTGAATCCGCCTGCTTCGAATTGAATCAGCAAGATCTTCCAATCCAATCATGAACATGAATCACCTAGGAGTGTGAGCTCTCTTTTCTTTGAATTGTAAACCTGAGGATGGAAAAACAAACATTTTTCTTTTTGTTAGTCACAAAAATTCTCCTGGAGAAAAACAAAGAACGCTATCAACATTAGTAGTCAAATGTTAGTCACAAACCTTTTTCTACCTTGTAGTCAAATCCTCACACAAGTAGGATTACTTTTTCACCAAGTATCCTATCAACATAGAGTTTTAACCCTATCCAACTCATTAGTATATCATCCAATAAATAAATTATTGAATTTTAAAATTGTGACTATATCAAAAACTTCCTAATTTGACTAGATAAATTAAATACTTTTATTTATCTACTTATCAAATATAGTATTTGATATTTATCATACAATCAACAATAGTATAACACTAGGAATCCTTCTCCTAGTTAGAAAAAGATTTTAACTTTTAATCAAACAATTAATTAATTAATAAATTAAATAATTTCCATTTGATTAATAAAATAAAATAAAACAATATATTAGACTAATTAATTTAGCCTTGCCGCCTAAGTAAATACTTGTGCAATATATTATTTTTCCATTTTATTAAATCCATTGGACTTTAATAAAAAGTCCACATGTGAACTAGACATATTCTTACTATAAAAGAAACAAGTCCACATGCCTTAAATTTAATACATGAATATAATCTAGTAGCCCATTTAATTAAAATGTGCAAATTATATTCTTAATGTATTAATGGAATGCTAAACGCACCCCATTAAGGCCACCCTAGGATTCCTACATCCTTGGCCGCCCATTCCAAGCCTTTTTGAAGAGTTACCCCGTGTCTTGATCACACATGACCACACCTCTCCAAAACTTTTGGTTTCCGAAATCCAAAAACAATTCTAGATGGACCCAGAAATTGGTCAGGTAGAATATATCAAGTGATCCATGCAAGTTCGTGCAGATTGGGGATCTTGGTGGCCTATCTAGTTTAAGCTTCAATAGACATAACCTAATCACAATCAACAAATGATTCACTTAGGTCCAATCTATTAATATTAGCTCATTCCACTAAAGAGATAAAATTGAACTCTTAGATAAAGATAGAATAAGATAATATTTCTCATTCGTACCCTAGACAATCTTAATGGAGATAGTGTATCCTCGCGAAGAATACCGGTAATCGCCAAGAGCTCATAGACTGCCTATAGCTCTCCAAGTTACCATATTTACCCATATGACCACATTTTGAACTTGGATATTTTGACTTGTCCAGAAGCCATATTTCAGTAGACACTATTGAAAACTTAACGTTAAGATTTAATATCCAATACCTCAAAACATCCATATGATGATATTCTACTCTCATTTAATAAATGGAGCCACTATGTCCATATCTATAAATGAAGTCCTCTATCGATTAACAAATGAATACCACCAAACTATCGAGGATAGACTATGCTATATAATCGTACTCATTGATAGCTCAAATGATAACACTTGCAACCATAAGTCCATCATTTATCTCAGGATTGAGATAGACTCTTCGATTGTCTTCAAGTGAAAACTTTTATTCATTGACGGTTCTGGATAAAGTATTTCACTGTGAACCTACTCAATGCACCTAGTGCACTAGATTCTTTTGCCCAAAGACACTACACTTTGATGATTTCAAACTCATCATAACACATTTGATCCCACTCAAATGCTAGCAAAAGAATCTACAACTTTAACAACGTAAAGGCGCCCAACCTTTATCTTAAGTTGTGAACATTGTTCAAGACTAACTAAATAATTGTGTCTATCTCATACATATCCAGATGTACGAACAATTCTTCATCTCTCATAGTCTTTTGACCTTATGCTTATTTAATTTTGACAGTTATAATAATTAAACTATAAATGCTATAAGATTTGTTAAACTAGAAATCACTTTATTAATATGAGAAGATTATCAAATAATCATTACACTTGTTAACGAAAAAATTCACTCGGGATGAAAATCTCAGTTAACACCCTCACCCACTACCGGTAGCAGTAGCGAGGTAGGTACCTTCGGTACCGGGGTCCCTTTCTATGATCAGGAGCAAGAGATCAAGTGATGGAGAAAGAACAAAAGGGACCGGGAGATGTAAAAGAACACTGTTTTATTTAATAAATCACTATAACAGGATTACAATAAGTATACATACACTCGTCTCTCTATTTTCACTCTTTTACACAGGATGGAGATGGAGAAAGCGTTTGTGTCGATAAGTGGGTATTTTCCTCCAACGATTGTCAATGGACTCTCACTGACTTCGGGGAATTTTTAGAGATAATTCTCCTGAAGTCTCTCTTGTTATGGCAATTAAGAATCCTTCAAGCAATTGCCTTCCCCTTCTTTGTCTTTCAATACCGTATATGTAGTATTCTCCAAAATCCTCTTGAAATCCGGTTGTCATAATGAAGATCATTGAGAATCCTATTTTAGGCGTTGAAAGGCATTTGAGTGGAGCTGAAGGCGCAGGATTTAATCCCGTTAATCAATGGCGAATTCAAATTCTGATTCGGTTGACCATTGGGTCATTAATGGCGCTTTATTTTGGCGACGGAGTCAACTTTCCTTCTTCGTTGGAGCTTGGTGGCTTTGGAGTGTAAGGCTGGTACCTCATTCTGATGAGCTTGTTCTGCGTCCTGCTGGAAGGGTGCTTGTGTCTTCGTGCTCCCTATCGTATTGCCTAGAAGGTAGGGTACTTGCCTTGGAGGAGCTCCGGATAGGCATACGAAGTACCAGATGGGAGTCAAGGTGACACCAAGGCAAATATCGGGGTAGTACCAAGGTGGTGTCGAGGCAGGTATCGAGGTACCAGACGCCTTGATTGATGTCAAGATCCTTGCATGATGCAAATTATCATCGTACTGGTCTCGAGCCGGTATCAGGAGCTTTAGTATGGCGAGGTACAAGCTTTCGGAGCAAATGTCCTATCTGGATAGACGTATAGTCGAGGCTCCAACCTCGTTGGATATCGGTCCCATCTAGGTGGTTGTACCGATCTCGCTGGCTTTCTGGAGTATCTAGATGAGTCCTCCAGGGTAGGTCCCTATTGTAAAATTCTCCCTTGGTCCCTTGCCAGAAAAACCAGTTAATAACACTCTTGCTATTGAGCATAATCCTAACAAAAGAAAGGGGGATCCCAGACCGTGTATTTTTCACAAAAGAAAAGAGATTCTTATTCCCAGAGTAACTCTATGAGAGCTCTCTGAAGCTAGTGAGAGTATATAGACGATCACTGGATAGTTAATATCCACTTATCGGCATAAAACATAATTCTCCTTCTCCATTTTGTGTTAGAGATAGTAGAGAGAGAGTGTTGTAACCTTTACACAAATGTTTATTCATTAAAACAGTGATGTTCATATCTTATTGGTTCCTTCTTATTAAGTCATAATAATCTCCAGCATAAAGAGGAACCCCGGTACCGAATGTTTCTATCCTGCTACGACCTCCGGGGTAGCAGTCTGGGGTGTTAATTGAAATTTCGCTCCCCGAATAGATTTTTTGGTTAACAGAAAGCAGCCACCTCCGAATGGTTGCGAAAGGTGGAGCCAGTCAGCTCGCGGTACCAAATTCTTGGGGAGAGGCAAGTTGCCAAGGTACCAAGATACCCCTCTTCGACAGATTGGGACCACCACCTCCAATACCGGTCTATGACAGACTCGCTCTAGTGCCCCCGATACCATCAGTCCGCGATAGACTCGGGCCCATGCCCCTGACTCCGGGACAACCTGAAGGATATCAACCTCGATAGGTGAGATCCGCCATCAACCTCCCCCCTAGGGAGCGCCACTACCCGGTTCAACCAGAAGCTGCTTCTTGACGAACTCAACTAGAAGCCGCCAGAGGGCAACCTCGGTCAGCGGTAGGTGGTACTGTTAGAAGCACCCGAGAAGACCTTTCCCATAGAGAGAACCAGGATAAAACTTCAGTAGCATCAGAGAGGTCTGGTAATAGAGATTCTGAACTAGAATCTGGGAATGATGGCAATAAGCGTCTCCGGGACCAGGTTGCCAAAATAGCGAAAGAAATCCAAGAGTTAAAAATGGGCAGGCACCGGTAAAACTGAAAAGACCCCTTGGGAGAGATGAATGCTTCTTTCTCTAGGAGGATCAAGGAGGCAGAACTACCTCCCAAGTTTAAGATGCCAACCAACAAATATTCAGGGACTGAAGATCCCCTAAGCCACCTAGAAATTTTTGTTCATCAGATGGAGGTCCAGAATGCTACCAGGGCCACCATGTGCAGGATATTCCCTACCACGCTAACGAACTATGCCAAGACATGGTTCAGGAAGCTACCAGCAGGGAGCCTTGACTCATTCACCAAGTTGACTACTGACATCTGCGCTCAGTTCCAGAGCATCAAACCTTGCCCCAAGGATCACATCCATCTTCAATACGTGATCCAGGAGCGGGGTGAGTCCCTTAGAGCATATGTGGAGAGATTCCACAAAGAAGTAATTCAGATGAGGGTCTTCGCAGAGAAGGAGACCTTGGCCAATTTTAAAAGAAATTTACGGGCATGCAGGTTATTCAAATCCTTCGCCAAGCATCCGCCAGAAACATACCTGGAGGCTTATGACAGAGCCCTGGAACAGATAGAGATAGACGAGCAGCTCAGAGTCCAGATGGAGCATGACGATACGAGATCTACCAAATGCAAAAAGAAGGAGGCGCCTAAGCCTGCACCAGTTCAGAAGAATCATAACAAACCTCCCAACAAGTCTAAGTATCAGTCGCCACTTTACAAGCCTCCGCGAAATCGGTACCCAGTTAGGCGAACTCCTCCTAGAGCTACGCCTCCTCCTAGAGAAGTAGCATGGATAGATAGGGAAGAAAGGGGGTACACTCATTACACCCCCCTGAACGCATCTCGAGAGACTATCTACCTTGCCATCCGCGACAAGGGACTACTCATAAAGCCTGGCCTAATAAAGGCACCAGCCGATCAGTGAAATCATTATAAGTATTGCGATTTCCACTAGGATGTGGGTCATAACACCTCAGAATGCTACAATTTGTATAACCAGATTGAGGCACTAGTAAGAGAAGGATGCCTAGTAGAATTCCTCCAACAAGTGCGCGATAACATTCACACTGGGAAGGAGGTGCAAGCAGACATTAGAGCAACGGAGGAAAGAAGGAAAGTAAAAGGAAAGGATCTGATGGAGCAAATCCACATAATCAACACCATTAGTGGGGGTCCCACCCTGGCGGGAACCTCCAACAATTCTAGAAAGAACCACGCCAGGAAAGTGCCCAGGATAGATGCAGGCCAAGATGTCTTCAAGGTCACCAGAGAATCATCCCGATCTCATCCTTCAGCATAAATTATCTTTATTGAGGAGGATGTGTACAACACTGTGCAACCCCATAATGACCCCATGGTCGTCACTGTGCAAATAGCTAACAATTTGGTACATCGCGTCCTAATTGACACTGGTAACAGTGTCGACATTCTCTTCAAGGGTGCTTTGGAGCAATTCAACTTAAAGAATCCTTGCTACGAAAGCTGCACCACATCACTGTATGGATTCACTGGGGACTCAATAGTCCCCTACCGGGTCCATGATCCTACGAGTGATAGTAGGGACAACACTGCTCCAGCAAAATCTCATGATAGATTTCGTCATGGTAGAAACCTTTACCTACAACACCATCAGTGGGAGACCTTACTTATCTGCTCTCAAGGGTGTCCTATCAATCTACCATATTGTCCTGAAATTCCCGATAGGGGACAAGGTAGGCGAGGTACGGGGAGACCAGTAAGCAGCACGCAAGTGTTACGCAGTGTCTGCCAACCAGCAGTGCTTGCCAAGCAGTGTGCACAGGTAACTATAGTGCAAGATCAGACCTTACCAGAGGAGGACTTTGAAGATGAGATGGGTGTAGTGGAACCCAAGGTAGGGGTTCCTGAGAAAGAAGATGGGAAAGTAGAAGAAAGAGGACGGGCCATTGGCCATCCTGTAGATAAGATGGAAGAAATATCTATCGGGAAGGACTACCCTGCCAAGGTTGTTAGGATAGGTTTGAAGCTGGAAACAGGAGTGAAGGAGGGTCTGGTGAAGCTCCTATAAGAATACGATGACATCTTTTCCTGGACTCACGAAGAGATACCGGGGATACCAGTTACCTTGGCAGTTTATAGGTTGACTGTAGATCCTCCCTCCAATCCGGTTAAACAGAAGATGAGGCATTTCAACCCAAAAACAAATGCCGCAGTACAAGAGGAGGTAAACAAGCTACTAAAGGCAAAGATTATCAGGGAGTCCTGGTACCCCTAATGGATTGCCAACGTAGTCATGGTGACCAAAGTGAACGGGAAATGGCACATGTGCTTTGATTACACTGATCTCAACTGCGTTTGCCTGAAGGATAGCTTTCCGCTATCGAAAATCTACCAACTGGTAGATTCGACCACGGGTAACAGGCTCCTAAGCTTCATGGACACCTTCTTGGGGTACAACTAGATTATGATGCACCCCGCTGATCAGGATAAAACCAGTTTCATAACCGGGCACGGCCTATATTGTTACAAGGCCATGCCCTTCGGACTCAAGAACGCAGGGGATACCTACCAGCGTCTGGTCAACCGTTTGTTCAAGGAGCTGATAGGAAAGTCAATAGAGGTATACATTGATGACATGATCACGAAGTCCCAGATAGCCGAGCAGTACCAGGATCACCTCTGTCAGACTTTCCAGATAGTCAGATAAAATCAGAAGCGGTTAAACCCACTTAAGTGTGCCTTCGAGGTTGCAACCGGGAAATTCCTCAGGTTTATGGTCCATGAGAGAGGGATTGAAGCAAACCAGGAGAAGATCAAAGCCATCCTGGACCTCGAATCTCCTACCTTGCTCAAACAAGTATAAGGCCTGACTGGACGGATAGTAGCCTTGAACCGTTTCATATCACGATCGACTGATAAGTGCATTCCCTTCTTCAAAGCCATCAAACAAGGGAATATTATGAAGTGGGACCAAAACAGCGAGTTAGCTTTCCAATCATTAAAGAGATATCTTGCTAGCCCACCACTGCTAGCTAACCCGGTACTAGAAGAAGAGTTACAGTTGTACCAAGCTGTGTCTGAGACGACTGTTAGCGGGGCCTTGATAAAAGAATGTGGAGGTGGAATTCAACGGCATGTGTACTATGTGAGCTGTACCCTGACCAAGTCAAAAAAGAATTACACTCTCTTAGAGAAGCTCGTTTTTACATTAATAACCACCGCCCAGAAGCTCCGCCTTTACTTCCTAGCTCATACAATCGATGTGGTCATCGATCAGCCGCTACGCCAATTCCTCCAAATGCCAGACGTATCAGGAAGACTTGTACTATGGGCCCTCGAGCTCACCCAGTTCGACATCAAGTAGAAAGCCAAAACTACTATCAAGGCCCAAGCTTTGGTAGATTTCATGGTAGAATTCAGTACAATGACTAATAGCAATACCACCCCGATCTCGGATCTGACCCCTCAGAAGGAGCAAGAACCTGAAGATTGGACCACCAATCGAGAAACATGGGTCTTATACATAGATGTGGCATCCAATCAAGCAGGAAACGGGGGTGGAATCGTTCTAACCGATTCAGAAAAAGTCGAATGATGTCACTGCTTCAGATTCGATTTTAACACCACCAACAACAAAGCTGAGTATGAAGCTTTGTTAGCAGGAATAAGAACAGCAGTAGAGCTAGGAGCTGATTACCTCTTTGCTAAGTGTAACTCACAACTAGTAGTTAATCAGATAACAAGTATATACCAGGCCAAAGGAGAAAACATGGCAACCTACCTCGAAAAGGTCCAAGAACTTGTATCCCGTTTCAAAGGGTTCAAGATCGAGCAGGTACCCAGGCAGCATAATCATCAAGCCGATGTCCTAGCCAAAATAGTTGCACATAGAGGACAGGGGCTACCAAAAGGGGTACCCCTCCAGATAATCTCTAGACCTAGCATAGCATAAGAAAGAGAAGTCAACCCTGTGGAACGACTTCCATGCTGGATGGATCCCATCGTATATTACCTCCAGGAAGAAAAGCTCTATGAAGATCCTGATCAAGCTCGCAAGATGAAGAGAACCTCAATCTGGTACTGCCTGGTGGAGGGACACCTATATCGAAGAGGAAGATCTCTCCCCTTACTCAGATGTCTACATCTCGATGATGCAAACTGGGCACTCAGAGAAGTACATTCAGAAGACTGTGGGAATCAAACCAGAGGAGAAGCGCTAGCTTACCAGGTGCTGCGCATGGGATTTTACTGGCCAACCTTACACCATGATGCAAGGAAGTTTGTGCAATCATGCGAACCATGTCAAAAAATGGCCAGTTTGCACCATTTGCCTCTAGAACGACTTTCCTCAATTAGCTCACCATATCCATTTGCCTACTGGGGAGTAGACTTAATTGGACCTCTCCCAACCGCCCTTAGTCAATAGAAGCACGCGATTGTGGCCATTGACTATTTCACTAGATGGTTGGAAGCAGAGCCTCTCACTAAGATCACTGAAACAATACAATTGAGTTCAATAAGAAGAATGTAGTCTGCTGATTCGTCACCCCGAAAGTCATTATCACGGATTTGGGAAAATAATTTGATAATGCTAGATTCAGGGACTTCTGCGGGAATTTGGGAATCGAGCTTCGTTTTGCATTAGTAGCACATCCTCAAACTAACGGCCTGGTAGAGGCCACAAACAAGACAATCAAGAGACTCCTGAAGAGGAAGCTCCAAAAGAAGAAGGGTAGGTGGGCAGATGAACTCCCGGAATGTGCTATGGGCATACCGCACCACCTAAAGGACTGTCACTGGAGAAACCCCCTATTCACTAGAAGCTGTCCTCCCCATCGAGCATAAACTCACCTCTTTTTGGGTTCAGCACTTCGACCCAGAGGGGAACAAGGACAAGCTAAGAGCCAGCTTAGACCTCCTGGAGGAAAAATAGGATAGGATAGTAGAGAAGGTAGCAATCTACCAAAGCCGGATTGCCTGGTACTTTAACAGGAAAGTCAGGAACCGAAGCTTCAAGGAAGGGGACTTGGTTCTCAGAAAGGTAACCCAGCATACCCGGAAGAGTTTTGATGGAAACTATCGCCCAATTAGAAATTTCCTTACCTAGTTAAAATGGTAGACAGAAACATGGTCTACAAGTTGGAGGACATGGAAGGATGCCCCATCGACCACACTTGGAATGCAGATCATTTGAGAAGGTTCTACCCATAGAACCTACAATGGAGACCGACCGGAATCAATTTAAATAGGTACTAGTGAATATTAGTGCTCATGAATATTTGTATCGCACCTTCATTCATCAATAAAGAAGATTTTTCTCCATCTACATTTGTCTACATCTATCTACGCTATATCGCCATAATCCGCCATGCTCGCCCGAAGACCAGGATAGCCACATAGCTTTCTGATGCCCTGGACCAAATTGATCCCTCTAGGAGGATCACCATAAAGACCAGGATAGCTACATAGCTTTCTTAATGCTATGGACCAGATTAATCCCTCAAGAAGGATCACCATAAAGACCATGATAGGTACATAGCTTACCTGATGCCCTGGACCAGATTAATCCCTCCAGGAGGATCACCATAAAGACAAGGATAGCTACATAGCTTTCCTGATGCCCTTGACCGGATTAATCCCCCTAGGAGGATCACGATAAAGACCAGGATAACTATATAGCTTTCTTGATGCCTTGGACAGGATTAATCCCTCCAGAAGGATCACCATAAAGACCAAGATAGCAACATAGCTTTCTTGATGCCCTAAACTGGATTAATCCCCCTAGCAGGATCACCATAAATACCAGGATAACTATATAGCTTTCTTGATGCCCTGGACTGGATTAATCCCTTCAAGATGATCTCCTCGAAACTAAGACAAGCCATATGGCACTCCTGATGCCCTGGCAGGGCACCACCCCCGGCTAGGAAGGATCCGGTAAGTAAGAACATAGTTGCCCAACAGATCAAACGTCAGCCGGGCACCACCCCCCGTCGAGGAAGATCTGGTGCTAAAGTGGCCTTAGTTGCCTACCAGGATCTTGTTGCCAGTATGTTCACCTTATTTTCGCCAATGTGCATCGGTTCCTAAAAATAGGAAGGCTAGGCACCACTATATTCTCCAAAGTACCGAAGTTCCTAGAACAGGAATGCAAGGTACTCATATTCTACAATGCATTCGTCTCTTTTCGCCAAGGTACTGAGGTTCCTAGAATATGAATGCAAGGTACCGAGATCAAGGCTTTGGTCGAGTACCACCCCCTGCCAAGAAAGACCTGGTGCTAAAGTGGCTTTAGTTGCCTACCAGGATCTTGTTGCCAATATGTTCGCCATTGTTTTCGCCAAAGTACCAAGATTCTTAAAACAGGAATGCGAGGTACCTAGATTTGCAAGATTGTTCACCATGGTACCAAGATTCGTAGAACTGGAATGCAAGGTACCTAGATTCGCCAAATTGTTCACCATGGCACCAAGATTCCTAGAATGGGAATGCGAGGTACCTAGATTCGCCAGATTGTTTGCCATGATACTGAGATTCCTTAAAACAGAATGCGAGGTGCCACGATTCGCCAGATTGTTCGACTAGGTCCGACTAGATAATGTCAACACCATTGGCAAGAGCGCAACATCGTAAGCCACCACTCCTCCTAATCCTGGGAATCATTACCTATCGTGATTCCCTGATAACTAAGTTTATCTTGCACTACCCTTTCCATAATTCCAAGCATCCTGCCAGTCAAAGAAATCACATCTCCTCTTCCTCCCACGGTGCTAACCATCACGACGATCATCGATCAATTTGCTGAAGTTTTCGACTCCTTTGGAAAACAAATGAGCAATGCAAAAAAATTTCAAGCGAGGCAGGGTATATATAGAAGGAGAAAGAGGATCTCGATAAAGGGAAGATAGGGTCATTAATAAGGCGCAACACCCGGAATATGGGGAAAGACAGCTTCGCAAAGCGTGCACCTATGGAGTTTAATGTCTGAGGCAAACGAGCCTATCTTGGATTGATGCATAGAAGGGCAATTAAATATACTTTCCGAAGCAAAAATTTCTACATAGGAATTCTAAGAAGAGTTTTTCACCGAGGTAACCTTGAATGGGGCATGGACCACGACAATCTCTGTTACCAGGTACCGAGATCCATATTCGACTAATGCCTTGGTACCACTCCTGAACCAATCACATATGGGGGCATGTGCCCGAGTCTATCATGGACCGGTACGGGAGGTGGTGGTCCCAACCTGTCGAAGTGAGGTACCCTGTCGATTGGCATCTCCCCTGGGATCTGGTACCATGGGTTGACTGGTACTACCTTCAGTGACCATTTAGAGGTGAATTCTTTCTATAAAGGCCGTGACTTGGTGGTCTAGACTGGTAGGTCCAGCTGCCGGGGTAGTAGGTACCTAAAGGGTAACCCACGCGGTGGCTGATGGCTGATGGCTTCGAGGTAGGTTTACGACCCTTTCCCCTTTCTTCAGCTTCTGACCCTTTCTTCTCCAGGTACATTTCCTTCTTCTTATCTCTGCTTTCTTTGTAACTTATGATTGGTAGGTTCTAACTCTCTTCTATTTTTTGTAGTTTCCATTGTACCTTTACCAGATCTGGATGTACCTTCCCAGTCCAGGGATCGGTCTCCCTTTCGACAAACCTCCTCTATCATGCTTCCACCTCGCCCTGATTCGGCTGTAGGGGCTAGTACCTCGGCTGTATGTGCTAGTACCTCGGCTGGGCTGGCCAGACTTGTGGAGAGTCCAATACTAGTACCCAGAAGATCTCCTCATCGTCCTCCCCTTGCAGTATGATCCAAAATAGCCTAGATGGCAAGTAGGCTTGCCAGAATTAGGGGCTCCCCTAGCCAAGTGCGGATTCAAGCCCCGGCCCTTCCTGCTGTTGAATCTTCTCAATCAGTCACTATTTATCCTCTTGTCGTGACCGCTAACCGACCTAGCAAGGTTGAGAGGAGTCCTGGTCCTACCTCTGCTCCTTCCGTTATTCTTCGAGGTCGACTTAGCTCACGATCGAGGAGCACCAACCAGCATGAGGACCTATCTTGTTTCTTGGCTGCCTGCCCCAGTGGAGGATTGCAAGCCATGGCCTCAATGCTAGTCGATATCTTGATTACCAGGGGGTCTGCTCTCCTGGCATAGGTATGCTACTTATTGAGTCCTTTGTTTAGGTGAAGTATTGGGGAACCTTTTTAAACCTCTTTTCCTTATCTGGCAGGCTTTCAAGTACAACGTGGTGATGAGCCAAAAAGTAGTGCTCTTTCAGGAATCAGGAGCAAGACAACACTGCTAAGGCAGAGCTTCAAGATGTAAAGGGGGAGTTGGCCAAGGCGGTAGAAAATATGGATTTCTTAGCTAGGGCAGTAGATGAAGCTGAGATGACCACGACCGAGGCAAAGGTAGACATGGAGCGGATCCAACATGGAGTGATTGAGGTGTTAGGATTATGCTCAATAGCAAGAGTGTAATATTGTAATTGACAATCTTTTCATATAAGTAAAGTGATTTCTGATTCTGTAAAATCTTATAGCATTTATAATTATAATTGTCAAGGTAAATAATCATAAGGTCAAAAGACTATGAGATATGAAGAATTGTTTGTACATCCGGATATATATGAGGTAGACACAATTCTTTAGTTAGTCTTGAATAACGTTCACAACTTAAGTTAAAGGTTGGGCACCTCTATCTTGATAAAGTTGTAGAATTCTTTTACTAGCATTTGAGTGGGATCAAATGAGTTATGATGAGTCTAAAATCATCGAAAGGTTTTCGAGTAAAAGAATCTAGTGCACTGGGTGCATTGAACTGGATCACAATGAAATACTTTATCTAGAACCGTCACTAGATATAAGTCTTTTCATTATCAGGACAATCGGAGAGTCTATCTAAATCCTGAGATAAATGATAGACTTATGGTTGCAAGTGTTATCATTTGAGCTATCAATGAGTACGATTATATAGCATAGTCTATCATCGATAGTTTGGTGGTATTCATTTGTTAATCGATAGAGGACTTCATTTATAGATATGGACATCGTGGCTCCACTTATTAAATGAGAGTATAATATCATCATATGGATGTTTTGAGGTATTGGATATTAAATCTCAACGTTGAGTTTTCAATAATGATTATTGAAGACATGGCTTCTGGACAAGTCAAAATATCCAAGTTCAAAATGTGGTCATATGAGGAAATATGGTAACTTGGAGAGCTATAGGCGGTCTATGAGCTCTTGGCGATTACTGATATTATTCACGAGGATACACCATCTCCTATAAGATTGTCTAGGGTATGAATGAGAAACATCTCCTTATTCTATCTTTATTTAATAGTTCAATTTTAGCTCTTTAGTGGAATGAGTTAAAATTAATAGATCGGACATAAGTGAATCAGTTGTTGATTGTGATTAGGTTATGTCTATTGAAGCTTAAATTTAGATAGCCCGCCAAGATCCACAATCCACACGTACTTGCATGGATCACTTGATATATTCTACCGGACCAATTTATGGGTCCATCTAGAATTGCATTTAATATATTAAGAATATAATATGTCTATTATTTATTTAATGGGCTGCACTATTATATTAATATATTAAAAGGAGACATGTAGGCTTGTTTCTTTTAGTAAGAATAAGTCTGGTTCACATGTGGGCTTTTATTTAAAGTCTAATGGATTAAATAAAATAAGAAAGATAATATTGGGCCCATATATACATGGTATGGGCGGCAATGCTAAATAAAATAGCCCAAGATATTATTTTATTTTATTGTTTTGATTAAATGAGAATTAATTAATTATTTAATTAATTAATAGTTTAAATCAAAATCTTTTCCTGATCAGTAAATTAAATACTATGTGTTGGATTAGGGTTGGAATTCTTTTAAGTGATAGGAGTCCTAATGTGGTAAGGATTAAGTCCACATACACTCCTTATTATACAAAGAATTCGGCCACCACTAGTCCTACAAGAGTTAGGATTCTCGAATTGATAGGAATTAGGGAAAAGGATAATTCCTTTTCAAATAAGGAAATTAACCAACCCTAGATTTCCTATTCAATGAATTCGGCCAACCCTACTTGGTGAAGGAGAAAATTCGGCCAACCTATAAATATAAGGTTATGAATTTTCGACCACTAAGAAGCAAAATAGAGAGAGATTTTTGTTTGTTTTGAAAATAAAAAATCCTACTCTATACACATAGATTTTCGGCCAAGAGAGAAAAAGAAAATAAGTTCTCATTCGATAGTGCACTTACAAGCCTTTAACATCAAAAGGTTTTGTGCACACTTTCGATTTAGGGTTACGCGAGTTTCAATCATATTGATTGTGAATTCAAAAGTGACCGGAACTATTTTTTTAGGCTCTTGGTGTTTTACTATTGAAGATCAAGATCAGAAATTTCATACATCCATTCTAAGGTAAGCAATTCAAAGAAAAAGGGAGACCACGCTCCTAGGTGATTCACGTACGTGCTAGGATTGAAGATCTTGCGGATTACCATCGACGTAAGTCAATCGGATCACGTGACAAGAGGTATTTAACTCTAACCGTATATTTGAGTTTAATTAATTAAAGGGTTAAGGTTCAAATCTTTAGAAAAATTTTAAACTATACGAAAATTATTTTTTCGCATTCCACTGCGGTTTTAAGCAATTTTTCCCTACAATTGGTATCAGAGCCAGGTTGTACCCTTTAATTAATTAACGTATATATACGTGAATCTATTTCTTTTTATTGTGATTATGCATGTTTTAGAAAGAGATGGCACTCTAGGTATTCGCATATATAATTACATGTCGAATGTATGGATTTATATATGTTGTTATAAAGTGAATTGTTATTGCTCAATTTTGGTCCTAGATTTTCCATGTAATTTTTGTTTTGGAATTGTAACAAGAAGGGTGGCCTATTATTGTCACAAGTTCCTTCTTGATAGTTGCTTAATTTTTTTTTTTTGTTATATAAAATAGTGCAGTTTTTTTTTTAATGTATTAAAAATACTGCAGTTTTTTTTAGTGCAGTTTTTTATTTGTAAATAAAAATATATATATATTTCTGCAGTATTTTATTGTATAAAATAAGTTGTAATATATTCAAGATTCGAAGACTCGAAGATTTGAAGAAATTGGAGCATCCGGAACCGAGCTTGACACCCGCGTGCAACGAGACAACAAGCGCGCACGCAACCAAGCGTGCAGCTGCGCTTGTTGCGGTGCAGCAGCGCGCGCGACCCATGCATGGGCTGGCCATGCGGCAGCTCATGCCCTTGCATGGGCTAGGCGTGCGCATGGGCTGCTTGGTGATCTTCGGGCGTGGGAGTTACGTGCGCGAGATGGTCGCTTGAAGTCTTGTTCGCCAAGAAAGGAGTTTTTTGTATTCCGTACAATTGTAATTTACATGCTTTTCTAGGACGAACCAAAATTGTGGCTATTTATTTTTATATATAAATATTACAATATTTGTTATTGTATGATAACATGTCATATAGAATAGGAGTGCCACTCATATATCTCTTTTGGTATGAACATGCATTGAATGATTTAGGTATCTAATTGGCATCTAGATAACTTGGTAAAATCATTCTTTGGAATTTAATCACACGCCTTAAATAATTGAGTGGGAGAAGGTGTGTTAGAACACCTATGGCCTCCAAGGTTAGTTGAGCTTTATTATTTATTGGTAATCCCCCCGAGGGGCATCCATAAATGGAATTTAGCAAAATGCTTCCTTACAAGGATAGACTAGACAATTGACTCAAACGAGATCTACTCCCAGAGGAGGGATTTTCGTGAGAGAAAATTGAGGATAGATATCTTGGTAACACACTCAATGTAATTTTATTAATATCCTCCCGAGAGTTCTTGTTAATAAAATTGCAAGGCTAAAATTGAAAACGCTGGTTGTTATGTTAACAATTAGGTGGGACCTAGTCTAACTAGTAAATGGTGCGAACTCCCGAAGGAGGCTTAACATTTATGGGTGTTGGATCACCGTTGAATTTTTCACGATTGAGTTATTTAATTAATTCAAGATAAATATTCGAAAGTGCTTTATCATGATTATTTACTTATATATGATTTTTGTTTTATTCAGAAATCATGACCCCATCACTTATGAACATCCTGAAAGATAACACTTTAACTGAAGATAATTATGTCACATGGAAAAGGAAAATTGGGTTGTTACTACAAAGTAAAAAACATAAGTTTGTTCTTACTACTCCTAAACCACCTGCTCCTAATAATGAATCAAGTATTTTGCAAAGAGATGAGTATAAGCAGTGGAAGACCTCAGATGATATGGCCAAATGTTACATTATGGCTACTATCTCCGACGTGTTGCAACAGCAGCATGAAGGAATGGGGTCTGCTGCTGATATTATGATGTCTCTGGAAGAGATGTTTGCTATGAGGTCTAGGACGACTAAGAGAGAGGCATTGACTGCTTTTATGAATCTTAGGATGAAACCTGGACAGGTTGTGAAAGATCACATGATGAAAGTCATAGCACATCTAAATATTGTAGAATTAAATGGCGCTGAGATAGATGGTGAGACCAAAATTGACATGGTTGTCAACTCACTATCAGATTCCTTTGATCAGTTCAAGTTGGACTACACCTTGAACAAAAAGGAATACACCTTGCAGGGCCTGATGCAAGATGTTCAAAGCGTTGAAAAGATCCTTGTGAAAAGCAAAGGTCAAGAGATTCATATGGTTGGTAAAGTTGCTACTGTTAAGACCCGTCAGAAGGTCAAGAAACAACAGAAGAAAAAGCAACTTGGGCCTACCAAGAAGGAGACCAAGAAAGTAACCAAGATCAAAGGGAAATGCTTCCTTTGTGGTGAAAATGGACATTGGAAAAGAAATTGCCCAAAGTCCCAGAACAAGAAGGAAGAAGGTAATATTAATTATCTTGAAACATGTTTTCTGACAGATTCTACAGATTCTTGGATCATAGACTCTGGAGCCACTAATCATGTTTGTTATTCCTTACAGGGGTTCCAAGAAAGGAGAAGGCTGAATAAGAACGAAATCAATTTGCGCTTGGGCAACGGATCGTTAGTGTCTACAAGTGCAGTGGGAGATATTAGAGTTATTATAGATTCTAGTAGGCATTTAGATTTAATAGACGTTTATTATGTACCTCAATTCAAGAGGAATTTAATTTCAGTTTCTTGTTTAAATAAATTTGGATATTCGGTTACTTTTAATAAAGCTTTTATTATTAGTAAGAATGACAAAATTGTTTGCAAAGGTACATTGGAAAACGGTCTATTCTTTTTGCATAGAAATATCTCTCACTCGTTAGACACAGAAATAACAGAACCTGATCATAAAAGAGTAAAATTATCAAAAGATGAAACCTACCTTTGGCATTTACGCCTAGGTCACATTAACCTTAATAGGATTAAAAGATTGGTATGTGACGGACCTTTAAGTGACTTAAAGGTTGATGATCTACCAACTTGTGGATCTTGTTTGGAAGGTAAAATGACCAAAAGACCATTCAATACCAAAGGTGCAAGAGCCACTGAATGTTTAGGACTAATACACACTGATATATGTGGTCCTATGAGCATTCAAGCTAAAGGTGGATATGAGTACTTCATCACCCTCACAGATGATTACTCAAGATTTGGTTATGTGTATCTCATGAGACATAAGTCGGATGCTTTTGACATGTTCAAAGCATTCAAAGCTGAAGTAGAAAATTAGCTTGAGAAACGCATAAAAATCTTGAGATCTGATCGTGGTGGAGAATATCTATCTGGTGAGTTTCAGCAATATCTTATTGATAATGGGATAGTTTCTCAGTTTTCTGCACCAGATACACCTCAACAAAATGGGGTAGCAGAAAGGAGAAATGGAACTCTTTTGAACATGGTTAGGTCTATGTTGAGTTATTCAACACTTCGTATTTCTTTTTGGGGATATGCTCTACAAACTGCAATATATATTCTAAACATGGTACCATCGAAGTCGGTTCCTGGAACACCATATGAGTTGTGGACTGGGCAAAAGCCTAGTTTACAACACATAAGGATATTTGGTTGTCCTGCACATGTGTTAAAAGGAAAGACAGAAAAGATGGAGTCACGTTCGGAAACATGCATATTTGTGGGGTATCCAAAAGGAACTAAAGGATATTATTTCTATAGTCCTAATGATCTAAAAGTATTTGTTTCAACAAATGCTTCATTTCTAGAAAAGGGCTATATGAATAATTTTGTGCCCAAAAGTAAAATTGTCCTGAATGATATGTCAGGAGATACAATTCCACAAGAGGTTTCACAACCTAACCCAATGGTAATTTCCACTCCAACACAAAATCAACAACCTACCATTCCTCGTCGTAGTGGGAGGGTTAGAACCCAACATGAAAGATACATCGGTCTAGGAGAATCTGTTGAGAATCTCCCTGACGACGATGATCCCTACACGTACAAGGAAGCAATGGAGGATGTTGATTGTCACCATTGGCAAAAGGCAATGCAATCTGAGATTGAATCCATGTTCGATAACAAAGTCTGGTCCCTTGTAGACTTGCCTAAAGGGATAAAACCCATTGGGTGCAAGTGGGTATACAAGAGGGAAAGAGGTATGGATGGAAAGGTGGAAACTTTTAAAGCTAGATTGGTAGCTAAAGGTTACACACAGAAAGAAGGTATCGATTACGAGGAAACCTTCTCTCCTGTGGCCATGCTTAAATCCATTAGGATACTCTTATCCATTGCAGCATCTTTAGATTTAGAGATTTGGCAAATGGACGTCAAGACAGCTTTCCTTAATGGAAGTCTTGACGAAAGCATCTATATGATGCAACCAGAAGGATTCATTGAAAAGGGCCAAATGGAAAAGGTATGCAAGTTGCAGAAATCAATTTATGGATTAAAGCAAGCATCCAGATCCTGGAACATAAGGTTCGACCAAGCTGTAAAAGGTTTTGGATTTTTACAGAACCTTGTGTATACAAAAGGATCAAAGGTGACAAGTTGGTTTTCCTTATTCTTTACGTAGATGATATATTACTTATTGGAAACGATGTGGGAGTATTGACATCAGTAAAAGAATGGTTAGCAAAACAATTTGATATGAAGGACTTAGGAGAAGCAAGTTTTATTCTAGGTATCGAAGTAATAAGGGATAGAAAGAATAAAACGATTGCACTATCCCAAGGTTCATACATAGACAAAATCTTGTCTAGGTTTTCCATGCAAGATTCCAAGAAAGGTATGTTACCTTTTAGGCATGTGTAAGTTCCTCATATTTTGATTGGCTTATTTCGTTGACAAACCACATTGGGGATTATTCTTTGTAAGGGTAATTTAGGCCTCTTGAGTGTGATCAAGCTTCAAGGACATCATCTCTCTCAAAGAGCACTTCAAAGGTATCTCACTAGTTTAACTTTCTTTGAAGAGATCTAGTTGCACACACTCACTTGCATGCATTATGTTCCTATCTTCATGTAATTGAATGATGTATTGTATGCCACTTTTCACACTCCACACTTGCACTGATTGCACATCACTTAGTGTGTTGAGTTTGCCTCGAAAAGAGAAATTCTTCTCTTAGCGCGGCCTAGACCGCTTGGCAAGACATGCTTGTACCGCGGCATACAGAGCGGTATACCTCAGTAGGGTCATGCTTCCTGTACCGCTTCCTGTGCACTAGCACGCATAGCGATCCAAGTCTCGGTGTTGTCCAGTAGGCCTCTGTTGCCCATTCCGCGGCCTGTGCACCTGCATGCACAGCGCCCTACACCGCGGTGTTGTCCAGATGGTGCACTGCTGTGTGTACCGCGGTCTGGACACTTGCCTGAGACGCGGTCCATCTAGCGGTATTGACGGGATTTTGTGCCCTTAGTTCAAAACGACGCTGTTTTGACTAGGGCTCCCTTATATATACTCTCTCTTCTTCCTTGCTCGTTTTTATGAGTTCAAGAAGCCATTTTTGAGAGGCCAAGCTTCCCTTAAAGAGAGAAACTCCCAAGAACTCATCTTTACTCAACCAAACACAAATCCATGTGCATCTAACCTCTTCAAGCATCATCTCATCATGGATTCTTCTTGCTTTCATTGACTAGGTAACTTGAACATGCCCTAAATCTCTTTGTATTTATTTATGTTCTTGTTTGCCTAGGGTTAGCTCTTTTATATGATTTTATTGCATATCTTTATATTTATTGGCATTTATAACATGTTTGAGTTGATGTTTGTTGGTTGAGAGCTTTGTTCATTAATAGCTAGCATTTAGGGCGATTTTACCCCTCTAGCTAAATCTTCATGCATTTGCATTTAGATATTGATATCTAGGATTTGCATTTACTGACATCTTTAAATCCTTAGATAAGCATTTAGTGTTGCCTAGCATTAATTGCATGTTTGAATATCTTTTACATATTCACATAGGTTGTTTAACCTCTTCATTGATTGTTAAGCTTTGTGACTAAGTGGGTTAGTGCACAAGCTTGTGGTCTAGAATCACTATTAAAGGCCCGTTGGGTAGAGTGAAAGGGTTAGTGACCAAGTAGGTGTGACTTGAGGTCAACCTAAATTGTAAACTTTCGTTCAAATAGTGGATTTGAGGACCGTATATGGCTAGAAGGATAGCCTGTGAGTTTTTGCCCAGTTGGAGGGTTTCTCACGTAAATCAATCCTTGTGTTTTTATTGTTTTCCGCATATTTATATTGGAATGATTGAATGCTAATATGGGGTAGGATTATTAAAATTGATTAAGTCGAAAAGTTGGTAATAAATCAACTAAAACCTATTCACCCCCCCCCCCCCCCCCCCCCCCTCCCTCTCCCCCTCTAGGT
Organism: Dipteronia sinensis; assembly: GCA_033220585.1. Taxonomy (NCBI): domain Eukaryota; kingdom Viridiplantae; phylum Streptophyta; class Magnoliopsida; order Sapindales; family Sapindaceae; genus Dipteronia; species Dipteronia sinensis. The sequence continues at coordinate 16,983,376 of CM065643.1, read as the reverse complement.
TGTATTAGACACACTTCGTGTATTTTCAATTGGTATCAGAACGGGTTCCTAGATACACTTAGGTGATCCTTGCTCTTTGTGTGTCTTGCATTTTGTCTGTGTTTGTTGCATCATAAACATTCATCTCATTCATACCCAAACACTATGAGTGGGAACGGAAGTGGTAATGAGGGAGCCTCTAGCACAAGACCCCCTTTGCTCACCGGAGTAAACTATGCCTCTTGGAAAGGCAAGATGGAGTCTTACATCTGCCAAATAAATGACCGAGCATGGATGGCAATTGAAGATGGCTACACTCTTCCGGAAAAGACTCTTGCAGACGAAAGTGTAGTTCCCAAGCCAAAGTCAGAATGGTCAACTCAAGAGTTTGAAGCATCCAAGTGGAACAACAAGGCTATGCATGCTATTCTTTGTGCAATGGATGAAAATCAGTACAAATTGATCCAAACAACAAGAATTGAAAAAGAGGCATTGGAGATTCTAGAGATGGCCCATGAGGGAACCGAGGTGGTCAAGGACTCCAAGCTTCAAGTCCTCCAAACACAATTCGAGCAAATTAGGATGGAGGAGGATGAGTGATTCAACGACTTTCAAGTGAAGTTGATGGACATAGTTAATTAAAGCCATCAACTTGGTGACCCTTATTCGGATAGGAGAATCAAGCAAAAAATAATGAGGTCGCTTCCAGCAAGATTTGAGTCAAAAGTGACGGCTCTTGAGAAGAACAGTGATTACAAAAATATGAAGCCAAGTGAAGTTATAGAAAGACTTCTAGCATATGAGTCTAGGTGGACTCCTACACCTACACCTCCAAAGAAGCAAAAGAGTATTGCTCTGGAAACCTCCAAAGTAGAGAAAGAGGAAGATGACTCAGATGAGGAGATGGCCCTCATGGTGACAAGATTCAAGAAGTTCATAAATTTTGAGAAGAGGGGATTTGGATCCAAAGGAAAGGAAATGAAGAAGAAGACTCATTTCAAGAAGTTTGAGTCAAGTGAAGACAAGCCCACAAGAAAAGGGATTCAATGCTTCGAATGTGGGGGTTTCGGACACATCTCCATGGATTGTGGAAATTTGAAAAAAAAAAAGGAAAGGCCATGGCTGCCACGTGGAGCGATGGTGATGACTTAGAAGAAGAAGGAGAATCCTCGGATGATGAGGATCATGTAGCAAACTTTATTGCTTTCACATCTTCTCTCAAGAGTAAGGAAGCAATAGATGATGAAGAGGTAGTGAAACAACGTGAAGATGACTCTAGCGATGGTGACTCTTCATCCCATTCAACAAATATAGATGTAGGAGGAATGGATCTTGAAGGCTTCATTGAGCATTTTCAAAGCTCAAGATTGAAGATGAAGAAAGAGATTCAAAGGCTAAAAGGAGAGAATCTCAAGCTATCTATCGAAGCTACTCACTTAAATAAAGAAGTGAAGATAGCCCAAAGGAATGAGGAGTTGATGGAAAAGGAGCTTGAAGAAGCTAGAGAGATCATTGCTAAGATGACTTCAAGCACGAAGAAACTTGACCACATGTTGGAAGTTGGCAAGAGTCCAAGTGATAAGAAAGGTCTTGGCTATGAAGATGACAAGGAGACCTCATCCTCAAGCAAGACTGTGTTTATCAAGAGTTTGGATAAAAAAGAGCCTCCACCCCCACAACATCCTAGGAAGAAGATCGAACTAGGAGAGTGCTCTAAAGATTCTCAAGTCATGATAGCACAAGGGAAACAAGCTCAAGCTCAATCAATAAGGGTGCATCAAGCAAGTTTCCCTCAACCCAAATACCATCAAGCCAAAAAGCAATTCATGCAAGGTCAACCAAGGAAGCAATTCATTCCAACTCAACAACAAAGAAGGAGAGAACCAATCCAACACCAAAGACAAGCTCAAATGCGTGGGAAAGCCCATTTGTACTCACAAGGGCATGGTATGTCTTCTTATTTTATTCCCACTTGTCACTTTTGTGGTGTTGATGGTCACATTAGACCTAATTGCTTCAAATACATTGAAATGTGTAGAATCAAAAGCATGATTGAAAGAAATAGAGCTAGAGCCAAAATGCATGTTCCTAGGAAATCTAGAGCCAATTTGCATGATCCTAGGAAATCTAGAACCAAAGTGACTAATACCACTAGGAAAGAGAATATTTCACCTAGGTGGATTAGAAGGGATGACTATTTTTGCTATGTGGCTCAAATTGCCTTGAAGGCAAATGCGTCTAACACTTGGTATTTGGATAGTGGGTGTTCTAAGCATATGACGGGGAACAAGAGTTTCTTTAAATCTCTTGTCTTGGAGGATGGAGGATTTGTCACCTTTGGTGATGGATCTAGAAAGAAAGTCATAAGGAAAGGAACCATTTCCATTCCCGATCTACCCTCCTTGTCAAATGATTTACTTGTTGATGGCTTGCAAGCCAATCTTATAAGCATTTCTCATCTTAATGATGATGGACTCTCCGTCTTGTTTAACAAAAATGATTGCTCTATTTTAATGCCAAATGGACAAACCTTGCTAAAAGGAAAGAGATCTAGTGACAATTGCTATTGTCTTGAAGCTAGTGCTATCTCTTGTAATATGTCCAAATGTAAGAAAATTGAGTTATGGCATCAAAGACTTAGCCACATGAACTATCGAGATTTGAGGATCTTAGATAAGTTCAAGGTTGTGCGTGGCCTCCCTAAGCTTGGGAAGAAAGTCGATGGCGTTTGTGGACCTTGTCAACAAGGGAAACAAACCAAAAGCATGCACAAGAAAGGCAAGTATCTCGCCACCAAGGAGCCATTAGAGCTTCTGCATATGGACCTTATGGGTCCCATACAAACCGAGAGTCTCGGTGGCAAGAGATACATTTTTGTTTATGTCGATGATTTTTCTAGATTTACATGGACATATTTTCTTAGAGAAAAATCTGAAACATTTGAAAATTTTAAAATGCTTTGCACTAAAATTCAAAATGAAAAGAACTCACACATTAAAAGCATTAAAAGAATTAGGAGTGACCATGGGAGGGAATTTGAAAATGCTTGTTTTGAAAGCTATTGCAATAGCATAGGCATTTCCCATGAGTTTTCGGCTCCTAGAACTCCTCAACAAAATGGGGTTGTTGAGAGGAAGAATAGGGTCCTTCAAGAGATGGGCCGTGTGATATTGCTTAGCAACAATGTCCCTAGGAACCTTTGGGCCGAGGCCGTCAATACGGCTTACTACATAGGAAATAGAGTCTTCCTAAGGCCCGGTACTAGGCAAACCTCCTATGAATTATGGAATGGTAGGAAGCCAAATGTTAGCTACTTCCACTCATTTGGGAGCAAATGCTACATTCTAAATGACCGAGATCAACTTGGCAAGTTTGATGCCAAGAGTGATGAGGGGATTTTCATTGGCTATGCCCTTAACAGTAAGGCCTATAGAGTTTTCAATTTAAAAACTCGGAGTGTCATGGAATCATCTAATGTTGTCATAGATGATTGTAGGCCTAAGACTAAAGATCATGATGAGGAGGTCGTTGTGGTTGATGATTCTTCTTTGGAAAAGAATGGTGAGACTTCAATTGATGTGAAGTCAAGTCTTGATAAAGAGGTCATCCAACCTCTTGATAGAAATCCATCTTTGGACTCTAAAGAACCCGCTCCATGGGTTAGACATCTCCACAATGAGAATGACATTCTTGGAGATATGAATGAGGGTGTTAGGACTAGGCGTCAAATAGCTAATCAAATTAGCTATACTTGTTACACCTCTCAAATTGAACCCAAAAAGGTTGATGAAGCCTTGAATGATGAGTTTTGGGTTCTTGCTATGCAAGAAGAGCTAAACCAATTTGAAAGAAATGAGGTTTGGACTCTTGTTCCTAGACCCAAGGATACTAATGTCATAGGCACCAAATGGGTATATAGGAACAAGTCGGATAAGAATGGCAACATTGTGCGCACAAGGCAAGACTTGTAGCACAAGGATACTCTCAAATTGAGGGTATTGACTTTGAGGAGACTTTTGCTCCGGTTGCCCGTCTTGAGTCCATAAGGCTTCTTTTGTCCATATCATGTGTGCACAAGTTCAAATTGCATCAAATGGATGTTAAGAGTGCCTTCCTCAATGGTTTCTTGAATGAGGAAGTGTTTGTTGAGTAACCCAAGGGGTTTGTGGATCCACACCACCCCAATCATGTCTATAGCCTCAAGAAGGCTTTATATGGGTTGAAACAAGCACCTAGGGCTTGGTATGAGCGCCTCACTCAATTTCTTATTGACAATGACTACACTAGGGGTAGTGTTGACAAAACTTTATTCATCAAGAGGAACAAAGATGAGCTTTTCATAGCTCAAATTTATGTTGATGATATTGTTTTTGGCTCCACCAACAAATCCAAAGTCCAAAAATTTGTTGATGTCATGTCTCATGAGTTTGAGATGAGTCTTGTTGGGGAGCTCAATTACTTCCTAGGTTTGCAAATCAAGCAATTGCATGATGGGATTTTCATATCCCAAGCTAAGTATGCTAAGAACCTAGTGAAGAAGTTTGGCCTTGAGAATGCCAAACATTGTGACACACCCATGAGTAGCACCTTGAAACTAAGCAAGGATGCTAGTGGCAAGAGTGTGGAACAAAGTCTTTATCGTGGCATGATTGGTAGCTTGCTTTACTTGACCGCAAGTAGGCCCGATATAGCCTTTAGTGTGGGTGTGTATGCTAGGTACCAAGCGGATCCCAAGGAATCCCATCTCTCCTCCGTGAAGAGAATCATTTGATATGTGAATGGGACATCCAACTATGGGATATGGTACTCTTTTGACACTAATGCTAGCTTAGTTGGCTTTAGTGATGCAGATTGGGCAGGAAATTGTGATGATAGGAAGAGTACATCGGGCGGTTGCTTCTTCCTAGGCAACAACTTGGTCTCATGGTTTTGCAAGAAGCAAAATTCCATCTCTCTATCCACAGCTGAAGCGGAATACATAGCCGCCGGGAGTGCTTGCACACAACTCCTTTGGATGAAACAAATGCTTGTGGATTATGGCTTTGATCAAGGTATTCTAACCCTCTATTGTGATAACATGAGTGCAATTAACATTTCAAAGAATCATGTTCAGCACTCTAGGACAAAGCATATAGACATTAGGCATCATTTCATTAGAGAACTAGTTGAAAACAAATGCATTGCACTTGAGCATGTGGGCACAAATGATCAACTAGCGGATTTATTTACAAAGCCCTTAGACTCAACTAGGTTCAAGTCACTTAGTAGGTCTATTGGGATTTGTCATATGCCTTGATGTGTTTTGGTGATTGACCCTTTATGGGGAACTCAAGCAAAGAGAGCAACCTTGCATGTTGGAATAACAAAAAACTTGATCAACTTTATGCTTCTTTATTAATTGCTTGAGTATTCTTGGTTGTGCTTATATATATTCTTATATGGCTTTTTATTTAATAAGTGTGCCTTGCTTGATTTGTAATCCATGTCACCTCTATGTTCAAACATGCATTTTTGGATTAGGGGAATTGATTAGGAAGTACATTTGAATGACCTAAAATTTATCTCCATGACATGTCAACTTGATTTTGACATGCTCAAAATGATATGCATGAAATATGTTTTGATTGCTTGAATGCAACTGTGTGTGTATGCAAATGAGAAGACTAATCAATAAGGATCTTGTATCCACGCAATCAATAAGGATTTTATATCCAAATTAGTCTTCTCTCTCTTCTTAATTGTTAATCAAGACTACTATCATACAGACAATTATCCGGAAAAATCTAAAAGGATCTCTTGATCTAATGTCTTGACTTGCTTTTAAGGATTGATATAGTTTTGTGTGCGTTGAAATTTCTTTTCAAAATACTATATCATGTTTCACTATGGCAAAAGGGTGCAAATTGGTTTGAATTCTTTTGGAACCCTTTTTGATGTTCTCCTTGCCAAATACCATTTGCTTGAACCATGATGCTACATGTCTTACATCCAAAGCAACTAAGTCACACATTTTCTTCTAAACAATAAACCCTCAATGATTCTCTCTCAATTAATTAAGTTGCATAAATTTGTTGTATACGATTATGCACTTATCTTGCAAATAGCTCTCTTTGCTAAAGTGACCCGGTTGGGGAATACTCATTTGCCTATCTCATGACAAAAAGGGGGAGTAATGTGGTTCTATTTAAGGGGGTTGCATATTTGGAGAGATTGTCCTGCTGAGGGGGAGTAACCTACTTAGGGGGAGCATTTGCATGTTGCATGTTGTAGTTTTCTTTTATTATGCAAATTGCTCTTATTTATTTATCTCTCTTGATCACCTCACATACACTTGTCTTGGAAAGTGTAGTCTCATTGTTATGTAGGGATGGCTATTCTACAAGAGCTTGAAGATTTGAAGACCTAGCTTCTAGGTATCTTTTTGTAATGTAGAATTTCCTTGTTGACCTCTAGTTTTTATTCTTTTGTGAGAGGTGGTTTTGTTACGAAATAGCCAAAGGGGGAGATTGTAAGTTCCTCATATTTTGATTGGCCTATTTCTTTGACAAACCACATTGGGGATTATTCTTTGTAAGGGTAATTTAGGCCTCTTGAGTGTGATCAAGCTTCAAGGACATCATCTCTCTCAAAGAGCACTTCAAAGGTATCTCAATAGTTTAACTTTCTTCGAAGAGATCTAGTTGCACACACTCACTTGCATGCATTATGTTCCTATCTTCATGTAATTGAATGATGTATTGTATGCCACTTTTCACACTCCACACTTGCACTGATTGCACATCACTTAGTGTGTTAAGTTTGCCTCGAAAAGAGAAATTCTTCTCTTAGCGCGGCCTAGACCGCTTGGCAAGACATGCTTGCACCGTGGCATACAGAGCGGTATACCTCAGCAGGGTCATGCTTCCTGTACCGCTTCCTGTGCACTTACACGCATAGCGATCCAAGTCGCGGTGTTGTCCAGTAGGCCTCTGTTGCCCATTCCGCGGCCTGTACACCTGCATGCACAGCGCCCTACACCGCGGTGTTGTCCAGATGGTGCACTGCTGTGTGTACCGCGGTCTGGACACTTGCCTGAGACGCGGTCCATCTAGCGGTATTGACGGGATTTTGTGCCCTTAGTTCAAAACGACGATGTTTTGACTAGGGCTCCCTTATATATACTCTCTCTTCTTCCTTGCTCGTTTTTATGAGTTCAAGAAGCCATTTTTGAGAGGCCAAGCTTCCCTTAGAGAGAGAAACTCCCAAGAACTCATCTTTACTCAACCAAACACAAATCCATGTGCATCTAACCTCTTCAAGCATCATATCATCATGGATTCTTCTTGCTTTCATTGACTAGGTAACTTGAACATGCCCTAAATCTCTTTGTATTTATTTATGTTCTTGTTTGCCTAGGGTTAGCTCTTTTATGTGATTTTATTGCATATCTTTATGTTTATTGGCATTTATAACATGTTTGAGTTGATGTTTGTTGGTTGAGAGCTTTGTTCATTAATAGCTAGCATTTAGGACGATTTTACCCCTCTAGCTAAATCTTCATGCATTTGCATTTAGATATTGATATCTAGGATTTGCATTTATTGACATCTTTAAATCCTTAGATAAGCATTTAGTGTTGCCTAGCATTAATTGCATGTTTGAATATCTTTTACATATTCACATAGGTTGTTTAACCTCTTCATTGATTGTTAAGCTTTGTGACTAAGTGGGTTAGTGCACAAGCTTGTGGTCTAGAATCACTATTAAAGGCCCGTTGGGTAGAGTGAAAGGGTTAGTGACCAAGTAGGTGTGACTTGAGGTCAACCTAGGTTGTAAACTTTCGTTCAAATAGTGGATTTGAGGACCGTATGTGGCTAGAAGGATAGCCCGTGAGTTTTTGCCCAGTTGGAGGGTTTCTCACGTAAATCAATCCTTGTGTTTTTATTGTTTTTCGCATATTTATATTGGATTGATTGATTGCTAATATGGGGTAGGATTATTAAAATTGATTAAGTCGAAAAGTTGGTAATAAATCAACTAAAACCTATTCACCCCCCATCTAGGTTGTATTAGACACACTTCGTGTATTTTCAGCATGGAATCAAACTTTCTAAGGAACAAGTTCCTAAGAATGAGCATGAAGAGCAATTCATGAGTAGAATTCCATATGCCTCGGTAGTTGGAAGTCTCATGTATGCAATGCTCTGTACTAGACCAGATATTTGTTTTGTTGTTGGCATAGTTAGCAGGTTTCAATCGAAACCTGGTCCTGATCACTGGACGGCAGTCAAGCATATTTTCAAGTATCTTAGGATAATGAAAGATAATATGCTTGTATACTCTGGAGGGGATTTAATCCCCGTTGGGTATACAGATTCTGATTTCCAATCGGAGTCTGACTCTAGAAAATCCACATCAGGATCTGTGTTTACTCTTGGAGGAGGAGCAGTCATTTGGAGGAGTATCAAGCAATCTTGTATTGCTGACTCCACCATGGAAGCAGAGTATGTAGCTGCATGCGAAGCTGCCAAGGAGGCTGTTTGGCTTCGCCAAATCTTGATTGACTTAGAAGTAGTTCCTGGCGCGAATAAGCAGATCACTATCTACTGTGACAACAGTGGAGCAGTGGCTAATTCGAAAGAACCAATAAGTCATAAGAGAGGAAAACACATTGAAAGAAAGTATCATCTTTTAAGGGAGATTGTTCATAGGGGAGACGTGACGATTACCAAAATCGCGTCGGCAGAAAATCTAGCAGATCCCTTCACAAAGCCTCTACATCAGAAGAGTTTTGATGGGCACCTAGAAAACATGGGAATGAGAGATATGACACATTTGCTATAGCGCAAGTGGGAGATTGTTAGGATTATGCTCAATAGCAAGAGTGTAATATTGTAATTAACAATCTTTTCATATAAATAAAGTGATTTCTGATTCTGCAAAATCTTATAGCATTTATAATTATAATTGTCAAGGTAAATAATCATAAGGTCAAAAGACTATGAGATATGAAGAATTGTTTGTACATCCGGATATGTATGAGGTAGACACAATTCTTTAGTTAGTCTTGAATAACGTTCACAACTTAAGTTAAAGGTTGGGCACCTCTATCTTGATAAAGTTGTAGAATTCTTTTACTAGCATTTGAGTGGGATCAAATGAGTTATGATGAGTCTAAAATCATCGAAAGGTTTTCGAGTAAAAGAATCTAGTGCACTGGGTGCATTGAACTGGATCACAATGAAATACTTTATCTAGAACCGTCACTAGATATAAGTCTTTTCATTATCAGGACAATCGGAGAGTCTATCTAAATCCTGAGATAAATGATGGACTTATGGTTGCAAGTGTTATCATTTGAGCTATCAATGAGTACGATTATATAGCATAGTCTATCCTCGATAGTTTGGTGGTATTCATTTGTTAATCGATAGAGGACTTCATTTATAGATATGGACATCGTGGCTCCATTTATTAAATGAGAGTATAATATCATCATATGGATGTTTTGAGGTATTGGATATTAAATCTCAACGTTGAGTTTTCAATAATGATTATTGAAGACATGGCTTCTGGACAAGTCAAAATATCCAAGTTCAAAATGTGGTCATATGAGGAAATATGGTAACTTGGAGAGCTATAGGCGGTCTATGAGCTCTTGGCGATTACTGATATTATTCACGAGGATACACCATCTCCTATAAGATTGTCTAGGGTATGAATGAGAAACATCTCCTTATTCTATCTTTATTTAATAGTTCAATTTTAGCTCTTTAGTGGAATGAGTTAAAATTAATAGATCGGACATAAGTGAATCATTTGTTGATTGTGATTAGGTTATGTCTATTGAAGCTTAAATTTAGATAGCCCACCAAGATCCACAATCCACACGTACTTGCATGGATCACTTGATATATTCTACCGGACCAATTTATGGGTCCATCTAGAATTGCATTTAATATATTAAGAATATAATATGTCTATTATTTATTTAATGGGCTGCACTATTATATTAATATATTAAAAGGAGACATGTAGGCTTGTTTCTTTTAGTAAGAATAAGTCTGGTTCACATGTGGGCTTTTATTTAAAGTCTAATGGATTAAATAAAATAAGAAAGATAATATTGGGCCCATATATACATGGTATGGGCGGCAAGGCTAAATAAAATAGCCCAAGATATTATTTTATTTTATTGTTTTGATTAAATGAGAATTAATTAATTATTTAATTAATTAATAGTTTAAATCAAAATCTTTTCCTGATCAGTAAATTAAATACTATGTGTTGGATTAGGGTTGGAATTCTTTTAAGTGATAGGAGTCCTAATGTGGTAAGGATTAAGTCCACATACACTCCTTATTATACAAAGAATTCGGCCACCACTAGTCCTACAAGAGTTAGGATTCTTAAATTGATAGGAATTAGGGAAAAGGATAATTCCTTTTCAAATAAGGAAATTAACCAACCCTAGATTTCCTATTCAATGAATTCGGCCAACCCTACTTGGTGAAGGAGAAAATTCGGCCAACCTATAAATATAAGGTTATGAATTTTCGACCACTAAGAAGCAAAATAGAGAGAGATTTTTGTTTGTTTTGAAAATAAAAAATCCTACTCTATACACATAGATTTTCGACCAAGAGAGAAAAAGAAAATAAGTTCTCATTCGATAGTGCACTTACAAGCCTTTAACATCAAAAGGTTTTGTGCACACTTTCGATTTAGGGTTACGCGAGTTTCAATCATATTGATTGTGAATTCAAAAGTGACCGGAACTATTTTTTTAGGCTCTTGGTGTTTTACTATTGAAGATCAAGATCAGAAATTTCATACATCCATTCTAAAGTAAGCAATTCAAAGAAAAAAGGAGACCACGCTCCTAGGTGATTCACGTATGTGCTAGGATTGAAGATCTTGCGGATTACCATCGACGTAAGTCAATCGAATCACACGACAAGAGGTATTTAACTCTAACCGTATATTTGAGTTTAATTAATTAAAGGGTTAAGGTTCAAATCTTTAGAAAAATTTTAAACTATACGAAAATTATTTTTTCGCCTTCCGCTGCGGTTTTAAGCAATTTTTTCCCTACATGAGGTCCATCCCCAGTGCCTCTGAGCGGAACAAGTTGATGGAAGAAAGAAAATAGCTGGAGGAGGAGAATCAGACCCTATGCCGCAGTGTGGCTACTTTGGAAGCCAAGGTGGACGCTTCCTTCGCAGAGGGGTACTTCCTTCCCCATTTGATTTGGGCTCTATTGGAGGATGGAACCAGGAGAATATTATGGCTAAAGTAGCCCAATTGTCTGAGATCGGTCCAGATAAAGTAGGGCATTCTCAAGCTGTTGGCGCCTTTGTTGATGAAGATGACCTGACGCCCATCTCTACCTTCATGCAGAGCCGTGCTGAAGCTGAACCTATCTCTCCGCCTTTTGCTGCTATTAGGGATGTGGTTGAAGGAAAGATTTATGACCTTGCTACCCTTCTACGGGAACCAGACGAGGGGGCAGAAGCCTAGGCCGATCCTATGAAGAAGGTGGTAGAGGCCTAGGTCAATTCAGTTGGAGTGACGGTAGAGGTTGTTACCGAGGCAGCGGTGCTTGGTAATGGTGACCCTTCTTCTAACCAAGCAATTGGGACCAGGGAAGAATCAGTTGTTGCTGCTGAGGGGGCTAACCATGAAGGTGGGTAGGAAGATGGAGAGGAAGCCATCACCGGGAGCACAACATGACCAGATTTTCGTTTCCTTTTTCTTTTTTGTACTTGTTTTAATTTTTCTTTTTTGTACTTCGCAATCTTGGTCTGGCAGCAACTATGCCTTAAATTAACCAGACCCTACCTGGTGAGATTGGGTTCCAACTAAGGCAGTAGGAGGGCCATTTGACTGTCCTGGTCTTAAGGAAGCGATAGGGCAACTAGGACCACAACTTTGCAACCTTGGTCTAGTAAGCAACCATGCCTTTATGAACCAGACCCTTATTGGAGAGGGGTGGGTCCTGTATGACACACATCTGTCGTATATGCAATATCAAAACAAATTAATAAATCCCAAGATGCACTCTAACTGTATAAAATGAGTATATGGCAAGCAGGGGTATCGTTCTTCAGAGATCGAGCTACAGTTATGACAAATTCTACTATAGTACTAAAGGCAAATAAAAGTAAATGTAAAGGGTTGTTGATTTGAAATAAATAAAAATGCAAACTAAATGCAAACTAACTAAAATGCAACTAAGATAGTAGGTGATGATAGATGATAAATGACTAAGGAATTGATGGATCCATTAAAGTAAACTATGGGCAAGATGAACGTATAGGATATATATATTATTAAATATTATTATATATAATAATATATTTTATATATTATATATGTAATTATATAATATATAATATTGGACATGATTCTAATTGTTTGAAAATTTAAAGGGTAAATTAGTCTTTTTGACACTTGTCCCATGTCATGGGACAAGTTGTCCTAGGGAGTTGGGTGAGATAGATTTTGTGATTTTTGTTCCACATTGTCTCGTCCTGTCCCATGATGAGGTTGCACCAAACGTGGGATAAAAAGAAACTGTTTCACGTTGTCTTGTCCCGTCCCGTATACCAAACGCACCCGTAAAGGCACATGTTAACACTAAACATAAATAAATAATGAAAATCGTAAGATGGGTAAGGGTAAAGAAGTAATGGGCGAGTAGAACTTGTTCGGTGCACCATTCCGAAATAATAAAACCTTAGTCAAACTCAATACCTAATATGTGGGGCCAGGCCCACCAGCCATGATTATTCAATAATCCTAAAGGGTGCGTTTGTTTCACGGGATTGGACTAGGATTGGCCTATTTTTGAATCCAATCCCATGTTTGATGAATTCAGTCAATCGGGATTATTTTTATCCCAAGCTTCATTTTATCCTACCAAAGGAGGATAAAATAATCCCCTCCAAATTGATGGGATTTTTTTCCCCTCCAATTTCCAACTTTTGTTGTTCTTCGTCTTCGATCATTTAAAACAAAACAAAAAAAACACAATCTCAGATCCAAACATATATTCATCAATCTTCAATCTGTTTCCAGAAAAAAAAAATCATTTTTTTTCGAAACAAACCAATAAAACCCAGAAAATCCAATAAACCGATAAAACCCAAAAAAAAATCAATTTTTGTTTCAATCAATTTTCGAAACAACCCGATAAAACCCAGAAAAAAAATCAATTTTGTCGAAACAAACTGATAAATCTCAGAAAATCAAACAAACAAAAAAAAACCAAGAAAATGGGACAAACACATAGGATCAAACAAACCCACACAAGCATTCAAACCCGAAAAGTCATCCAAACCCAATCAAACCCATAAAATCATTCAAACCAAGAAAATCATCAAAACTCATTAAAACCCAGAAAATCAAACCAAAACATGGGTCACAAAGCAATAACAACATACAACTACCCCCCCTCTTTACCACCACAAATGTTTTTTATAAACAAAAACAAAAAATTTTAGATATGGAGTTGGATCTCCATCAGATCCATCCCGGTATCAAAATTTAAAAAAAAAAGACAAAGAGAGAGAAGGGGGAACGCAAGAGAGAGAGAGAGCTGATCTCCTCTCAGTGGAGGAGAAAAACTCACCAGCGGCCAAGAGATCGGAGCGACGGGGAGTGAGAATAGAGAGAGATGAGAGGGAGGGTTGTTTGGGAAGAGAGAGTCCATGAAAGAAAATAAAAATGTTGGGAAAAGAGAGAGGGTCGGAGAAAGATGAGAAAGAAAAAAAGGTTAAATGAATTATATTAAAATGATTTTATTTATTTAATAGAATTAAATTATTTTTTATCCAATCACATCACATACTAAACATATGATTGGACTATTTTTAGTCCAATCCCATATTGCACCAAACACGGGAAACACAATAATTAATCCAATCATATCCAATCCAATCCAATCCAATCTCATCTCTTAAAAATAGTTCAATCATATATCGCGCACCAAACGCATCCAAAAATCTTTGTTCGCATGTATCTAAGCTTAGACAATAGTTAAATTAATATATATATATATATATATATTCTTTCTATTATCAGTTCGTCATGATATAAAATATATCAGATATATCAGGACGAAGAATGTGGATCACATATCATATAAAAGTTTTTGACAAATGCATACACTTTGAGTCAAAGTATGTAAATCTAATGGTCCACATTCTTCGTCCTGATATATTTTATATCAGGACGAACTGACAATAGAAAAATTGTATATATATATAATGGAAATAACTGAATCTTTCTATGGGAAGCAATTTAAAATTTAAACACTAATAAATTAGAAAGGGATAATTACTCCAGTTGCCACACTATCAAAATGACCATTAGATGATGATTTCGTTTCAAAATTGCTGTTTTTGACGAAAAGTGTGATACTAATGGTCATTTCATCCAATTATATCTAATTCTATCCAATGAGTGGTATTTATGTAAATAAGAGGATGACATTAATTTATTTTAGATGTTTTTTGGAAATCAGTTTTTTCTTTTATTTTTCAAAACATTTAATTATATTTATAGTGTGTATACACATATGACATATCTCAAACATATATATATATATATATATATATATTGAGAAGATTAAGGCTACAAAAATCTAAAAAAATCTAAAAATAAAGAAGAGACATGTGTATTTATCTAAACCATTAATATTTTATTAATCCAAAGGCTACAAAATCGTGTCAAATTTGTGTTAAAAATTTTTGTGTGTACGTGATTTGTTCATGAGCATCAACGTTATGCTATATATACGAAAATTTTCACACAAGTACGCACTGATGGAATTATGTAAGGAAGTTGAATGTGAGTCACTCGTTTTACATACTTTGACTTGGTATGTATGCACTTGTCAATGCTCTTTTATAAATGAATGGCCCACATTCAATATTCTTATATAATTCCATCAGTGCGCACTGATAGGAAAAGGACTGTATATATATATATATATTATAATATATGTATATTGCATTTATACGAAATTAACGCATTTGTAAAACAATACTAGTTTCACATGTATGAAACTAGTGCATTTGTAAAACCATATTAGCTTCACATGTATGAAACTAGTTCATTTATAAAATAATACTAGTTTCACGTGTATGAAACTAGTGCATTTGTAAAACAATACCAGATTCCAAAATAATAATATGTTATGTTGCTATTATTTAAGTTTTTGGTTATTTTTTTTCTTTTTACTATCATTATTTTAATATGTCTATGTTACTGTGTTTTTCATTTGGAAGTTGTAATGCACTATGTTTCGTCTTTATTTTATTGCTAATTTATAATTATTAATATGTCAAAAATATAAAGTATGGTAAGAATACGTAAATTTTGTTATATGAAAAATTATTAATAAATATTTAATATTAGTCTCATTTTAAAGATTTAAATGAGACATTTCTAGTAGTATAATTTTTATGATAATAAAATTTATAAATTAAAATTTATTATATATTAATTGAATTTACATATGGGTGGAGCCCATGTGGGGTTAGTGATGTAAACAATGAATGAATTAAATAAGTGGGATCCTGATGTAAAAATAGTCATGAGATTATTAACAACAATGAGGGAGGTGGGTTTATTTTATCCCATTAGCATGAGATTAATTTGCTTTTAGGATTACTGATCTCATGTTCCACAACGTCACCAAACGTGGAATAAGGACTAAAATTGTCCAATCCCAAGTCAATCTAGTTCGCCAAACAGGGTCGTAAGGATGAAAAATTAAATTACAATTTTATGATTTTTTTTATAGAAAAGAAAAGAAAAGGAAAGAAAAGAAAAGAAAAGAAGTTGGCCTTTACATTCAAATTTCAATATTCAAAACAAATAAGTCCAACGTTCCATATAAAAAAATAAACATACAATTCGGTTTAAAGTATTAGATGCACTTCAATCCTCATATTGTATTGGTTCTATACAGTTCATCATCAAAATGTTTTTCTTACCAACATTCCAATCAAAAATCAAAATAACCATTATTAACATAAAAAGCCAAGTACTGGCATTAACCGGAATGATAATAGCAAAACTGAAACCCCAAATAGAGATTACAATTAAGTATTTACATGTAATGTAAATGTAAAATACAAGTCCTTAAACTCCTTATAGCATATAGCAAGAATAAAACAGAAACATTCACTATGTTATTCATCACATGCGTTGTAGCGACTCAAACTTAAGACATTACGAATAGTGGAATATAGTATCCATAATTATGGTTTAAATTTTGAAAATAACACCATAGGGGTGCATTTAACCAAACTTGCGCTTTCTTGTTTCTTTTGACATGGTAGGAAAATCTCTCTGAACTATCAAAATTTAGCCTGAAAATTCCCCAATCATCAATTTCTGAACAAGAAAGTAGACGATGCCAATTTGTATTACAAAACATAGGTAGAAATTCGTAAGTAAAATAGATGCAATTGGCCATGACAACTCCCAATTCCTTCTCTGAAGAACTTCTTGAACAGTGCCCACCTAAAAACAGCACATGATCCCTTAAGCTCCGATCTAAGTCCAACCTGAATATCTTAAAGTCGTAAGTCTCTTCGTGGTTTCGTGAAAATCGAAGGATGAGTATAATCTCTCCACAAAACTCCATCAAACACCGCAAGACTTGTGCACTTTCCGCTTTATTTCTTGGTATATCGAGAGGTATTTTAACATCATAAGAGTATTGTCCTCTATATCATGACCTTCTCTCTTAGTTATCGATAAAGAGTATGCATCATCGATGACTCGAATGTTAAAATCCCAAGTCAGAAAGTAGAAACAACCATCGAATAAGATAACAATCCGTAAGAGTATTATCCTCATCCACAAAATAACATGTACACCAACATCTTTCTCCCGAAATCCATAAGGCGAACTCATTGCAGAAACTTAATAACATATAAATACAAGTTTCCATAGATAGATCCCCCGAGAACACTAAATTATTATAGAAACCGGTTGTTTCAGGTAGAAGAATTTCAATTCCTGAAAACTGATTTAGGAGAGACATGTTTAACCTATGAAAATTTTCAGGAAATGGTGTTACCATAACCAACCAATCCTGAAAAGATCCCAAAGAGAATGATCTATTAGAGTTGGGCAACTTCATCTGCCGTGATTTCTTCTGTAATACAGAGAAGCAACTTCTTGTTTTATTTCCGGATGTGTCATGAGACATCACAAGCCACGATTTTACGGGTTGTCTAGTATCAGCGATATATTTAACCCAATTATTTCCACTGCCATGTCACAAAAATTGACAGGTTATAAATTTATAATCTTAAATCTAATTTTCTCCTCAAATCCTTTTATCTCACAATCTCTCCTTATCATCGAATTGGTCAGCCCAAAGATCAGTTGACTTGGGCTCAAATGAATTTGGGCTTTTAGAAAATTAGTTTTTTTCGACATAAAGGTTGATGGATTCAAACCAATGTCCTTTGTTTAATGGGTTAAAATCAAAAACCTCTCATGAAATTTAAACTATTATTGGATGTATGGAAACAAATGTATTTATTCAAAAACATCCCTGTATTGTAATGGCGTTAAGTGTTCCGTTAGGGTAATAAGGGACTACCATTGAAGGTGGCCTCTACTAGAAGTCGGTGCTTCCTCCTTTGATCTGGAGGATGTCGATGCTTCCTCCGCCAATCTTGAGGAGGCTTGGGCCTCAATTTTATATTTAAGTTATTAATGGAATTTAACAAGATGAGATAGACTTAGTAATATATCCATCATATCCACATTATAAGGTTATATGTTCGAGTCAGACTTGTTTTACTCATTTGGAGTGATTAAGGGATTGAATTGGGTTGTACGTAGTTGGACTGA
The DNA here is from genome assembly GCA_033220585.1 of Dipteronia sinensis. Classification (NCBI taxonomy): domain Eukaryota; kingdom Viridiplantae; phylum Streptophyta; class Magnoliopsida; order Sapindales; family Sapindaceae; genus Dipteronia; species Dipteronia sinensis. The sequence goes on along the minus strand of CM065643.1, from coordinate 16,965,535 downwards.
TCAGGATTGGATTGGATAATATCATTTCCGAGTTAAGTTGGCCCGTTTAACACGTCACTGAATAGTACAACACAGTATCACTATCCAAATTTCGTGGCATGGCACATCATTGTAAGTTTGTAACAACTAACAGACATTTGAGGTTGAGGAGGAGCTAGCTGCTAGACAACAACAAAAAAAGATTAAGAGAATTATATTCAAGTTTTGTGAAACAATATTGAGATCCACAGCCATACATACCCCAGCCAATTCAGATAGGATAAGGACTTGGAACAATATTTTCCACACAAAAAAAAAAAAAAAAAAAAAATAAATTTGATGTCAACTTCTGGGTTCCATCTCTCCCCATGTTTTATTTTTCCCATTTATCCTTTCATTTTGTCTCTGCTTATAGTTTGTGATCACTACAACAACAACAACACTTGGGCTGTCTATCATAGAACACAGGAAAATGGAGTATAGTTCAGAGGCTAACAAGCGCATTGCAAGACTCACAGCTCATCTCTACCCTTCTAATCTCCAGGTATGTATTCTCTTTTGAATAGTCTTAGTTCAAAGGAAATCTCTTATATGTTCTTTGTGTAAGCTATTAGCTATTTTATTGGTTGTGTTTTGTTTGATTGATAATTCTTTTACTGTATACTCTCTTTCTTTGCATAGTTTAGTTCACTTCTGGGTAATTCATCATGGTTCTAAACATGTATGAATAAGTAGACACGTTTTCGGATAATATCTACTTATGGGTGTGGGTTGTTTCGTTTAACAACTTTATTAAGGTTTCAAACACTGGCAACCAAAATTTGTATGATTAAATCATTGGCTCCAACCGGTCAATGTGGCTTGACGGTAAAGGGAGCTAATTCAGTCCGGCAATGTCTCACCCCTGCCGCTAGTGGTATATATATAAAAAAATATCACTGGCTCTAGAGTCTTTTGTAAGAATTTTGACAAGCAATCTGCTTTGCCATTCTCATTTTCTTGTACTGTCTTTACATTGAATTCAAAAACTTGCACTCTCTCCTAGTGTTGATTTTTGATGATCAACTGTTCTTTAGATGAATTTCCCTCCATTTCCATTTCATCGTAAGTTCTTGTTAACTTTGGATTCTCAATAATGCATTCTATTTGTTTGATTCTACTTCTTGGTGTTAAAACCTAACTAAATTTTTAATAGGCAGAAATTTTTAGTTAACTTGTACATAATGTACTGGTAGATGGAGGAGAGTTCTGGATTGAAACAAGCCAAGTGCCGAGCGAAAGGTGGGGCACCTGGATTCAAAGTAGCCATCTTGGGTGCTGCTGGAGGCATTGGTCAACCCCTTGCAATGCTAATGAAAATGAATCCTCTGGTCTCAGTCCTGCATCTTTACGATGTGGTTAATGCCCCCGGCGTCACAGCTGATATTAGTCATATGGATACTGGAGCTGTGGTAATACTTGTTCATCAGTTCTATCAATGATTTTTACTTCAATTAAACGCTTCTAAGTTCTCTTTATGTTCAAAATTGGATTGTGTTTCAAATCAAATTTACGGTATTCAATCTTTTTCAGGTACGTGGTTTCCTAGGACAGCCACAACTCGAGAGTGCTCTTACGGGCATGGACCTTGTAATTATCCCTGCTGGAGTTCCACGGAAGCCTGGAATGACCAGGGATGATCTTTTCAACATCAATGCTGGAATTGTGAGGACCCTTTGTGAAGGCATTGCAAAATGTTGTCCTAATGCAATTGTCAATTTGATCAGTAATCCAGTAAATTCTACAGTTCCAATTGCTGCGGAGGTTTTCAAGAAAGCTGGTACTTATGATCCTAAGCGACTTTTGGGAGTTACAATGCTCGATGTTGTACGAGCAAATACATTTGTGGTATGTTATAAAGTAAATATAAGTTATCTATGTTCATCTAATGCATAAGTTAGTGAATTACTTGAGTAGAAGCAGCTCTTGCTGTAGCAGCACATAATCCATCGATCCATTTTCATGTTGAGGTTCTTTTTCTGTCCTGCTATGAATTGATTTCTCTTTACTTCTTGCTAATCTATGCGGATCAGAGCTGTGCTTTTGCGTCCCTAGATTTCCCACGTGAACAGGCAGACAAGTTTACATGTTTTTCATATGATTCTTTTCCTAAAATTGCAAGTCTAGGATCAAATTACTGACTTCTGAGTAGCAATTTGAAACTTGTGTATGTGAGACTGCTTCATATTTGCTTAGATGCACATCTTAGACAGTCAATGGCAAGGGGAACTGCTCTTTTTTTTTCCTTAATTCTTATAGATAATCCTGATGATAAGATATTCCTTGTAATGTTCCTATATTTCCTTACAGGCAGAAGTTCTTGGACTTGATCCTAGGGAAGTAGATGTTCCCGTTGTTGGAGGTCATGCAGGAGTAACAATTTTGCCTCTTCTGTCACAGGTCTAGTGAAATTTTTTATTTTCCACATATCAGCATCTTTTTTCATGTTATATATGTTGGCATCTGAGTATCAGCATATCAGTCCTGACTCCTGAGAACCACAATTAAAAACCATTGAACTTGAACATTCTTTGCAGGTCAAACCTCCTTGCAGTTTCACCCCACAAGAGACAGAATACCTGACAAATCGCATTCAAAATGGCGGCACCGAAGTTGTTGAGGTAATGCCACTCAGAGCTTGTTCTAGAGTGCATGTAAATATCTGATAACAAAATATCTTGAGTAATGTGTGCTCATGTCATTTGCAGGCAAAAGCTGGGACTGGTTCGGCGACCCTTTCAATGGTTAGCTAATCTTTTTATACTCATTAGCCAATATTTATTTCAATTTCTAGTCTTGCTTTGAATCCTAAAGCTTCTATGTCAATGGATGGACTCAACAAAGTAAAGAATATTGGAATGTGTATAGGCTTATGCGGCAGTTAAATTTGCTGATGCATGTCTTCGTGGGTTGAGAGGAGACGCTGGTGTTGTGGAATGTGCTTTTGTAGCTTCTCAGGTTCTCCATTTAAGACTTTATTTTACTGATTTCTAATTTTCCATTCTTAGATTTATCGATCAAGCTTACTGTTTATAACAGGTGACAGAACTCCCTTTCTTCGCATCCAAGGTACGACTTGGTCGTATTGGAGCTGAAGAAGTCTTCCAGCTTGGCCCTTTGAAAGAGTACGAGAGGTATTAAAGACAGATAGATCAGCAATATACAATTTTTACTTTAGTTTTTTTTTATTAAAAGGTATAGAAGAAACCAGCAATATGATATGTGTTTGTTTCTTACCAGGATTGGGTTGGAGAAAGCAAAGAAAGAATTAGCAGGAAGCATTCAAAAGGGGGTTTCATTCATCAAGAAATGAACAAAAATGATGTGAAAATGTTCCTTCCAATATCACTTATTAGTTTATAAAATATCTTATAGGACTTTGTGTACCTTCTCCTTCTATCACTTGGCTTGAATGTCATGTCATAGCAGTCTTATGTTCTATCCAGAAACAGTTAGAAAATGAGTGTTTCTGGTAATTCAGGACTTGTCCAGGAAAGCAGTTGAAGTGGAAGGACATTATATGGTTCATTGGAGAGTTACTTTTGTAAAAAAGTTATAAAAAATAATTAAAAAAAAAAAAACTTTAATCAAGGAACACTAAAATCTTATTTCTTAAGAAAAACCTATCAAATGTTTTTTCTAATTTTCTTTATTCTCAAAACAGTTTTTGGGAAATATATATTTGGTGTTTTTCAAAATACACCCCCAAAGCATTTCTTTTTGCATATTTTCAGCCAAATTTTATAGAATAAATATAAAAATTCATCTAATTATTGTAAAGCACCTATACACTACCAAGAACATACCCAAACCCGGTCATTGGGTTTGTCATTGATCTACTTCGACAGAACCACTAGGGATTACTTCCGAGAATCTAAAAAAAAAAAAATTGACAACTTTAAAAGTTAGAGACTAGAGAATTAGCATTAGCATTAGCATTAGCGTACTTATATAGCAGAAAGGTCACAGGCCACAACATTACATGCCAAATATCAGTAACTTTGTAAGTTCATTGAACAATTTTTTACAGAGATGGATCTCTTCTACTTCACCATATTTTAGAAAAAGAAAAAAAACTGATTCCATCTTTACACTTATCTTCCAGTATGTTGACAAAACTGTAAACCCCCTATCCCTCCAAAAATTTACAGGGAGAAGGGGCTGAGAGGAGGGTAAACAATTGGGGTCTGCGACATGGTCTTGTTCCACATGAGCACGCTAGACGCAATAGTATCTTCAATAACAACAGGGTCAACCTGCATCACTTTCTCTGGTATCACTTTCTCACCATCAACCTTACCCAGCACCTCGAAGTGCATCCTCACTGTCTCTGGTTTAGTCCTCCATTCCGGAAAACCCTCCCAGTTAAACTCATCTCCTTGTTTCAACTTTTTCTCAACCCCAAAACCAATCTTCACAAAAGTCTGAGCCGAGACATCAGCTTTTAACAACTTGAATGAACCTTTCTCTTTAGCCTTAGGACCCAGCACAGAGGAGAGCAATGTTTCTAACCCAACCAAGTTAGGGTTTGAGCCATTGACAGAAGCGATAGGCCACATTGTGGCAAAGTGTTTTGGAGTCAGAACGGTTGTGGCTTCCTCTTGAAGATCAATGGTTGAAAGGGCATCCATGGCTTTAGTTTTCACATGGGAGGATAATTCCACAAGCCCAGGTGCAAGACGCTTGAGTTTCAGCCTATTGGCTGATGAAGATGATGAGGTTGGGGCTGTGAGAGATGTAGGGCCAACAATGCGTAGGGAGAGAAGTGGAGCACCTTGAGTGCGGGAAGCATGGCGGAGTTGTTCGGCTAGAGTTAAAAGACCGGAAGCAAATCCATTATTGGTTCGATTCAAGGGGAGAGGGAGATCAATGGGGTGTCGCAGGCTAACTGATCTGGCACCTTTGACAGTCACCACAGCACCATCTGCTAAAATGACCTTCTTCAAGACACCCGCATCCACATCATGCTGCATGATTAAAGCAAAAACCAAATCACGACCAGTTCCAAAGAAAAGCTCTTATAAGTTCTGATTTTAAAATTAAAAGAGCCGGCAAAATTGACACGTGACCCGCCAACCCAATACGAACCCGAGGTCAATAAACAGGTTGGGTTGCTCTTAAACGGGTTCGGGTCATAATCGGGTTGACCCGTTTATTATGTGGGTCGTGTCGGGATTGGCTAAACGGGTTGGCGGGTGACCCGTTCAACCCGTTTAGCCATATAGATTTAACATTTATAATACATATCCATCCATTTCTTTGGACAACAATCTGGAGCAATTTGTGACTATGGATAACTATAGGGATTATTTATGGATTCATTGGTTTTTAACTTTGTATGGACTATGGATGACTGTATTTAATTATATATTTGTTGCATTATTTGATAGTATTACCGTATTTTTAAAAACTATTAATGTATTAGGTTGGATTATTGTATTTGTGGCAGGTTGGAAAATTACAAATTTAATATGCATTTTCTAAAAAATGTTTGGCAAACAGGTTAAACGGGTTTAGGTCACACGGGTCAAACCCGAACTAACATGACCTGGTCAGATTATTAAACGTGTCACGGGTCAACCCGTTTAACCCGTTTATTTATTCGTGTCGTGCTGGGTTTCAGAAGATTGACCCGTTTAATTAAATGGGTCGTGCAGGGTCAAGGGTTAATACTATTTGGGTCGTGTCGGGTTGAGGTTAACTCGACCCATGAACCCGAATTGCTAGCCCTATTGTAAACACCGAATTATCACGAGCTTAAATAACTTTAATTATATTACCCCATTAATATAACACACTTCCCTACAAATAGGTATGCCCCAAGGTATAATCATCTGATAATAGGTAGAACACCTATCAAAATACTCAAGTGAATGCTACGGACCTAAATAGTTTTATATCAAGTGCCAGTGATGTCAAAAGTTGCAGAGGATGATCAATAACAGATTTACGCATCAGTTTTTACATCTAAGACTAAACATTTAAGAATTAGCGGTGTTGATATCTACATAAAAAAAAAATTAAAAAAAAAATCCATCACTGGTTATTTACTTATTTTAAGTCCTTAAATTCAGTAACTTAGTCGTTTGTTTTTTTGTCTGAACACTGAACAGTCCTAAATTTTTCTGAAGACTGAATAGGGACTGAAATCTGAATCTGAATAACATGTTTGTTTTTTTTTTCCTCACATCTGAATGTACTGTTAACATGTTTGTTTTTCGAAAATAAAACTATCTGAAAATATATAATTCTACATTTATACTCATACTAATTAAAAGAAGTAATTTAACATGCACCATTCTTTATAATATTTTGTATGGTTTTTTTTTTTTTTTGCAAACAAAGTTTAATTTAACAAAATAAAAAGTTAAACAAAGAATATAATTTTGCATGTTCTGCAAACAAAGTTTAAGTTAAATTTATTGTCAAAAAAAAGTTCAAATTCAAGTTCAATTTTATACGTTGTCCACGTTTCCGGTGAATATAATTCACGAAACCTTTTTGTTTTTTTTTTTGGTTTCCTGGATCATATGCACCGGAAACCAAATAAAAAAAAGGTTATTGAATTTTTATATACAATAATTCTATAACATTTTCGAGCCACGAAATCTACTTAATATGATAGACAACTTTATTGAGCACTATACTAATAGTTAGATAAAAATAAATAAATAAATAAATAAATAGTTCTTACCGAGATTTGGCAGGAGAGAAATTCAATTGTTCAATATCTGAAAATTTTCATTATGAAAAGTATTTAGGTTTTTTTTCTTTTCTAAAACATGTTTAAAATAAGAAATATGTTAAAAGAAATTTTTTTATACCATATTAAATTAATATAAATTTGGAAATATATCTTTTTTTGGAGGATAGACTTGGAATATAATATTTTAATTGTAATCCAGTGATTTGGAATTAAGTTAAAAGTCAGGATTTCTTACTTTTTATTTTAACTTATTTTTTGATATTTTTAAGTTGTTTGACCACATAAAAAAACAAACAAAACAACTTAATGAGTTCAATTCAAACCCATTCTCTTAAGTGAAAAAAACAAACGACCCCTTAGTATCATACTCAATTCATGATCAAAGGGAAAAAAAAAAAAAAGTGCCACCAAAATAATTCCATGGCATTTGAAATCAAAATCAATCCCCAGAACTAACTCATGAATCCAACTATCCAAGCATGGCCTAGGCATTCTATCAACTCAATTTCATTTCCATTGATTACTTATTTCTGCATAATCCAGCTCTACCTAAACTACCATACAAAAGAAATATCATCATACCAGCGAATAAAATTTAAAAATTTAATAAGAAACAAGCTGTATACCGGCAATGAGATACGCATATCCTTAGCGTCCTGAATCCACAACTCCATGGGTCCAGCCAGCTGAAACGGAGCCAAAACGGGCAAACCGTCGCCCGCCTTTCGCTTCTCCAACAACCCTTTTTCGCCCCCAACAGATTGATCAACTCTAAACAATGGCAAATCCACGTACTCCCACCGGTTCACGTCCTCCATAAGCCTGAAAGGAAGCACCTTCTTGTCGATTTCGACATCGAATTCGTAAGCCACCGAGTGACCCACCAACGCATCGCGAAGATCAAACCCAGAAACCTTGAAATCGTCCGCCTGAAACCCTAGTCCCTTCACAATCGCCTCCTTCAAATCCTAAACATTAAAAATAAAAACAAATTAGCTTCATTTACCTTAACAATTTCACTTCAGTTTATCGCTAAAATACAAAAAAGTCTGATTGGATACGATAATTTGAAATAATTGAATTGAATTAACTTACAGAGATGGCTTTAGGGTACGGTGGATTGACGTCAACGAAAGCGATCGACGATGACAAAACAGTAAGTAAAAGTAAAACCAAAACCCAGGTGAGATGACGAGCGGGTGATTCGATAGCCATTGTAATCCGAGAACCGTAGAAGATCGATTTGTATAGACGAGGGTGGTTTGGGAATATAAATATATAAGGGAGTTGAGGATCTAGGAGGTGGTGACGTGGAAGGTTTTGACCAATCATAGGAGAGGAAGTGATTTGTTGGGAAAAGATGATTGGTAGGGCTTTGTTGGTTTTCAATGTGATGGCATGGAAGTAACGGCGATGATTGTGGATTCAATTTCGGCAGGGCCCACTTTCCGTGTTAGTAGGATTTTGTTGGATAAAGTTGGTAAATAAATACAATGGCCAAATGAGGTTGTTCGGGGAACAAACAAAATGCCAAAAATAGAAAGCCAAAAACGAGGTTGTTTCGTTAACAATAAAATTGTGAAAGTGGATATGGCTTCACCTGGGTTCGAACCGGAGACCTTCAGAGTGTTAGCCTGACGTGATAACTAACTACACAACGAAACCCTGATGGCATTGCATGCAACAATTATATACATATATATATAATTTTATGTGGCAGTAATTGAAATTTTGGTTTTTATTATTACATATTATGAAAACAATTAGATAAATTTCATTCTTCTCCAATCTCCACTAATCTAATTGCAGTCAGTTCGTATAATTGCAGAAATAAACAAAACATCTTTACCAAAATTTTATAAAATTCAAGTTTATTTTTAAGTTTTATATTCCTTAAGAAAAATTATACTTGTTTTAGTTAAATATAATGGGAGATTAATAAGAGGGAAATTAGTATTGACTATAAATTAAGAGGGAAGAAATTTTATTAAATTCAAGTTTATTTTTAAGTTTTATATTCCTTAAGAAAAATTAGACTTGTTTCAGTTAAATATAATGGGAGATTAATAAGAAGGAAATTAGTACTGACTATAAATCTAGTTGACTATAAATTAAAAGGAGAGAAAGAGAGAGAGGTACACCTAGAAAGGTAGGAGGAAGAAAATGTAAATTATGTTAGAAGGTGTTTTGGTTTTTTTTTTCAAGTATTACACTTTTAAATAAATTCGGGGATTTTTTAGGAGAGGGAAGACTCGAACCCACAACCTTGTGGTGCATGTGTGAATGGTTTACCACAGGACCAACCTTATCTCGTCAGGTATTTTGGTAATTATTGTTAGGTTTTGGCTCGTATTCTCAGGTGAACCCGATATTAACCAAACGAGACTCAACTGATGTGAAACTTCCTGGAGGCGTGGGATAACGTTTGGAAGTTGAAGATGGTGTTTGAGGGAGATTTGAAGACCGAAGAAGAACTGAAGAATCGGATTCCGGAAGGAAACGCGGTGCATTCCAGGTGACTTGTAACGGTGTAGGGAGCGGGTGGCCAACCGTGACCGGAACCATAGTCAATCATAAGCATGCGTGAAACGGGAAATATTCAGTGGAAAAGGAAAGTAATTCTTCTGGAAGTTCTTGTGCTTATCGGAAAAGGAAAAAGAGTTTGTCTTCATGAAGAATAGGAAAGTCATGTACTTGAAGAAAAAAAATTTCTCCTTAACAAAAAGACTTGTCATAAATAGAAAATAGTATTTATGTGGAACAAGTAATTCTTGTACGTTTATGAATATGATTTTATTTTATCTTAAACTCCCTACAGCTAGTATAAATAGACCTTGTAATTAGGTTATTTTGTGTGGAGTCAAAAGAACACCATGTATCATCATAGAGTGGTGAGATCCCGGTGAGAGACCCAAGGGAATATCCGGGGAGGGATCCAAGGTAATATTAGTGAATCAAGTATGAGATTCGTGGGTGATATTCAAGGGAGATCTAGGGGGATATTGGGGGATTCTTGGTGAGGATCTTGTGAACGTTGTGAGCGTGCTTTGGGGTTGAGGTGTGAGAGAGAATCCTAGAGTATATGGTTGTAACCATTCATCATATAGTGGAACTTTCTCAGTCGTCCCGACGGCCCATGGTTTTTACTCAATTTGGGTTTTCCACATATATCTTGTGTTGTGATTGGTCTATTTTCTCTCATCCTATTTTTCTACAATAGACGTTATTAATTGCTATGAGTTATGGACAAATATTAGGCATGACGCTTCCGCGATCATCGGTTCAAATCACCAACAATTATTGGGCAATGAGTTGAGTTTTCAATCTTGACTAGTAACGATCAAACTTATAGATGTGATTAAAAAAAATTCTAAAAATTTATGTGGTTGAAATTAACAATTTTCTCTAAAAATAAAATAAAAGAGTAACGCTACATATCACAACAACTATCACAACTTTTCAATCACAACACATGTGACAGTTGATGTCAATTGGTGAGTGGATACAAGGGTAAATGAGAGAAATCATTATTAATGTGTATCCACTCACTAATTGACACCTCAATTATCACATATGTTGTGATTGAAAAGTTGTGATAGTGGTTGTGATGTTTAACATTACTCAAAGGGGCCGTTTGGTATGAGGTAATCAAAATAATCTGATTCATAGGAAAGTTAAACACAGTAATATGATTCCTGGGAAACTTGTATATTTATGTTTGGTTATGAATGAGAATATTATGTCAGATTCATGGAAATGTCAGATATCTATGTTTGGCTGCACAAGAAAATCTTTTTTTTCTTTTAAATGAATTTTATTTGTTACTAAACATATTTTTTCATAATTACATTAAAAAAATATTAGAAGCTCCATTACCCATCTTCCGCTGTATATTCTTCATGTAAAATTCCAGATCTCTACCTTTCAAGATGTATCCGTCACAAATAAAATTGCCATCCTCATTTTACAATTAAAATCCTCATTTTACACAAATAAGAAATTACTCATAAATTTCAATTCAATTGAAATCCTCACAACCTAATTGAAATTACTTCAATTAAAGATTGACATGTAAATGTGCTCGAATTAGTTTTCAAATGAAGCAACAAAAATTAACTGGCAACTTCATCCTGTTTGGCAAAGAAGAAAAGCATAAGCCGAAAAATTACTTCATCTTTAATACACATAACCCAGAAACCCAATACTCACAAAGTCACAACCTAACATGTTATATTTGTATCAATAAAAGCTCTTGTAGAGATTAAGATGGTGAGGAAGTTGACAAGGTTGAGACGGTGAGGATGTTGACGAGGTCATGTGCTAGATTTGGAGGTCGATGACCCTTCGCGGCGGTAGTGACAATCTTCGTAGCAAGCCGATAGGGATGATTACGTGATGGAGAGAGAGATGAGAGAAATAAAATAAAAATAAAATACCGCACATATTTGATTCACGGGTGAAGAGAGACGGTTCGACTGAGAGAGAAGACGGTGAGTTTGACGCAGTCCGGTGGGCTTAAGGGAGAGGGAGGGCGGCGAGAGCTGACTGATGTGTGAGAATTGATGAGGAGTGAGCTGTCTGCTAGGTTAGAAATTGAATGTTTTATTTTTTTTTAATTGATTGTGGGTCCCACAATGGGAATCATATAGAGGGGCATCTGAAACCCATCTGTTGAGGTGGTTCACATTACCCCCATGGAGGGTAAAGTGATTCTCATGGTAATTACTTTCCTGGGAATCAAAAAATACAAACCTTGTAACAAACATGAGAAAGTTACCAGATTCTCATTCCCATGAAAACATTACCCCATACCAAACGGCCCCAAAATAAAATGGTTGACAATCTTTTCAAGTTAGGTACCACCATAGACCATACAGGCCTAGACTAAATGAATTGGTAATAATAATAATAATAATAATAATAATAATAATAATAATAATAAAGATGAGAAGGCTAGTGGTAAACCTCTCACATCTGCACCACAATGTTGTGGGTTCGAGTCATCTTCTTTTCCAAAAAACCTCGAATTTATGCAATAATGTAATAATGTAATACTTCAATAATAATAATAATAATATAATAATAATAATAATAATAATAATAATAATAATAATAAGGGTTAAGTGCACAAATTTACCTTTACTTTATTAAATCTAACAAGATTTAAAAAATATATCCTAAATTAACACAAACGCCCATTGCCATCAAGTAAATCCATTAAATTTAACGGTTGATTAACCTTGACCCGTGGAAAACCAAATATACATCTGACACATCATCCCAAACATAAAATATTTTTAAATTTGTTAGGTTTTAGATTTGTGTTTGCTTGATTCCATAACAAAACGCTCTTTGTTTGTATTGCTTAGTTGCTTAGGTGGTTCGTGTTTGGATCAAGCTTCAAAGAAGAAAAGCAACTTTGTATGCAAAACTCATCTTTAAGAGAAAAATTGTTTTCTTGAATACTAAGGTATTGATATTTTTTCTCCTCTTACAAGCCGTTAGCGCGCACACACACATTTCATAACATTTGTGTCTCTGCATCGTTGTGTAAAATTTGGTATAACATATTCATACACTTGTTGAAGTATGCATATGCATTAGAGTTAATTTGACAATTTTTGTAAACTTGCATGTTCTAGGATTATATCTAGGAAACGACATACTTGTGTGTTTATGTGTTTGTTTATTTGTGTTTTTATGTTATTGAACTTGATTTTGAGCTTATATTATGCTTCATTGAGTTCCGGTCATTTCGGTTATACATTCATTAAATTTCGAGTTCAAATTAGGAAGTTAGGAAACTTTCCTTGAAATTATTGTACATGGTTTTCATCCTTGTTTTTCAAGTTGAATTCCATATATTTTTTAGCAAGTTGTCTTGACGTCTTTTGTACGTGAGGGAGTCATGATTTTTTAATCAAAAAACGGATTCGAATTCGGAGTTCGGAGGCCAGAGAACAGTCGAAGAACAAAACAGTGCACAAAAGGGAGCAAAAGGGAAAAAAAATATCGCAAATTGCCATTAGCCCCTTGGCCGTGTAGGCGCGTGGGGCTCACGCCAAAAATGTCTTCTTGTTCACGTGAGCTGCTCGCCACACTCATTTCATGATTTAAAAGAATTTTATTGTGTGCATTTCATGTACACAAGTTTTGGTGTGTCATGCTCTATCCATTACATGTGTTGACTTGACATGTTTTCCTATTGGCCATATAAGTGTTTTCTTATGTGAGCTTACCACATCAGATAACTCTCTCTCTTCGTATTAGTTAAAAAAAAAATTGGTGAAGAAAATATTATGCATTATTTTTTCTCTCAAATTTTCTCATTTTTCAAACACCATAACTCTCTCAAATTAATTCCGATTTAAGTGATTCAAAAGCCGAAATTGTTGGTCTTGAAGAGACCAACAAACCCCAAGCATTTTCAATGTCAAATGATGTTTTAATTTTTCACAGTGATCTGATTTCAGTACGAGAGTCATCATTTGTAAGTGAATCTTTCTCTTTTCAATTTTTCTTTGATGATCATCTTCATGAATGTGCTTATTTGATTAAGAAAAATGATTAGTATGATTTGGATTCAACTTTGTGGTTTGTTTGAGTGATTTTCGAGTTTAGCTTGTGTGATTTTTAATTGAATATATTTTAGCTAAACTTGATAAGCATGAACTTGATTCTAGAAATATTTTGTGTTCTTGAGCTTGATTGTTGATTTCTAGATTTAGTTACATGTTCTAAGAACTAGGATATTTTTGTTTGTGATTTTCATTATTCTAATCTAGTTATTGTTTGTTAAACATGCTTAGATTTCTAGATATATTTGTGATTGACCTTTGAAAGTTTAATCTAGTTCTCTAATTGGATGTTCATAGAGTTTGATTGATCAACTTGCTCTATTTGTTTGTGTTTGCATCATTTGCATCCACTTAGATCATTTGCCTTGTGAAGAGGTTGGAAGTCTCATGTCTTAGAGTGATTCTTTGACTTGAGCATTGGAAGTCTCATTTCTTAAAGTGATTCTTTGGTTTGAGCATTGGAAGTCACATTTTGGAGAGAGGATCTTCAATTTGTGCATTGGAAGTCTTGGCTAGGATCGGGATGATCCGGATAGCTAAGCATTGGAATTCTTGTCTAGAGTCGGGGTGACTTGGATAGACAAGCAAGGGAACTTCCTAGAGACGTGAGGTCTTGGATAGGAAGTTGACATAGTAAGTTCACTATGCCCGAGGGTAAAGTAGGTGTTGATAGCTTAGAGAGTGAATCTTGTGTTGATTGCCTCTTGAGTGTGTAACTCCTATTTGTCATAGTGAATTGCTTTTGCCGGTGGTTGTGGAATCAACCCGTGGATGTTTCCTCATTTTGAGGTTTTACCACGTAAAAACACCTTGTGTTGATTTTTGTTTTTATTGTCTTTACTTGTATTGATTCATCCATTGCTTAATTGTATTCATATTGTTTTGTTGAATCAATATACTTGTTAAAGCCTCCTTATAAAATTATATATCTTGTGAATAAAAAGAAATTGCAAGAATTTTGAGGCTATACCTATTCACCCCCCCCCCCCCCCCCCCCCCCCCCCTCTAGGTATATTTGACACTATAATATAAAGGGAATTTCATAATTAAAAAGTAAAAAATCAAATAAATAATACACAAGATAATTAGATCGCTGAAACATCCTTAGTTCATGGAGGAACCTTCTCTGCTAAGTGCAGAAGGCCGATGATCTCTTCCAGTTGGAAGAGAACAACGATGATCTCTTTCAGTATGAGGAGATTGTCAAAGACTTCTTGTTTTATTCGACGGTAGAGATCCATCGCCGGTAGATTATTATTTTTTAAAATTTTGATTTTTGAATTTTGAATTAAAAAATATTTTATATTTAAGATAATGTGATAAACGTATATTTAGCTTTCTAAAGGTCAATGTTAGTCAACCGTTAAAGTTAACGATCTGACTTGATGACGGTTTTTATGTTAATTTATGACATCTTTTTGAAATCTTGCTAGATTTAATAAACTAGGGGTAAGTTAGTGCAATTAATCCTAATAATAATATGAGATAATTACCCTGGTGACTATCAATTTTGGTGCACACTATCAAAATGACCATTATATGTGGAATTCGTTTCAAAATGATCATTTTTTATGAACACTGTGACACTAATGATCATTCCATCATATTCCGTTACCTTTCGGTTAAATGAGTGACATTTTGGTAAATAAGAGGATGACATTCCATCACAAGATTTAATTAATTATATATGTATATTTATAAATAATTAAATTATTATATAAAAAAGTAAGAACTAAAATTTACTTGGATCGATGTCAATGCAACAAGAAGTAACTTCAAAACTTCAAATTGACTGCTTGGTTGGTGGTGGATATTATTAATTTGGAAGCTTGAATGACTTAGTTTCATTTTATAAGTTTTAAGCTTTCAACACTTGAGGGTTTTTTTTTTTTTTTAACGATTACAGTTCTACACTTGAGTTAAATTTAGTATTACAATTTAGAATTTTGACAATGGGATTAACTACTTATATTGGTAAGGCTAATTGTCACAGATCTCCCCAGACTATACTCGAATTCGCATGTTGCCCTATGAATTTTTTTTAGGCACTAAACCTCCTGAACTATCGGAAATTGGCAAAAGTGGACAGAATGTTTATGGAACCCTTGTTCCATCTCATTTCTCGTCACGTGCGCAACACATGTCTCCGTACGAAGGGCATTTGGGTCATTCCGCGCTTAGCTAATTGGCACTAATGCCCCCTAAACTCTTTCAAAATATGCAGTATGCCCCCTATACTTTTTTTTCACCATTAAACCCCCTGAACTCTCGTTTTTTGGAAAACATTTGGGTGTTTTGCCCCCTGTCACCTATTGCAAATTTATGAGAGTTCAAGGGGGTTAATGGCAAAAAAAAGGTATATGAGGCATATAGCAAATTCGGGTATAGTTCAGTGGGGATCAGTGTCAATTAGCCTAAAAAATTAAATTTAAGACTATTTAATAAATATTACAATAAGAAATTCAGAGTTAATAATTAAGAAAAAAATCAGGCTAATTGTCACATATAGTTTTACCAGTTTTAGGGGTTGTTTTATCAGTTTTACCCTTATTTATGTTTTTTCTTCTTTATAAGATTACTGTAATTCAAAAACAAACAAAAAAACATAATCCAAACAAAACAAAAATTGAAAATTAGTAGAATTAAAAAATAAATATAGAAAATCAATTGAAAAAAAAAACAAAAACTGGAAATAGTTTTCCAGATCAACACCATAACCCAGAAACCACCATCTTCTTAAAAAAACTCCTAACTCTCTTATACACCAAACTGAACCAACATCTTTCTCTCACGCTCTCGCATACAACTGGGTTCGACCCAGATCTGGGTTCAAACCAGAACCGAGATGGAAAGAAAGAAATAGAAGGATGAAGAGAGGGAAGATAGTGAGAAGATGTTGCGGCGGTCATGTGGGTGTGACGGATGATAATGGTGATGAATAGATGATGTGGGCGTTGATGATGATTTCAATTTCAATTTTAATTTTTTTTTCAAATTCGAGTTTAGTTTTCTGGAGAAGATTTTTGTTTTCAATTTTTTTTAGATGATGGTGTGAGTTTTGATTCCTAGTGATGATTGTGTTGGTGTGGCCGTTGATTTCTGGTCTTGAGAATGGAGATGATGGTGTGAGTGTGGCAATTGATTTCTATATGTTAAAAGAAGATGAAAATGAGATTGGCGTGGCTTTTGATTTCTGGGTGTTAAAGAAAATGAAGATGGGATTAGGGTTCTTTAAGTTTAGATTAGTTTTTTTTTTTCTTAATTATTAAATCTGAAATTTTTATTGTAATAATTATTAAATAGTTTTAAATTCAATTTTTTAGGTTAATTGACACTGATGCCCCCTGAACTATACCCGAATTTGCACTATGCCCCCATACTTTTTTTTACCCTTAAACCCCCTGAACTCTCATAAATTTGCAATAGGTGATAGGGGGCAAAAAACCCAAGTATTTGCCAAAAAACGAGAGTTCATGGGGTTTAATGGCGAAAAAAAGTATAGGGGGCATACTGCATATTTTGGAAGAGTTTAGGAGGCATTAGTGCCTTTTAGCCAAGCGTAGAATGACCCAAATGCCCTTCGTACAGAGACATGTACTGCGTACGTGACGAGAAATGAGACGGAACAAGGGTTCTGTAAGCATTCCGTCAACTTTTGCCAATTTCCAATAGTTCAAGGGGTTTAGTGTCTAAAAAAAAATTCATGAGGCAATATGAGAATTCAGGTATAGTCTAGGGGGGATCTGTGACAATTAGCATATTGATAATTTGATATTATTATATTTGTTTAAATAAAAAATAATGTAATATTTTCTTAAACTATTAAACCAAACCGAACAAAACCGATTTATCGGTTTGGTTTGGTTTGGTTTAACCTTATAAATGCCAATGAAATTTGAATGTTGTTGAATAAAGGTTTTTGAACAAGATAAATGAATATTTTTTATCAAATAATTAAAAGATAAATGATTATGGTTACCATTCATTCGATTCTAGATGTTGGTTTTCAAATTTTGAAAAAACAAAATTCCAGTAGCCGAAAAAAATGTAAAAAAAATCTTATAATGTTATTTACCTAAAATACCACTCATTTAACGGAAAGTTAATAGGAATATGATGAAATGACCATTAGAGGTCGTTTGTTTTTTCCACTTAAAACTTAATGGGCCTGAATCATAATTATTAAGTTGTTTTGTTTGTTTTTTTTAAGTGGTCAAACCACTTAAAAATACCAAAAAACAACGTAAAATAAAAAGTAAAAAATTCTGACTTTTCACTTAATTGCAAATCACTGAATTGCATTAAATATAATCCAAAATCTTTTCTTCCGATACTATCCCCCATATATAACATATTTCCAATTTCATCATAATTATATATGGTATATAAATCTTTATTTTAATATCTTACTTATTTTAAATAGCTTTAATAATAAAAAAAGAACCCTAATCACTTTTATATTAGTGTTTAATATCAATACTTTATTATGATATTAGGGTGATGTATTTATATATTATTTTTTTAGAATGTTTTGTGTGAGTTTTCGTGCTGCCTATTTTATTTTTTGAAGAAAAAAAACCTTTTTCTTTTCTTAATAAAAATGAAGTTTATTTCTAATTGAAGAAGGAAATCATGATCATATGTGTTCATATATAATTATTATTTTTAGATTGTTTTTATTTCATATTATATGTATAATTGTTTAACATAGGTATAAATATAAAATTACTTAGTTTCAGACAATTTTACTTTTAAAAAACAAACGTGTTGATAATACATTCAGATGTGAGAAAAAAAACATGTTATTCAAATTCAGATTTCAATCCCTATTCAGTCTTTAGAAAAATTCAGGATTGTTCAATCTTCAGACAAAAAAAAAACGACCCTCTTAGAGATACAATATGCGCTAAAAATGACCATTTTAAAATCAATTCATCATTTAATGACCATTTCGATAGTGTGCACCCAAATTGATGTCTAGGGGTTAATTATCTCTAATAGCATTACAACATGTCAACAAATTAGTGACTAATATGGAATTTTCCCTTTTGGTTTGAACATTTGACCTAATTGAATAATAACCCAAAAAACCTCTTCTAAAAAAACCCAACAAAACCTCTTCTCTGCCATTCTCAACTCCAGTTCATTTAAAAAAAAAAAAGAATGGCGGCAAGACCCAACAGAAGCAAGCAAGAACAACAACACCCAGAAGACTCAGCTTCAAACAGAAGCAAAAGCAACGACACAGGAATGGTTATAGAAGGATACAAAGTCGAGGGATTGTCCATCGCAGGCCATGAAACTTGTATAATTTTCAAATCTCTCAATTTGGCTTTCGATATCGGCCGATGCCCAGACCGCGCTATCTCTCAAGATTTCCTTTTTATCTCCCATGCCCACATGGATCACATTGTTAGCTCTCTCTCTCTCTCTCTCTCTCTCTCTCTCTCTCTCTCTCTCTCTCTCTTATCTTTTTATCGTTTTCAGTTTCTTAGAATTTGTTTCTTCTGTAGAGAATTCAATGTAAATAATAGGCATTTTACATTTAAGTGTCCTTTCAATTGAATGCTATTGTTGTTGATAATTGAATTTTGATGTTGGGAATGATTGCTCTTGTTCTTCACAACTTGATAAAAAAAAATTGATTGAATCAGCTAATTTGAATACTTTGAGTTTGGGTTCTAGATGGAGCTCTTTCTTCTAATAATGTTTTTGAATGTTGATTATGCTGTAATAATAATAATAATAATAAAATACGATTATGTAAATTGATTTTTGTTAGGGAGGATTGCCCATGTATGTTGCAACCAGAGGCTTATACCGCATGAAGCCCCCGACAATCATTGTTCCAACTTCTATAAAAGAAGATGTGGAGAAGCTCTTTGAGGTTCATAGAAAAATGGATCAATCCGAGCTAAAGAATAATCTTGTCGGCTTGGATGTGGGTAATGTCTTAACTTTTATTCAACTGACCTAGCCCCTCACTTCTTGTGACGTATTTTTTCTCTTTATCTTATACTAATTCTATTTGCAGGGGAAGAGTTTTGCATGAGTAGGGACTATAAAGTAAAAGCTTTTAGGACTTACCATGTTATCCAGAGCCAGGTACACAGTAAACCTTATTGTCTTGTTATATTTTTCACTTTTGGGTTTCTGTGAATAACTCACTTTAGTTTTTATATATATATATATATATATAAAATTTCAATTGTAATAGGGTACTAACTGCCATTGTACATGATATATTGCAGGGTTATGTAGTTTACTCCGAGAAACGAAAACTAAAGCAGGAGTATCTTGGCCTTCCTGCAAATGATATTAAGAACTTGAAGTCGTCAGGCACGGAGGTCCTTGATAATAGTCATAATAGTAAACTGTTATACATATGTTTTGGGTGAATTTTCTTTGTTTATTTTGTTTGCAACCTTGTTATTGCTGTTATTTGTGCATCTATGGTCCTTGACTTCTTGTGCAAATGTTTTGTTGATCTATCTTCTATTTGTTTCTTTTCTTTTAATTTACTTCTCTTTCTTCTTCATTTCTTTGGAGAACTGTGCAAGATACAGAATTGTTTGGCCTTGATGATAGATGCATATAATATAATCCCCAAATTTAGTTCTTTTTCTCCTTGAAGTCATACTCGTAAAAGCTGGGAATTTGTCTTTGGCTTTTATTTATTTATTTATTTTTTTATCCCCTATTAGAGGTCGAAATACATTGTCTGATAATATAAGTAAAGGGGAAAGTGTTGAAAACTTCCTTTTTAGTCTGAGATTGAGGAAAGGAAGGAGAATAAAGAAAATTGTAAACGATGAAATGTGATAATGTAAGAGTTGCTTTTTGGCTGTTAAAATATGAAATCTTTTGAGTGTTGCCATTGTTTTCATTGTTATTTTTTAATTTTACTTTGTGCAAAAATGATTGTCTTCTTGTTTATCTAATGTGGAAGATCAATTAAGCTTAATGGGGGCTTAACATGGGTTTTCTACATCTTTGTATTTGGGAATCGTGGCTCAGGTTATCAAATTGATGTTTAAGTAATTATTTTGCAAATTAACTCCTGGTTGATGTTCATTGGACTAAAATAACATTACACTTTTAGTTTACGTACAAAATATTTTGCCTTTTGGATCGAATGTTATTTTTATGGCTACATTGCTACAACATTGTCATTCTTTTGGTAACTGCAATTTTTATGATTGTTTTATTTTTGTGTCTCATTTAGCTTTTCTCTCCATTTTATTGTTTGTGCTGTGCATGACTGGGTTGAGTTTTTATGTTGGCAGATTACATATACCGTGACAACACCGGAGATTGCTTTTACAGGAGACACAATGTCTGACTTTATTGTTGATGAAGCTAATATCGATGTTTTAAGGGCAAATATCCTAGTTATGGAGGTGAAACATACCCCTTACTACTTCTCTGTTTCTTGGTATGGCTCATTAGTAATATTTTATTCCACTTGAAGATAATAGTATAATACGGTTTTAATTTCCATCTTATGCATCTGAGAACAACGGCATTCTCAATTGCATGCACTGGTATTTAAGTTCCATGTTATATTATAAGCTAAAATTTGAAAATTCTATTGAGAAACAATGCTCATAACAAACTAAATGTGCTTATAGTGCTTTTATTCTCTCATTCTCTTCTCTTCTCTTCTCTTCTAATAGATCATTAGTTATCAAGGTTGTCTCTATTATGTCTTTACTTTAGTAGCCTGTATAACTGACAATAATGGTTGGCCAAAGTGGAAAACAATGATCTTAAACATTCTCTTTTCCATAAAAGAATACAGTCTGCAGTTATTTTAATTTTTTTTCTTTTTTTCTTTTTCTATGCTCAGCAAATATAGATTGTGGGGATTTAATTACTTATTAGTGTTTAAGCACATGCACATATGGTCTCATATATGGTTTTGTGTATATATGATGACTATGGGCAAAATGAACTGGTATAGCAAAATGTATCATTTGCCATGACATTTATTTACTTGAAATCATCTTAAAAAGAATTAACTTAAATTAAGTACGGAACAAAAGAGATTCCCTTGGAGCTGTGAAATTGCTTAGAGTCAGTTCTTCATGAAAAATCTTAAAGAACTATTTTGTTTTGAACTGCAGTTTGTAAGTGAAGTAGTTCTAATTTGGCAAAGGGTTTCAGAAAATTAGGTTTTCTGCTGTGAACATGAAGCGGTCAGATTTGGATACTGAGTGGCTAACATATTTAGTTAATTACTACTTGCTTCTTTATATGCAGAGCACCTTTGTTGATAATTCAGTAACTGTAGAGCATGCAAGAGATTATGGACACATTCATCTGTCTGAGGTCTAGTGCCCCATGTCTCTGTAGGACGTTGCATGTGTGAATTTACGCTCATTTCTAACTCCTTGTTTTTATTATTTTTTGATGAAATTCCAGATAGTTAATTATGCAGACAAGTTTGAGAACAAAGCAATTCTTCTAATCCACTTTTCAGCTCGTTATAAGAAAGAGGTGAGTTTGTGATATTCTTTATGTATCCATTTCGGTGTATGTAATGACACTACTGAACAAATTAAGAGTTTGTTATCTATTCTTCTCCATATGGAGGTAATTTATAGGGAAATATATGAGTGAGAATCAAGGAAATGATTCTCCTATAATCAATACAGTGATCTCCTACAATCAAGCTAATTGTCAACTACATTAATCAAGCAATCAATTACACTAATTAAGCAATCAATTACACTAATTAAGCAATCAATCAGTCAACTATACAATCTAATTGATTATATTCTAACACCTCCCCTCAAGTTGGTGCATAGATGTCACTCATGCCCAACTTGCTAATTGAGTCATGAAAGTTCCTTCCATTAATAGCCTTTGTGAGGATATCTGCAAGTTGATCCTTACTTGGTACATATGGAAGCTCAATTATCTTTTCTTCTATTTTCTCCTTGATGAAGAATCGATCAATCTCCACATGTTTGGTACGATCATGTTGGATAGGATTATTGGCAATCTGAACCGAAGCTTTATTATCACAATATAACTTCATGGTACCTTTTGGGTGAAATCCCAAATATCCCAACAAGTTCTTCAACCACAACAATTCAGTAATTCCTTGGGCAATTCCTCGGAATTCTGCCTCAGCACTAGATTGTGATACCACAGTCTGTTTCTTACTTCTTTAAGTGACTGGGTTACCTTAGGGATGACAATGGGGCGGGTTCGGGGCGGGGTGGCCTTCCCCACACCCCACCCCATTTATTTTTTGAAAACCCATCCCCTCATAAAACCCCACCATAGATGGAGCGGGTTGGGGCAGGGCGGGGTACAGCGGGGAGTGCTTTCCCCATCCCCACCCATTAACCCCATTTATAATTTTTTTATTTATTAAAATAACAAATATATAACCATTGAATATGATAAAAAATATAAAGTAATAAATAATTTCAAGAAACTATTAAAAAACATCTCTTAAAATTCAATCATTTTCAAACATAAACATAAAGTATAAGGTCAAAATGTTCGAAATTCATAACGCTAATCATCTAATAGTTGCATTTATTTCTCTAGTTCTTTCTTCGTACGATCAACTACATTTAGGGATGGCGATTCGAGTTGTTTGAGGATTAGAGACTTAGAGTTATAGTTAACGGTTGGGGTTTTTTTAATAGTATTTTGTTTTGTCACTTTATGTTAAATAACTGGTGAAGAGATGTAAAGTTAGGGTTAATGTATTTACATATTTCCCTTTTTAGATATATTTATTTCTTTTGAAACTAAGTAGTTTAACTAAGTATTATTTTAAACTGGCCGGGGCGGGGCGGGGAGTATAAAACCCATCCCCGTCCCCGTCCCATACTCATTGCGGGTTAGACTATACATCCCCATCCCCGTCCCATCCCCACCAAATTGAAACTCATCCCCACCAAGGTTGCAGAAAGCGCTAGGCGCTAGTCGGGCGGCGACCCACCGCCTAGCGCCTGGGCCGCTTAGTCGGGGACTAGGAGGGACTAGGCGGATGGCCGGAATTTGGCCGGCCAGCTTACCGGCAGGCGATCGGCGGTTGGCCGGAATTTTTTTTATAGTTTTTTCATATTTTTTTAAAACTTGTAATTAAGTAAATGTTCATAGGAATTTACTATTGATTATTGGAATTGAAAATATATAAACAGCTAAACAAACTCATTCAATTTCCAACAAACTACCAAAGTCAATCAAATTCCAAGTCAAACCAAACTCAATCATATCCAAGTTTCAAACAAGGCAACAACAATAAGTAAATAGTAAACAAATAAGTTCATAAAGTAGTAATTACTAATTAGTAAACAAATACGAAAATAAATGTCTAGCTCTAAGTCTCTAAGTGTCTAGCTCATCTTGTTGTTCTCTATATCTTTCCAACACTTGATCTTCATCGGACTCGAACTCAAAATTATCTTCCTCCACCGGTTCATCTTCGGATTCAAAATCTTCTTCAAGATCTCTACGAACTCTAGCACTTCTTCTAGGTTGTGTCATTTCATTCGCCCCGATTGCTTCATCAACCAATTGCCAAGTAAGCCCCGTACCCGGCTCAACCTCGTCATCACCATCATCAACTATCCATCCTTGTGCATTACTAGCATCACCATCACTTGCTAGTAGTACATCTATGTTAACCTCCTTATTCATTAACCTTTTATGCTTATGAATCAATTTGGAATTGAATTGGACGAATACTAGGTTGTTCAATCGATCAACATCTAGTCTATTCCTTTTCTTCGTATGTATCTACATAAAAGCGAAAATGTAAAATTAAATTAAAAATAAAACTAGCACTTGCTAATGCCTAGTAAATAATAACTTAGTAAATAACTTACCCCCTCAAAAGTGCTCCAATTCCTTTCACATCCAGATGAACTAGTGGTTAATGCAAGAATCCTTTGTGCCATCCTTTGCAAGTCAGGTGTTTGATGTCCAAACACAGACCACCATTGAACTACATAATAAGAGAATTATAGATAAATAGTTTAAACTTTAAATGAATATACTAATTAAGTAATTAGTAATTACTAATATAATAGTGAATACTTGTTATTACCTGGATCATATGTGCTATTGTTAATCTCACATGCTTTTTGAGCCGTTACTTTTCCAAAAGCACCCTCTTTTTTTGTATACTTTGCCAAGTCAGTCATTAAGATGCTTGTTTGCTTGTCAATGTCATCGGGGAAGAGTATCTCCAAACAACTACATACCGCATCCAATATAGCACCCTCTTGTGCAATCCAAGGATCTTTATAGCAATAGAAGGGATTTAAGATATATGCCGTCATATGTAATGGACTATCGAGCCGATCTTTGGCTTTACTATCAATAATGTCAATAATTGGCCGATAAGTATTTTCATTTTTTTTCAAGGCAATCTTTATCTCTTCTTTTGCTTTTATGAGCTCCCCATATAAAAAACCCATAGCTGGTTTTCTATCCCCATCAACTAGTCGAAGCACATTTACCAAAGGAGCAAATACCTTCAAGCACATTGTCACCCCATTCCAAAAACCAATGTTCAACACGGTAGAGTAGGCCGCCTTCCCCTTAGCGGTCTTCGACCATTTGCACTCTTCCCATTCCGTGCTAGTAAACATTGCCCTTAAGTTTTCCTTTTTCTCCATCAAACTTTGCAATGTTAGGAAAGCTGAGGCAAACCTAGTGACTCCCGGCCTAATTATTTCCTTCTTTTTTGTGTAGGATCTCATCAACCATAAGGTTTTGTGATGTGCATAAATAAAGATCGTGAAAGATTTGGCATTATCAAGGATTTTTTTGTACCTTGGGAATTTCCCAATACCTTCAAGCATGAGGTTGATGGTGTGAGTAGCACATGAGGACCAAAATATCTTAGGCATCTTCTCCTTTAACATCTTTGCCGCGGCCATATTGTTGGAGGCATTGTGGGTCACTACTTGAACAACATTTTGTGGCCCAACTTGTTCAATGCATTTGAACACATACTCAAAAATGTGTTCCCCGGTATGTGCCTCATCAGAGCTTTCCTTAGAAGAAAGGAAAGTGGTACCTTCCCTGCAATTCACACATAAGTTCATAATACTTCTCCTTTTCCTATCAGTCCAAGCATCTGTCATAATCGAACATCCAGTCAATTTCCACTCTTCTTCTTGTTTTTTTAGGGCCTCTTGGGTACTGTCAAACTCTTCCTTCAACAACGGTCCACTCAACTGGTATCGACTTGGTTGTTTGTATCCCGGTCCAAAAAGACCAGCTGCCTCCATCATCGCAGTGAAACTATGGTTCTGAATAGCATTGAAAGGAATGCCTGCTTCATACACCCACCTAGCCACATATCGATGCACGGAATGTGTTCTCTCCTGAAATAGTACATCATTAATATGTTGTTGGCGACGAGACTTATTGGCACTCATCGAAGCTTCTGAGTCGATTTTCGATGCAAATTTATCCATAGGGCCAAGAAAGTGTGGTCTTTTATTGAACCCTAACCCTTCAACTTCTTCTTCTTCCTCAATCCCGGCGAGATTAACTTCCGTTCTAATCTCATGTTCTTCCTTATTTTTATTTTTCTTCTTAGTTCTTGCATCTTCAATGGCTTTTTGACATCTAACTTGATCCTCCTTCGTTGACTTCGGACACTTAGAAACATTTCCCGGTATGCGGGCAATATGTTGCTTTAACCGATACACTCCCCCAGAAAACACCTTTGAACACAAATTACACTTAACTCTATCAAAATTGGAGGGATCAATCAACGTTCCATACTCCCACCCAATATCATCCGATTTACGTTTCAGAACAGATTCGTTAGAGGACCCTCCAGAACGCAAGTTGGTGTTGATCGTGTTGTCTTCTGAAGTCATTTCCTAAGTCCTAACCACAACCACTAATTCAGCTTACAAAATAAACATTTATAATTACAAATAAAATTATAAAACAGTAGTTAAATTTTAATTTACAATACTAAAATCAGTAGTTTAATTATAAAATCAATAGTTAAATCAGTAGTTAAATTTAAAAGTTTGTATCAGTGTATTAATTATTAAAAGTTTCCTTCCTATTTAATTTAAAAAAATCAGTTGTGTTTGTTTGTAAACTGAAACTCAATGTATAATTCACAAAGTACAACACACAAGTAAAAAATGCACAATGTACAAGTGAACATTGCATAAGTCCACAGTCAACAGACTCAACACCCACTCAACTAAATAATCAATAATGCTTATTAAATAATAAATAATAAATATATAACATTATAACTTAAACTCACAAGTCACAATTGATGATATTTGGCGAGAGAGAACACTCAAAACAGAGAAGCCCAGTTCGACTTGCGAGAGAGAAGATCTGGTTCGACGACGGCCACCACGGCGATGGCGGCGACGGCGACGGCGACGAAGGCGACAGATGACGGCGATGAAGGCGACAGATGACGGCGATGAAGGCGAAAGATGACGTCGAAGGCGAGAGATGACGATGAAGGTGAGAGAGAAGATCTGGTTCGATTTGCTGTTAGGTTTTGTTTTCTTTTTCCCTGTTTGGTCGATTTCAATAGATCAAATATGGTTTTTTTTTAATGAAACACCCAGATTCGACGTCGTTTTTGGGGGGTTTTTAATTTTTTTTTTTTAAATCGATCGACAAGTCAAAGTCGACTTGTTTCGCTGTTGACCGCCGCTCCGACTAGCTCCGACTAGCTCCGACTTTGACCGACTTTGACCGACTTTGACTGAAACCGACTAAGAACATTGATTACTCTAAAATCGCGGCGGCAACCCACCGTCGACCGACTAGTCGGCGACTAGTCGGACCTAGTCGCCGACTTCTGCAACACTGATCCCCACCCCAAAAGTGCGGGTCCCCGCGGGGCCCCGTCCCCGTGGGGAATTTTTCCATCCCTGGGTTACCTCTTACAAAGGTGAAGTAATTAGAAGTAGATCTCCGATCACTAGCATTCCCAGCCCAATCAGCATCCGTGTATCCCTTGATATCTAGGTATCGATTTTTAGAAAACATTAATTCTCTGCCAGGAGATCCTTTTAGGTACTTAAAAATCCGAAGGACTGCATCAATGTGATTCTCCGTGGGAGCGTGCATAAATTGGCTTACCACACTCACTGCATATGCAATATCAGGACGAGTATGCGATAAGTAGATGAGCTTACCAACAAGCCTCTGATATCTTTCTTTGTTTGCTGGGGTTTGATCAGGGTGCTCTGGAGTTTCACATAACTTGTGGTTTTGATCCATAAGAGTATTTGCTGGTTTGCTAGCAAGCATCCCAGTTTCTGTAAGTAGATCAAGAACATACTTTGTCTGACTGAGGAAAATCCTATGTTTTGATCGGGCTACCTCAATTCCCAAAAAGTGCCTTAAGACCCCCAGGTCTTTCATTTCGAACTCTTTAGCCAAGTGACTTTGGAGATTAGTCAACTCCAGATCATCGTTTCCTGTAACAATCATATTGTCAACATAGATGATCGGTTTAGTGATCTTGTCACCCTCACGTTTGAAGAATAAGGTGTGATCCGAGTTACTCTGATAGTGTCCGAATCTCTTTATAGACATACTGAATCGCCCAAACCAGGCTCTAGGTGATTGTTTCAGTCCATAAAGAGCCTTTTTCAGCTTACATACTTTGCCAGTTTGAGACTCGAAACAGGGAGAGAGTTCCATATAGACTTCTACACTAAGTTCCCCATGTAGGAAATCATTCTTCACATCGAACTGTTTCAATGGCCAATCCAAGTTCGCTGCTAGTAATAGAAGTACCCTAACGGTGTTTAACTTGTCTATTGGAGCAAACGTCTCCTAGTAGTCAACCCAGTAAGTCTGAGTATATCCTTTGGCGACCAGCCTAGCCTTTGCACCTTTCAATTGAACCATCTGATATGTACTTAATGGTATATACCCATCGATACCCAACAACCTTCTTTTCTTTAGGTAGATCCCTATCTCCCACTTACAGTTTTTTTGTAACGCCTTCATCTCTTCTTTCATGGCTTCTACCCATTTTTGGTCTGTTAGTGCATCTTGCAATTTACTAGGAATAGATACAGAGGATAATTGATGTGCAAATGCCTTAAAGGATTCAGACAACCTGTGAGTTGAGATGTAATCAGTAATAAAGTAGAGAGCCTTACTATCTACCGGAGGATCCACAGAGGAGAAACCAAAACGTATAGGTGGTCTATGTTCTCGACTGGGATACCGTCGAGTGGGTAAATTGAGGTCATGATCTGTGTGATTTTCACTAGACAAGTCATTAGATAAAGTAGAGAGTTCATGAATTACCTCAGAAGCATTTTCCACCTCAGAGTCTGATTGATGAACTAGTGTTGGAGAAGGGGAAGTAAGGGGTTGTGCCACCTGTATGGGAACTAACTCTTCCTGTTTCTCTTTCTCTTTATTTCGCCTTTCATACTCTTTCCAAGTTGGTTCTGCCCTTTTAGGAATCTCACTTTTTTCTTCAGAAGATTGACTTTCTCCTTTAGAAGATAGACTTACCGGCAAACTAATAGTGTTTGTAGGAGACTCGGGCAAACTAATGGGCAAACTAATAGATATACCATTATCTATCGTAGAAGATTTCTCTTCATGGTTCGAGTTCCCCCCTGAAGAGGAGTCTCCAAGGCAAAGTATGCCTTATTTTTCCAAAACGTACCATCCTGTGAAACAAACACCCTACGAGACGGATGATGGTAACTCTTGTACCCCTTTTGTGAGCTAGAATACCTTATAAAGACACTTAAGAGCACACGGGTCTAACTTTCCTCTAAGAGATGTACATATACTACACATCCAAAGACTCGAGGAAGAATATGTAAGGTAGAGTTAACATCACAAAAATGAGACAAAGATTGCAGTGGAGTTTGAAAAGACAAAACACTAGACGGCATACGATTAACGAGATATGCAACAAATAATACAGCATCACCCTAAAAAGATTTAGGTATATGCATTTCGAATAGTAAAGATCGTGCAACCTCTAAGAGATGACGATTTTTACGCTCGACTATGCTATTTTGTTCTGGAGTATGTGCACAAGATGTTTGGTGGAGAATACTGTTTCGTAAACAAAAGGTGTTGAAATTATGATTGAGATATTCACCACCATTATCAGAGCGTAAAAATTGAATTTTCTTATGAAACTGTGTGTAGATCATGTGATAAAATTTTTGAAAAACATCACATATATCACTTTTATTTTTTAGAAGGAAAATATGAGGATGGAAATAAAAACTTAAGGTACTCAAATGAACAATGTCCTAAGCGTCTATGCCAAAGATACATATTACTTTCCTTATCAGAGTTGACTTGTACTACTCTGTGGGTTGGCTAGATGAGCTTGAAGAGCCCGGAGTACTATCTGTTGTAAAGTAGTACCAACCCCCTCTTTCCCTACCAGTTCCAATCGTCTCCTTGGTGTAAATGTCCTGAAACACACAATGAGTAGGCCAGAAGGTGACAGTGCAGTTAAGAGATTTAGTGATCTGACTGATAGAGAGTAGGTTATTTGATAAGGTAGGCACATGTAAAACAGATGACAAGTTTAAAGATGGCGTTAATGGTACAGATCCAGCCCCATTAACCGGGGTGGGTGTACCATTATCATATGACACACTACATGTTTCGGTTGAACTATGATGACTAAATTTTCGAGAATCAAAAGTCATGTGATCTGTTGCACCAGAATCAATTATCCAAGTATTATTACTTACTAGAAATTGTAGTAATGTACCTGAGCCGGACATAGTAGAAGCGGAAGCAAAAGAACAGAAAATACCCGAAGAATTTGGTAGCGGAACAGTAAATCCGGCAGTCGGAACAGTAAAACAAGCAAAGAACTGTAGACGAGTACTGTAACAAGTACTATAGACGACACTGTAGCAAGTACTGTAGCAGTAAAAAGAAAAAAAAGATTTTTTTTTGAAACAGTAATAGAGAGGAAACCTAAAAATTTGTTTTAGGCTCTGATACCATGAACAAATTAAGAGTTTGTTATCGATTCTTCTCCATATGGAGGCAATTTATAGGGAAATACATGAGTGAGAATCAAGGAAATGATTCTCCTATAATCAATACAATGATCTCCTACAATCAAGCTAATTGTCAATTACATTAATCGAGCAATCAATTACACTAATTAAGCAATCAATCAGTCAACTATACAATTTAATTGATTATATTCTAACAACTGCCATTTGTAAGACTAGGTTAATAAGAGGAGGAAAGGGGTGATAAATAGGTCTTACTGACTGCTGCTCATGATTGTCGGACAACAGTGTAACTCAAACTCCTAATTCCTAAATTTGCTAGCTGCATCTCAGAGTGTTGACTCAATCTCAGGCTCGCCGCATTGAGTCATGCACCGTATTGGAAAATTGCTTTCTGTTTAGAGGACCAGAGAAATGCAATACATAGCCTTTTGAATGATTCAGATTGCGATTTTTTCTTCAGTTGTAAATTTATAGGTGGGCTTTGTAATGTTTTTTCAAAATGTATATTTCTTTGCCATGTCTAAATTGTAATTTGCACACTTGATTTACCAGGAAATTCAAGGAGCTGTGTCTGCATTGCACCCTCCTTTAGGTGGTCGAGTTTATGCACTTACAGAAGGTTTCTAACAAAATGTGGAGTTGAGAATCAAGGTTGTATATCTAGTGTATTTTCCATTAGGACGAGCCATCATAGAAGTCTATTTGCTGAAAACCAACTGCAATCATAAGAAAGATCGATAGAAGCGGTTGGTAATTACCTCAGGTAACAATGGGTAATATCATCAAAATGATTTTTAAGCAATTCTATTGTGCTTGACAAAAGTTGATTTTTTATATTGACAGATTTACATATTCTGTGACAAGATTTGAAGTTGCTTTCGGAGAAGACAATGTCTGGCTTGATTGTTGATAAACTAGTATTTGATGTTTTGAGGGCTAAAATTTTACTTGTGGAGATTCATCATACAGCTTATTACTGAAGTTTGGTTTCTATGAAAATGAAAAGCATGGGATCTCCCAGCGGCCAGCACACCTCCTTGTCCTTACTTTTTTCTTTCAAAATAAATAAATTTAATTTTTATTTTAACTTTTCTTTAATTAAATTGAACCGTTTTCTTTTTCTTAAAAAATATTTATAATACTTTAATGGCTAATTGTCACAGATCCCCTCGGACTATACCCGAATTTGTAAATTGCTCCTTGAATTTTTTTTTAGGCACTAAACCTTTTGAACTATCGGAAATTGGCAAAAGTGGACGGAATGCTTACGGAACCCTTGTTCCGTCTCATTTCTTGTCACATGCGTAGCACATGTCTCCGTACGAAGGGCATTTGGGTCATTCTGCGTTTGGCTAATTGGCACTAATGCCTTCTAAACTCTTCCAAAATATGCAGTATGCCCCCTATACTTTTTTTCGCCATTAAACCCCCGGAACTCTCGTTTTTTGGCAAACACTTGGGTTTTTTGCTCCCTATCATATATTCTAAATTTAGGAGAGTTCAAAGGGTTTAATGGCAAAAAAAAAAGTATGGGGGCATAGTGCAAATTCGGGTATAGTTCAGATTTAATAATTATTTAATAATTATCACAATATAAAATTCAGAATTTCTTATTTATTTAATAATTATTTAATAAATTCACAATATAAAAAAAGTATGGTTTTTTTTCTTAATTATTAATTCTGAATTTCTTATTGTAATATTTATTAAATAGTTTTAAATTTAATTTTTTACGCGAATTGGCACTAATGCCTACTGAACTATACCCGAATTTGCATTATGCCCCCTATACCTTTTTTTTGCCATTAAACCCCCTGAACTCTTACAAATTTGCAATAGATGATAGGGGTAAAAAACTCAAGTGTTTGCCAAAAAACGAGAGTTCAGGGGGTTTAAAGGCGAAAAAAAAGTATAGGAGGCATACTGCATATTTTGGAAGAGTTTAGGGGGTATTAGTGCCAATTAGCCAAGCGCGGAATGATCCAAATGCCCTTCGTACGGAGACATGTGCTGCGCACGTGACGAGAAATGAGACGAAACAATGGTTCCGTAAGCATTCCGTCTACTTTTGTCAATTTTCGATAGTTCAGAGGGTTTAGTGCCTAAAAAAAATTATGGTACAACATGCGAATTCAGGTATAGTCTGGGGATAATCTGTGACAATTAGCATACTTTTATTTATGGCCAATGTTAGAATTTTGAATACCAATGTGGGAGTTTATATACCATTTTAGAGTGGTATATATTGGAATGAATGGCAGAAGGTTGAGTTTTTCTAAACCTGATCCTAAACCGGTGAAACATTTTTGTACTCGTACCCGAATAATTTCACAAGTTCGGGTTTTGGCTTACGGGTTTTGAACAAACTTGAACCCGAATAGCAATTTAACCCAAAACGACGTAAATATTTTTTAAAGAACCAAGTTGGTGGATTCTGGTTCGGGTTTTCAACATAACCTGACCCGTAACGTGAAGAAATGAAGGGGTCAGGATTTGTTTAATTTCCACATAAAAAAACGTCATGGATTCCCCAAGAAAACGTATCGTGCAAGTTGCAAGGCCTTCGATAGTTTTTCCTTTTTCTCTTTGTGGAGCATTTTTGATCCTTTATATCTATCACAACTCACAACTCACAACAAATTCTCAGCGAACAGGTACTTGGATGATGAATCACCAACCCACCAGAAAGAAACCCCATTTGGGTGTTGAGGACCGTCTCAGCAACTTGCCTGAGCCATTAATCAGTCACATTCTCTCGCTCATGGATACAAAAGACGCAGTCCAAACATCCGTTTTATCGAAAGCATGGCGATATCACTGGACTAATATCCACACTCTTGATTTCGATTATGGCAAATTCTGTAACCCGGTTCGTTTCAGAAAATTCGTCCTCGACGTCTTGTCTCGTCGCAAGGGTTTTCATCTCCATAAACTCAAACTCTATTGCAGTGGAACAACACATGTTTCCATGGCCAGGAAGGTTTTCAACTATGCAAAGTTGCATGGACTTGAACATCTTGAAACTGATATGGTCGGTAAGTTTCCTACAAGCCTTTTCGATTGTCGAAATTTGAACACTTTGAAATTGGATCGTGGCAATTCGAGAGATTTCCCATCTAAACCATTCAATCTTGTAACTTTGACAAGTTTGGAAATCCATGGTTTTAGATTGCCTGCAAAATGGAATCTTTTTTCGGGTTTCTTGAATCTTGTTAACTTGACTTTAATAGACTGTCGTGTGTCGATGGTCCTAAACTTCACTATATCTGCTCCATGCCTAGTTAATTTGAAGATTTCGGGTTTTCATTATTTGGGTAAAAAAATGTATAGAGATTTAAAGCTTGTTATATCTGCACCGAAACTTCAATTTCTTGAACTCAGATTGGAGCATCCTTTAGTGTATCCTCTAGTGTTGAGCGTCGAAAATTGTCCGGTTCTTGATCAGGTGAATATTGATATGAATATTCACCTGAATCATTGTGGTAGAAAAGATTATAAGAAGAGGCAGACATTGATTTCGGATGCTATGCGAATGCTTGAAATGCTCTGCCATGTAAATTCACTCGCCTTATCACTTGATTTTCTTCAGGTTAGTAACTAGTTGTTGAGTTCCATATTGTTGGAAATTTCATTTCTATTCTATGTTTTGTGCAAATATAGGATTTGACTCTGTAATTTCTTGTTACTTTTTCAGGGGAAATTCTTGTTGTATCGTAACACTCGTGATGCTGAAACTAAATTTGTCGAGCTGTACGAGGTATTTTTCATTTTCCAAATCAATATTATTGATAGGTATCTGAAAATTAACAGCTTCTTTTTTGTATCTACATATATTTATGAATCTACTCAAGGGAAGAAGATGTGGAAAATTGTTAGTTTCCAAACTTTGTGCATTATAACAGCTAGTGAAAAGGATCTTAATACTTTTAACCTTGTTCACATCCAGTACATGTAAATTCCATTTCAAAATTGATGTTGAGTTCTTAATATAGACGTGGACATATTTGATACGTATATCTACTATATGTTGTCATTACAAACTAATCTGGGGCATGTTCTGAGTCCGAGGATTGTGTTCTTTGATGAGCCCCCTCTACAGATTTGAGGATAATGTTCATGGTCTTCCTCTTGCTAGGCAGATTTCTAACTTTGTTTAGTTTGTTTTTCTTTTCTGGGCGATTAGCCTCCTTTGCACCAAAACAAAAACCTTAAAACTGATATTTTGTTTTCTTAATTTTATTCCTTTTGTTCTGCTGCTGAATGAAGAAATCAATTGGTTTGTTTTTCTGAATTTGATGCCCTTTTGTTCTGGGTGTCTAGCTCTTGCTAGGCATATTTCAAACTTTGTTTAGTTTGTTTTTCTTTTCTGGGCGTTCATCCCTCCTTTGCACCAAAAAAAACCTTAAAACCGATATTTTGTTTTCTTAATTTGATGCCTTTTGTTCTGCCGCTGAATGAAGAAATCAATTAGTTGGTGTTTGGAAATGTGGAGAATACAGTTATTTATGCTTAATCGCCTTGATATAATTGTTGAACCTTCCCCTTGTGGAAAAGTTTGGACTGTTCTTCATTAGTGTAATGATTATACTACTAGGTTGTCCTGGAGTGTTACATTTGAGTTGGTTAATTTTACTCAATATTTGATTGTCTTTATATTGATTTGATTCAGTGAAAAAAATGTGTAAATTGATTGGACAATATTTATGTTCACTACATTGTAATTGAATTCTTTAGATGAATGCAATTATTAAAACCTGGTTTTAATAATTATTTTGGTAGGTATTTCATGTTATTTAAACCTTTTGTTCTTCTTCTTTCCTGATGTAAAATGTTGTGTTCTTGTGCAATGCCTTAATTTAGGAGACTGGAGAGGAAGGGCTGCTGTATACTTTACCTATGGTTTGTGAATCTGTCCTCAATCATGTGTCCATCTTATTACAAGAACTTTATACCGGAAAAACCCCAATCATTTGGCCAGCATATTACAAGAACTGGCCAGCTTATTACAAGAACTGTTTACTAGATCTGTTAAGGTGAAAGCGTGCCTCCATGTTTTGATCATTCTCTCTTTTCTTCCTCTTCTCCCTAAGACCACTTGTGAGAAGAATGGAACAGTACTGTTTCTATGTTGAACAAACAAATATGAAAATTACTCTCATAAGTCTTAACAATCATCATTATTGATACAGAATGAATGATCCTGCAGTATAACATTTTGATTTTGTATAGATGCTTTATATATGCTAGCTACTTGATGATCAAACTTCCAAGGGTTTGTTAGAAAATTGCAGCTACAGCAACAATGAGTTAAATTCTCCGTATAACATATGACATAACAAGAAACTTATGAATAGAATAACCCATCATGGCGTCTCTATCAGATCTCTAGACAGTGTCTTGGCTTTCTTTTGTTAATTGCTACAAATTTTTGATTCCTGGACATTGTAACTTCAACAGAAGACCTTCGTTAGCTACTTCTATGGCATTACCTAACAAATTTAACAGTAACCCAATAACCAGGCAAGTAAATAATATATATTTCCAGATTTTCACTATGGTTCCTTGAAAATATAATATATATATATATATATATATATCACTTTTATTCTTCCTCCCCACTCTCCCATATTGTCCATTTTTAATTTTTACTGTACCCATTCTTGTAATAATCCAAAATTCCATTACTGACAATGAACATATCAATAATCAACATTTGGTTAATTTGATGAGGGGAAAATTGGAGTAGGTAAGAAATATCAAACAAGTTCACTTTGTGAACATTCATTTCTTTGTAAACCTTATGCTTTTGGACTAGCTATACAACACAAAATGCTTACTTGAGCTTCCTTTCGGCTCCTCACTTCCCAACAAACATAAAATAATAATAGATACAAAAAAGAAGAAGCACTTAGCAATCTAAAAAGAGCATTAAATATTCAGATTACTCAAATGTATTGACTAGATGGATCAAGCTCCGGAACATCAAGATTGGCAGCTCCACTTGTGCTGCACTATCTTTTGAGTTTCCATGTCTATGGAGCTTTATTGTCAAATTTAATTTCTCAACTCTGCATGTATCAAAATTTTGAACACTAAATTAAAATCGAAAAACATCAATCGCAATCTAAAGTTGTCAAATGTATTTATCAATACAATTTTAAAATAAGCATCAAATTGAAACCTTAACCCAAGTTTAGATTCCTTAAGGGGTAAATTTCTTTGTTTATCATAGATCATATTAACACAACTAACACATGCAATGATGATTCATGTATTGGTACATTGGCATTATTGCACAAATCTAATCAGAAAAACAAGAGAATCATATAGTATATCTAATTATTCATTGTTGTATATTCTTCTGTTTTTCATTTTTCATTTTCAGTTTAGTTCTACGTAGGAAAAAGAAAGAGTAACAGGGCGTGTTTGATCAAATCTCATGGAACAATGACAATTATATGCTTCAGAAGTCGTCAACCATACCGGTTATAGATGCAGACCAAAATCAAAGTGTTCGTAGTATTAGAAAGAAGGTCACTGGTCTATCTTTCTCAAACAAATACAATATCTTATTTTGTATAGAAATTGAAGAACAAAAACGAGTGATAGGGAAATGAAGCATGATGATCAAGCAGACAATTAGCAGCCAATACCAGTCCTAGTATTAGGGAACACCTGCAAATCACACCAGCCATCAATGGTAAACTCTCCACGGCCTGATCCATCCCCTTTTCGTGCCCCGGAAACAGACAATTCGTAACCCTGTGGTCCGCGAAAGCGATAGCTGATATGACAGCATGCACCAAATCATTCAACCCCACCTTGCATTTGTCAGGAATTCCAGACTTGAACATGGACAGGCCTTTCGGTCCGTGAAGTGGAAGAAGAAGCAGGAGAGAGCGCAGAGGCCTGGGCGGACCCCCATGATGGAGGCTCCGCCCCAGAAAAAAAAAATTATAGTTAAAAAATTATAAAAAAATTGAATTTTACATTTTAATACCATAATTTTTTAAATTTTTATCATTTGGCCCCCCCAATTCCACAATTCCAATTCCGCCTTTGCCTAAGAGGACGTTGATCACATGGGGAGCAGTCTCCAGCTAGTCCAGTAGATTGATGGAAGCACCATTTCGAACGTTAACTAGCATTGATGTTTTCGATACTGACGTCCTGGTTTGATGGACGTATCGAGTAGAGGAATTGTGGAGGAGGAAGGGGCTGTAGTCGCGGCTGTAGACTTAAATTGATGCCCATTGATTTGTGAGTTTTTTTTCCATTGTAGTTGTTGAATGTGAAAAAACTTTGATTGATTGCTTGATTGAAGTGGTGTGATTTGTGTTGGATATATATATATATATATATATATATATATATATATATATATATGTAGATAGAGAGAGAGAGAGTGGTGTGATTTGTGTTGGATATATATGGAGGTATATTGGATTGAGATTTTAATAGACAATTTTTGGAAGTAAAAGTCTGGTGGATTTGGATTGAGACTTTTTAATAAGTTAGATAAGTCTAGTGGTATTCGATTAAGATTTTTAAGATTTTTTTAAAAAGTTAATAATATTTTGTGGTATTAGATCCAGACTTTTACGAGGCAGAAAATTGTCTAGTGGTATTGGATTGAGATCAAGTTTTGTAGGATTTTATGACAAAATGAATTGTCTCAGACTTTTTAGTGATAACTATAAATACCAAGACCCCAAAATTGTCTTGCCCTCTCCCGTCAGACTTTCCAGACTCTCCAGACTTTTCAAGCTCTCAAAATCATCTTCATCTTCCTCAACTTCCATACCTCCATCAGATCTTCATCCCAAATCTACCAAAATCCCCCAGATTTGGTTATGGTGAAGCCATGCTTTTGAAAATCTCTTCACCAAAATACGAAAAAAAAAATTAACCTATTTTTTTTTAAAAAAGT
Organism: Dipteronia sinensis; assembly: GCA_033220585.1. NCBI lineage: Eukaryota > Viridiplantae > Streptophyta > Magnoliopsida > Sapindales > Sapindaceae > Dipteronia > Dipteronia sinensis. The sequence continues at coordinate 16,927,300 of CM065643.1, read as the reverse complement.
CCATGCTTTCAAAATCCAATAATTCGAAGTTAAAAACCCAACTATATTTTCTAGAAAACAAAATTCTCCCAGATTTGATTGGTTATGGTGAATCAGTGAATCACCAAAAAAAATATATAAAAAAAATTCTCCTAGATCTGCTTCACTGATTCACCAAAAAAATTCACTCATATTGACTAATTTATTCCGTCTAATCGATCAGCTGATTCACTAATTCACCTTACTTGCATGGCTGCTTCACATATTCATTGATTTCTATAAACAAATCCTAATAGTCTATAAATAAACTCTAGATAATCCTAATAGTCTATAAATAAGGTCTATAAACTCTTTTAGAATCCTAAAAGTCTAGTACATATAATCCTAACAGCTTTTAAAATTATACAAATCCATAAAATCCTAATACCCTAAAATTGTCTATTAAAATCTCTATGCAGCACACCCCCTTTAGTTATTTGGGTGTGATTTTTTCTAAACAGTTGCTTTATAGTAGTGTTCTAAAAATCACCCTAGGCGGCAGACTAGTCCTTAGACGGCACTCCCCGCTGCAACTGGTCCTTAATTGGCCTTCCTAGGCTGCTGGGCAACTAGTCAGCCGCTTAAGCCGATTTCTAGAGTAGATTAATCGACCTAATAGTTTTAAAAAAAATGTTATTGAAGAGCTTGAAGAGTTGATTCAGTTGAACCCAAAATCCCACTTTCCCAATTCGAACCAGACCTCCCAATTGAAACAGAGCCTCTCGTCGCCACCTCGCCACGTCTCACTGCTGCAGTCGTCGTCATCCGGTCGTCCTGGCCAATCGTTTCAACAGAGAAAATTTGAAGGATAAAGTTTGAAGAGAGAGAGAGAGATGGAAAGAGAGAGAGTTTGTTGAAATGATCGAGAAGAGTTGAAATGATCGAGAAGAGGAGTGAGTGAAAACTGATAAGACTAATATAAAAGCAAGAAGAAAAAAAAAAGATAAACAAAAGTCAGACGATGGGGTTGGTGAGATGATGGGGGTATTAGGGTGTTGGGGTTAATACCCTAAAGATGTAATTTGTAAATAGATTTATGAAATAAATAAAAAGAAAAGTTCAATTCATTTTTGTTGTGTTGTTTATTTTATAACTTGTACATATATTAATATCCTAGATTGCCAGATGTAATCTCGAATTGTGTATATGATTGTCATATACTGATGGATACAGTAAGAGACGTGCAATTTAAAGAGTCCATAGATTGCAAATAAAGCTGGGTACTTTATTTGTGGTTAATTTAATAGCTGAGGTCCATTCCGTAATGTACGGTGATTCTATCCTGAATCATTCATATAGGACCGAGCTATGATCTATATGAATCTCTCACCAAGATCCGTTTACTGATGAGATTCATATATATCAACTAATGATGGCTATATGTGGGTGATCTTAATCTTGAGTGTCCTATCGACTCCTTCAGGTTAGATTGTGGTCTTTGATATACCATGGGTGAGGTCAGATGCAGTTCCTGATCAATATACTCCGTATGTTTGGATTGCGGTTTGGCTTGTGGCTGGGAATGTATGTACACAATAGTGGAATCCACTCCTTCTTGTGAGAAGTAAATGGTAGTTCCTTTAAGGGTTGATTCGGGGCTTGGACAGTATGAGCGCTCTCCTAATTCCGTGAGGAAATATGATTTATTGTCCATTAGAGAATCAACGGTACTTAAAGGATATAAGTAATTAGAGGGGTATAACAGACATTATGACCCAGCTCTAATTATGAACTACTGTGGAGGATCACACCATGTGTAATAGCTATATCGATAGACACCGAGTTGTATCGGTTTGTGTAAAAACTTCTGCAGTTGGGAGAGTGCAGCTTCTGGTTTTTAGTGGAATAACACCGGAGTTAATAATTAAGGAATATTAATTAAAGAGTTTAATTAATGATTCTAAGGGTTATTAGAGCTCAAAATACTGTGGGTCCATTAGGTCCTCTTACTAGCCCGATCGATTTAGGTAACAACAGTCATGGATAATTAATTGGACTGTTCAATTAATTGTGTTACGAAAGTGACACATATTTATTCAGTAATTAATTGAATAATGAGATTATTTAATTAATGAATAATGGTGATTAAATAAATTAAATAATAAGATTATTTAATTATGTTATTAATCACTAATTGGAGGGTGTTAGTTGATATTTGATTTTAAATAGAATAAGATAATATGATTATTTTATTAAATTAAATATTTAAAATGTTTAAATTCAAAAATAAATATTTAATTATCTTTTAAAATAAAAGATATGAGATATCATTTTAAAAGATTTAGTTTTAAAATAAAAAAGATATCAATTAAAAAGTTTTTAATTATAATCCATAATATATATATATATATATATATATATATGATATATATTTAGATAACAAAAAAACAAAAAGATATGCACACACACATTTTAGTTTTTGTATAGGATACAAATACTTAGTGCTTGTGATATTATGAAAGAGTGAAAAAGAGAATTTTTTGGTGTCTGTTATAATGATGCTGTACATGAGTTTTTGATTTGAACGAAAAAAGAAAAAAGAAAAGATAAGAAAACGCAACAAGTGTGCGTGAGAAAAAAAAACAAAGAAGAAAAGAGAAAAAAAATTGGTGTTCTGTGTTGCACTATTTTGAAAAAAAAAATTAATATATATTTTTTTCTTTTAAACAACTAGAATTGTTATAGTTTGTGTATTCTATTGGAAGAAAGTGTTTCTTCTTCATTCTCTCTACATCCTCCTAAGTTCTTGAGTATGTAACGTGCCCACACGCTGTTACCAGTTCCGGGAATAGCTAGGAAGATCAGTGGTACAGACCAGGAGCATATCGTGAAGTGAAGGAGCCTCCAAACGTTGGTAAAGTTCTAAATTTTCTTTTAATATATTGATTACAATTTTCCGTGTTTACATATTGTATGTATTAGTTCCGGAAAAATAATTACGATCCTAAGTTCACTGGTTCCAGATCGTTTATGATATGTATAAAATTCTTAAAACCTATTTCCGCTGCGTTACCAGTGAACGGGGTTCCAACAATTGGTAACAGAGCCAGGTTTTTTTTTTTCGGAACAGGAAATTGTTTTCGATGCTCCTGTATGTATGATTGTGTAGGCACTATTTAAATTGACTGTATATTGTTTTTGTATGTATATTAAATTTGTTAATTTACAAAAAAACATGATTGTTCGCTAATTATATGGTACTGTGGATTTAGGGTTCATGGGTTGTATTATTTTTTATATTTTTTTATTTTTTATTTTTCTGTTATTGTATTGTAAAAAAAATGTAACCTATATTGAAGACCTGGAAAAATCACGAAGACGGAAAGGCGAAATCGGAAATACGCGTGACAGGTACCGTTCACGACATTGTTCATACGGTACTGTTCATGTGCACTGTTCACACATTGTTCATGGGGGTACTATTCACACGGACAGTCGGGCACTGTTCACATCGTCTTGCACGGTTCCGTTGGCAAGTGTTGCCTAGTGCGTTCCGTGCGGATTTCCAATTTCGGATTCATGAGATGAATATGAGTGACTTGAAGAGACAGGAAGACTCAGAAATTACAGGAAGACTCGGAAATTACAAGAAGACCAAGGAATGCCTTGGGTATATTTTTGTAATTTTAGATTCTAATTTTTTTAGGTTAAATAATCCACAGTACTTGGTCAATTCATGTATGCTTTATATTATGTGATGATAAAAGCATTGTCATGCTTACGTATGCCATTTAGATTAGATGTGCCTATACAAATATATTTGATATGTCATATATGCATCATAGCCTATTTTTTATGTATTTCTTTTAATATGATTAAAATCAGTAAATACATTATTGGCTATGAAAATGAGATTAGTTTTTTAATTGTTAGAAAACTTGTTAATTCTCATTAATATTAATCTGGTTATTAAAGTGTTTAATAAGTTAGATTAATAGGGTCATTTATTGTAATTAGTATTAATAAGATTAATGACCTAATAATAAATTAACCAAATAAAGTGTTAGAGTTTTAATAGTTAAAACTTGGTAAACACTATCATAATAATCTGAGCTTAGTAAATAGTTTACAAAAGCTTAGATTATTCACTAGTAGATTAGATTTTTAATAGTTAAAAATCATTAATAATTTATTAGTTAATTAGAATTTATTTCTAATAATGAATTTGTTAATGCGCTAGATAACTTGATTAAAGTTAGCCGTTTGATCCTGTAGAGTCTAGGTGCATTAGCGGATAATAGAAAACCCTAATTTTTTTTAAATAGTGAGTGGAAGAGGGATATATGACATATTTATCTCGCAGTTTCCATCATTAGTTTAACAGCGTGAGATCCGAGTGGGGCCTCGTGACGGCTTTGCTTTCGTCCTCACTAAGAAGGGTTTCCACAAAGATCAATACCAAGGTTGACTTCCTAACGGATAGGATTTCTTCTGAGGGTATTTTGGGATTGACCGACCCTAAGGAGGCAATTCTCAAGTTAAGCTCGTGAGATCTGAAATGGTGGGTTACACTCACGAAGGTTTTGATTAAGTTTTGTTAATTAAAAACCTGACTGAATAAATGATGGTTGAATGATATGGAATAAGAGTTATTCTAGAATATCATTTGATTGAGAATATCTCGGTCCAACATGTAAAGACTTGACCGACCCTAAGGCGGAACTTTTTTGCTGTATGTTGGATTGTCGTGGTATAGTAACTGTTTTTTTAGGTATTTCTAGTTCATTAAACATGTTCATGCATCATGTTTAAATTTATGCTAAAGCACTCGCACTTGTTTTTTTAATAAATGACTGAATGAATGTTTTATTTATTTCAGCAATAATGTCTTCTGCATTACTTCAAATTCTCACAAACGACAAATTAACTGGCGATAACTACACTAAATGGAAACTTAATATTAATGCAATATTGGTCACCAAAGACCTCAAGTTTGTGCTTACGGAGGAATGTCCTCCGGTGCCTACTACTAATGCCACACGAATTGTTCGTGAGGCATACCAGCGGTAGGTCTCATCTGATGAGAAGGCCCAAACATATCTGTGGGCTTCTATGACAGACGTGCTTGTCACAAAGCACGAAGCAATGACTACAGCATTCGAAATTATGGAGTCATTGCAAGCTATGTTCGGGCAGCCCTCCGAGCAAAAGCGACACGAAGCTGTTCGTTCCGCTATGCTCGCTTGGATGAAGGAAGGTACATCAGTTCGGGAACATGTCCTGAGCATGATGTCCTACTTCAACATGGCAGAAGTCAATGACGGGGCCATTGACGAACCCAGTTAAGTGAGCATCATACTGACGACTCTTCCGAAGAGTTTCGATCAGTTTAAAAGCAACTACGTGATGAACAAGTTAAAGTTCAGTCTCACACAGTTGCTCAATGAGCTCGCTACTTTTGAGTCCTTGACTAAGGACAGCAAAAGTAAGACCGGTGAGGCAAATGTTGCCGAACCATCTTCCTCCAACAATAAGAAGAGGAAAAGGTCTGCTGGGAAGGCGAAGGCTAAACCCAAACCCAAGAAAGCCCAGAGAAAAAATAAGGGCACCTCCACCGACCAGAGCAAGGGAAAATGTTTCCGTTGCGACAAGGTCAGGCACTGGAAGAGGAACTGTCCTCAGTACCTGGAGGAGGTAGCCAAGAAGAAGAAGAAAGTTAAATATGATTTAATTGTTCTTGAATCTTGTTTAGCGGAAGATGATTCTTCACCCTAGATAGTTGATTCGGGGGCCACTAACCATGTTTTTTCTTCTATGCAGTGGACTGATTCTTGGACACAGCTAGAAGAGGGAGCCTTCTCAATGCGTGTGGGGTTGGGGGATGTCGTGTTGGCCAAAGCAGTGGAAGCAATAAGATTGCAATTTTGTAAAAATAATAGTTTTTTATTATTGAACAATGTTTTTTATATTCCTGGATTTACACGGAATTTGATTTCCGTTTCTAAATTGTAAGAACAATCGTATTCTATTTTTTTAATAATAAGTCTGTTATTATCGGAAAGAATGGTCTAAATATTTGTTCAGGAATTAATGAAAACAATTTGTATGTATTAAGACCGTTAATACATACTTCACTGCTTAACAACAAAATGTTTAAGGTTAAAAAACCAAAAACTAGATGATATACGATTTCTCCAGATAATGACACGTATCTTTGGCATCTAAGGCTTGGTCATATCAACCTTGACCGGATAGACAGACTAGTAAAAAATGAACCTTTAAGTGAGTTAAAGGTTGGCACCTTACCTGTCTGCGAATCCTGTTTAGAAGGTAAGATGACTAAGAGACCTTTTACTGGAAAAATGGCTTAGAGCTATAGACCCACTAGAACTCATACATACAGACGTCTATGGACCGATGAATGTTAGAGCTAGGGGCGGCTATGAGTATTATGTCACTTTTATAGATAACTACTCATGATACATATATGTCTACCTGATGCAATGAAAGTCGGAAACAATCGAAAAGTTTAAAGAATTTCCAGATGAAGTTGAGAATCAATTAGGTAGGAATATCAAGTCATTACGATCGGATCGTGAAGGTGAGTACCTTGACCAAGAGTTTGAAGACTTCATGGTCGAGCATGGGATAGTTTCCCAACTCACAGCTCCAGGTACACCTCAGCAAAATGGTGTAGCGGAGAGGAGAAATAGAACCAGATGGAAATGGTGAGATCTATGATTAGTTTCTCTTCATACCAAATTCCTTATGGGGATATGCGTTACAAACAGCGGCATACATTTTGAATGTAGTGCCATCCAAATCTGTTCCTAAGACTCCCCTAGTGTTGTGGAATGGTCGTAAAGCTAGTTTGTGACATTTCCGCATATGGGGGTGTCCATCACACATGCTGAAGAACAGAAGTGGAAAGCTAGACTCCAAGTTTGTGGTCTGCCTGTTTGTAGGATATTCCAAGGAGACCAGAGGTGGACACTTCTATAGTCCCGAAAATAACAAAGTATTTGTATCGACAAATGCAATCATTTCTTAAGGACAGTTATGTTAGTGACCATAAACCTCGTTCTAAGATTGTATTGAATGAGTTGGAGCATGGTGAGACTAGTGCTTCGTCAACAAGAGTTGTTGATCCACAATCATCTGAGAGTCAGATGGTTCCTAATCAGGATACACTATCACCTAGACGTAGTGAGAGGGTTGTAAGATAACCTGAACGCTATTTGGACATAGGTGAGGGACAAGGTGTTATCTCTACTGATAGTGTGGATGATCCATTTGTTGGGAAAAATTGCTTAAAACCGCAGCGGAAGGCGAAAAATAATTTTCGTATAATTTAAAATTTTTCTAAAGATTTGAACCTTAACCCTTTAATTAATTAAACTCAAATATACGGTTAGAGTTAAATACCTTTTGTCGCGTGATCCGATTGACTTACGTCGATGGTAATCCGCAAGATCTTCAATCCTAGCACGTACGTGAATCACCTAGGAGCGTGGTCTCCATTTTTCTTTGAATTGCTTACCTTAGAATGGATGTATGGAATTTCTGATCTTGATCTTCAATAGTAAAACACCAAGAGCCTAAAAAAATAGTTCCGGTCACTTTTGAATTCACAATCAATATGATTGAAACTCGCGTAACCCTAAATCGAAAGTGTGCACAAAACCTTTTGATGTTAAAGGCTTGTAAGTGCACTATCGAATGAGAACTTATTTTCTTTTTCTCTCTTGGCCGAAAATCTATGTGTATAGAGTAGGATTTTTTATTTTCAAAACAAACAAAAATCTCTCTCTATTTTGCTTCTTGGTGGTCCGAAAATTCATAACCTTATATTTATAGGTTGGCCGAATTTTCTCCTTCACCAAGTAGGGTTGGCCAAATTCATTGAATAGGAAATCTAGGGTTGGTTAATTTCCTTACTTGAAAAGGAATTATCCTTTTCCCTAATTCCTATCAATTCAAGAATCCTAACCCTTGTAGGACTAGTGGTGGCCGAATTCTTTGTATAATAAGGAGTGTATGTGGACTTAATCCTTACCACATTAGGACTCCTATCACTTAAAAGAATTCCAACCCTAATCCAATACATGACCCATGTTTGTAATCCATTCAGGGTACCGGGACTCCCTGATGAACTTGGCCTTCAGTAGCTTGTCTACCTCCTCTTGCACCGCGGCATTCCTTTTTGGGTTGAAATGCCTCATCTTCTGTTTTATTGGCTTAAAGTGGGGTCTACGGCTAACCTATGAGTTGCCAAGGTGACAGGAATTCACGGTATCTCCTCATGGCTCCAACAGAAGATGTCGCTGTATTCCTGTAGGAGTCTCACCAGACTCTCCTTTACTCCTACTTCCAGTGCTGCTCTTACCTTGATTACCTTGGAAGTGTCATCCTCTCTCATTGGTATTTCTTCTAAATCATCCGCAGGGCTGCCGCTGGCCCACCCATTGTCTTCATTTTCCATGACTTTAATGGCTGGAACTTCTACCTTGGGATTCCGTATTTACTGCCTCTATCTTGGCTTCAGCATCTAGGTCCTCAGGGTTCTTTCCTGATAATTTATGGTCCTGCACGACAGTTATTTGCGTGTATTGCTTGGCAAGTACAACTGGGTTGGTAGATACTGCATAACATTTGCTCGATGTATGCTGGTCCCCCCAAACCTCGCCTACCTTGTCTCCTATCGGGAACTGTAGGACGTGTTGGTAGATTGGCAGAATGCCCTTGATGGCAGACAAAAAAGGTCTTCCAAGGATGGCGTTGTAGGCAGATGGGGTGTCAACCACGATGAAATTTTTCATGAGGTTCTGCTAGAGCGGCGCTGTTCCCACTATCACAGGTAGAATCATGGATCTTGTGGGTATCAGTGAGTCCCCATTGAACCCATAGAGCGAGGTGGTGCAGCTGTTCTGGCAAGGATTTTTTAGGTTGAACTGTTCTAGAGCGCCTTTGAAAAGGATGTCAACGCTGCTACCAGTATCAATGAAGACACGGTGGACCAGGCAATTGGCTATCTCCATGGTGACAACCATGGGGTCATCATGAGATAGAATCGTGTTGTATACGTCATCCTAAGTGAAAAAAATTTATGTTGAAGAAAGGGACCTCGGCGATCCCCTGGTGACCTTGAGGATATCTTAGCCCACCTCTAGCCTAGGCAACTTCTTGGCATGGTTCCTCCTGGAATTGTTAGAGGTTCTTGCCAGGGTGGGACCTCTGGTGATGGTATGGACTATATGGATCTGCTCTATCAGATCCTTTCCTTTTGCTTTCCTCTTCTCCTATGTTGCTCTGATATCTACTTGTACCTCCTTCCCAGTCTGGATGTGGTCTCGCACCTGTTGTAGAAATTCTACCAGGCAACCTCCTCTTACCAGTGCCTCAATTTGGTTGCACATGCTGTAGCATTCAGAAGTGTTATATCCCACATCCTCATGGAAGTCGCAATACTTGTAGCGATTCCAGTAAATCAGCTGGTGCCTTCATCGGACCAGGCTTCCTGAGTAGCCCCTTGTCTAGGATGACGAGGAAGATAGTTTTGCGAGATGCATTAAGAGGGGTGTAATGAGTGTACCCCTCCTCTTCTCTAGCTATCCAAGCTACTTCTCTTGGTGGAGGCGTCGCTCTAGGAGAGGTCCTTCTGACTTGGTACCGCTCCCACTGAGGCTGGTAAAGCAGTGGCCGGTATTTGGATCGGTGTAAAGGTCTGTTCTGGCTCTTCTGTACCGGCACTGGCTTGGGCGCGTCCTTCTTCGGGCACTTGGCAGTTCTCAGGTCATCATGCTCCATCTTGACTTTGAGCTGTTCGTCTATTTCTACCTATTCTAGAGCTCTGTCATAGGCCTTCTGGTACATCTCTGGTGGGTGTTTCGCAAAGGATCGGAACAGTCTGCCAGCCCACAGGTTCCTCTTAAAATTTGCCAGTGTTTCTTTTTCAACTAATACCACCATCTGGATTACCTCTTTGTGGAACCTTTCAACGTAGGCTCTGAGCAATTCACCCCGCTCTTGGATCACGTATTGACGAATGAGATCCTTGGGGCGAGGTTTGATGCCTTAGAATTGAGCACAGAAATTGGTGGTCAACTTGGTGAAGGAATCGACATTACCCGCTGGTAACTTTTTGAACCATGTCTTGGCATAATCAGTGAGTGTGGTTGGGAACATCCTGCACATAGCGACCCGAGTAGCGTTTTGGACCTCAAACTGTTGAACAAAGTTCTCCAAGTGATTGAGAGGGTTCTCCATCTCGAAGTACTTGTCGGTTGGCATTTTGAACTTAGGAGGTAGCTCTGCCTCTCTAATTCTTCTGAAAAAGGGAGCATTAATCTTTCCCAAGGGATCCTTTCAATTTTCCCGATGCTTGCCCATCTTCAGCTCCTGGATCTCATTTGCCATTCTGGCTACCTAGTCCTGGAGGCGCTTGTTACCAGCATTTTTGGACTCAACCTCGGAGTCTTCATTATTAGACCTCTCTGCTGCGGCTGAGGCTTCATCCCTGTCCTCTTCTTGGGGAGAGGTTTCCAGGGTTCTTCTTCTATGGTTGGTGCTACGTCCCGTTACTGGATGAAGTTACCGAGTAGTAGCTGCCGGCTGGACCGGGTGATAGCGCTCCCTAGGCTAGAGGTAGATGGCGGATTTCACCTGTTGGGATGGATAGCTCGCTGGTTGGCCTGGAATCGGGGGCGTGGGCACAAGCCTGTCATGGACCGATGGAACCAGAGGTATGGGTCCGAGCCTGTCGTGGACCGATGCTGGAGGTGGTGGTCCCAATCTGTCCAAGGTTGGTATTCTGGGTCCTGGTCGGCTGGTACCTCCTATGGTATCTAGTACCGTGAGCTAGGGGGGTGATACCATCTGCTACCATGTTATCTCCCTTAGCCTGGTATGAGCCTGTTACCTGGTTGACTATTAACTGTGAATCACAGATGACATGTAGGTAATCGGCTCCAAGTTCTGCTACCACCCTCATTCCTGCTAGCAAGGCTTCATATTCTGCCCCGTTATTGGTGGTGTTAAACTTGAATCTGAAACAGTGACAGCATTCGACCTTCGCTAGGATCGGTTAGAACGATTCCACCCCCGCTTCCTGCCTGACTGAATGTCCCATCTGTGTATACGATCCAGGTCTGTTGGTTGACAGGCCAACCTACAGGTTCTTGCTTCTTTCGGGAGGTCGGATTCGAGGTTGGGGTGGTACCTGGATCGGGCATTGTACTGAATTCCACCACGAAGTCTACCAAAGCTTGTATTTGATGGTAGTTATGACTTTGTATTTGATATCGAACTGGGTGATCTCGAGGGCCAATAGTACAAGTCTTTCTGATATGTCTGGCCTTTGAAGAAATTGGCGTAGAGGTTGACTAGTGACCATTGCTATTGTTAATAGCCAAATTTGGCTAAGGACCAAAGGAAAATTTTTCACCCTCTAAACCTGGCTCCATGCCCAAGGTCATCAACCAGGAGACCATGTTACCCGGGGCCGAGCTACGATACCGCCCCATAGGAATAAGGACGGGCTCCATAAACACCCGGAGTAGAGCCCGGCTCGGTCAGATCGAGCCCACGTCACCGAACCTGAAACCAGGAAATCTCCTCGAAGTCGGGATTACCTCACAATTTCTCCAGAAGCTCGCCTATACCTCGCTGACATAGTGGGGTGTCCATAGGATGCCGCACCTAGCTTCAAAAGGTCAAGGGAGGCTAGACCTAGCTTTTGGCTAGACGAAACTCTTTAATATCGAGGCTAGGACACTGATCGACCTCACTATTTGATGTACCTCACCATAATACATACCATATTCAACGACCCCTATGGAAGAACATGCTAGACCTGATGACACACAGGATCACATCTTAAGACATTACATACGTACAGAACAAGTAATAGAGTCCAAGTAAGAAACAAATTGATCTCCACCAAGATATCCTCGACTCAGCAATTAACTCAAAGTCAATGACATTTAAATGTAAAATCCCGTCCGATAAGGAGGGAAGGGATGGAGAAAATTAAGGGGGGGAATCAATTAGTTTGACCTATGAAGACAATGTATGAAAGAAGGACTTGAGCCTTCTGAAAGAGGAGACTACTTTTCGACAGGCATACGACAAGTACCCGACTATACCCTAGAAAATATTGAGAGCAATTTGAGAGAGATATGTATATCACACACTATCGATAAAGAAAGTATTTTTTGATTCTTTTGGGTGGTTAACAGTATCATTATTCCTTGTCATTTTATTAGGAACTGTTACACATACATTCAACCTTGACCACCACCTACGTGGTAGTGGTCTCGAGGGTGCTAACTGAGATTTCTTGTCCTGAGCAAAATTTCTGTTAACAGCTATAGTATGAGCTAGGAAATAGGGGCGGAGCTTCCTGGCAGCGTTACCAGTGCAAAAGTGAGCTTTTCCAGGAGAGTATAATTCTTCTCTGACTTGGTCAGCGCACGGGTCACATAGTAGATTGGCCGTTGAATTCCATCTCCACACTCTTTTACCAAGGCTTCGCTAACAGCCGTCTCGGATACAGCCAGGTACAGTTGTAGCTCTTCTCCTAGTACCGAGCTAAATAGTAATGGGGGGCTAGCTAGATATTTCTTCAACGATTGGAAAGCTAACTCACTGTCTTTGTCTCACTTCATATTCTTCCCTTGTTTGATGGCTTTGAAGAAGGGAATACACTTATCAGTTGATCGTGATATGAAGCGGTTCAAGGCTGTTATCCGTCCGGTCAAACCCTGTACTTGTTTGAGTTAGGTGGGTGATTCGAGGTCCAGAATGGCTTTGATCTTATATGGATTTGCTTCGATCCCTCTTTCATGAACTGATGAGAAGGTTTTTGCCGTCAGAAAACCGTCCGTCAAAACAATTTATAAAACCTATGAGATGCGTTCACAAGTAGAAATACAAGTAAAACAGTAAGCACGGGTGTCGTCCACTGAGATCGGGGTAGCGGTGATAAGATTAGGATTAATATAACTAGTATGCATAAAAGTAAAGTGATGGTGAATGAAAATACAATATAAACTAAACTATGAAAGCAAATAAAATGGGATGACAATGGAGTGATGAATGAATGATGATGGAACTACGGAGTTGATGGACTCGTAAGTGAATATTAGGGCAATTGCAACAAACTCTCAATTAAGTATGTATTGACAAATGTAACCAACCTAGGGTGTATAGTGTTGGTATATATCTCTAGCAAGAGGTCAACCTAGGGTGTATAGCGAAGACCTCCTACTAGCGATTAATCCCTCCTAAGCAACCAACAATGGCTAGTTACTCAATCGGGACTTTTTCCATGAATGCTCATCTATCTAGCTATGGCTCAACCTATTACTAATGTAGCCATCCTAGGGTGTATAGTGATGGCTTCCAATTCCCTCACAAGTGGCCGACCTAGGATGTATAGTGAATGCCACCCGTTTGAGATTGGATGAGGCTCGAGGTTATCAACTGAATTCTACTCGAAGGTTAGTTCTCGTAAAATCACTAAAGTAGCCAACCTAGGGTGTATAGTGGAGGCTTCTAATTCTCTCACAAGTGGCTAACCTAGGGTGTATAGTGAAAGCCACTAATTCAAGATTAGATTAAGGGCATGGTTGTAGAGCCAGATTTCCGGAAATCCTTCCATTCAATTGAGCATTAAACAACCTAATTGCCTACTCAAGTAATCCAAATCAATCATGCAAAGAGGGTGTATCCAAGCAAATCAATAATGGAAATTAATTCAAGCAATGGAATAAAACATAGAGATAGAATAAATATAACACATAGAGTTTATTTACAAAGCCCAAATATCTATCAAACACATAACATCAACCCCATAGTGGGGTATTTTAGCTACTCATGTTCTATTACAAACAAATAAACTAAGAGAGAGTGTAGAGAGAACCCTTGAAGATTGATCTCCTTCCTTGAAGCTTGAATCCAAGTCTTCTAGTTGCCTTTGATTGAGTAGAGATGGTTTGGATGATATAGCTTAGACTACAAGTGTTGGGAGATATGGGAGCTATTTTGGTTTGTTCCCATCCTTTTGTATTTATAGAGGATGGAAAAATAGGTCACTTAAGCTTGAAACCAGAAGCTGTCGCGCGCAGAGTGCGGGTGGAGTGCAGGGTGAATTACCCGCACTGTAAAGGTTTTCTTCATCTTCAGTTCTCTGATCTTGGCAATAGTGCGGGTAGAGTGCGGTTGGATTACCCGCACTTGACTCACACTTGACCCGCACCGGAGTCCCACTTGAGTCGCACTTTACTGTCAGGTGCAAAATCCCTCCTCTGTTTTGATCAATAGTACGGGTGGAGTGCTGGTGGATGACCCACACTGTACCCGCACTCTAACGTCAGGTGCAACTTCAGCTTCTCTGGTTTGGTAACAGTACGGGTGGAGTGCGGTTGGATGACCCACACTGTACCCGCACTTTAACGTCAGGTGCAACTCAGCTTCTCTGGTTTGGCAATAGTGCGGGTGGAGTGCGGTTGGATGACCCGCACTGTACCCACACTTTAACGTCAGGTGCAACTCAGCTTCTCTGGCTTTGGCAACAGTGTGGGTGGAGTGCTGTTGGATGACCCGTACTGGACCCGCACTGTAACTCTTCTCCTGTATCAAGTACCGGCTATGATCATGAGTGTGGTTGGAGTGCGGTTGGAGTGCGGTTGCGACCCACACTTGACCTGCACTTGACCCTCACTGTAGAGCTGCTTATGATCCTTTGTCTTTCCTTTTGCCCCTTTTCTGCCAGAATCACCGCAACATGCTTCTAAACCCAGAATTACATCTATTGCCTGCAATTAGCACTAATGAGCCTATTAGACATAAAATATATAGAAAATACACACAAGAACGAGACAAAGGAATAGAAATGAGGGCCGAAATATACAACAATTTAGGCGCGATCATGAACCATGAACCCAATAAATTTCTCGGCTGCTACCCCGAAAGCACACTTAGCAGGGTTTAACCGCATTTAATTTTCTCTGACTATCTGGAAAGTCTGGCGGACATGGTACTGGTGCTGCTTGGCTACCTGAGACTTAGTGATCATATCATCGATGTACACCTCCATCGATTTTCCTATCAGTTCTTTGAACAGACGGTTGACTAGACGCTGGTAGGTGGCCCTTGCGTTCTTGAGTCCGAAGGGCATGACCTTGTAGCAATACAGGCCTTGTCCGGTTATGAAACTGGTTTTATCCTAGTCAGCAGGGTGCATCATGATCTGGTTGTACCCCGAGAAGGCGTCCATGAAGCTTAGGAGCTTGTTACCCGCAGTTGAATCTACCAACTGGTCAATTTTCTGTAGCGGGAAGCTATCCTTCGGACAGGCGTGGTTGAGATCGGTGTAATCAATGTATATACGCTATTTCCTGTTTGCTTTGGTTATAATGACCACGTTGGCAATCCATTCAGGGTATCGGGACTCCTTGATGAACTTTGCCCTCAGTAGTTTATCTACCTCCTCTTACACCGCGACATTTCTTTCGAGGTTGAAATGCCTTATTTTTTGCTTATCTAGCTTGAAGGTAGGATCCACGGCTAACCTGTGAGCTGCCAAGGTAACTGGTATTCCTGGCATCTCCTCATGATTCCATGCAAAGATGTCATTATATTCTTGTAAGAGCTTTACTAGACCTTCCTTCACTCCCGCCTCTAGTGTCGAACCTATCCTGACTGTTTTGGAAGGGTCATCCTTCCTGACAGGTATTTCCTCCAATTAGTCTACAGGATGACTATTGGCCTATCCTCTCTCTTCTTCTTCCCTGACCTCCATACTTGGGGACTCTACCTTAGGCTCATTCTCTATTGAATTCATTTTGCCTTCAAAGTTCTCCTCTGATAACTGTTGATCTTGATTAATGGTTATCTGCACACACTACTTAGCCAACGCTGCTGGGTTGGTGGACACTGTATAACACTTGCGTATAGCATGCTGGTCTACTCGCACTTCGTCCACCTTGTCCCTTACTGGGAATTTCAGGACATTATGGTAGATCGATAGGACTCTCTTGAGGGCAGACAAATAAGGTCTCCCAAGGATGACGTTATAGGCGGACGGGGTGTCTACAACTAACGAAGTCTGTCATTAGGTTCTGCTAAAGCGGTGCTGTCCCTACTATCACTACTAGGATCATGGATCCGGTGGGGATCAGCGAGTCTCCTGTGAACCCATACAGTGGGTAGTGCAGCTGTTGTAACAAGGTCTCTTTAAGTTGAATTGCTCCAAAGCACTCTTGAAGAGAATATCAACGCTGCTACCCGTGTCAATCAAGACACGAAGGACCAAATTTTTAGCTATTTGTACTGTGATGACCATGGGATCATCATGGGGTTGCACAGTGTTGTACACATCCTCCTTAGTAAAGATGATCTGGGCTGATGAAGGAGATTGGTGTGATCCTTTGGTAATCTTGAGAATATTCTCTCCCGCATCTAACTTGGCCACCTTCCTGGCTTGGTTCTTTCTAGTATTGTTGGATGTTCCTACCAGGGTAAGACCTTCACTGATGGTGTGGACGATGTGGATCTGTTCCATCAGATCATTCCCTTTCGTTTTTATTTTTTCTTCGAATGCTTTAATGTCTTC
The DNA here is from genome assembly GCA_033220585.1 of Dipteronia sinensis. Classification (NCBI taxonomy): domain Eukaryota; kingdom Viridiplantae; phylum Streptophyta; class Magnoliopsida; order Sapindales; family Sapindaceae; genus Dipteronia; species Dipteronia sinensis. The sequence goes on along the minus strand of CM065643.1, from coordinate 16,910,727 downwards.
TTGCACCTCCTTCCCGGTGTGAATGCTATCACGCATCTACTGGAGAAATTCCACCAAACAACCTCCCCTTACCAGGGCTTCAAACTGGTTACGCAAACTATAGCATTCCGATGTGTTATTACCCACGTCCTCATGGAAATCGCAATACTTATAGCGGTTCCATTGATCGGCTGGTGCCTTTATTGGACTAGGCTTCTTGAGGAGTCCTTTGTCGCGGATGGCGAGGTAGATGGTCTCGCGAGATGCCTTCAGAGGGGTATAGTGGGAGTATCCCCTTTCCTCTCCATCTATCCGCGCTATCTCCCTGGGCGGAGGTGTAGCCCTAGGAGGAGTCCGCCTGATTGGGTATCAGTTCCTCGGAGGCTAGTAAAGTGGCGACTGAAAAGTAGACTTATTGGGAGGTTTGTTCTGATTTTTCTGAACTGGTGCAGGCTTGGGCGCCTCTTTCTTCTGGCGCTTGGTAGTCCTCATATCATCATGCTCCATCTTGACTCGGAGCTGCTCATCAATTTCCACCTGCTCTAGAGCTCTATCGTATGCCTCTTGGTAGGTCTCCAGAGGATGCTTGGTGAAGGATCTGAATAGCCTGCCTGTCCATAGATTTCTTCTGAAATTGGCCAAGGTCTCTTTCTCCGTGAAGACCCCCATTTGGATAACTGTTTTGTGAAATCTCTCCACATAAGCTCTGAGTGATTTACTCAGCTCATGGATCACGTATTGGAGGTGAATAAGATCCTTGGGGTGATCTTTGATGCCCTGGAACTGAGCGTAGAAGTCTGTGGTCAACTTAGTAAATGAGTCGACACTCCCTACTGGTAGCTTTCTGAACCATGTCTTGGCATAATTAGTAAGCGTGGTAGGGAACATCCTGCACATGGTGGCTCTAGTGGCATTTTGGACCTCTATCTGTTCAACAAAGCTCTCTAGGTGGCTTAAAGGACCTTCAGTTCTAGAGTACTTGTCGGTTGGCATCTTGATTGAGGAGTAACTCTGCCTCCCTAATTTTCCTAGAGAAGGGGCATTCATTTCTCCTAGGGGATCCTTCCGGTGTTCCCGGTGCTTGCCCTTTTTTAACTCTTGGATCTTTTTGGCCATCCTGGTCACTTGGTCTCAGAGTCGTTTATTGCCATTATTTCTGGATTCCACTTCAGATTCTGTCACCAGATCTCTCTAATGTCGTGGAGGTGTCATCCCTGTTCTCCCCTCGGGGAAGGTCTTTTCTGGCACTTCTATTGCTACCTCCCGCCACTGATCGAGGCCACCTCCTGGTTGCTACTTGCCGAGGTTTCCTAGAAGAAGCTTCTGGTTGGACCGGGAGGTGGCGCTCCCTAGGTGGGAGATCGATGGCGGACCTCTCCTGCCGGGGTTGATACCTGTAGGTTATCCTGGAACCGGGGGCATGGGCCCGAGTCTGTCATGGACCGATGGCATCAGAGGCATGTGCCCAAGCCTATCATGGATCAGTATATGAGGTGGTGGCCCCAACCTATCGAAGGGAGGTACCCTAGTAACTTGCCAATTGGCGTCTCCCCTGGTATCCGGTACAGCGGATTGGCTAGTACTACCTTCACCGACCATTCGGAGGCGAATGCTTTCTATGAAGGCCGTGACTTGTTGGTCTAAATTGGAAGGTCCAGCTGCTGGGGCGATAGGTACCTGGGGGGTTGCTTGCGCGGTAGCTGATGGCTTCGAGGCGGGTTTACGACCTTTCTCCCCTTTCTTTGGCTTTTGACCCTTTCAGGTTGAAGCGTTTGACTGGTGTCCAGACTGGTCGGGATGATCATGAGAGGATCGGAGCTTCATTCTGATAATGCAGTAAGAAAACGAGACACTCTGGCTTTCTTATAAGGTGTGGTGTTTCCCACAGACGGCGCCAAAAAGTGTTAACGGAAAAATCCACTCGAGAAGTGAAATTTCGGTTAACACCCTCGCCCACTACCGGTAGACAGTAGCGGGATCGGTACTTTTGGTACCGAGGTCCCTCTTTGTAACGTAGATAAAAATGAATGAAAAAGATATAAATGGGAAGAACGAAATATGAAATAACACTGTCTAATTGAAAGAGTAATGAAATTATGGTTACAATACGTACACTCCTCTCACTTAGCTCTCCTTTTGTTCTTACACAGGAAGGTGGTGGCACCTTCGTTTAATTCGATAAGTAGATATATTCTTCCAGTGATTGTCAATGGACTCTCACTAGCTTCAGAGAATTCAAAGGGAATTCCTCTGGAAATTAAACTCTCTTTTCTGGCGATCAGAAATGATTTTTCGATCCCTTTCTTTATCCTTCAATGCTGTATATATAGGCTTTCCAGAAAATCCCCTCAGAATCCGGTCGTATTTATGAGGATTATTGGGAGTCCTATTTTAGGCGTTGAAAAGGTGTTAAGTGGGGCTAAAGGCGCATGATTTGATCCCGTTGAATATTTTCGTATTTAAATCCTGATTTTGGTTGACTGTTTGGTCTCATTTATTGCGCTTTAAATGGCGAGGGCGTCAACCCTTTCTAATGGTATTATCTGGAGATGAATACTGGTTCGTTATCTTGGTAATGCGGTTCACCGATATACTAATCTGACTTCCTAGCGTGGTGCCCATTTTTCTCTCCCTGGCGACCTTGTAGCGGTATTTGTCCCGTGAGATGGATAAAATGCCTATCTTGATTGGATTCTGGGCTGACGTCGAGGGGTTTTAGGATATCTGGGGCTAGCTCACTGTACCAAGACACCAAGAAGGAAGTATCAGGTTCCCGCGAGGTACTAGAAGTATGATACCGCGATATCCCTTCCACCTGGTGCTAGTATGGATGTACAGCGAGGTACCTGATCCTTCTGGTTGAACATTTATGGTGCCTTATCCATGTAGGTGGGTAGTCGAACTTCGGGTTGCTTCCCTTGAGATCGTGGTACTGGCCGTGCTAGGTACCTGGGAGCCAGGATTGGTTCCTACCAGGTAGATACTTGGTGGAAAATTCTCCTTTAGACCCTTGCCAAAAAACCCTGTTAACAGTCTTATTTGTTGCCTCCACTAAGCCGTTAGTCTGAGGTTGAGCTACTGATGCAAAACGAAGCTCGATTTCCAGGTTCTCGCAGAAATCTCAGAATCTAGCATTATCAAATTGCTTACCCAAATTTGTGATGATGACCACCGGGGTGCCAAAACGGCAGACTACATTCTTTTTAATGAACTCAGTCATGTTTGCCTCCGTGATTTTGGAGAGGGGCTCCGCTTCTACCCACATGGTAAAATAATTAATGGCCACAATTGCATGCTTCTGTTGTCCAGGCGCGGTTGGGAGCGGTCCTATAAGGTCTACCCCCAGAAGGTAAACAGGTACGGTGAGCTAATATAAGATAGTCGTTTTGGTGGTAGACGACTTAGATCAGCTGTTCTCTGGCATGGTTCGTAAGATTACACAAACCGTCTGGCATCGTGGTGCAAATTCGGCCAGTAGTATCCCATGCGTAATACCTGGTAAGCTAGTGCTTCTCATCCTGTATCATTTCCATAATCCCCTGAATGTGCCTCTTTAAGAGCCCAGTTTGCATCATCTGGGTGTAAACATCTGAGTAGAGGGAGAGACCTTCCTCTACGATAAAGGTTTCCCTCCACCAAGTAGTACCGGACTGAGGTTCTCTTGATCTTGTGAGGTTGATCGGGGTTCTCAGGGAGCCTTTCTTCAAGGGTTGTATTTCTATTAACTCATCTCTTTGTATTTCATGTTTTCTTAATTGTGTAAACCCCCACTTGGGAATATTTGTAAACCTAATTTGTGCTCAATATATTGTGTGGTTGTTTTTATATCTAATTTGTGTTTTGATTCATTCTTGCTTTTATTGAATATATCTCTATCTTGAAATGCTAATGTATGGAGATTGGAAATTAATATGTGTTCATGAATGGGATTAGGAGTAGATTAATGTAATTGTAGGAGTAGTTGTAATCAAATGCCCCATTTGTGTGTGTATGTTGATGGAAGGTCGAATTGCATTTGTATGGATGGGTTTGAGTGAATTAGAGTTAGGATTGTGCTTTAGGAGGGCCATCTGGTCATAGTCTTGGCTAAGTAGCTAGGAAGAATGAATGAACTTGTTAATTGTCATATTTAAAGAGGTTTGGTTCATTGTTTTTGTTATATATTGGACTTTGGCTACTTCTCACCTTAGGGGCTCTAGGTGAGTTGTGGTTGGAGTTACAATAATTGGGAATCCGGCTATTTCTTGCGCTAGGGGCTCTAGGCAAGTTATGGTTGGAGGAACAATTACTCTTTCCACATTCATTAGACTTAACGTTGCCGTTTTACATTTCCATGTTAGTATTGAGGCTCAATCTAGCATTGGTTTGTAGGATTGGTTCACATATGTTGGTTGCGGTTTCGTGTTTGAGAGGCTCTCGACACACTCTTCAACCGTTAGCTCTATGAATGGGTATAAATCGGATTGAGGCAAGAACGAACCCTTAACCTAAATTGGATGAACTTAATGTCTAACAACCCACTTGTGTGCACTTATGTATGGTGAACTTGTAAACCCTTGTGTGACCACTTTCATGCATCTCTCCAATCCACCATTTTATTATTTCTCACTTAATCACCATTCTCACCCTTCCACATTCTCTTTGTTTGCATTATTTTCCTTTACATTTTCTACACACACACAACACCACTTCACACACCATTCTCACCTCTCCACATTCTATTTACATGCTTTCCCTAAACTCTAAAACTTGAAACGGTTAACAACACATCCCTGCGGAACGATACCCTTGCTTGCACGCTGTACTAGTTTTATTTCTATATATGTCTTTTGACTTGTGCCTTATAGCAAGGTTGATTTTATTATAAATGTTTGACGATGCTTTCAACGACACAAAAATCTACTCGTCATTCCGCCCTCGAGGTCCTCTTCTAATAACCTTTGATCCTGGTCAATGGTTATCTGTGCACACTGCTTGGCTAGCGTAACTGGATTGGTGGATACTGCATAACATTTGCGCGCTGCCTGCTGGTCTCCCGGCACCTCGCCTACCTTATCCTCTACTGGGAATTTCAGGACATTGTGGTAGATCGACAGGACACCCTTGAGGGTAGACAAGTAAGGTCTTCTAAGGATGGCATTGTAAGCGGTTGGGGTGTCTACCACGACGAAATCTGTCATGAGGTTCTGCTGGAGCGGTGTTGTTCCTACTATTACCGGTAGGATCATGGACCCGGTGGGGATCAGATCCCTAATGAATCCATACAGCCGGGTAGTGCAGCTATTATAGTAAGGGTTCTTCAAGTTGAATTGCTCCAAAGCGCCCTTAAAGAGAATGTTGACGCTGCTACCAGTGTCAATTAAGACACGATGGACCAAATTGTTGGCTATTTGCACAGTGATGACCATGGGGTCATCATGGGGCTGCACAATGTTGTACACATCCTCCTTCAGTAAAGATGATCTATGCTGATGGAGGAGATTGGAATGATCCTCTGGTAATCTTGAAAACATCTTCCCTCGCATCTAACCTTGGCACCTTCCTGGCGTGGTTCTTTTTGGAATTGTTGGATGTTCCCGCCTGGGTGGGACCTCCATTGATGGTGTGGACGGTGTGGATCTGTTCTATCAGATCCTTCCCTTTCGCTTTTCTCCTATCTTCTAATGCTTTAATGTCTGCTTGCACCTCCTTCCCGATATGAATGCTATCCCGCACTTGTTGGAGAAATTCCACCAAGCAACCTCCCCTTACTAGGGCTTCAATCTGGTTACCCAAACTGTAGCATTCTGAGGTGTTATGACCCACATCCTCATGGAAATCGCAATACTTGTAGCAGTTCCATTGATCGGCTGGTGCTTTATTGGACCTGACTTCCTGAGTAGTCCCTTGTCACGGATGGCGATGTAGATAGTCTCATGAGATGCTTTAAGAGAGGTGTAGTAGGAGCACCTCTTTTCTTCTCTATCTATCTGCGCTATCTCTCTGGGCGGAGGTGTAGCTCTAGGAGGAGTTCGTCTGGTCGGGTACCTGTTCCTTGGAGGCTGGAAAGGTGGCGATCAATATGTAGACTTATTGGGAGGCTTGTTCTGATTTTTCTGAACCGGTGCAGGCTTGGGTGCCTCCTTCTTTTAGCGCTTAGCTGTTCTCATATCATCGTGCTCCATCTTGACTTAGAGCTGCTCATCTATTTCTACCTGCTCCAGAGCTCTGTCGTAGGCCTCATGGTAGGTCTCTGGAGGGTGCTTGGCGAAGGATCTGAATAGCATGCTTGCCTATAAATTTCTTCTGAAATTGGCCCGGGTCTCCTTCTCTGTGAAGACCCCCATTTGGATATCTTCTTTATGGAATCTTTCCACATAGGCTCTGAGCAATTCACCCCTCTCCTGGATCACATACTAGAGATGAATGGGATCTTTGGGGTGAGGTTTGATACCCTGGAACTGAGCGCAGAAGTCGGTGGTCAACTTAGTGAATGAGTCGACACTCCCTGCTGGTAGCTTTCTGAACCATGTTTTGGCATAGTCAGTTAGCGTGGTAGGGAACATCCTGCACATGGCGGCCATGGTAGCATTTAGGACCTCCATTTGCTGAACAAAGCTCTCCATGTGGCTTAAGGGATCTTCAGCTCCAGAATACTTATCGGCTGGCATCTTGAATTTGGGAGGTAGTTCTGCCTCCCGGATGCTTATGGAGAAATGAGCATTCATTTCTCCCAGGGGATCCTTCTGGTTTTCCTGGTTTTCCCTGTTTTTACCCTTCTTTAACTCCTGGATCTCTTTTTCCATTCTGGCCACTTGATCCTAGAGGCGTTTATTGCCATTATTCCCAGATTCCACTTCGGATTCTTCATCATCGGATTTGTCTGATGCCACATATGTTTCGTCCCTGTTCTCCCCCCGAGGTGGGTCTTTTCTGGCGCTTTTATTTCTATCTCCTGTCACTGATCGAGGCCGCCTTCCGGTCATTTCCTGCCGAGGTAGTCTAGAAAAAACTTCTGGTTGGGTTGGGTGGTGGTGTGCCCTAGGTGGGAGATCGATGGCGGACCTCGCCCGACGAGGTTGATGGTTTGCATGTTGTCCTGGAACTGGGGGCATGAGCCCGAGTCTGTCGTGGACCGATGGTATCAGAGGTGGTGGTCCCTATCTGTCGTGGGCCGGTATGGGAGGTGGTGGTCCCAATCTGTCGAATGAGGGGGGGGGGGGGGGGGGGGGGGGGTACCTGGTGCCACGGGCTGGCTGGTACTACCTTTAGCTACCATTTGGAGGCGGATATGCTCTATAAAGGTAGTGGTTTGTTGGTTTAAACTAGCGGGCCAGCTGCTGGGGCGGTAGGTACCTGGGGGGCTCGCGTGGTAGCCGATGGCTTCGAGGCAGGTTTACGACCCTTTCCCCTTTTTTTTGGCTTTTGAATCTTTCGAGTCAAAGCGTTTGATTGGTGCCCCGACAGATCGGGGTGATCCTGAGAGGACTGGAGTTTTATTCCGGTAATGCAATAAGAAAACGAGTCACACAGGCTTTCTTTTAGGGTGTGGAAACGTTCCCACAGACGGTGCTAAAAAGTGTTAACGGAAAAATCTACTCAAGGAGCTGAATTCCAGTTAGCACCCTCGTCCCCTATCGGTAGATGGCAGCGGGATAGGTACCTTCGGTACCAGGGTTCCTTCCTTGATCTGGAGATCGCCATACAAGAAAATAAAAGGACCAAATGGAAAGGAACTATACTATTTTATTGAATAAATGTTGTATAGAAGTTTACAATATATTCTCTTCACTCTTTTCTCGCTTTTCTATGTAAGATTATGGTGGAACCTTCGTTCATGTCGATAAGTGGTTATATCCTCCCAGTGATTATCAATAGACTCTCACTAGCTTCAGAGAATTCAAAGGGAATTCCTCTGGGAATTAATATCTCTTCCTTCTCTTTTCTTCCGAAAAAAACAATCAAATCCCCCTCTCTTTATCCTTCAAAGCTGTATATATAGACTTCCAAAGGAAATCCCCCAGAACCCGGTCGTCTTGATGGGGATTATTTAGAGTCCTATTCTAAGCGTTGAAAGGCGTTGAGTGGGGCTGAAGGCGCATGATTTGATCTCGTTGATCATTGTTATATTTAAACTTTGATTTGGTTGACCGTTTGGTCTCATTTATGGCGCTTTAAATGGCGAGGGAGTCAACTCTTTCTGCTGGAGTTATTTGAGGAAGCATACTGGCTTGACATTCTGGTAGCATGATATACTAGAGTGCTGATCCGATTCACTAGCGTGATGCTTGGTCTATTATGCTGGGGCCCTTATAGGGATATTCGCCCAACTGGGCAAGTAGGATATTTATCTCGGCCGGACTCCGAACTGATGTCGAGGTACTTGGGTACCAGGTAATAGGTACCAAGTATATGTCGCGGACCCGGGGTACTAGGTAGGGAGTATCGGGTACCCTCGGGATACTGGGAGCGTGATGCATTGATACCCCTTCCATCAGGTGTCAGTATGGATGCATAGCGAGGTACCTGCTTTTCCTGGTTGAATATCTTTGGTGCTTTATCCTGGTAGATAGGTAGTCGAGGTTCTGGTCTTACGAAGTGTTGCTTCCATCAAGGTCGCGGTACCGGCCCTGTTAGGTACCTGGGAACTGGGATTTATCCCTATCAGGTTGATACTTGGTGGAAAATTCTCCTTGGGACCCTTGCCAAAAAACTCTGTTAACAGATAAAATCTTGTCTAGGTTCTCCATGCAAGATTCCAAGAAAGGTATGTTACCTTTAAGACATGGAATCAAACTTTCTAAGGAACAAGTTCCTAAGAATGAGCATGAAGAGCAATTCATGAGTAGGGTTCCATATGCCTTGGCAGTTGTAAGTCTCATGTATGCAATGCTCTAGACTAGACCAGATATTTGTTTTGCTGTTGGCATAGTTAGCAGGTTTCAATCGAAACCTGGTCTTGATCACTGGACGGAAGTCAAGCATATTTTCAAATATCTCAGAAGAAGATCATATGCTTGTATACTTTAGAGGGGTTTTAATTCCCATTGGGTATACAGATTATGATTTCCAGTCTGATTCTAACTCCATGAGATCCACATTAGGATCTGTCTTTACTCTTAAAGGGGGGGGGGGGGGGGGGGGGGGGGGGGGGGGGGGGGCAGCGGGTCATATGGAGGAGTATCAAGCAATCATGTATTGTTGATTCCACCATGGAAGTTGAGTATGTTGCCGCATGCGAAGCTGCTAAAGAGGCTGTCTGGCTCCGCCACTTCTTGACTGACTTAGAAGTTGTTCCTAATGAGAATAAGCAGATTATTATCTACTGTGACAACAGTGGAGCAGTGGCTGAATTCGAGAGAACAAAGAAGTCATAAGAAAGGGAAACACATTGAAAAGAAGTATCACTTTTTGAGGGTAATTGTGCATATGGGTAACGTGACGATTACCAAGATCGCGTCAGCAAAAAATCTAGCAGATCCCTTCACAAAGGCTCTACCACAAAAGTACTTGGATGGGCACCTAGAGAATATGGGAATGAGAGATATGACACACTTGCTATAGCGCCAGTGGGATATTGTTAGGATTATGCTCAATAGCAAGCGTGTAATATTGTATTTGACAATCCTTTCATATTAATATAGTGATTTCTAGTTTAACAAATCTTATAGCATTTATAGTTTAAATATTATAATTGTCAAAAGTAAATAATCATAAGGTCAAAAAACTATGAGAAATGAAGAATTGTTCATACATCTGGATATGTATGAGGTAGACACTATTCTTTAGTTAGTCTTGAATAAAATTCACAACTTAAGATAAGGGTTGGGCACCTTTACCTTGTTAAAGTTGTAGATTCTTTTGCTAGCATTTGAGTGGGATCAAATGTGTTATGATGAGTCTAAAATCATCAAAGTGTTGTGTCTTTGGGCAAAAGAATATAGTGCACTAGGTGTATTGAATAGGATCACAGTGAAATACTTTATCCAAAACAGTTTATGGATCAAAGTTTTCACTTGAGGACAATCAGAGAGTCTATCTCAATCCTGAGATAAATGATGAACTTATGGTTACAAGTGTTATCATTTGAGCTATCAATAAGTACGATTATATAGCATAGTCTATCCTCGATAGTTTGGTGGTATTCATTTGTTAATCGATAGAGGACTTCATTTATAGATATGAACATCGTGGCTCCATTTATTAAATGTGAGTAGAATATCATCATATGGATGTTTTGAGGTTTTGGATATTAAATCTTAACGTTAATTTTTTAATAGTGTCTATTGAAACATGGCTTCTGGACAAGTCAAAATATCCAAGTTCAAAATGTGGTCATCTGAGTAAATATGGTAACTAGGAGAGCTATAAGCGGTCTATGAGCTCTTGGCGATTACTGATATTCTTCTCGAGGATACACTATCTCGAATAAGATTGTCTAGGGTACGAATGAGAAATATTATCTTATTCTATCTTTATTTAAGAGTTCAATTTTAGCTCTTTAGTGAAATGAGCTAAAATTAATAGATCGGACCTAAGTGAATCATCTGTTGATTGTGATTAGGTTGTCTATTGAAGCTTAAATTGGATAGCCCACCAAGATCCCCAATCCGCACGAACTTGCATGGATCACTTGATATATTCTACATGACCAATTTCTGGGTCCATCTAGAATTGTTTTTTGGATTTCAGAATCCAAAAGTTTTGGAGAGGTGTGGTCATGTGTGATCAAGACATGCGGGAACTCTTCAAAAAGGCCTGGAATGGGCGGCCAAGGATGTAGGAATCCTAGGGTGGCCCTAATGGGGTACGTTTAGTATTCCATTAATACATTAAGAATATAATTTGCACATTTTAATTAAATGGGCAGCTAGATTATATTAATGTATTAAATTTAAGGCATGTGGACTTGTTTCTTTTATAGTAAAAATAGATCTAGTTCACATGTGGACTTTTTATTAAAGTCCAATGGATTTAATAAAATGGAAAAATAATATATTGCACAAGTATTTACTTGGGCGGCAAGGCTAAATTAATTAGTCTAATATATTGTTTTATTTTATTTTATTAATCAAATGGAAATTAATTAATTAATTAATTGTTTGATTAAAAGTCAAAATCTTTTTCTAACTAGGAGAAGGATTCCTAGTGTCATACTATTGTTGGTAGTATGATAATGATCAAAAACTATATTTGATAAGTAGATAAATAAAAATATTTTATTTATCTAGTCCAATTATGAAGTTTTTGATATAGTCATAATTTTATATTCAATAATTTATTATTGGATAATACACTCATGAGTTGGAATAAGGTTAAAACTCAAAGTTGATAAGAGACTTGGAGAAGAAGTAATCCTACTTGTGTGATGATTTGACTACAAGGTAGAAATCCTACTTGAGTGAGGATTAGGCCATCACCTATATATGTATTATTAAATTCTTTTTTGAATAATAGTTGAAGAAAAAAAAAGTTTTTTTTAAGAGAGAATTTTATTCTCTTGCTTTTGAATAAAAAAAAACTTCCAACTCAAAAAAGGGGTGTAGAATTCGGTAAAAGAGAAGAAGAATAAGAACGTTTTGTTTTCGATAGTGTACTAGTAACTTTTACATCATAAAGCTTTGTGCACAAGATCGAATTAGGGTTCACACGAGTTTTCGATTAAAAGATTGAGAATTCACAAGTGACCAAACGTTCTTTATTTTCTCTACGAGGATTATTGTGACTAACAAAAAGAAAAAGGTTTGTTTTTTCCATCCTCGGGTTTACAATTCAAAGAAAAGGGAGCCCACACTCCTAGGTGATTCAAGTTTGTGATTGGATTGGATGATCTTGCGGATTCATTTTGAAGCAAGTAGATTCAAATCGATGCAAAATCAATGGTCACGTGAAAAATGTACGATACTTTTACTATATGTTAATTAATCAAGGGTTAAGGTTCTTTCTTTTAAAAGGAAAATTGTTAAAATATACAAACCCAATTTTTCGCTTCTGCCGCGTGTTTTTCCCTACAAGGTAAATATGATTTACTTATTCTTGAGTCGTGTTTAGTGGAAGATGATACTTCAACCTGGATAGTTGATTCGAGGGCCACTAACCATGTTTGTTCTTCTATGCAGTGGACTGATTCTTGGACATAGCTTGAGGAGGGAGCCTTCTCTATACGTGTTGGGTCGGGGGATGTCGTGTCAGCAAGAGCAGTGGGTGTAGTTAGACTACATTTTGGAAATTGTTTTATTGTTTTGAACAATGTATTTTTTATTTATGGATTCACAAGAAATTTGATTTCCGTTTCAAAGTTGTTGGAACAATTATATTCTGTTTCTTTTAATAATAAGTCTGTTATTACTGTAAAGAATGGTTTGAATATATGTTCAGGATTAAACAAAAATAATTTGTATGTTTTAAGGCCATTAATACATACAACACTGCTCAACGTTGAAATGTTTAAAGTTGAAAAACCAAAAACAAAACGGTAAAAGATTTCTCTTGAAAAAGAAACGTATATGTGGCATCTAAGACTTGACCACATTAAGCTTGACAGGATAGATAGACTAATTAAAAGCGGACCTTTAAGTGAGTTAAAGGTTGGCACCTTACTTGTCTGCAAATTCTGTCTGGAAGGTAAAATGACCAAGAGATCTTTTACTGAAAAATGGTTAGAACTAAAGAACCACTAGAGCTTATACATTCAGACGTCTGTGGACCGATGAATATTAAAGCAAGGGGTGGCTATGAGTATTATGTCACTTTTATAGATTACTACTCTAGATACAGATATGTTTACCTAATGCAACAGGAGTCGGAAACTTTTGAAAAGTTCAAAGAATTTTGATCTGAAGTTGAGTACCAGTTAGGAAAGACTATCAAGTCTCTACAATCGGATCGTGGAGGTGAGTACCTTGACCAAGAGTGTGAAGACTTTATGGTCGAGTATGGGATAATGTCCCAACTCATAGCTCCTGGTACACCACAATAGAATGGTGTCGCGGAGAGGAGAAATAGAATCCTAATGGAAATAGTGAGATTTATGATTAGTTTCTCATCATTACTAAATTTCTTTTGGGAATATGCATTACAAACTGCGGCTTACATTTTGAATGTAGTCCCATCCAAATCTATCCCTAAGACTCCCTTAGAGTTGTGAAATGGTCGTAAAGCTAGTTTGTGAAATTTCCATATATGGGGTGTCCAGCACACGTGCTGAAGAACAAAAGTGGAAAGCTAGACTCCAAGTCAGTAGTCTGCTTGATAGTGGGATATTCTAAGGAGACCAGAGGTGGATACTTCTGAAGAGAACAAAGTATTTCTATCGACAAATGCAACATTTCTTGAGGATAGCTCTATTAGTGATCATAAACCTCGAAGTAAGATTGTATTAAATGAAATGGATCCTGGTACGACTAGTTCTCAGTCAACAAGAGTTGTTGATCTATTGACATCTGATAGTCAGATGATTCCTAGTCTGGATACACTGCCACCTAGACTTAGTGGGAGGGTTGTGAGACAATCTGAATGCTATTTGGGTATAGGTGTGGGACGAGATGTCATCTCTACTGATAGTGTGGATGATCCATTAACATTTAAGAATGCAATGGAAGATCTTGACAAAGAGGAATGGCTTAAAGCCATGAATCTCAAGATGGAGTCCATGTACTCTAACTCAGTCTGGGAACTTGTAAACTTACCGGATGGGGTAAAACCCATAAGGTGTAAGTGGATCTACAAGAGAAAGAGAAGAGTAGACTATAAGGTAGAGACCTTCAAGGCAAGGCTAGTGGCCAAAGGGTATACCCAGAAAGAGGGGGTCGATTATGAAGAGACCTTCTCGCCAGTAGCCATGTTTAAGTCTACTAGGATTCTTTTATCCATTGCATCCTATTTCGATTATGAAATTTGGTAAATGGACGTCAAGACTCATTCTTGAATGGCAATCTTGATCAGAGCATTTACATGGTGCAACCAGAGGGATTCATGTCTCTAGTTCAAGAGCAGAAGGTTTGCAAGTTGCAAAGGTCCATTTATTGACTTAAGCAAGTATCTAGATCTTGGAATATAAGGTTTGATGATGTGATCAAAACCTATGGCTTCGAGCAAAACGTTGATGAGCCTTTTGTCTACAAGCGCATCATTAATAAGAAGGTAGGTTTCTTAGTTCTTTACGTAAATGATATCCTACTCATTGGGAATGATGTAGGGGTATTATTGGAAGTAAAGGGCTGGCTAGCTAGCCAATTCCAAATGAAAGATTTTGGAGAGGCAAGTTATGTTATAGGGATCCAACTTATAAGGGATCGTAAGAACAAACTCATATCATTGTCTCAGGCATTGTATATCGACAAGATTCTTATGCGTTTTTCGATGCAGAACTCCAAGAAAGGTAATTTACCTTCCAGGCATGGAGTTCACTTGTCTAAGGAACATTGTCCTAAGACACGTCAATAAATTAAGGATATGAGACGTGTTCCCTATGCGTCAGCAGTAGGTAGTCTCATGTATGCTATGTTATGCATGAGACCAGACATCTACTTCGCAATGGGAGTAGCCAGCAGATACCAGTCCAACCAGGATTGGATCATTGGGTTGCTGTCAAGACTATTCTCAAGTATCTTCGAAGAACGAGAAACTGTATGCTAGTTTATTCTGGACGAGATTGATCCTGTTAGAATACACAGATTCTAATTTTTAGTCAAATAGGGGTTCTAGGAAGTCCACATATGGTTCAATATTCACCTTTAGTGGTGGAGCCATTATATGGAGGAGTATTAAGCAATCTTGTATTGCTGACTCCACCATGGAAGCTAAATATGTAGCCGCTTGTGAAGCTGCTAAAGAGGCTGTTGGGCTTCAAAAATTCTTGAGTGATCTGGAGGTTATTCCAGATCTGGATAAGCCCGTCACACTTTATTGTGATAATAGTAGTGCTGTGGATAAATCAAAAGAACCAAGAAGCCACAAGAGAGGGAAGCATATAGAGAGGAAATATCATCTCATCCGAGAGATAGTGTAGAGAGGAGATGTGACTGTGACCAAGATAGCGTCACATGACAATCATGATGATCCATTTACGAAGACCTTATTAGCTAAAGTGTTTACGGGTCACTTAGAGGGTCTAGGTTTACGAGACATGTCTCACATGCTTTAGTGCAAGTGGGAGATTGTTGGGATTTTTTTTTTGCCCAAAAGCTTGTAATTTGTAAATGTGAATTGAACATAAATAAAAGAAGTATTTTATTCATTCAAATTGTTTCATATTTTTATATAACATGTGTATTTAACATTCAAGATTATCAGATGTAATTCGAATTGAGTATATGAATATCATATACAGATGGATTGAGTTTGAAATGAGCAATCTAAAGAGTCTGTAGATAACAAATAAAGATGGGTACTTTATTTGTGGTTAATCTACAGCTGCGGTCCATTCTGTAATGTACAGTGATCTTATTCTGGATCATTCATACGGTGATATGAGAATGGAGGCACCTTGTATGATGTGATCATATAGGACTGGGCAACGATTTATATGAATCTCTCACTAAGATCCATTTAGGCTGAGATTCATATATATCGACAAATGATGGCTATAAATGGGTGATCTTAATCCTGAGTGTCTTATCGACTCCTTTAGGTTAGATCATGATTTTTGATGTACCATGGGAGAGGTCGGAGTTGCATTCCTAATCAATATGCCCCATATATTGGGATGACAGTTTGGCTTGTGGCTGGGAAGGTTTGTACACAATAGTGGAATCCACTCCTTCTTGCAAGAAGAAAACAGTAGTCCCCTTAAGGGTTGATTCAGGGCTTGAACAATATGAGCGCTTTCTTAATTCTGTGAGGAATGTAGGATTTATTGTTCATTAGAGAATCAATGGTACTTGATGGAAAAGATGTAATTAGATGGGTATAACAGACATTATGACCTATCTCTAATTATGAACTACTTGTGGAAGATTATACCATATGTAATAGATGTATCGATGGACACAAAAAGTTATAGGTTTGTGTAAAAACATCTACAGTTGAGAGAATGCAGCTTCGAGTTTTTAGTGGAATAACACCGAAGTTAATAAATCATAAAATATTAATTAAATAGTTTAATTAATTATATCTAAGGATTATTGGAGCTTAAAATACTGTGGGTCCATTGGGTCCCTGGTAGCCCGATTGATTAAGGTAACACGGGTCACGGTTAATTAATTGGATTGTTCAATTAATTGTGTTACGAAAGTGACAAGTGTCTATTTGGGAATTAATTGAATAATTAGATTATTTAATTAATGAATTTTAAAGATTATGTTAATTAAATAATTAGATTATTTAATTGTGTAATTAATCAATAGATGAATGGTGTTGATTGATATTTAATTTTGAATGAAGATAAGATAATTTGATTATTTTATTTCCATTATATTAAATATTTAAATTTGAATTTAAAAGAGTTTGAATTCAAATCAAATCAAATACATTAATATTAATTAATATCTTTAAAGATATCAGATATCTTAAAAATTTGATTAATTAGTTAAATCAAAAATATATATATGATATATGTTTTTGAAAACTAACAACACAACATACGTTCAGAATTGAGAGTCAATTTTTGAGTGTATAGAATCAAAGAAGAAAAAAAAAACAAAACCCTAGAAAGTGTTTTAGTTTTTTTTCGGCCAAAAAAAACATTTTTTTCTTCTTCTCTTCATCCTCCTTGTTCCTGAGTACCGTGACGCGCCCACATGCCGTTACCAATCCCGTGACATAGCCAGGAAGATCTTGTGGTTCGAATTAGGAAGCAGATCGAAAAGAAGAAAGAGCCTACAAATGTTGGTATGAAATAGTTTCATCTCCTTCTTATTGTTTTTGTTTATACTGTACAAATGGGTTAGTTTATGATTGCATTAAAATATTTAAAACCCCATTCCACTGCACAATCCAAAATCTGGAACCTACATATTAACTCTTTACATGCACTTATAAGCTCCCTGTTCATCTCTTCCAACATCTTGCTTCGTTCTTTCTCAAAATTTCTTAGCGTTTTATCCTTGTCAGCTTTAGAGCTATGATGATTCCACCGGTTTGGGCACTCCAAGATGGAAGCAATACTCATCGATCGAGTTGTGGGCTTTAAAGGGCTCTTCCTTCTTCAATTGATTTGAGACCGCTTTGTGGCTTTGATTTGTGGCTTTAATGGATTTGTTGAGGTTATCTTTACAAACAGATTCTATTGCTCGGTCTGGCCAGCTAGTTGACACATAACTGTTGGAATTCTGCTCGCATGCTTGTTGTGCATATTGGAGTAACTGCACGGTTTCATGTTGAAAGGCTTTGATTCGCTCATTTTCCTGAAGATTATCCGTCATGAACTCTCTCATCTCATCTTCAAAGGATTTTGACGTTGATGGGTATGATGAGATGGAGCCTTGATTAGTCCTCCAATCATTGTAGCACAAATTTGCATAAGGTTCGTAGCTTGGCCACGGATTTTGCCAAAAGAAATCCATAGAATCCTGGAAACCTAAAAAAAAAAACAAAATCAAAATACCAAACGAAGTAAAAAGAAACAAATGAAAACAAAATAACTAACTAATAAATTAATACTAAGACTAATCTAATCACTACTATGCTCGCCGATCCTTGGCAACGACGCCATTTTTGACAAGTGCTGTTTTGTTATGGAAAATGCTTGTCAAAACAAATTCATAAAACCTCAACAATGCCTCAAAGTGTGTACAAACAAGTAAAGTGGCAAGTCAGGTATTGTCCACAGGGTTTGATGGATAGCAATGATCAAATTTAATGCTCTAATACAAGTTATGCGATAAAAGTAAAATGCGATAAAAGCAAAATAAAATGATTGGTTTGGAAAAATTGGTTATCTAAAGTTAAACCCACGATTAAACTAATTAAACTAGGTTATACTAAATGCAACTAAGTTAGCAAGAAATGGTTGTGTAAAATATGATAGTGAGAACTAAGGAATTAGTGGATCAAACCAGCAAATAATGTGCATGCAAATCACTCTCATGAATGTTCATAAATCTATTGCAGCCAACCTAGGTTGTATAGTATTGATTGTATATCCCTCATGAGTGACCAACCTAGGGTGTATAGTATTGGCCACACACTTGAGATTTTTCACGAATGCACATCTATCAATTATGGGTCTAATCTCTTTATAACGTAATCAACCTAAGGTGTATAGTGTTGATTCTTAACCTCTTATAAATGACCAACCTAGGGTGTATAGTATTGGCTACTCACTTGAGATTAGGTAAAAATTGAGATTATTAAGATTGGGTTTCACTTGAGGGGTGTACTCATGATAAACCCTTCCATTCAATAGAGTCTTTAGAAAACCAAGTAGGGTGTTTACCAAGTTAATTACTCAAATAAATTCTTCAACCAATTTGCAAAGAGAGTGGTGTACAATCAAAGACAAACCAATTAAAGAAAGCAATTAAACCAAAGAATGAAACATAAATGATAGATTATATAAATAGTTCAATACATGCCTAACATTCACAAGTGTCTGGCATTAATCCCCTAGTGGGATATCTAGCTACTCATGTCTATTACAGGATTAAAACTAAGAGAAGGGAATAGAATAAAACCCGTGACAGAATCCTCCTTCTTCAATCTCCTAGTTGCTTTTTTTATTAGAAATCCAAGAAGTAGTATGTGGGTTTTTGGATATGGTGGGAGAGTTAGTTTATAGATTTAGATGAGGTAAGACTATGTAAAGTATGTGTGTGGGTGTGTGGGTATAATCTAAATAGAAAGTATATATAGTGTTGCCAAAAATATGTCTGATTTGGAGGATGCCAGCGAATCTGGGCCCGATATGCATTGGAAATTGCTGGTCTTCGGTCCACAGGTCAACTGCGCTAGTAGGGACCCGTGTAGTACCCTTAATCTGGGCAATCTTAAAAATCTTCATCCTTGGTCTGCGGGTCAAGTGCACTGGTTGGGAATTGTGCACTACCTTGAACCCTTGGAAATGCGCGGGTAAGGTGACCTGCACAGAACCTGTAAAGTTTTCCTTGGTCTTTTCTAATCCTTGTGTAGGTTTGCCTGCTTCCTTGCGCAGGTTCGTACCCATGATAGACCAGGGTACTTGGCTATCTCCATTGATCTCTTGACTCGTTTCATGCCTGAAATCCCGCTTTCCGTCTCCAACACCTGAATTACAGCGAATGCCTACAATCACTAGAAAAGAGCCTGTTAGACATAAAAAATACACACGAAAATGGGACAAAGGACATGGAAGTGAGGGCCAAAATATACTACAATTTTGTCACGATCAACTGCTAACAATCAAACACAGTATAGTGGATCTGGAAGGCTCTTATGCTAATGGCAACGAAATCTTAGGATCAGCCCCAGACAGCTCATCAGAGACCCAAAGTTTCAAGGATAGACCAATTCAAACAACAATGTAATCTCTGAATCAACTCTGAGGTCCCCTAAGTTATCCTTCCAAACCCTTGATGGGCGTGGATCCTAAAACCTCGATCCAGAAATGTGATCATAAAGTAATCATGGCCTCAATCCATTTCAAAAAAAAGCTGAAACTTAGTTTCAAAAATTTTATGCCTTAAGAGAGGGAGTTAGTTGGGAGGATTTTACAAAAGCCATATTGAGTAGGTTTTTAGATATGAACCAAGAGGATGTGGTAAGGGAGTTTCACCGTTTATGGCAGACTACCACAGTTATTGATTTTTAGGATAGGTTTGAGGAAATCCAACCACGATTGTTGGTGAAAAATCTAGGGTTGAGTGATGAGTTTTTCCTAGAAAGCTTCCTAAGTGGACTTAAAGGAGAGATCAAGCATTGGGTCAAGATGTTCAAACCCCCAGACTGAAAACAGCCATCCATTTGGCACGGCTGCAATAGGCTTCTCTAGATGCCAAAAGAGTCAAATCGTGGCCCCTAAAACCCACTAGCCATCCAACCCAAAACCTCATTCAAAATCAGCCACCAACGACCCCACCCACTTTAACCTACCCGAACCCTGAAAACCATAGAACCCATACCTATAAAGAGATTAACAACCTCTATGGAAAAAAAAGCTAGGAGATATAAGGAAATTTGCTACAATTGTGATGAAGTCTACACTTTTGGGCACCAATGTTCTAAGAAACAACTCTATAAGTTGTGTGGTGGAGAGGAAGACGAAGAAGACATTGTTAAAGTGATAGTGGCACATAATATGGAAAGTATGGAAGAATTGAGGAGGAAATCACCATCTCCCACCATGCCTTTGAAATATACAATCACGGTTAAATTGCCTAAAGCTAACCTAGAGGGGGAGTGAATAGGTTTTTGCACTTTTTTAATCCCTTGAAACAAACCAATGTTTGTCCCTCTAGATAGCCTCTATCACAACACTTAAAGCAAATAGAAGCACATATAGACTATTGACAAGCATATTCAATTAATCATGTTTATTCAAAAGTCTATAACTTGCAAGTGAAGCAATAATACTCAAGACATAAACAAACAAGTACATAACTAATATGAACAAGTACTAGATAGTAAATTATCATGTACACATAGTTTAATTTACAAGAATAAAGATATATACAACTATGATCAAATGAGTTGTTTGCATATCACACTTTCTCAAATCTTGTTATACAAAGATATCTAGAAATGATGATTCAAACAAACACATACAAATATAAAGTGACAAGGATAGAGTCACTTGACACATCATTTTTACATGGTAAAACCTGCGAAGAGGAAACATCCACGAGTTGATACCACAACCACCTGCAAAAATTGTATTCCACTATGACGAATAAAAGTATACCCTCAAAAGTTACCAACCCATGATACATTATCTAAGATATCCCTTTTACTCCACCCTCGGGCCTAGTGAAATACTTTGCCTACTTTATATCCGAGATGCTACTTTCACACCTCTAGAAAGCAACTTCCTATCCGAGATGCTACTCTCACACCTCTTGGAAGATTTCTTGCATGACTATCCGGATCCTCCCGATCCTAGCCAAGACTTCTTGCTTAACTATCCGGATCCCCCCGATCCTAGCTAAGACTTCCTTGCTTGATAATCCGGATCCTCCCGATCCTAACCAAGACTTCATGCCTTTTACAAGGACTTTCTAAGTGTGATCAATGAATGCAAAGTGTAAACAAGCACGCAACATAGAACATGATGATCAACATATTCTATAGAAACTAGAAATAGACAATGAGCACACAATGTATGATATTCTAGTTTGCAATCCTAATATCATGTCACCACACAGATGATGTATGTACATATGAAATGCATGGATCAAGTACACTTCATGAAGAACTAGACATAGGCATGAAAATACTAAAAGTAATGTAGCCTGGCTCTTTAAACATGAACGAAAATCTAGAACATGCAAAACACAAAATACATGTCTTAAGACCTAGATTTCATTCATGTTACTAAAGCTTGAAATAACACATGTTCATGAGGCACATTATCAAGACTTTAGAACTAAAACAAAAAATGCTAAAATAAATAGATATTATCAACAAAATTATCTAGCAATCATTTAGAGCACATATTCACAAAATATTCAATGAAATCCTAATAGGCTCTAAATATATAATTTGTTAACCGAGAAATCGTTGAGGGGAGATTCACGGCTAACACCGTGAACCGTGACCTGGTAGGTCACAGTTGGAGGGGTACCACTTGGTACCGGTGAATTCCTGATATGAACGAGTAGGTATAGATCGAGATGGCAATGAAAATAGGATGCGATATGTAGCGAATCTTTTACAGACACTCTAGGAGGATTTCCTCATTAATAATGCAGAATAATACATGACATAGTGATACAATGATGGTTTGAACGGATTCGTGGTAGGGGATTTTTCTTGATGCGGTTGGCGATGGCAAATTTGTGTTAGTCAATCAGTAGAACTAGATACCACAGGCGATGGTTGAAAAATATAAACACTGTTAATTTGCCTTAAGCTAACCTAGAATGGGGGGATGGGGTGAATAGGTTACTACACCTTTTTTTGCTCCCTTGAAACAAACACAAGTTTGTCCCTCTATGTAGCTTGTATTACATTTCAAATACAAGTACAAGCAATATCAATTCAATTAAAGATATGCTTGTTCAAACAAAGTCAATATAAGCAACAACATATATGTGATACAAACTCAAGTTGTAATAAGGCTTTCATACAAAAAGCTCCAACATATACAAAGTTGATATAATATGAATATTAATTACAAAGATATCAACTAAGATATATATCAACACATATACAAAAATAAGAGATAGGGATAGAGAAAATCAACACATGATTTTTATGTGGTAAAACCTCCTAAGAGGAAACATCCACGGGTTGATACCACAACCATCTACAAACACCTTTCAGTAGTAAGATAAAAAGATACAATCTCTCAAGTGACCACTTCACCTAGAAATCTACCATTCAACCCTACACAATGAAAGAAATGCCTCCTTGCTGATCGTGCCTAAATTGTTGTATATTTCGGCCCTCATTCCTATTCTTTTGTCTCGTTCTCGTGTGTATTTTCTATATATATTATGTCTTTTATGTCTAACAGGCTCGTTTGTGCTAATTGCAGGCAATAGATGTAATTCGGGTGTTATAAGCGGGTTGCGGTGGTTCTGGAAGAAAAGGGGCAACAGAAGAGGCAAAGGATCATAAGCAGCACAACAGTACGGGTCAAGTGCTGGTCGCAACCGCACTCCAGCCGCACTCCTTCCCACAGCCGGGACCTGAATCATGAAGGAAAGATAAAGTGCGGGTAAAGTGCGGGTCATCCAACCGCACTCCACCCGCACTGTTGCCAAAGCCAGAGAAGCTGAGTTGCACCTGACGTTAAAGTGCTGGGTACAGTGCGGGCCATCCAACCGCACTCCACCCACACTGTTGCCAAACCAGAGAAGCTGAAGTCGCACCAGACATTAGAGTGCGGGTATAGTACGGGTCATCCACCAGCACTCCACCCGCACTATTGCTCAAAACAGAGGAGGGATTTTGCACCTGACAGTACAAGGCGACTCAAGTGCGAATAAAGTGCGGGTTAAGTGCGAGTCAAGTGCGGGTAATCCAACCGCACTCCACCCGCACTATTGCCCAGATCAGAGACCTGAAGATGAAGAAAACCCTTATAGTTCGGGTACAGTGCGGGTAATTCAACTGCACTCCACCCGTACTCCGAGCGCGACAGCTTCTGGTTTCAAGCTTAAGTGACCTATTTTCCCATCCTCTATAAATAGAAAAGGATGGGAACTAACCAAAATATCACCATACCTCCCAACACTTGTATTCTAAGCTAGTAACACATCTCCCTCTCATCCAAACCATCTCTACTCAATCAAAGGCAACTAGGAGACTTGGATTCAAGCTTCAAGGAAGGAGATCAATCTTCAAGGGTTATCTCTACTCTCTCTCTTAGTTATTAGTTTGTAATAGAACATGAGTAGCTGAAATACCCCACTATGGGGTTGATGTTATTTGTATGATGGATATTTGGGCTTTGTAAATAAACTCTATGTGTTATATTTATTCTATCTCTATGTTTTATTCCATTGCTTTAATTGATTTCCATTATTGATTTGCTTGGATACACCCTCTTTACATGATTGATTTGGATTACTTGAGTAGGCAATTAGGTTGTCTAATGCTCAATTGAATGGAAGGATTTCCGAAAATCCGGCTCTATGACCATGCTCTTAATCTAATCTAGAATTAGTGGCTTGCACTATACATCCTAGGTTAGCCACTTGTGAGAGAATTAGAAGCCTCCACTATACACCCTAGGTTGGCTACTTTAGTGATTCTACGAGAACTAACCTTCGAGTAGAATTCGGTTGATAACCTAAAGCCTCATCCAATCTCAAACGGGTGGCCTTCACTATACATCCTAGGTCGGCCACTTGTGAGGGAATTGGAAGCCATCACTATACATCCTAGGATGACTACATTAGTAATAGGTTGAGCCATAGCTAGATAGATGAGCACTCATGGAACAAGTCCCAATTGAGTAACTAGCCACTGTTGGTTCCTTAGGAGGGATTAATCTCTAGTAGGAGGTCTCCACTATACACCCTAGGTTGACCTCTTGCTATAGATATATACCAACACTATACACCCTAGGTTGGTTACATTTGTCAAAACGTGCTTAATTGAGAGTCTGTTGCAATTGCCCCAATATTCACTTACGAGTACATCAACTCCGTAGTTCCATCATCATTCATTCATCACTCCATTATCATCCTATTTCATTTGCTTTCATAGTTTAGTTTATATTGTATTTCCATTCACCATCATTTACTTTTATGCATACTAGTTATATTAATCCTAATCTTATCACCGCTACCCCGATCTCAGTGGACGACACCCGTGCTTGCCACTTTGCTTGTATTTATACTTGTGAACGCATCGCATAGGTTTTATAAATTGTTTTGACGGACGGTTTTCTGATGGTAAAAACCTTCCCATCAAATGGCGCCGCTGCCGGGGATCGGTGTGCGTAGTAGTGATTAGATTAGTTTTAATACTATTAGTTGTTTAGTTTTTTTGAGTTTTGTTAGTTTCTTTTTATTGCTTTGGTAGTTTTTGTTTTTGTTTGTTTCAGGACTCTATGGATTCCTTTTGGCAAAATTCAGGGTCAAGCTACGAGCCTAACGAGAATACCTACATCTCATCATCCCAGTCAAATTCCGTTGAAGATCAACTACAAAATTTCATGAAGAATCATGTGCGGGAGACTGAGCAGATGATAGCTTCTCAACAAGAGACTCAAGCCTTTATAGAAGAGAAAACCACCCAAATGCTCGAATCCGCCCAGCAGTCCACCCCTGGTAAATCAGAGTTGTTTCCAAGTTAAAGCAGCCAAACCGGTGGAATCCTCCAATTTCTCAAAAGAAGACATGTATAAGCTCCGAATAGAATTTGAAGTGGAGCGAAGCAAGAGAATGGACGAGATGGACATGATGTTCAAGATAAACCAAGAGCTTATGAGCTTGAGCACAGAGCTAGTGTTGGAAAGGGGTGTGTTGAAGGAAGAGAATGAAGCACTTCAAGAGAGAGAAGCCTTGGGAATGGAAAAGGCGAGTAATCTCCAAGACTTGAACAAGAAACTATTATCTGAAGTGAAGATGCTCAGGGTTGAGAATGGTACTCTTAAGAAGATCAATGGCGAAGTCTCCAACAAGAACAAAGAATTAGAAGAACAAATTGAGAGATTTGAAGCCGAAAAGAGTACCGCATCAAAGGATTTGGAGAGCTTAGTGAGTCTATCAAAAGATTTTGAAGATGAGATAGCTCACAAGTCATTGAAGATGCAAATGGAGGCTGACCAACAAGCCAATGCCTTAGAGGATGCAAAGGTAGCATTAAGCAAAAAGGAGGAGGAGGTCAAGACGTTGCAAGTGAAACAAATCAAACGTCTTCAAGACCACGCATCAAAGGGGAGTTCCTTTAACTCTAATGTCTTTTGCTATGCATGTTCTAGGATAGAGCATTTTAAGGCTAAAACCAAGCCAAATCAACATAGGAAAACTAAAGGTCCTAGGAATAGATGGAGTCCACCTAGGGTCAAGCAAATATGGGTAAGGAAAGACCAAGTACAATTATATAGAAACATGTTAAAGGAAAAGATAATGAAGTCACCTAAATTTATTTGGGTAGTGAAAAATAGGGAATTTCCTAACTTGGTCAAACCACCCTTAGAGGACCCTAGCCTCTCCATGAATGCATCCCATTGAATAATTTTGATGCATGTACTTAGTTTTATGTTTTATGTTTTATGTTGTTTAAATTCAATAAATTGTGATGTTGGGATAGTTTGGTTCGAATGTTATATTTTGTGAATATTTGCACATTGAATTTATTGATTATATTTGTGGATGAAAGAGCCGGAGGCTCTTGTGCAAGTATGAATGCATGTGCTTTATATTGTTTAATTCGGTTTGGGGGTTGTTCATGCCCCATTCCGTCAATTTTGATAAAATGCATGATGTTAAGCTTGACTTGTTCTTCAATGATAAATTGCATGAATTGCCTTTATTTTGTGAGCCTTGTTTGAGTCATTTTTATTTTGTTGGGGCATTGATTGTGTTTGATTAGTGCCTAGGTTTGTTTGAGTCATGTTAGGTGCATGCCGCTAGGCCGGATTCTCTTGTCTTCAACATTGAGGACAATGTTGGGTTTTGGTTTGGGGGTGTAGACGTCTTTTTGAGTCTTCTTTTGTGTCTTGAGTCATTTTTGTGTCTTATTTTTGAAAAAGTTGCTGCTTAACCAGAATTTTGAGCTTATTTAGCTTGGTGAGATACCTGGAGCATAGTGTTTATGGCGAATGTGTGTATGCTTTGTGTGCTTATTCAATAACTCTTAGTCACTTTAGGGGTCTCACTTGCACTTCATGGGCTAGTCTCATCTTCTAGTGTCCAAGTTTAGGGAACTCGGTGCTCAAGCGCCTTGTTCTAATAGTGGAGATTTCCCTTGTGAGATCACAAACACAAGCCAAAATCGTGTATATTTGAGGGAAAATGTTTTTCAAATCTGTAAACACTATTCAAACACCATGCATAGTCTCACTACATCAAAAATCATCATTTGTCATTGAACATGCATCATATATGTGGACTGCTTGACGGAAACTTTTATTCCCTTGGTAGATTGATCCTTTGAAGTGATATTAGGCAATGTGTGTTTTAGCCACTCAAAAAGAAAGCCTAAATACTTCCCATTCCCATAATATGTGTGCTCCCAAGCCAATTTTGAAGCCAAACACATGTAGACTTTTCCATTCTACACCCACGTTATCCATAACCCAAGCAACCTAAATTCTTAGCTAACCCTCTCTTAATTGATCTTGTTGAGGCTTAGGAATGTAAAGTTGTGCTTTAATTTGATAAATGGCGTGTACCTAGGCAAGAGTAATGAGTTGTGAAAATGTGCATAGTAAAAAGGCATGAAAAGAAAAGAAAAGAAAAGAAGCAAACAACAAAAGAAAAATATGCTTCAAATGCATTGTGTAAATTGTAAATGCTACTCAAAGGTAACATGAGTAGTTAAAGATTGCACGTAGAGTCTAATTGTATGCCTGGACGCCATATTGTATTTGGAAGTGGAGTTGCACGAGAAATTAAATGTTTAAGTGTAGAATGTATTGCCTTAACTTGGTTGATTAGTGCTTGTGCCTAAATTTCTCATTCTTCTAATCACCATTCACCGTGGCCACGTTACAACCAAAAGGAAAAGACCTAGTTGATCTTAGGGGATGTCTAGATTGGGAATATTAGTTAATGAATGCTCTTTCCACGTTCATGACAAGTGATTCTTTCATGAGACTCACTCACTAAAAACAGCGTTTATTCTACACTAAATGTATGCAACTAAGTTGATTCAGTTACATAAATTCATTGGCATACATGTTGCATGAGTGTGAACCTAGGTTATGAGAGGAAAGATAAGAGAAAATCCATGTGAGAACTTAGTGTCGAAGCGAATTATGCTTGAGGTGTGAGAGTGAGTAGTTTCTGAGGCGCGGGCATTTTAAGTGTGGGATTCGTGTTGTGCCAGTTTCCCTTGAGGTGCCTTCGAGTTGTTTAGAACATTTTGCATATGCTCATTCCTCACTCCCATATTGTTTTTGCGTATCTCTCTACTATTTGGTTCTGCAGCAAGTTTTTCTTTTTGTCTAGGGAGTCCTTAGTTTGAGTCATTTTTAGTTTGTCTTATTTTGTTTTAGATTATGTTTGCTCGAGGACGAGCAAAGGTTTGGTTTGGGGGTGTTTGATCGTGCCTAAATTGTTGTATATTTCAGCCCTCATTCCTATTCTTTTGTCTCATTCTCGTGTGTATTTTCTATATATATTATGTCTTTTATGTCTAATAGGCTCGTTTGTGCTAATTGCAGGCAATAGATATAATTCGGGTGTTATAAGCGGGTTGCCGTGGTTCTGGCAGAAAAGGGGCAAAAGGAGAGGCAAAGGATCATAAGCAGCACAACAGTGCGGGTCAAGTGCGGGTCGCAACCGCACTCCAGCGGCACTCCTTCCCACAGCTGGGACCTGAATCATGAAGGAAAGATAAAGTGCGGGTGAAGTGCGGGTCATCCAACCGCACTCCACCCGCACTGTTGCCAAAGCCAGAGAAGCTGAGTTGCACCTGACGTTAAAGTGCGGGTACAGTGCGGGTCATCCAACCGCACTCCACCCACACTGTTGCCAAACCAGAGAAGCTGAAGTCGCACCTGACATTAGAGTGCGGGTATAGTGCGGGTCATCCACCAGCACTCCACCCGCACTATTGCTCAAAACAGAGGAGGGATTTTGCACCTGACAGTACAAGGCGACTCAAGTGCGAATAAAGTGCGGGTTAAGTGCGAGTCAAGTGCGGGTAATCCAACCGCACTCCACCCGCACTATTGCCCAGATCAGAGACCTGAAGATGAAGAAAACCCTTATAGTTCAGGTACAGTGCGAGTAATTCAACCGCACTCCACCCGTACTCCGAGCGCGACAGCTTCTGGTTTCAAGCTTAAGTGACCTATTTTCCCATCCTCTATAAATAGAAAAGGATGGGAACGAACCAAAATATCACCATACCTCCCAACACTTGTATTCTAAGCTAGTAACACATCTCCCTCTCATCCAAACCATCTCTACTCAATCAAAGGCAACTAGGAGACTTGGATTCAAGCTTCAAGGAAGGAGATCAATCTTCAAGGGTTATCTCTACTCTCTCTCTTAGTTATTAGTTTGTAATAGAACATGAGTAGCTAAAATACCCCACTATGGGGTTGATGTTATTTGTATGATGGATATTTAGGCTTTGTAAATAAACTCTATGTGTTATATTTATTCTATCTCTATGTTTTATTCTATTGCTTTAATTGATTTCCATTATTGATTTGCTTGGATACACCCTCTTTACATGATTGATTTGGATTACTTGAGTAGACAATTAGGTTGTCTAATGCTCAATTGAATGGAAGGATTTTCGGAAATCCGGCTCTATGACCATGCTCTTAATCTAATCTAGAATTAGTGGCTTGCACTATACATCCTAGGTTAGCCACTTGTGAGGGAATTAGAAGCCTCCACTATACACCCTAGGTTGGCTACTTTAGTGATTCTACGAGAACTAACCTTCGAGTAGAATTCGGTTGATAACCTAAAGCCTCATCCAATCTCAAACGGGTGGCCTTCACTATACATCCTAGGTCGGCCACTTGTGAGGGAATTGGAAGCCATCACTATACATCCTAGGATGGCTACATTAGTAATAGGTTGAGCCATAGCTAGATAGATGAGCACTCATGGAACAAGTCCCAATTGAGTAACTAGCCACTGTTGGTTGCTTAGGAGGGATTAATCTCTAGTAGGAGGTCTCCGCTATACACCCTAGGTTGACCTCTTGCTATAGATATATACCAACACTATACACCCTAGGTTGGTTACATTTGTCAAAACGTGCTTAATTGAGAGTCTGTTGCAATTGCCCCAATATTCACTTACGAGTACATCAACTCCGTAGTTCCATCATCATTCATTCATCACTCCATTATCATCCTATTTCATTTGCTTTCATAGTTTAGTTTATATTGTATTTCCATTCACCATCATTTACTTTTATGCATACTAGTTATATTAATCCTAATCTTATCACCGCTACCCCGATCTCAGTGGACGACACCCGTGCTTGCCACTTTGCTTGTATTTATACTTGTGAACGCATCGTATAGGTTTTATAAATTGTTTTGACGGACGGTTTTCTGACGGAAAACACCTTCCCATCACTTGCTCAACTATCTGGATCACCCCAATCCTAGTCGAGACTTCCATGCACAAGTTGAAGATCCCCTCTCCAAACATGTGACTTCCAATGCTTAGCTATCCGGATCACCCCGATCCTAGCCAAGACTTCCAATGCTCAACTATCCAAGTCACTCCGACTCTAGTTGAGACTTCCAATTGCACAAGTTGAAGATCCCCTCTCCAAACATATGACTTCCAATGCTCAATTCAAAGAATCACTCTAAGAAATGAGACTTCCAACCTTTTGCAAGGTAAATGATCTAAGTGAATGCAAATGAAGCAAACACACACAACATAGTATATATGATCAATATATCCTATGGAAACTAGAATTGAATCAATATGCACATATCATATGTATTCTAGTTTATAATCCTAAAAGCAATGCAATCACATTCAATGATGCAAGTACATATGAAATGTGTGGATTAGACAAAAAAAATGAAGAACTAGATATTTATCATCAAAAGCACAAATCGATTATATCTAGATCTTGTAACATGAACAATCAATCTATAGTATGTGAAACACCTAACACACACAAAAGTCTAGATTATGTTCAATCACATAAAATGATAGAATCAATTTGATAAAATCATATATACATCTCTAGCAAAATAATAGAGCTTAGATTCTCAAGATAATCAATTAAATCCAATCAAGCCCTAAATCATCAATCATATATGCTATTTCAATTAATCTTCAATTAAAAGACCTAGCATATAAGAAGACTATCAATCAACAAAATCAAGTCAATTAACACACAAAATAGTCCTAGATTTGAAGCTAGCACAATACACCAACTCAAACATCTGAAAACATAGATTTAGAAAAACCTAACTCAACATGTTAATCAATTTGCTCAATTAGAGATCATTTCTCTAATCAATCATTACACAGAAAACATATATATATATATATATATATATATGAGAAGAAAACCCAAGGTAATTGTAGACATGAAGATCAAGAACAAAATAGAAATCAATACCTTGAAGAAAAACTGTGCTGTCACGATTTTGTGAGTATAGATACCAGAAACTTCAATCAAATAACTCCAAACTCTTGTAGAAATGATAGAGGGCTGGTAGAAAAAGATTCTCCAATTCGAATCACTCGATTCGGACTCCGAATGAGAAAGTTATGGTGTTTGGAAGTAGAGAAAATTGGAGAGAAAATTTTCTGCACAAGTTTTAAAAATTTTCTTTTTTAATGAAATTGGGAAGGAAGTTGGAATTTAAAGGAGGGAATTAAAGAATAAAAGAAGAAACCAATCAAGAGTGGCCACATCAGCAATCTATGGAGGTGCGTGGGCTCCACGGGGGCAGATGGCTGCTCTTCCCGTGGAGGCCACACCCCTCCACGGGGAGAGGAGCTTGGCCCTCTTGTTTGGTTCTTCTCCTCCCCTCGCGCACTGTATTTTTCTTAGACCGTTCTCCGGCCTTCTGAACTCCGATTTCGAATCCATTTTCAGATTATGAACCAAGACTCCATCACATAGAAAAATCATCAAGAAAACTTTCACAAAAAATATGGAATTCAACTTGGAAATCAAATACGAAAACCATGTACGATAAAATCATGGAAAGTTTCTTAACCACCTAATTTGAACTTGAAACTTGATGAATGAGTAGAAAAATTAATTGGAATTCAATAAGGAATTATATAAGCTCAAAATCAAGTTCAATAACATATAAACAAAAGCAAATAAACACAAGAACACACAAGTATGCTATTTCCTAGAACTAGTCCTAAAACATGCAATTTATGAAATTGTCAACTTTAAGTCTAATGCATGTGCATACAAGTATAAGTGTGTGTATTGGGTTAAACCAAATTATGCATAACTATACAGGGACACATATGAATGCAGTGTATGTGTGTGCCTATGCCTTGCAAGAGGAAAGAGGTCTCGGTTTACCTTTTGCTAAGCAACTTAGCTTTATTCCTCTTGTAGCCCACTTTGCTTGAATGTTGTCCAATCTTCCTTGAAGTTTGATTATCAAGAAATCCTAGAAAACTAATCAATACACAATAAATGTCGTTTTGACATAGAATTATCCCAATACAAAACTCAAAGACCTAACAATGGTGACCGCCTTTTTTATAGATAAGTGATTTCTTCTTCTCTCTCCCTTCTCTCAAGAGAGCTTTGTAATATTTATGGGTTCTAATTCTCTATGTCCATTCCATTAATTTGTTCAATCAATTAGTAATCAAAGAGACACTGATTTGGCATTGATGGTGGCCGTGTTTAAGTGCAGGATTTGTCCCTAGAATCAAGTAAATTGTTTCCATTTTGGTAGGATTGATGAGGTTGACTATTACCGTTAATGGCATTGTGAATGGTGGGAAAATGTCAACCTTCCTTCCTTTTGTTGGATGTTTACTGCATGTTTCTCTTCTCGCAACATGGTCTTGCTCTAGGTTTAACTCCTTAGTGTACTGATTCTCTCTTCCATGGTGGTCTCTCAACGTGTCGGGACCTCTCTCACTGTCGTTTCCCATGCTGAGTGGACGGAAAATGCTTGGTAGGTCAATCAAGGAGGGAACCGTGGTACTAGGGTATCGGGTACCATGAACAGTGGTACCGGTGCTCATAGGTATCAGGGAACCGGTAAACTGTGTTATCAGCGTTTCTCTGTACTGGGGAACCGGGTTGACCTCAATCCTGATCATGGTTCACTCATGGTTGCTGTGAGTATGTTATTCCTGGTTCTCTCATGAGGTGGCCCAATGTTCCCTGTAGTTTCCTTCTACTCCTAGCAGTTTTGGTAGAGAGAGAAAATCCTTCTTTGGACCCCTGCCTTTTTAGGCCGTTAATAGAAGTCCCCCATGACTTGGACACCAGTACCTGGTTGGGGTTGGAGTCAAGATATCTATAGCACTTGAAAGATTGTGTTCATTCTGACTAGCTGGCTACCACTATCTGGGAGGAAATACGTTTCCAGCATGCTTTCAATTAATGAGTGTTCCAAGTATCAGTCAAGGGAATGTCTGCTGCTTTAAACGAGAGGTTTTGACGGTGCACGTTTTCCAAAACCATCACTCCCACATTTTTTATTGTTTAACTCCATTAATACCTCTTTCCTTTTCTATCCTAGTAACCGCCTCCAATCTCTATAAATGCCTCACTCCTTTTCGCTCTTTATTTACACTGCTCCCTTTAAAAAAAGAAAAAAAAATTCCAGCAACCAAAAACTTAGCTTTTTTTTCTTTTCATCTTCCCCAATCTCCACAATATCATCAGACAGCCTCGAGAAAATCTTTGAATATGGTGATAGTGGTGACTCGGTTGACAGCTCTAGCTTCAGTCTATCCCTTTGAGGGAAGAGAGGTCAAGATGGTGTTGAGAGCTCTGTCCCATTCCAATAGAAACATAACTATCGGGGTGGGTTCCAGCACTAATCCCGATTCTCCAATCGACGTTCTTGATGAAGACGCAGTCGACATGGTAGACGAGGTAGGAGGGTGAGCCCTTTTTACCGGAGATGTCATGGTCATAGCAGGTGGGGTTCTCACTCTCCCCAACGAATTCCGGTGCATGCCTGACTCCACCTGTACCATTGATATCATTGATCGTCTGAGGAGGGACTACAAGATCCCTTCAAACATCTCTCTCACTATTCCATACCAAGGGTATGATATCTACTCCCCTCCCCTAGACCAGCTCTCTATTCATGTAGCTGCCTTGGAGTATGGGGTTAGGCTTACCTTCCATTCCACTCTCCGTAGGGTGCTCTACGCTCTTCAACTTGCTCCGCTTCAACTGACACCAGGGTTCTGGAGGAACCTGATAGGATTCCTAGTGCTTTGGAGAGATCAATATGAGATTGACCAGGTAACTAGAAAACCGGTCCTTGTCGAGCTCTGGTACGTGTTTCAGGTGGCGGCCATGGCGCCTGGTCCTAAGGGCCAATTTTACCTTAGGTCTAACAATCCTCTAAAATTCATGGTTACTAGAGCCTGGAAGAAGGATGGTTCATTGTTTAATGACTAGATCATCGTAAGAGGCGATTGGGGTAGCTCGCTCCATATCGGCAGGTTCAGAGTTCTATGTCCCCACTAAATTTAGTAGAGGATCGAGTGGGAGAAATGGAGCATCTCCTTTGAGGTAGAGGGCATCTTGAGGAACATCATTGCCCGGTCCTATCTGAACCTCTAATTCCCCACTTTTAAACCTTTTGAGCCCGATAGGGTAGACTGCTACCTTTTGATATCCCACGCTCAACCGGGTATGTAGCATTCTTTTCCATTCCCTTTCCTCTTTCTATTTTGTGAATCTCCCTCTTTGATGCTATTTTCTCCTTTTGATAGTTTATGTTGTGCCTCTTCCAGCTCAGGAATCGCTTCCCCATTCTAGTGGTCCACATCACTCTTCTTCTCCATCTGGACCAATGTTCGAAAAGACCTCTCCTGCTATGCCCCCCCTCAACCCGATCCTGTTATAGGGGCTAGCACCTTGTCTGAATCGATCCGACCTGTAATAACTCCAAACCCGATTGCATCATGGTCCCTCTCAGTCCTCCTGCTCCGTCCTCAACGGTCTCTCGGTTCGCTCCAACTTAGCTGAGATGGAAACATGCTAGCAAGAGTTAGGGGTTCTCTTAGTCAGGCCTTGTCAAAGCCATAGCTTGCTGCTCGCTTGCTGTCTACTAAATGAGCCTTCACTGTCCGCCAGGCCCCCATCAGAGACAAGCACCCTTTCCTCTATTGGTGGATCTTCCTAACTAGCTTCCCCTTCTCCTTCTATTGCGCATGCTGATAGTTCAAGCAGGGTGGACAAAGAAAGAAGTACCGGTCCCGCTACTACTCCCCCCACTGATCTCCTTACTCGCTCCAGGTTGCTGTCAAGGAGCACCGGTCAAGATGAGGTCCTATCCCTATTTAAGGCAGCAAGCCCTGGTGGTGGTCTGTGCACAGTGTCTTCAATGCCCCTTGATATACTGGTCACCAAGGGGTCTGCACTCCTTGCTAAGGTACATTTTTCAATCCTTTCTCATATCTGGTCCATAGGGAGGTACTTACCTCGTTCCTTTTCTTTGCACTTGTAGGCTTTCAAGTTCACATTAGTGCTGGGCCAGCAGGTGACAAATTTTTAGGAGGAGGCCAATGTTGCCAAGGCAGAGCTGGAGGAGGCCAAGAAGGACTTGACCAGGGCAGAAAAGAGTGTGGCCTTCTTGAATAGGGCTGTGGTTGAGGCTAAGGAGACCGCAGTAAAAGTGCAGGTGGACATAGAGCGGTTGAAGCTTGCATATGATATGGAACAGTTGAAGGCTCAATGCTCTGCCACAGAGAGGAATACTTTGAAGGAGGTGAAGAGCCGACTAGAGGGTGATAACCAGGCCTTGCGCAATAAGGTGACTGCTTTAGAGGCCAAGGTGGATGCCTCATTTGGAGAGGGGTACTTCTTTGCTGCTTTCTAGGTCGCTCAAGCTTTCCCCCTTCCCTTTGACTTGGGGTTGATCAGTGGATGAGATTAGGCTGAGATCATTGCTAAAGCTTCTCAGTTTTTGGATATCGCTTCGATTGACGTAGGGCTAGTCCTTGCTGATCCAGTAAAAGCAAATGAAGGTGCGTTTCCTGATCCCTCTGTCCCTCAAGATGATCAGGTGAAAGAGGTGGTGACTTCAGCTAAAATATCAAGGATTGAAGATGCTCCAACTGATCCAAAAGTTGTAGGGACCGAGGAAGTTGAGGCTAATGCTACTGAAGACGTCAACCAGGAGGGAAGTGTGAAGGTAGGAGGAGAGAAGGTCACCGTTCCTTCAACATGATGGATTTTCTTTCTTTTGCTATGTAGTATGGAAACAGAGTTTGGGCTCCATTTTAATTCACTAAAAAGCTTTTTTTGTTTTTTTTGGTTAACGCCTATAAGCAGGGTTTGGGCACCCTTTACAATTAATAGTAGCTTCTTCCTTTATATATCGTCTTCTGTATGCATGTTAGATTATGGTAGGACTTGGTACCTACATGCTACCTCGTAACCATGTTAAGATTACTAGAACTGTAGATTCCGGTAGGCACCCAACCCTCACTTTATTAGGAAAGGTTTGGGAGCTAGTCGCCGAAGTGCACTCCACCCGAATCATTTGTGAAAACTCCACAAGCTGTTGTAGAACTGTGATAAAATGGCCCTTGCTTGGTACTTGGCTAAGTCTATCCATGCACCAAATTCCCCTTAGCAGGGTACGTGCACTCCATCCTTGTTTTTTTTCAAAATGATCAACGATACCAGGTATTTTGGCACCAAGATTCTCGGTCCTTTTAGGCGAAAAATCCCGATAGGCAACTAAGGCCACTTTAGCACCTGACCTTTTATAGAGGCGAATTTGGGTACCAGGCATTTTTACATTAGGAGTCCCGGTCTTTAGGCGAACCGATCCTGGTAGGTAACTAAGGCCACTTTAGCACGCTGTCATTCACGGAGGCCGAATCATGGAGCATTCCTACATCAGGAGTCCTGGTTTTTAGATAAACCGATCCTGGTAGGCAACTAAGGCCGCTTTAGCACCAGAAGTCTCAGTCTTTAGGCTAACATGATCCTGGTAGGCAACTAAGGCCACTTTAGCACCAGGTCCGCCTTGGAGAGATTGTGTTCCGTCCAAGGCTTTAGGAGTGCCGTATAGGCTCTCCTGGTCTTATGGGTGCGGCGGGCAACCAGGGCCACGAATCCGGACCCTTGGTCTGGTAGGCAACTAAGGCCAAATGTGCACTAGACCCTTCCTGGAGAGATTAGGTTTCGTCCAGGGCATCAGAAGTGCCATGTGGCTCTCCTGGTCTCAAGGCGATCATAGGCAAAAGTATTACCAAGGTGATCATAGGCAAATTTTGTAGGGGAGAAAAAGAAAAATTCTTTATTAATCATGTTTTAGGCGATACAAAGGCGATTCAGACTCGAGGCGATACAATTCTAGGCGATATAGAATTAATCATGTTTTAGGCGATACAACGGCGATTCAAACTCGAGGCGATACAATTCTAGGCGATATAAACCAAAAGGCGTTACAAATTCAAGGTGCTACAAATTCAAGGCGATACAACTCTAGGCGATACCAGTCAATGTTCAACCCGCTTCCGCAGGCTTCATGGGAAAAACCTTTTGAGATGATCGGTATTCCCAAGTATGGTCAATAGAGCGACCCCCCATGTCCTCCAGCTTGTAAGCCCACGATCGTGCCAAAATTGTCATACATTTTGGCCCTCAATTCCATATCCTTTAGCATTTTTTTGAGCATATTTTGGTGTCTAATTGCTCGTTTTGTAGTGATTGCAGGCATTTAATGGATTTCAAGTGTTGGAGGTGGAAACCGGGCCTTTCGGGAGAGAAACAAGTTAAAACTAGAGGAATATGAGCCCAAAAGCATAGTGCACGAGTCCCTTACCCGTGCACTTACTCGTGCACAGGGCGAAGAGTAGGTCATGAAGAGTCGTCAGTGCACGCGTAACTGCACTAGTATTACCAGTGCACTTACCCATGCACTACGTGTTCCAGCTAGGTTCCAGATGGGTTTTCAGCCATTTTTAGAGGGGCAAATGCATCATTTCACACCTATTTTGTACCCTAGCCTCTCAAACCTATAAATACATCACTTTTCCACAAGACCCATCATCCATTCATTCAATTAATCCATCCATTCCACACTTCATCTTCTCCACAAAATCAAGAGAGAGATGAGCTTCCAAAGGCATCCATAGAGGTTTTCCTCCATGGATTGCCTCTCCACCACCACCTACTACCATCATCATC
The DNA here is from genome assembly GCA_033220585.1 of Dipteronia sinensis. NCBI lineage: Eukaryota > Viridiplantae > Streptophyta > Magnoliopsida > Sapindales > Sapindaceae > Dipteronia > Dipteronia sinensis. Next base: position 16,873,200 of record CM065643.1, on the reverse strand, counting down.
CATCTTTGAGGAAGATTCGAGAGGAAAGATCACCCTACCTTGTCTGTGAGGAGAATGAGCTTAAATGGAGGTTAGAGATCCGAGATGACAATTGGGCCACTCTCCGAGCTTAGAGATCGGGATTGACACCCATGTGTTTGACTTTTAACTCATATCTTATATTTTCTTTATTTGATGTGTATGTCCATTTGTGAAATTTGTAAACCCTAATACTAGTTCCATTTATTTAATTGACTTGTATTTGATTTCTTCTTGTATTGTCCCATTCAATTGCACTTAATTTGAAACTTGACCTGTATTAAGTAGGATTGACAACCCAACTCTTGATGCATGTTAGGGATAGCTCTTGTCTTTACATTCATGGCATGTAGAGTTGAAATTGGTATCTGTTCATGATTGGGATTAGGAGTAGATTAATGTAATTCATGAGTAGATTAATTAAGCATCCCACGATTACTCAAATGTCGATGGATTATTCGAAATGCATGTTTTGAATTGAATTGAGTGCTTTTGCTTGTTTGGGTGGAATTCATGAAGTGTATACATGATGCCTTTGTGGGTTTCGGTTCTATAAACCTACATGCTTATACGACCCTTGAGCGTTGCTCGTATGATACACCCTTGGCGAGTAGCACTTGGGTCGCGATGTTGGGGTTTTTGCTCTAAAGCTTGTAATATGTAAATGTAATTTGAACATAAATAAAAGAAGTAGTATATTCATTCATTTTGTGTCATACTTTATATAACATGTGCACTTAACATCCAAAATTGCCAGATGTAATTTCGAACTGAGTATATGAGTGTCATATATAGATGGATTCAGTTTGAAACGAGCAATCTAAAGAGTCCGTAGATAGCAAATAAAGCTGGGTACTTTATTTGTGGTTAATCTACAGCTGCGGTCCATTTCGTAGTGTACGGTGATCCTATCCTGGATCATTCATATGTAGATATGAGAATGGAAGCACCTTGTATGATGTGATCATATAAGACTGGACCATGATCTATATGAATCTCTCACTAAGATCCGTTTAACGATGAGATTCATATATATCAACTAATGATGGCTATATGTGGGTGATCTTAATCCTGAGTGTCTTATCGACTCCTTCAGGTTAGATCGTGGTCTTTGATATACCATAGGTGAGGTCGGAGTTGCATTCCCGATCAATATACTCCGTATGTTGGGATCACGGTTTGGCTTGTGGCTGGGAAGGTTTGTACACAATAGTGGAATCCACTCATTCATTGTGAGAAGTAGATGGTAGTTCCCTTAAGGGTTGATTCGGGGCTTGAACAATATGAGAGCTCTCCTAATTCTGTAAGGAATGTAGGATTTATTGTTCATTAGAGAATCAATGGTACTTAATGGAAAGATATGATTAGAGGGGTATAACGGACATTATGACCCAGCTCTAATTATGAACTACTTATGGAGGATTATACCATATGTAATAGCTATATCGATGGACACCGAGAGTTATTGGTTTGTGTACAAACGTCTACAGTTGAGAGAGTGCAGCTTCGGGTTTTTAGTGGAATAACACCGAAGTTAATAATCATGAAATATTAATTAAAGAGTTTAATTAATAATTTCTAAGGATTATTGGAGCTCAAAATACTGTGGGTCCATTAGGTCCCCTTGCTAGCCCGATCGATTTAGGTAACAAGGGTCACGGTTAATTAATTGGATTGTCCAATTAATTGTGTTACGAAAGTGACACGTATTTATTCGGGAATTAATTGAATAATGGGATTATTTAATTAATGAATAATGGTGATTAAATAAATTAAATAATAAGATTATTTAATTATGTTGTTAATCACTAAATGGAGGGTGTTAGTTGATATTTGATTTTGAATAAAATAAGATAATATGATTATTTTATTTTATTAAATTAAATATTTGAAATTGAATTTGAAATGTTTGAATTCAAAAATAAATATTTAATTTAAAAAGATATGAGATATTTTTTAAAGTTTTTAGAAAATCAAATTTTCGGTTTGTTTTTAATAGATATATATGAGATATATATTTTGCAATCAAAACAAGAGAACCGAATGAGACAACACAACAAAAGCAAATGAGAAGAAACAAAAAGTGATCGTGATCACAACAAAAACACACAGCAAACATAAAAAAAAAAAAAATTGGGTATGGTGAGAACAATAAGTTCTGCACTTCTATTTGTGTGTGTATTCTTCTCTTCTTCCTCCATACAGGTCCTGAATATCGTGACGCGCCCACACGCTGTTACCAGTTCCGGGAGATAGCGAGGAATATCACGTGGTTCAAATCAGGAGCAGTTCGTATCAAAGTGAAGGAGCCTCCTACGTAGGTATGAATCTTCACTTTATTATTGCATTTGATTATTACTGTACAAATGGGTTAGTTTAATGATTGCATAAAAATTTTTAAAACCTTCCGCTGCGCAATCTGTAACCCTAGGTTCCAACAATTGGTATCAAAGCCAATTTTTGTACAGTATAATCGAATTCGATTACTCCTGATATGTATGAATGTGTAGGCACATATTTTTTTTTGATGAGTGTATGATGTTTTTTAATTAAATTGTTTAATTTAAAAACATGGTTGATCGTAATTTTTTATGGTGTTGTGGATTTAGAGTGTTTCTGGGTTGTATAATGTTGTTATATTTTTTTTATTTTTATTTTACTGTTGTATTATTAAGAAAAAAAAAATGTAATTGCAACAAGACCTGGTGACTGCGCGCGTCGTAGACCAGTATGGCCAGCGTTCAACGTGCGCATGCAGACCAACACGCCTACCACCTTTGCGCACCACCTGCGCGCATGCATGCCACCAGCGCTGCAGCGCACAACTTGCCACCAGCCTACCAGCGCGCCTACCAACGCGCACAGCACATCCCACGCATGACCTGAAGAGATTGGAAGTCTTGGAAATTACAAGAAGACCAAGGGATGCGTTGGGAATATTTTTTGTAATTAGATTCCAATTTTTAGGTTAAATAATCCACAACACTCGGTCAACTCATGTATGTTTTAATTATTTGATGATTAAGCATTGCCATGCATATACATATCATTTAAATTAGTTGTGCCTACACATATATATATATATGTTGATATATCATACATGCATTATAGCCATCTATATTATGTGTTTATTTTTTTTTTAATTTAATTAAAATGGGTTATTCACATAATTGGCTATTTTTAATGGGATTAGTTTTTAAGAGTAAAAACTTGGTAAATCTCATTAATTACTAATCTTTTTATTAAAGAGTTTAAATACTTAGATTAGTAGGGTCCTTAATATATATATTAGGCTTAATTTGATTAAGCTCCTAATAATAATTGGACCTAAATAATGTGTTTAGTTTTAATAGTTAAAACTTGATAAATACACATTTAATAATAATTCTAGTCTTAGTAAACTGTTTACATAGATTTGAATGATCACTAATGAACTAAATTTTTTAAGTGTTAAAAATCAATTTAGTTTATTAGTTATTGGAATAGGATTCTAATAATTTGTGATTAATGCACTTGACGCTTAGATTAAAATTAGCCGTTTAATCTAGTTTAATCTAGGTGCATTAATATTAATAGAAAACCCTTAATATAAAATAGTGAGTGGGAGAGGGATATATGACATTATATCCCGCGGTCTCCATCATTAGTTCAACACCGTGAGATTCGAGTGGGGCCTCGTGACGGCTTTGTTTTCGTCCTCCCTAAGGAGGGTTTCCATAAGAATCAATACCAAGGTTGAATTCCTAACAGATAGGATTTCGGAGGGGATTTCGGGATTGACCGACCCTAAGGCGGCAATTCTCGAGTTATGCTCTTGAGATCTGAAACGATGGGTTACACTCACAAGGTTTTTATTAAATTGGTTAATTAAAAACCTGACCTAATAAACGATGGTTGAATGATATTGGCATAAGAGTTATTCTTGTATATCCTTTGACTGAGAAGGTCTCGATCCAACATGCAAGAATTTGATCGACCCTAAGGCGGCACTTGCTTGTGGTATGTTGGATTGTCATGGCATAGAAACATTGTTTTTAGGGTTGTTCTTGTTCATTAAACATTTTCATGAATCATGTTTAATTTTATGCCGAACATTAGCACATGTTTAGAATGTATGACTGAATGAATCTTTAATTTATGTTTTTTCAGCCATGTCATCTGCACTATTACAAATACTTGCAAACGATAAATTAACTGGTGATAACTACACAAAATGGAAACTTAACATTAATGCAATACTGGTCACCAAAGACCTCAAGTTTGTGCTTACGGAGGAATGTCCTCCGGTGCCTACTGCCAATGCCACACGAACTGTTCGTGAGGCATACTAGCGATGGGTCTCATCAGATGAGAAGGCTGAACATATCTGTTAGCTTCTATGACAGACGTGCTTGTCACAAAGCATGAAGCAATGACTACAACATTCGAAATTATGGAGTCATTGCAAGCTATGTTCGGGCAGCCCTCCGAGCAAAAGCAACACGAAGCTGTTCGTTCCGCTATGCTCGCTCGTATGAAGGAAGGTACATCAGTTCTGGAACATGTCCTGAGCATGATGTCCTACTTCAACACGGCAGAAGTCAATGGCGGGGCCATTGATTAACCCAGTCAAGTGATCATCATACTGACGACTCTTCCGAAGAGTTTCAATCAGTTTAAGAACAACTACTGGATGAACAAGTTAAGGTTTAGTCTCATACAGTTGCTCAATGAGCTCGCTACTTTTGAGTCCTTGACCAAGGACAGCAAAAGTAAGACCGGTGAGGCAAATGTTGCCGAACCATCTTCCTCCAACAATAATAAGAGGAAGAGGTCTGCTGGGAAGGCGAAGGGTAAGCCCAAACCCAAGAAAGCCCAAAGCAAAAAGAAAGGCGCCTCCATCGATAAGAGCAAAGGAAAATGTTTCCATTGTGACAAGGTCGGATACTGGAAGATGAATTGTCCTCAGTATCTGGAGGAGGTAGCCAAGAAGAAGAAAGTGAAAGGTAAATATGATTTACTTGTTCTTGAGTCATGTTTAGTTGAAGATGATTCTTCACCCTGGATAGTTGATTCAGAGGCCACTAACCATGTTTGTTCTTCTTTGCAGTGGACTGATTCTTGGACATAGCTTGAGGAGGGAGCCTTCTCGATACGAGTGGGGTCAGGGGATGTCGTGTCGGCACGAGCAGTGGGCGTAATTAGATTGCATTTTTGTAATAATAATTTTATTTTGTTGGACAACGTATTTTTTATTCCTGGATTTACACAGAATTTAATTTCCGTTTCTAAGTTGTTAGAACAATTATATTCTGTTTCTTTTGATAATAAATCATTTATTATTGCAAAGAATGGTCTGAATATTTGTTCAGGAATTAATGAAAACAATTCGTATGTGTTAAGACCGTTAGTGCATACAACACTGCTCAACACCGAAATGTTTAAAGTTGAAAAACCAAAAACTAAACGACATAAGATTTCTCCAGAAAACGAAACGTATCTCTGGCATCTAAGGCTTGGACATATTAACCTTGACCGGATAAACAGACTAGTAAAAAAGCGGATCTTTAAATGAGTTAAAGGTTGGCACCTTACCTGTCTGTGAATCTTGTCTGGAAGGTAAGATGACTAAGAGACCTTTTACTGGAAAAGGGCTTAGAACTAAACAACCACTAAAGCTTATACATTCAGATGTCTGTGGACCAATGAATGTTAAAGCAAGGGGTGGTTATGAGTATTATGTCACCTTTATAGATGACTACTCGAGATATGGATATGTCTACCTAATGCAACGGAAGTCGGAAACATTTGAAAAAATCAAAAAATTCCGAGCTGAAGTTGAGAACTAGTTAGGAAAGACTATCAAGTCTCTACGATCAGATCGTGGAGGTGAGTACCTTGACTAAGAGTTTGAAGACTTTATGGTCGAGTATGGGATAATGTCCCAACTTACAGCTCCTGGTACACCTCAGCAGAATGGTGTCACGGAGAGGAGAAATAGAACCCTAATGGAAATGGTGAGATCTATGATTAGTTTCTCATCATTACCAAATTCCTTTTGGGGATATGCGTTACAAAAAGCGGCATACATTTTGAATGTAGTGCCATCCAAATCTGTTCCTGAAACTCCCCTAGAGTTGTGGAATGGTTGTAAAGCTAGTTTACGACATTTTCGCATATGTGGGTGTCCAACACACGTGCTGAAGAACAGAACTGGAAAGCTAGATCCCAAGTCTGTGGTCTGCTTGTTTGTAGGATACTCCAAGGAGACCAGAGGTGGATACTTCTATAGTCTTGAAGATAACAAAGTATTTGTATCGACAAATGCAACGTTTCTTGAGGATAACTATATAAGTGATCATAAACCTCGTTCTAAAATTGTATTAAATGAGTTGGAGCCTGGTGAGACCAGTACTCAGTCAACTAGAGTTGTTAATCCATTAACATCTGAAAGTCAGATAATTCCTAGTCAGGATACACTACCACCTAGACGTAGTGAGAGGGTTGTGAGACAGCCTAAACGCTATTTGGGTGTAAGTGAGGGACAAGATCTTGTCTCTGCTGATAGTGTGGATGATCCATTGACATTTAAGAATGCAATGGAAGATCCTGATAAAGAGGAATGGCTAAAAGCCATGAATCTCGAGATGGAGTCTATGTACTCTAACTCAGTCTGGGAACTTGTAGACTTACCGAATGGGGTAAAACCCATAGGATGTAAGTGGATCTATAAGAGGAGGAGAGGAGTAGACGAGAAGGTAGAGACCTTCAAGGCAAGGCTAGTGGCCAAGGGTTATACCTAGAAAGAGGGGGTCGATTATGAAGAGACCTTCTCGCCAGTAGCCATGTTTAAGTCTATTCGGATTCTCTTATCCATTGCTACCTATTTAGATTATGAAATTTGGCAAATGGACGTCAAGACTGCATTCTTGAATGGCAATCTTGATGAAAGCATATACATGATGCAACCAGAGGGATTTGTGTTTCCAGATCAAGAGCAAAAAGTTTGCAAGTTGCAAAGGTCCATTTATGGACTTAAGCAAGCATCTAGATCTTGGAACATAAAGTTTGATGATGTGATCAAAACCTATGGCTTCGAGCAAAACGTTGATGAGCCTTGTGTCTACAAGCGCATCATTGACAAGAAAGTAGTTTTCTTGGTCCTATATGTAGATGACATCCTACTCATTGGGAATGATGTAGGAGTGTTGTCTGATGTAAAGGGCTGGCTGGCTAGCAAATTCCAAATGAAAGATTTGGGAGAGGCGAATTATGTTCTAGGGATCCAACTTATAAGGGATCGTAAGAACAAACTCATAGCATTGTCTCAGGCATCTTATATCGACAAGATTCTTAAGCGATTTTCGATGCAGAACTCCAAGAAAGGTAATTTACCTTCTAGACATGGGGTTCACTTGTCTAAGGAACAATTTCCTAAGACACCTAAAGAAGTTGAGGATATGAGACGTGTGCCATATGCATCAGCAGTAGGTAGTCTCATGTTTGCTATGTTATGCACGAGACCGGACATCTGCTACGCAGTGGGAGTAGTCAGCAGGTACCAGTCCAACTCAGGATTAGATCATTGGGTTGCTGTCAAGATTAGTCTCAAGTATCTTCAGAGAACGAGAAACTATATGCTAGTGTATTCCGGACAGGATTTGATCCCATTAGGATACACAGATTCTGATTTTCAGTCAGACAGGGATTCTAGAAAATCAACGTCTGGATCAGTATTCACCCTAGGTGGTGGAGCCATTGTGTGGAGAAGTATAAAGCAATCTTGCATTGCTGACTCCACCATAGAAGCCGAATATGTAGCCGCTTGTGAAGCTGCTAAAGAGGCTGTTTGGCTCCATAAGTTCTTGAGTGATCTGGAAGTTGTTCCAGATCTAGATAAGCCCATCACACTTTATTGTGATAACAGTGGTGTTGTGGCTAATTCCAAAGAACCAAGAAGCCACAGGAGAGGGAAGCATATAGAGAGAAAGTATCATCTCATTAGAGAGAAAGTGCAGAGAGGAGATGTGATCGTCACCAAGATAGCCTCACAAGACAATCATGCTGATCCATTTACGAAGACCTTACCGGCTAAAGTGTTTGAAGGTCACCTAGAAGATCTAGGGTTACGAGACATGACTCACATGCTTTAGTGCAAGTGGGAGATTGTTGGGGTTTTTGCCCTAAAGCTTGTAATATGTAAATGTAATTTGAACATAAATAAAAGAAGTAGTATATTCATTCATTTTGTGTCATACTTTGTATAACATGTGCACTTAACATCCAAAATTGCCGGATGTAATTTCGAACTGAGTATATGAGTGTCATATATAGATGGATTCACTTTGAAACGAGCAATCTAAAGAGTCCGTAGATAGCAAATAAAGCTGGGTACTTTATTTGTGGTTAATCTACAGCTGCGGTCCATTTCGTAGTGTACGGTGATCCTATCTTGGATCATTCATATGTAGATATGAGAATGGAGGCACCTTGTATGATGTGATCATATAGGACTGGGCCATGATCTATATGAATCTCTCACTAAGATCCGTTTAACGATGAGATTCATATATATCAACTAATGATGGCTATATGTGGGTGATCTTAATCCTGAGTGTTTTATAGACTCCTTCAGGTTAGATCGTGGTTTTTGATATACAATAGGTGAGGTCGGAGTTGCATTCCCGATCAATATACTCCGTATGTTGGGATCACGGTTTGGCTTGTGGCTGGGAAGGTTTGTACACAATAGTGGAATCCACTCCTTCAGGTGAGAAGTAGATGGTAGTTCCCTTAAGGGTTGATTCGGGGCTTGAACAATATGAGCGCTCTCCTAATTCCGTAAGGAATGTAGGATTTATTGTTCATTAGAGAATCAATGGTACTTAATGGAAAGATATGATTAGAGGGGTATAACGGACATTATGACCCAGCTCTAATTATGAACTACTTATGGAGGATTATACCATATGTAATAGCTATATCGATGGACACCGAGAGTTATTGGTTTGTGTACAAACGTCTACAGTTGAGAGAGTGCAGCTTCGGGTTTTTAGTGGAATAACACCGAAGTTAATAATCATGAAATATTAATTAAAGAGTTTAATTAATAATTTCTAAGGATTATTGGAGCTCAAAATACTATGGGTCCATTAGGTCCCCTTGCTAGCCCGATCGATTTAGGTAACAAGGGTCACGGTTAATTAATTGGATTGTCCAATTAATTGTGTTACGAAAGTGACACGTATTTATTTGGGAATTAATTGAATAATGGGATTATTTAATTAATGAATAATGGTGATTAAATAAATTAAATAATAAGATTATTTAATTATGTTGTTAATCACTAAATGGAGGGTGTTAGTTGATATTTGATTTTAAATAAAATAAGATAATATGATTATTTTATTTTATTAAATTAAATATTTGAAATTGAATTTGAAATGTTTGAATTCAAAAATAAATATTTAATTTAAAAAGATATGAGATATTTTTTAAAGTTTTTAAAAAATCAAATTTTCGGTTTGTTTTTAATAGATATATATGAGATATATATTTTGCAATCAAAACAAGAGAACCGAATGAGACAACACAGCAAAAGCAAATGAGAAGAAACAAAAAGTGATCGTGATCACAACAAAAACACACAGCAAACATAAAAAAAAAAAAATTGGGTGTGGTGAGAACAATAAGTTCTGCACTTCTATTTGTGTGTGTATTCTTCTCTTCTTCCTCCATACAGGTCCTGAATATCGTGACGCGCCCACACGCTGTTACCAGTTCCGGGAGATAGCGAGGAAGATCACGTGGTTCGTATCAAAGTGAAGGAGCCTCCTACGTAGGTATGAATCTTCACTTTATTATTGAATTTGATTATTACTGTACAAATGGGTTAGTTTAATGATTGCATAAAAATTTTAAAACCTTCCGCTGCGCAATCTGTAACCCTAGGTTCCAACAATGCGACTATTGGTTATATCTCGTGTGATACACTCTTGGCGAGTAGTGGTCGAGGGTCCATTTATGCTTAATTCCTCCATTGGTTGTTGCTTACACGTGACAGGTGAGTAGTGATCGGTGGTTGATCTTATGTTTATCTCTTTTAAATATGTGCTTAAACGCAGTCCTTAGTAGTTGCTCATGCGATACATCCTCGATGAGTAGCTTTAGAGGACTAGTCGAGTCTCCCATTTCCAAATCTAGAGGTCGTATTTAAGGCTAGGTTGAACCCAATATAGGAGTGTCTTTCAGTTAGTTATTTTAGGTGGCGCGAATGTTTTGGGTGGTCATGAGTACCATATGTATCAATATTCTTGCGTCTCTCCTATCCGCCATTTTATATTTATCACTTTAATCACCATTCTCATCTCTCCATGTTCTCTTATTTTTAGTATCTTTAATTTTACGCTCTTTTCTCACACACACACAAACATGCTTATACTTCACACACACCACTCTCACCCTTGCCATGTTCTTATTTACATTGCTTTCAATAATCACTAAAACTGGAGACAATCGACGGATAACACCTCCTTGTGGACGATACCCTCACTTACCTCTTTACTAAGTTTTCAAAACTTTAGAGCACATTGCGTAGGAGTTTTTATAAATATATTTTTGATCCGTAATTTGTTAATGACACAGAAAGTAGCGTGTAGACGCCTTTGTTAATTCATCCTTTGAGTCTTGAGTCTTATTCGTGTCAATTTTTCGAAACTTGCTTCTTAGCTAAAGTTTTGAGCTTTAATTAGCTTGGTGAGATACCTTGCGCATAGTGTTTGTTGCTAATTTGTCTATGCTTAGTGTGCTTGTTTATAGCTCTTAGTTATTTTAAGGGTCTCATTTGCACTTCATGGGTTAGTCCTTCTTTTGGTGTCCAAGTTTAGGGGACTCGGTGCTTAAACGCCTTATTCTAATAGTGGAGAGATACCCTTGTGAGTTCACAAACACGAGCCAAAATCATACAAATTCAAGGGTAAAATGTTTTTAAATCTTTAAACACTATTCAAACACCATGCATAGTCTCATTACATCAACAAGCATCATCAAAGTTACCTCCCCCGCTACCACCTATCGGTAGTGGAATAGGGTGTTAATCATAATTTTCCTCCCTGAGTAGATTTTTCGGTTAACATTTATGTTAATCTTGTTAGGATTATGCTCAATGGCAAGAGTGTAATATTGTAATTGACAATCTTCTCATATTAATAAAGTGAATTCTGATTCTTACAATTACTTATAGCATTTATTATTATAATTGTCAAGGTAAATAATCATAAGGTCAAAAGACTATGAGACATGAAGAATCGTTCATACATCCGGATATGTATGAGGTAGACACAATTCTTTAGTTAGTCTTGAATAACGTTCACAACTTAAGTTAAAGGTTGGGCACCTCTATCTTGTTAAAGTTGTAGAATTCTTTTACTAGCATTTGAGTGGGATCAAATGAATATGATGAGTCTAAAATCATCGAAAGGTTTTCGAGTAAAAGAATCTAGTGCACTAGGTGCATTGAACTGGATCACAATGAAATACTTTATCTAGAACCGTCACTAGATATAAGTCTTTTCATTAAAGAGGACAATCGGAGAGTCTATCTTAATCCTGAGATAAATGATGGACTTATGGTTGCAAGTGTTATCATTAGAGCTATCAATGAGTACGATTATATAGCATAGTCTATCCTCGATAGTTTGGTGGTATACATTTGTTAATCGATAGAGGACTTCATTTATAGATATGGACATCGTGGCTCCATTTATTAAATGAGAGTATAATATCATCATATGGATGTTTTGATGTATTGGATATTAAATCTCAACGTTGAGTTTTTCAATAATGATTATTGAAAACATGGCTTCTGGACAAGTCAAAGTATCCAAGTTCGAAATGTGGTCATATGAGGAAATATGGTAACTTGGAGAGCTATAGGCGGTCTATGAGCTCTTGGCGATTACTGATATTATTCATGAGGATACACCATCTCCTATAAGATTGTCTAGGGTATGAATGAGAAACATCTCCTTATTCTATCTTTATTTAAGAGTTCAATTTTAGCTCTTTAGTGGAATAAGTTAAAATTAATAGATTGGACCTAAGTGAATCATTTGTTGATTGTGATTAGGTTGTGTCTATTGAAGCTTAAATTTAGATAGCCCACCAAGATCCCCAATCCACACGTATTTACAAGGATCACTTGATATATTCTACCGGGCCGATTTAAGGGTCCATCTATAATTGTTTTTAATATATCAAGAATATAATATGTCTATTATTTAATTAATGGGCTGCACTATTATATTAATATATTAAAAGGAGACATGTAGGCTTGTTTCTTTTAGTAAGAATGGGTCTGGTTCACATGTGGGCTTTTATTTAAAGTCCAATGGATTAAATGAAATAAGAAAATAATATATGACCCATTTATATAAGTGGGGCGGCAAGGTGTATATATTAACCTAATATATTATTTTGTTTCATTGTTTTAATTAAATAAGAATTAGTTAATTTATTAATTAATTGTTTAATTAAGAAACAAATCTTTTTCTGATCATGAAATATATTTCCTAAAGTTATACTATTGGTAGTAGTATATTAAAAGTAAAAGACTTGTTTGATAAGAAAATAAATAATTAATTTTATTTATTTAATCAAATAAGAAGTCTTTTTATTTAAGTCAATAAAAGAATAAAAATATCTAAGAGTTGGATTAGGTTTTGAAGTCTAAAGGTTGATGGAAATTAGGGTGCAACACAAACTCTTTTTGGTATGTGATTTGCGACAACCCTAGTCCATTTAGAGGAAGATTTCGGCAATCCTAAATAGAAGAGGAAACAAAATTTCGGCCATCTATATAATACCACATATAGAATTCGGCCACAATAGTTGATTGAATGATTCAATTTTTCTTCTTCTTCTCAATTCATAGAAAAGGATAATTTTTATTCTACTAAACATAAAACGAGAGAAGAGATTATTCTTTGATAGTACACTGATTGCTTGTTCATCAATAAGCTTGTGTGTACAACATCGAATTAGGTTCATGCGAGTTTCGATCATTAGATTGAGAACTCAAAAGTGACCGGAATAATTTTTGTCTTCTTTTGACTGTTTTGTGACTAACAAAAGAAAAAGAAAACTTTGTTCATCCATTCTCAGGTTTTCAATTCAAAGAAAAAGGGAGACCACGCTCCTAGGTGATTCACGTACGTGTTCGGATTGGAAGATCTCGCGGTACTGTTCACGCGGGTACTGTTCACGAACATCGGAAAAGATTTTGCTGATTACCAATCGACGTAAGTCAATCGGATCACGCGTCAAGAGGTATTTAACTCTAACCGTATATATTTGAGTTTAATTAATTAAAAGGTTAAGGTTCAACTTTGAGAAAAAATTTAAAACCATACGAAATCTATTTTTCGTTTCTTCCGCTACGTTTTATATCGATTTTTCCCTACAATTGGTATCAGAGCCTGCTTGTACCTTTTAATTAATTAACGTATATATACGTGAATCTATTTCTTTTTTATTGTGATTATACATATTTTAGAAAGAGATGGCACTCTAGGTATTCACATATATAATTACATGTTGAATGTATGGATTTATATATGTTTTATAAAGTGAATTGTTATTGCTCGATTTTCGTCCTAGAATTTCAATGTAATTTTTGTTTCGGATTTGTAACAAGAAGGGTGGTCTATTATCGCCATAATTCCTTCTTGGTAGTTGCTAGGGTTTTATTTATTTTTGTATGTAAAATAAGTGCAGTATTTTTTTTGTAATCAGGTGCAGTATTTTTTTTGTAAATTTTACTGCAGTAAAATAATAATAAAAAAATTTGCTGCAGTAATTTATTCGTAATATGATGTAATGTATTCAGGTATTGAAAATTCAAAGACACGAAGAAAAACGAAGCAACCGGAACCGAGAACGAACACCGTGCGCACCCTAGGACTGGATTGGGCTGCGCATGGCAAGCCCAATCCTTGGTGGGCTCCGCACGGCACCCTTGTGTGGCCTTATGGGCTGGGTTGTGGGCTGTGCACGTCCATGGGAGGAGGCCGAGGGATGAGCGTATGGTTGATGGCCACCTGAAGATCTTGTATTCCTAACAATTGTAATTTACTTGCTTTTCTAGGATGGGCCAAAATTGTTGCTATTTAATTTTTGCTTAAATATTACAATATTTGTTGTTGTATGATAACATGACATTTTAGAATAGGAGTGCCACTCATATATCTCTTTTGGTATGAACATGCATTGAATGATTTAGGTATCTAATTGGCATCTAGATAACTTGGTAAAAATCATTCTTTGGGATTTAATCACACGCCTTAAATAATTGAGTGGGAGAAGGTGTGCAAGAACGCCTATGGCCTCCGAGATTAGTTGAGTTTTATTATTTTTGGTAATCCCCCTAAGGGGCGTCCATAAATGGAATTTAACAATATACTTCCTTACAAGGATAGACTAGACAATTGACTTAAACGAAATCTACTCCCCAAGGAGGGATTTTCGTGAGAGAAAATTGAGGGTCGATATCTTGGTAACACACTCAATGTAATTTTATTAATATCCTCCCAAGAGTTCTTGTTAATAAAAATTACAAGGCTAAAATTAAAAACGCTGGTTGTTATGTTAACAATTCGGTGGGACCTAGTCTAACTAGTAAATAGTGTGAACTCCCAAAGGAGGCGTAATATTTATGGGTGTTGGATCACCGTTGAATTTTTATGATTGAATTATTTATTTTAATTCAAGATAAATTTTTAAAAGTGCTATTATCATGATTATTTACTTATATATGTTTTTGTTTTAATCAGAAATCATGACCCCATCACTTATGAACATCCTGAAAGATAACACCTTAATTGGAGATAACTACGTAACATGGAAAAGGAAAATTGGGTTGTTGCTGCAAAGTGAAAAACATAAGTTTGTTCTGACCACTCCTAAACCACCCCTTCCTAATAATGAATCTAATGTGATGCAAAGAGATGAGTATGAGCAGTGGAAGACTTCTGATGATATGGCAAAATGTTACATTATAGCCACTATCTCCGACGTGTTGCAACAGCAACATGAAGGAATGGAGTCCGCTGCTGATATAATGATGTCTCTAGAGGAAATGTTTGCTATGAGGTCTAGGACGACTAAGAGAGAGGAAGTGACTGCTTTTATGAATCTTAGGATGAAACCTAGACAATCTGTGAAAGATCACATGATGAAAGTCATAGCACATCTCAATATTGCTGAACTAAATGGTGCTGAGATTGATGGTGAGACCAAAATTGATATGGTAGTTAACTCACTTTCAGATTCCTTTGATCAGTTCAAGTTGAACTACACCTTGAACAAAAAGGAATACACCTTGCAGGGCTTGATGCAAGATGTTCAAAGCGCTGAAAAGATCCTTGTGAAAAACAAAGGTCAAGAGATTCATTTGGTTGGTAAAGTTGCTACTGTTAAGACCCGTAAGAAGGTCAAGAAACAACAGAAGAAAAAGCAACTT
This sequence comes from Dipteronia sinensis, assembly GCA_033220585.1. Classification (NCBI taxonomy): domain Eukaryota; kingdom Viridiplantae; phylum Streptophyta; class Magnoliopsida; order Sapindales; family Sapindaceae; genus Dipteronia; species Dipteronia sinensis. Next base: position 16,857,686 of record CM065643.1, on the reverse strand, counting down.
GGGCCTACCAAAAAGGAAACCAAGAAAGTAACCAAGATCAAAGGGAAATGCTTCCTTTGTGGTGAAAAGGGACATTGGAAAAGAGATTGCCCAAAGTCCCAGAAAAAGAAGGAAGAAGGTAATGTTAATTATCTAGAAACATGTTTTCTGGCAGATTCTACTGATTCTTGGATCATAGACTCTGGAGCCACTAATCATGTTTGTTATTCCTTACAGAGGTTTCAGGAAAAGAGAAGGTTGAATGAAGATGAAGTCAATTTGCGCTTGGGCAAGGGAACGTTAGTGTCTGCAAGTGCAGTGGGAGATATTAAAGTTATTTTAGATTCTAGTAGGCATTTAGATTCAATAGACGTTTATTATGTACCTTAATTCAAGAGGAATTTAATTTCAGTTTCTTGTTTAAATAAGTTTGGATATTCGGTTACTTTTAATAAAACTTTTATTATTAGTAAGAATGACAAAGTTGTTTGCAAAGGTACATTGGAAAACAGTTTATTCTTTTTGCATAGAAATATCTCTCACTTGTTAGACACAGAAATAACAGAACCTAATCATAAAAGAGTAAAATTATCAAAAGATGAGAACTATTTTTGGCATTTACGCCTAGGTCACATTAACCTTAATAGGATTAAACGATTGGTATGTGATGGACCTTTAAGTGACTTAAAGGTTGATGATCTACCAACTTGTGAATCTTGTTTGGAAGGTAAAATGACCAAAAGGCCGTTCAATACCAAAGGTGCAAGAGCCACTGAATGTTTAGGACTAGTACACACTGATGTATGTGGTCCTATGAGCATTCAAGCTAGAGGTGGATATGAGTACTTCATCACCTTCACAGATGATTACTCAAGATTTGGTTATGTGTATCTCATGAGACATAAGTCGGATGCATTTGATATGTTCAAAGCATTCAAAGCTGAAGTAGAAAATCAGCTTGAGAAACATATAAAAATCTTGAGATCTGATCGTGGTGGAGAATATCTATCTGGAGAGTTTCAGCAATATCTTATTGATAATGGGATAGTTTCTCAGCTTTCTGCACCAGGTACACCTCAACAAAATGGGGTAGCAGAAAGGAGAAATAGGACTCTTTTAGAGATGGTTAGATCAATGTTGAGTTATTTAACACTTCCTATTTCTTTTTGGGGATATGCTCTACAAACAGCAATATATATTCTAAACGATGTACCATCTAAATCTGTCCCTAAAACTCCACATGAATTGTGGACTGGGCGAAAGCCTAGTTTACAACACATGAGGATATTTGGTTGTCCTGCACATGTGTTGAAAGGAAAGACAGAAAAGATGGAGTCCCGTTCGGAAATATGTATATTTGTGGGGTATCCAAAAGTGAGTGCAATGCACTCAAAGTGGGACCCGGTCAACCAAATGAGGTTTGACCAGAATGGGGAGCACATTCAATTTGGCCACCCAAACTGGTGCCACATGCCTATGCACTGCATCTCTCTCCACTTTCTTCATTTGTCCAAATAGGTCCTCCGAACCCATATTTGTTTAACCCTTGGTGGGTTCATCCTCGACCCCACTCTACTTGCCTTAAACCTTTGGAAACTAAAACAATAAGCCTTAGTGTGTGATGAGAAGGTTTTTGCCGTCAGAAAACCGTCCGTCAAAACAATTTATAAAACCTATGCGATGCGTTCACAAGTATAAATACAAGCAAAGCGGCAAGCACGGGTGTCGTCCACTGAGATCGGGGTAGCGGTGATAAGATTAGGATTAATATAACTAGTATGCATAAAAGTAAATGATGGTGAATGGAAATACAATATAAACTAAACTATGAAAGCAAATGAAATAGGATGATAATGGAGTGATGAATGAATGATGATGGAACTACGGAGTTGATGTACTCGTAAGTGAATATTGGGGCAATTGCAACAGACTCTCAATTAAGCACGTTTTGACAAATGTAACCAACCTAGGGTGTATAGTGTTGGTATATATCTCTAGCAAGAGGTCAACCTAGGATGTATAGCGAAGACCTCCTACTAGCGATTAATCCTTCTTAAGCAACCAACAGTGGCTAGTTACTCAATTGGGACTTGTTCCATGAATGCTCATCTATCTAGCTATGGCTCAACCTATTACTAATGTAGCCATCCTAGGATATATAGTGATGACTTCCAATTCCCTCACAAGTGGCCGACCTAGGATGTATAGTGAAGGCCACCCGGTTGGGATTGGATGAGGCTCGAGGTTATCAACCGAATTCTACTCGAAGGTTAGTTCTCGTAAAATCACTAAAGTAGCCAACCTAGGGTGTATAGTGGAGGCTTCTAATTCTCTCACAAGTGGCTAACCTAGGATGTATAGTGAAAGCCACTAATTCGAGATTAGATTAAGAGCGTGGTTATAGAGCCGGATTTCCGGAAATCCTTCCATTCAATGGAGCATTAGACAACCTAATTGCCTACTCAAGTAATCCAAATCAACATGCAAAGAGGGTGTATCCAAGCAAGTCAATAATGGCAATCAATACAAGTAATGGAATGAAATATAGAGATAGAATAAATATAACACATAGAGTTTATTTACAAAGCCCAAAATATCCATCAAACAAATAACATCAACCCCATAGTGGGGTAGTTTAGCTACTCATGTTCTATTGCAAACTAATAACTAAGAGAGAGGGTAGAGATAACCCTTGAAGATTGATCTCCTTCCTTGAAGCTTGAATCCAAGTCTCCTAGTTGCCTTTGATTGAGTAGAGATGGTTTGGATGAGAGGGAGATGTGTTACTAGCTAAAGATACAAGTGTTGTGAGGTATATTGATGTTTTGGTTCGTTCCCATCCTTTTCTATTTATAGAGGATGGAAAAATAGGTCACTTAAGCTCGAAACCAGAAACTGTCGCGCGCAGAGTGCGGGTGGAGTGCGGGTGAATTACCCGCACTGTACCCGCACTGTAAGAGTTTTCTTCATCTTCAGGTCTCTGATCTGGGCAATAGTGCGGGTGGAGTGCGGTTTGATTATCCGCACTTGACTCGCACTCGACCCGCACTGTAGTCGCACTTGAGTCGCACTGTACTATCAGGTGCAAAATCCCTCTTCTGTTTTGAGCAATAGTGCGGGTGGAGTGCTGGTGGATGACCCGCACTCTAATGTCAGGTGCAACTTCAACTTCTCTGGTTTGGCAACAGTGCGGGTGGAGTGCGGTTGGATGACTCGCACTGTACCCACATTTCATCGTCAGGTGCAACTCAGCTTCTCTAGCTTTGGCAACAGTGCGGGTGGAGTGCGGTTGGATGACCCGCACTGTAACTCTTCTCCTGTATCAAGTCCCGGCTATGATCATGAGTGTTGTTGGAGTGCGGTTGGAGTGCAGTTGCGACCCGCACTTGACCCGCACTGTAGAGTCGCTTTATGATCCTTTGTCTTTCCTTTTGCCCCTTTTCTGCCAGAATCACTGCAACATGCTTCCAAACCCCGAATTACATCAATTGCCTGCAATTAGCACTAATGAGCCTATTAGACATAAAAGACATAATATATATAGAAAATACACACGAGAACGAGACAAAAGAATAGGAATGAGGGCCGAAATATACAATTTAGGCACGATCAAACACCCCCAAACCAAACCTTTGCTCGTCCTCGAGCAAACATAATCTAAAACAAAATAAGACAAACTAAAAATGACTCAAACTAAGGACTCCCTAGACGCAAAGAAAAACTTGCTGCAGAACCAAATAGCAGAGAGATACACAAAAGCAAATGGGAGCGAGGAATGAGCATATGCGAAATGTTCTAAACAACTCGAAGACACCCCAAGGGAAACTGGCACAACACGAATCCCACACTTAAAATGCCCTCGCCTCAGAAACTACTCACTCTCACATCTCGAGCATAATTCGCTTCGAAACTAGGTTCTCACATGGATTCTCTCTTATCTTTCCTCTCAGAACCTAGGTTCACACTCATGCAACATGTATGCCAATGAATATATGTAACTAAATCAACTTAGTTGCATACATTTAGTGTAGAATAAATGCTGTTTTCAGTGAGTGAGTCTCATGAAAGAATCACGTGTCATGAACGTGGAAAGAGCATTCATCAACTAATATTCCCAATCTAGACGTCCCTAAGATCAATTAGGTCTTTCCATTTGGTTGTAACGTGGCCACGGTGAATGGTGATTAGAAGAATGAGAATTTAGGCACAAACACTAATCAACTAAGTTAAGGAAATACATTCTACACTTAAGCATTTAATTTCTTGTGCAACTCCACTTCCAAATACAATATGGCGTCCATGCATACAATTAGACTCTACGTGCAATCTTTAACTACTCATGTTACCCATTTGAGTAGCATTTACAATTTACACAAGGCATTTGAAGCATATTTTTCTTTTGTTACTTTTTGCTTCTTTTCTTTTCTTTTCTTTTCATGCCTTTTTACTATGCACATTTTCACAACTCATTACTCTTGCCTAGGTACACGCCATTTATCAAATTAAAGCACAACTTTACATTCCTAAGCCTCAACAAGATCAATTAAGAGAGGGTTGGCTAAGTGTTTAGGTTTCTTGGGTTATGGATAACGTGAGTGTAGAATGGAAAAGTCTATATGTGTTTGGCTTCAAAATTGGCTTGGGAGCACACATATTAAGGGAATGGGAAGTATTTAGGCTTTCTTTTTGAGTGGCTAAAACACACATTGCCTAATATCACTTCAAAGGATCAATCTACCAAGGGAATAAAAGTTTCTGTCAAGCAGTCCACATATATGATGCATGTTCAATGACAAATGATGATTTTTGATGTAGTGAGACTATGCATGGTGTTTGAATAGTGTTTACAGATTTGAAAAACATTTTCCCTCAAATATACACGCTTTTGGCTTGTGTTTGTGATCTCACAAGGGAAATCTCCACTATTAGAACAAGGCGCTTGAGCACCGAGTTCCTTAAACTTGGACACTAGAAGATGAGACTAGCCCATGAAGTGCAAGTGAGACCCCTAAAGTGACTAAGAGTTATTGAATAAGCACACAAAGCATACACACATTCGCCACAAACACTATGCTCCAGGTATCTCACCAAGCTAAATAAGCTCAAAATTCTGGCTAAGCAGCAACTTTTTCGAAAATAAGACACAAAAATGACTCAAGACACAAAAGACGACTCAAAAAGGCGTCAACACCCCCAAACCAAAACCCAACATTGTCCTCAATGTTGAAGACAAGAGAATCTGGCCTAGCGGCATGCACCTAACATGACTCAAACAAACCTAGGCACTAATCAAACACAATCAATGCCCCAACAAAATAAAAAAAAAATGACTCAAACAAGGCTCACAAAATAAAGGCAATTCATGCAATATATCATTGAAGCACAAGTCAAGCTTAACATCATGCATTTTATCAAAAATGAAGGAATGGGGCATGAACCCCCAAACCGAATTAAACAATATAAAGCACATGCATTCCTACTTGCACAAGAGCCTCCGGCTCTTTCATCCACAAATATAATCAATAAATTCAATGTGCAAATAACCACAAAATATAACATTCTAACCAAACTATCCCAACATCACAATTTATTGAATTTAAACAACATAAAACATAAAACTAACTACATGCATCAAAATTATTCAATGGGATGCATTCATGGAGAGGCTAGGGTCCTCTAAGGGTGGTTTGACCAAGTTAGGAAATTCCCTATTTTTCACTACCCAAATAAATTTAGGTGACTTCATTATCTTTTCCCTTTTCATGTTTCTATATAAGTGCACTTGGTCTTTCCTTACCCATATTTGCTTGACCCTAGGTGGACTCCATCTATTCCTAGGACCTTTAGTTTTCCTATGTTGATTTGGCTTGTAACTTTTAGCCTTAAAGTGATCTATCTTAGAACATGCATAGCAAAAGATATGAGAGTTAGAGAAACTCCCCTTTGATGCGTGGTCTTGAGGACGTTTGATTTGTTTTACTTGTAACGCCTTGACCTCCGCCTCCTTTTTGCTTAGTGCTACCTTTGCTTCCTCTAAGGCATTGGCTTTTTGGTCAACCTCCATTTGCATCTTCATGGACTTGTGAGCTATCTCATCTTCAAAATCTTTTGATAGCCTCACTAAGTTCTCCAAAGCCTTCGATGTGGTACTCTTCTCGGCTTCAAATCTCTCAAGTCGTTCCTTCAATTCTTTGTTCTTGTCGGAGACTTCACCATTTGTCTTCTTGAGAGTACCATTCTCAACCTTGAGCATCTTCACTTCAGATAATAGTTTCTTGTTCAACTCTTGGAGATTACTCCCCTTTTCCATTCCCAAGGCTTCTCTCTGTTGAAGTGCTTCATTCTCTTCCTTCAACACACCCCTTTCCAACACTAGCTCTGTGGTCACGCTCATAAGTTGCTGGTTTATCTTGATCATCATTTCCATCTCATCCATTCTCTTGCTTCGCTCCACTTCAAATTCTATTCGGAGCTTATACATGTCTTCTTTTGAGAAAGTGGAGGAATCCACCGGTTTGGCTGCTTTAACTTGGAAACAACTCTGATTTACCGGGGTGGACTGCTGGGCGGATTCGAGCATTTGGGTGGTTTTCTCTTCTATGAAGGCTTGAGTCTCTTGTTGGGAAGCTATCATTTGCTCAGTCTCCCGCACATGATTCTTCATGAAATTTTGTAGTTGATCTTCAACGGAATTTGACTGGAATGATGAGATGTAGGTATTCTCGTTAGGCTCGTAGCTTGACCCTGAATTTGGCCAAAAGGAATCCATAGAGTCCTGAAACAAACAAAAACAAAACTACCAAAGCAATAAAAAGAAACTAACAAAACTAAAAACAACTAATAAACTAATAGTATTAAAACTAATCTAATCACTACTACGCACACCGATCCCCGGCAGCGGCGCCATTTGATGAGAAGGTTTTTGTCGTCAGAAAACCATCCGTCAAAACAATTTATAAAACCTATGCGATGCGTTCACAAGTATAAATACAAGCAAAGCGGCAAGCACGGGTGTCGTCCACTGAGATCGGGGTAGCGGTGATAAGATTAGGATTAATATAACTAGTATGCATAAAAGTAAATGATGGTGAATGGAAATACAATATAAACTAAACTATGAAAGCAAATGAAATAGGATGATAATGGAGTGATGAATGAATGATGATGGAACTACGGAGTTGATGTACTCGTAAGTGAATATTGGGGCAATTGCAACAGACTCTCAATTAAGCACGTTTTGACAAATGTAACCAACCTATGGTGTATAGTGTTGGTATATATCTCTAGCAAGAGGTCAACCTAGGATGTATAGCGAAGACCTCCTACTAGCGATTAATCCTTCTTAAGCAACCAACAGTGGCTAGTTACTCAATTGGGACTTGTTCCATGAATGCTCATCTATCTAGCTATGGCTCAACCTATTACTAATGTAGCCATCCTAGGATATATAGTGATGACTTCCAATTCCCTCACAAGTGGCCGACCTAGGATGTATAGTGAAGGCCACCCGGTTGGGATTGGATGAGGCTCGAGGTTATCAACCGAATTCTACTCGAAGGTTAGTTCTCGTAAAATCACTAAAGTAGCCAACCTAGGGTGTATAGTGGAGGCTTCTAATTCTCTCACAAGTGGCTAACCTAGGATGTATAGTGAAAGCCACTAATTCGAGATTAGATTAAGAGCGTGGTTATAGAGCCGGATTTTCGGAAATCCTTCCATTCAATGGAGCATTAGACAACCTAATTGCCTACTCAAGTAATCCAAATCAACATGCAAAGAGGGTGTATCCAAGCAAGTCAATAATGGCAATCAATACAAGTAATGGAATGAAATATAGAGATAGAATAAATATAACACATAGAGTTTATTTACAAAGCCCAAAATATCCATCAAACAAATAACATCAACCCCATAGTGGGGTATTTTAGCTACTCATGTTCTATTGCAAACTAATAACTAAGAGAGAGGGTAGAGATAACCCTTGAAGATTGATCTCCTTCCTTGAAGCTTGAATCCAAGTCTCCTAGTTGCCTTTGATTGAGTAGAGATGGTTTGGATGAGAGGGAGATGTGTTACTAGCTAAAGATACAAGTGTTGTGAGGTATATTGATGTTTTGGTTCGTTCCCATCCTTTTCTATTTATAGAGGATGGAAAAATAGGTCACTTAAGCTCGAAACCAGAAACTGTCGCGCGCAGAGTGCGGGTGGAGTGCGGGTGAATTACCCGCACTGTACCCGCACTGTAAGGGTTTTCTTCATCTTCAGGTCTCTGATCTGGGCAATAGTGCGGGTGGAGTGCGGTTGGATTATCCGCACTTGACTCGCACTCGACCCGCACTGTAGTCGCACTTGAGTCGCACTGTACTATCAGGTGCAAAATCCCTCATTTGTTTTGAGCAATAGTGCGGGTGGAGTGCTGGTGGATGACCCGCACTGTACCCGCACTCTAATGTCAGGTGCAACTTCAACTTCTCTGGTTTGGCAACAGTGCGGGTGGAGTGCGGTTGGATGACTCGCACTGTACCCGCACTTTAACGTCAGGTGCAACTCAGCTTCTCTGGCTTTGGCAACAGTGCGGGTGGAGTGCGGTTGGATGACCCGCACTGTAACTCTTCTCTTGTATCAAGTCCAGGCTATGATCATGAGTGTTGGAGTGCGGTTGGAGTGCGGTTGCGACCCGCACTTAACCCGCACTATAGAGCTGCTTTATGATCCTTTGTCTTTCCTTTTGCCCATTTTCTGCCAGAATCACTGCAACATGCTTCCAAACCCCGAATTATATCAATTGCCTGCAATTAGCACTAATGAGCCTATTAGACATAAAAGACATAATATATATAGAAAATACACACGAGAACGAGACAAAAGAATAGGAATGAGGGCCGAAATATACAACAATTTAGGCACAATCAGTGTGCCCTCTTTTGGCACAAAACTAACAAGTAACAGGACGGTTAGGGAAACTTCCTGTCCGGTTGTTGGCGCGGGCCCCTTTTTGTTGTCCGTATCTGAGGGATTTGACATCGTTTTCTGTCACATCAAGTTGCTCAATCAAATCACACTCCTTGACCTTGGCCCGCTTCAACTCATCTTCTTTTGTGCTCAACCGTTTTTGCAATTCCCTTACCGCTTTTGCGGACTCCTCCACACCTAGTTGAAGTTTTTGTGTCCTTCTCCCATTGTCTTCCTCAAATTCTTCTGAGAGTTTTGCCAACTCTTATAAGTTCTTAGAGACTAACTCCTCTTTGGTAGCAAGCTCCACTACTTGCTCCTTTAAACCGTTGTTCAATGTTGAGAGGTCATGCAATTTCTTCTTCAACTGTCCATTCTCAGCCTTGAGCAAATGAACCTCCAGTTTGAGCTTCGTGTTTTCTTGCTCAAGCTCACCTAATTGTTCGAAAATTTCAGTATTTGATTCCTCCTCTTCAAATTCTGACTCTTGCCTTTCCTTAATGCAGTCTTGGTTTCCCAATTCCATCTCCTTTACACCCTCAAAAGCTTGCACAAGGGTGAGCACCCTACTTCTTTTCTTTCTGGAATTTGGTGCCTCCAAGACCAAACAATCTCTGACTTGGCTTGTTCCGGGGGAGGTTACCTTGAAGTTAACACTTCTGCCTCCACAATTGAAGGAAAGGTCCCTAGAACAAATATCAACTACCATACCCGCTGTGGCCATGAATGACCTCCCCAAAAGTAATTTCCAGTCCCTACCACTGGATTCTCCTCGCTTGCAATTCAACACAACAAATTCCACATGCACCATCAAACCGTGCACATTCACGTAAACTTCCTCCATAATACCAACTGGGGTGATGGAAGAATTGTCCGCCATGATGAGAGTCTGGGAAGTAGGCTTCATTGACCAAATCTTCAGCTATTCATATACCTCTAATTGCATCATATTGATGCTAGCCCCCATATCAAGCATTGCTCCCATCCTTGGTGAATTCTCAATTCGCACCTCTATGACCAAACTTCCGGGGTCCGCAAGTTTAATAGGGGAGTCTATGCCACTTCCCCTATCTTCATTAACTGTGACCTCTACCACACCTTCCTCAGTTTATTCAACTCCCAACTTGACCACCTCTAACACGTTAACGTGTTCATCGGTGTTTGATGCCTTCCCCTTATTCTTGACCAATGCATCAAAAATCTGTGCCAACTGAGTTTCCATCTTCTTTAGTAACGCTCTATGACTATTTGCTCTCTGATCATTGGACTGCATGTAAGCGATCATTCGTTGCTCAGAGGCATGCAAGGTGTTCTTAAGAGCTTCTGATCCGATACCAACCGTTTTGATTACTGTGCTCACTATCTCCTCTAGAGACTTGTCCTTTGGTTGGCTAGCGGATGCTTGGGAATTAAAGTTTGATTGTGGGTTACTACTTGAACTTCCCCATTGGTTGTTGTTGTTTGCTCCTCCTTGGTTGTATCTATTGTACCCACGGTTTTGGAACCCTTGATTGTTGTTTCCACCTTGGAAATTGTTGTTGCCACCTTGGTAAGTGTTGTTGCCACCTTGGTAAGTTGTTGCTCCTAGGTGGTTGTTGTTGGACCAAGACAAGTTTGGGTGGTTTCTCAACCCTGGGTTGTATGTGTTTGAATATGGGTCATTCCTTGGCCTTGGAAATTCCCCAAGGGCTTAGGCTTGCTCTTCTTGACCGAACTGCCCTTCTCCTCCTTCTATCTCCCCCATGACTTGACTCACTCCTTGGGAAGACCCTGGTTTTCAGGTTATAAGCTCCTTGATCGATTGGAGCTCCTTTTCATTCTGGACATCTGAATTTGAACTTGGGTATCCTGACCCACTTTATTCTTCCACCCCTTCTCACGTGTGATGTCCTCTGTTGTGAGTTCTGGGCAATCTTCTCCAAGATGTCATATGCCTCAACTGCTCTCTTGTCTGCTATTGTACCTCCGCACGCATTGTCCACTAGCATTTATGTTATCGGTGAAAGTCCACTATAGAAGGAATTAACCTTCAACTCTGGGTGGTATGTATGCGGTGGCATTTGTGCTAACAACAAGTTAAACCTCTCTCATGCCTCATGGAATGGTTCACCGTCCTCCTCAACAAAGGATGCTATCTTCAACCTTAGGTCATTTGCTTTCTGCGACAGAAAGTACTTGTTGAAAAAGACCTTGCACACTTAACTCCATGTCACCAGTGATCCTGGCCTCAAGTTCATGTACCATGTCATGGCGGCATCTTTCAGACAATACTGGAAACACCTGAGATGAAGCTGCTATCTTGTTAGTACTGCTTGGCAAGCCATTACCGGAAAGGTTTCTAGGGTGGCTCCATACTGTTTCATAAATTGGAGGCAATCCTCGGTAATTCGCCCACTAAACGATGGTAGGAGGCTAATATGCATAGTCTTCAACTCATACTGCCTTGTTACATCATCCAGTACTATGGCAGTGGGCACATTACCTACAAACGGGAGAGTGTACTCGCCCATGGTGAGACCTAGCTGTTCATCCCCATGTACACTTCCCTCATGCTCTCGAGCCTGCTACTCATTCTGATTCTGATCGTTCCTATCTTCCCTATTCTACCCAGGGTAATCCATAGGAACACCGGCTTCCATGTTTCCCTCTAACTAACCGGTTCTTCTACCCAACTGATTGATGTTATCGATAATTGGCAACAATGTTCCTCTTAACGATCTTCTTCCATGCATATACCTAGAATCTTGAAATTTCATAACAAATAATGCACAACGTAAACGAGAAACAAATAGGGTAGATCAGAAATGTTACTAGACTAACTATTGCCTATGCAAAACTAATCAAACTAAACATGCCACTCCCCGGCAGCGGCGCCATTTGACAGGACGTTTTTCTTAGTGTCGTTTTAAAAGATCAATCCGTCAACAATATTTGATAAAACCTCACAAAGCCTAAATTAGTTTGAAAACACAAATATATTGGCAAGTGGGGTGTCGTCCACAGGGAGCGGAGTTAGCTAAAATTAGTTATTGCTAAAGTAATGTTATGTATATATATAATAACGAAACATGAGATGGTGAAAATGTAGATGGTGAATTACACTATAAATAACACTAAATTAATTATGCAAACTAAATGAAAGGAGAAATGGGATGAAGGATATATATAGATGATGGAAACTAATGAGTTAATGGATACGAAAGTAAATACTGGGCAATGCAACAAACTTGTCAATAGCACGGCTATTCAAGGTAACTGACCTAGGATGTATACTGCCGGTTATTTATCCCTAGAAGATGGCCAGCCTAGGATGTATAGTGCGGACCACCTATTAGGGATTAATCCGTCGTAAACTACCAACCTAGGATGTATAGTGTTGGTTGTTTATCGGATTCTGGAAATGAAGCTCGTCTACCTAACAATGACTCAACCGATTAAACATAGTCACCCAAGGATGTATAGTGATGACTTCTAACTCTCTCACGGGTTCCGACCTAAGATGTATAGTGCCGGAAACTCGATCGAGGTTAGATTAAAATCGCGGTTTAAGAGTCAGAATTCATGACTTTCCGTCCATTCTTTAGAGCATTAAACAACTAAATAGGATGTATATCTAGATGCAATACTCATACATAATACAAAGATATCTTACAAAGAGGATGTATCTACACAAGAAATCAATGGTAAACATTCACAACAAGAATAGATCAATGAAAGATAGACATGAATATCAATATAATATCAAGTTTATGTACAAGCCCAATATTCAACTAACTACTCCATCAACCCCTTAGAGGGGATTTAGCTACTCATTACAACTAGGAAACTAAGAGAAAGGAAAGAGAAAGAACCCTTAGAGAACATCTCCTTCCTTGAAGTGGCTTCAATCTCCTAACTTCCTTGAAGTTGAGTAGAGAATGTAAGGATGAGAGAGAGAGAAAGAGTCTAGATCTAAATGTGTTTAACGTCTGCAAAACGGAGTCAAAAAGCTCTCTAAAACATTTCCATACTACTCTATTTATACAACATACAAAAAATAGGTCACTTCAGCTTCAAAAATCAAACTGGCGCGCGCGGAGTGCGGGTGGAGTGCGGGTGGATTACCTGCACTGTATGGGTTGTCTTCATCTTCAGTTCTCGGATCAGGGCAATAGTGCGGGTGGAGTACAGTTGAATTACTTGCACTTGACCCGCACTTGGAATCGCACTGTGATCGCACTTGAATCGCACTTCCCTGTCAGGTGCAAAATCTACCTTCTGTCATGAGCAACAGTGCGGGTAGAGTGCGGTTGGATGACCCGCACAGTACCCACACTCTAATGTCAGGTACAATTCTGCTCTTCTGTTCTTGGTGATTTAGCGGGTGGAGTGCGGCTTGATGACCTGCACAGTACCAGCACTCTAATGTCAGGAGCATCTTCAACTTCTATGTTTTGGCATTAGTGCGGGTAGAGTGCGGTTGGATGACCCGCACAGTACCCACACTTTATCGTCAGGTGCAACATCAGCTTCTCTGGTTTGGTAACAGTACTGGTGGAGTGCGGTTGGATGACCCGCACTGTACCCTCACTTTATCTCTTCACTTGCATCATGTCCCGGCTATGAACTTGAGTGCGGCTGAAATGCGGTCAGAGTGCGGTTGCGACCCGTACTTGACCCGCACACTGGAGCTGTTTGTGCTACTTTGCCTTTACTTTCGCCCCTTTTCTGTCGGAATCACCGCAATATGCTTCCAAACCCGTCTTTGCACCATTTCCTACAAATACGCACAAAACAACCCATCAGAGATACCAAAACGCATGAAAATAGAACATAAGATAAGGATTTGAGGACCTAAATATACTACATATTTGGCCCGATCAACTACGTTTACAATCGGTTGAGTGATTGATAGGTAGACAAGCTTCATTTTCAGAATCCGTAAACTACCAACACTATACATCCTAGGTTGGTGGTTTACGACGGATTAATCCCAAATAGGTGGTCCTCACTATACATCCTAGGTTGGCGACTTTCTAGGGATAAATAACCTACTCTATACATCCTAGGTCGGTTACCTTTGAATAGACGTGCCTATTGACAAGTTTGTTGCATTGCCCAGTATTTACTTTCGTATCCGTTAACTCCTTAGTTTCCATCATCTATATATCCTTCATCCCATTTTCCCTTCATCTAGTTTGCCTAATTAATTTAGTGTTACTAATAGGATAATTCACCATCTACATCTTCATCATTTTATGTTTTGTTTATTATATATATACATTAACATTACTTTAGCAATAACTAATCTTAGCTAGCTCCGCTCCCTGTGGATGATACCCCACTTGCCACCATACTTGTGTTTTCCAAACCAATTTAGGCTTAGTGAGATTTTTACAATTATTGTTGACGTATTGATCTTTAAAACGACACATGAGAATCGTCCAGTCAGATCTCTAAGCTCGAAGAGGGCCCAATCGTCATCTCGGATCTCCAAGCTACATTGAAGTTCCTCATCCTTATAGACAAGGTAGGGTGCTCTTTCCTCTTGAATCCTCCTCAAAGATGGATGGTGATGGTAGTAGGTGGTGGTAGAGAGGCAATCCATGGAGGAAAACCCCCATGGATGCCTTTGGAAGCTCCTCTCTCTCTTGATTTGGTGAAAAATATGAAAATGAAGAGGATTTGTGTATGGAATGGGTCATTGAATCTTGGGTCTTGTGGAAAAGTAATGTATTTATAGGTTTGAGAGGCTAGGGCATGAATTCAGCTTGAAAAGACACATTTTGTTAATAGGATTTTTTGGCAGGGGTCCAAAGAAGAATTTTCAACCAAGTAACCACCTGGTAAGGACCTTTCCCAGCTCCCATGTACCCAGTAGGATTGATACCACGATCTTGGAAGAATCGATACCTGGTAGAGCCAGAACCTCGACTACCTGTCTACCTGGTTGAGGCACCAGAAATACGAACCAGGAAGAGCAGGTACATCTACCCCAACACCTGGTGAAGCTGGTACCGCGATACCATACACCCAGTACCTCGCATATACCCGGTGCCTCCTACCTGGCACCTAGGTACATCGACATGTATCCAGTACCCCAGGGTACCTCAACATTTACCTGATGCTCGAATCCCTTGATATCTGCATGGTACCCAGTACCTTGACATCAACCCGGAATCCACCATAGACAGGTATCCTACTCGCTGAGTAGGAAGAATGTTGCCACGAAGCCACTAGCATGCTAGAACAAACGTCACACCAGCGAGAAGGGACTGGTACACCAAAGTCCCTCGTCTAAAGGGAAAAAGCATGCAACACCATCTAACTCCATTAATGGCCATTCACAATGCCATTAATGAAGGAATCAGTCAACTCCATCAATGGCCATTTACAACTCCATTAATGAGGGAATCAGTCAACTCCATTAATGGCCATTCATAATGCCATTAATGAAGGAAGCAGTCAACTCTATTAATGGAGATAATCAGCCCCATTAATGAGAAGATCAGTAAACTCTTTAATGGCCATTCACAACGCCATTAATGAGGGAATCAGTCAACTCTATTAATGAAAATAATCAGTCCCATTAATGAGAAGATCAGTCAACTCTTTAATGGCCATTCTCAACACCATTAATGAGAGAATATTCAACTCCATTAATGCCAGGTCAACGTTCTTGTTAATAGAAAAATCACTTAGGGAGCGAAATCTCGATTAGCACCCTCACCCACTACCGGTAGCCAGTAGCGGGATAAGTACTTTCGATACCGGGATCCTTTTTATAATCCAAAGTAGGGAATAATATGATGGAGAAGAAACAAAAAAGGACCGGGAGATATAGAAGAACTCTGCTTTATTAAACAATACTATAACGAAGTTACACAATATACACTCTTCTCTCGTTTCTCACTCTTTTACACAGGGTGACAGTGGAGAAAATGTTTATGTCGACAAGTGGATATTTTCTCCCAATGATTGTCAGTGGACTCTCACTGGCTTCGGAGAATTTCACAAGGGAATTCAACCGGAAAAACTCTCTCTCTGTCTTTGGCGATCCTAATATTCAAAAAAGCCTCATCTGTTTAAGCCTCTGGAGCAGCAGTAGCGCTGCTAGGCCCAGTGGCTCCTCATTTCTTGTATCGGGCCGGTCAAAACCCTATTGAGCCACTACTGTCCTGATCCATTTGAGGAGGGTCCAGAGCCTCATTTAAGTTGTTGGAGACTTTTACGATCCCAAGCATGCCTATGGAACAGTATTCTTACCGGTAGCTACTCTTCATTTATACCGGGCCATTCAACGCCCTAGCGAACCACCAAAGTCCTGATTCATTCAAGGAGAGCCCAGAGGCTTCCCACTTTTGGTACGGCCTCCTATATGCCTAAGCAAGCCTCTGGAGCAACAGTAGCACTGCAAGGCTTAGTGGCTCCTTATTTCTTGTACTAGGCCGGTCAACGCCCAAGTGAGCCACTACGGTCCAGATCCATTCGAGGAGGGTCCATAGCCTCATTTTTGTTGCTGGGGACTTCTAGGATCCCAAACATGCTTCTGGACCAGAACCATGTCGGTGGCTCCCCTCCATTTGTACCGGTCCCCTCAACCCCCTAGTGAGCCATCGAAGTCCCGATCCGTTCTAGGAGAGCCCAAAGGCTTCCCACTTGTACTGAGGTCTTCTACATGCATAAGCAGGCCTCTGGAGCAGCAGCACCGCTACAAGACCTGTTGTTTCTCACTTATTTTATTGGGCCCTCTCACAACGCCCATGTGAGCTACTGAGATCCTGGTTCGATTGAGCAAAGTCTAGAGTGTTACGTTTTAGATTTGTGTTGGCTTAATTCTATAACAAAATGCTCTTTGTTTGTATTAATTAGTTGCTTAGGTGGTTCATGATTGGATTAAGCTTTAAAGAAGGAAAGTAATTTCGCATGCAAAGTTCGTCTTCAAGAGGAAATATGCTTACTTGGATGCTAAGGTGTCAAGATTCTTTCTCCTCTTGCAAGGCGTAAGTGCACACAAACACATTGCATAAATATTTGTGTCCCTGCATCGGTGTGCTAAACTTGTATAACACATTCACACACTTACTGAAGTATGCACATGCATTAGATTTAATTTGACAACTTTTGTAAAATTGCATGTTCTAGGACTATATCTAGGAAGCGGCATACTTGTACGTTTTTGTGTTTATTTGTTTGTGTTTTTGTTATATCGGACTTGATTATGTTCTCATATCACTATAAAAAAATGGTCTTGTCCGACGGCTAAATGTTGTCTAATGCTCCATTGAATGGAAGGATTTTTGGAAATCCGGCTCTACAACCATGCCCTTAATCTAATCTTGAATTAGTGGCTTTCACTATACACCCTAGGTTAGCCACTTGTGAGAGAATTAGAAGCCTCCACTATACACCCTAGGTTGGCTACATTAATGATTTTACGAGAACTAACCTTCGAGTAGAATTCGGTTGATAACCTCGAGCCTCATCCAATCTCAAACTGGTGGCCTTCACTATACACCCTAGGTCGGCCACTTGTGAAGGAATTGGAAGCCATCACTATACACCCTAGGAAGGCTACATTAGTAATAAGTTGAGCCATAGCTAGATAGATGAGCATTCATGGAAAAAGTTCTGATTGAGTAACTAGCCATTGTTGGTTGCTTATGAGGGATTAATCGCTAGTAGAAGGTCTTTGCTATACACCCTAGGTTGACCGCTTGCTAGAGATATATACCAACACTATACACCTTAGGTTGGTTACATTTGTCAAAACGCCTTAATTGAGAGTTTGTTGCAATTGCCCCAATAGTCACTTACGAGTCCATCAACTCCGTAGTTCCATTATCATACATTCATCACTCCATTTTCATCCCATTTTATTTGCTTTCATAGTTTAGTTTATATTGTATTTTCATTCACCATCACTTTTACTTTTATGCATACTAGTTATATTAATCTTAATCTTATCATTGCTACCCCGATCTCAGTGGACGACACCCGTGCTTACCGCTTTACTCATTCACCATCGCATAGGTTTTATAAATTTTTTTGTCAGACGGTTTTCTAAAGGAAAAAATCTTTTCATCAGTACTCCTCGTTAGGTGCAGGATACGTTACCCATCGAGCCAGTTAATGTTGCAGTTGTTACTGATGCTGATGCTTCAGCCCCCTCTGCCTCCCTCGTTGTGGCTACTGGTCGCTCTAACCCAGTTGAGAAGAGTTTTGAGCATACTATGGCTAGCCGGGGGGGCTCAGGATAGGCCACGATTGAGGTCGAAGGATAGCAGCCAGGATGAAGTCTTGGCCCACTTTGTTGCATCCTGCCCATGTGGGAGCTTGGATGTCATGACGGCCATGCCCACTAATTTTCTAATTATAAGTGGATCTGCTCTTCTGGCTGAGGTAAGGTGTCTCATTTTAGTCTTCTATCTGGGTCAAGTATTGGAGATATCCTGACTAATGTGTTTTTCTTGGCAGGCGTTTATGTTTAATGTGGCACTGAGTCAATAGATCGGCTCCCTCTTGGAGCAAGTTAGAGGCGCTACTACTAAGCTGGAGAGGTCCAGGGACGAGCTTGCCATGGCTGCTAGAGGAGTGGAAGCTTTGAACCAGTCTCTGGATAATGCTAGGAAGGAGGCGAATGAGGCGAAAGCTAACAGGGAGCGGATGCAGCATGCCTTGGATACTGAAATACTCAAGTCCCTTCGCCACAAGGAGGAGAGAGAGATCTCGAAGAATAGAGAAGTGAAGCTGGATAAGGAGGTTCAGTCCCTTCGTGATAGCGTGGCCAACCTCGATGCTCAAGTAGACACAGCCTTTATGGATTGCTACTTCTTTGCTAGCTACCAGGTGGCTTTAGCCTTCCCTCCTTCGTTTGACCTGATCTTTATCGCGGGGTGGAGCCGGGAGGAAATTATGGTAAAGGCTGCTGAATCGGCTGGGGCAATGCCCTCCGATGTGGCTGGACCTTCCCAGGTTGCTCGAGCCAGTGAAGTGGCAGGAGGTGAAGACCAGAGTTCTATCTCCTTTCCTCCATGAAGCAATGTTAGAGCAGATCCCCATTTGAAGGCTCCTGAAGCTGGAGTGGCTCAAGCCGAATGAAGAGTTTCTGCCTCTTCGGCTTTGCCGTCAGAGTTCGTCAATGAGGTAGGGGATCAGCCTGCTACTAATGATGGGGGGTCTACCTTGCCTATCTCATCATGTGACCCTGCCTCGGTAGAGGAGGGTCAGGCTGCTTCGACCAAGGAAGCTGGAGGAAATTCTGACCAAGCAGCAGCAGGGGAACTTCGAGGCGATCTGTCTCAGGTGGAGATTCTGGTTACGGTGGGTACCCAAGAAGCAGGCAGGGTTCCATTTGGTGCTGAAGAAGGAGAAGCTCTAACTGGCGGAGCTGGAGATAAGATGGCTAATCAGGAGTAGGAGGATGCATGATCCAGTAGGGTCCCTAATGTAATTTCGGTCCCATAGATACTTGTCCTCAGATGAATCCTGGTACTTAGGTGTAGATTCAGTGATCCATCCTCTATTAGGCCCGATTTAGTGTAGTTGATAAAGTGATTAGTCCTGGGAGGGGTACCAAGGCATCAACCGGATATGGATGGTCGTACCTGGTAATCGAGATTGCCCCGGTCCATGCCTATCTTCTGGGTTACCCTGATCAAAAACCTTCTATTTTTTTAAGGAATTCCCGCGTAGGAATTATTGGTTTGATTTCTATATTCAATGATTCTTCCACATGTCAGTCTGAGACAGGTTCGATTGTCTTATGAATTGAACTTCGGAGGTGCACGTTTTGCGAAGCTGTCCTTTCCCATACACCAGATGTCGTGTCTCATTAATGACTTTATCCTCTCGTTAGCGATACTCAATCTCTCCTTCTATAAATACTTCTACCTGCTTGACAGTTCTTCATACTACCTTTTTACTCTTTTAGTGGAGCAACAAATCCCAGCGTATCGATCAATGATCACCGTGTTAGTTAACATTGTGGGAGGATGAGGAGATGTTAGCTCTGTGACTGGCAGGATGCTTGGTATTGTGGAAGGAAGCTATTCTCGGTGGACTTAACTACCAGAGGAACAGGAATGGTAGCGATTCTTTGGATCATGATAAATGGTGGGCTTTGGTGCTGCAGCCTTGCCAATGGTGTAGACATTACCCAAGCGAGTTGCAGCTTCGTGCCCCGTTGCATCTTAGACGTGGGGGGTTTTAGGACTGTCCTTACGCCCCCCTTATTTATGCTGACCCCAACATGGCCTCTGTTCCTACCTCCGGGGTTCGTGGCAGCATCTTCAACATAAGTTCTGATTAAGATCAATGTTGTTAGGTAGGCAGATCAAGAAAATAGGCGAGAAGTTAAAGAGGAAGCTGGCATTTCTGAACTTCCAGTCTATTTTCTTGTCATTTTCTCTCTTGTATCTTATATGTAGCTTAAATTAAGGGCTGGGTTCCCTGATTTGATCAATGAAAAGAAAACCCATTTCCATCTATATCTGTTGATTGAATTCTGTTGCACGCTTCTAATTGTAGCATAAATTCGAGCAATGGTCCCCAGCATAAACTTGACTTAATCAATACTTGGTAACGTAAGGAACCTGATAAGAGTAAAAGTAGAGAAACGGCAGGTGACCAGTACCATGGTACCTAGTCAAAAAATCTCAGGACCCTTGGTAGCATGGCAGAAATTTAGTCGAAAGTAGTCTGGGTGCTGGAGATCCTCATTTTTTCTGAGGATCCTGGTACTTTAGGGAGAAATCTGTAAAATCTGGGTACCTCGCACTCCAGTTCTCTGAATCTTGGTTCCTTGATGATGGTGAACGTACTGGCAAATAATCTTGTAGTCTAGGTACCTTGCATTCCTATTTTAGGAATCTTGGTACCATGGCGAATGTTCTGCGAAACTAGATACATTGCACTCCCGTTCTAAGAGTATTGGTATCATAGCGAATGAACCTGGCGAACTTAGGTACCTCGCATTCCTGTTTGTAGAGATCTTGGTACCTCGACGAATAACCTGGTACCTAGCCTTCCTGTTTCAAGGAACCTAGGTCTCTAGGTGAAATATTCTGGTGAAATCGGGCACATTGCATTCCTGTTTGTAGGAATCTTGGTGCCTTGGCGAGCAAATTTGGCGAATCAGGGTACCTCGCATTCCTACTCTAGGAATCTTGGTACCATGGCTAACATGAGGGAGAACGTGTTGGCAGCAAGATCCTGGTAGGCGACTAAGGCCCTTTTAGTACCAGATCTTCCTTAGCTAGGGGTAGCACCCGGCCAAGGCCTTTATCTGGCAGGCGACTATGCCCTTACTAACCAGACTCTTCCTAGGGGGGGTGGCACCCTGCCAAGGCAGCAGGAAGGCCAAACGGTCCTTTCTGGTCTTGAGGCGATCAATAGCGAAAATAAGGCGATCATACTGGCAACAAGATCCTGGTAGGTGACTAAGGCCACTTTAGCACCAAATCTTTCTTAACGGGGGGTGGGGGGGGGGGGGGGGGTTGGCAGCTATGCACTTATTATCCAGACCCTTCTCAATAGGGGGTGGTACCCGGCCGAGGTCTGATCCGTTCGGCAACTATGCTCTTACATACTGGATCCTTCCTGGCGGGGGGGGGGGGGGGGGGGGTGATTCTGCTATCTAGGTTTCAGCTCAATCCTGAAGCCTTTGAACCGGGGTAACAGCTCCTGGACCTTCTCGAGGTAGGTTGCCATGTTATCCCATTTGGCCTGGTATAGACCTGTTATTTGATTAACTACCAGCTGCGAGTCACATTTGGCAAGGAGGTAATCAGCCCTTAGCTCTACTGCTGTTCTCATTCCTGCTAACAAGGCTTCATATTCAGCCTCATTGTTGGTGGTACTAAACTCGAATCTGAAATAGTGACAGCACTCAACTTTTCCTGGGTCGGTTAGACTGATCCCACCTCCGCTTCCTGTTTGATTGGATGCCCCATCGTTATGTAAGATCCAGATTTCTCGATTGGTAGGCCAATCCGCAGGCTCTTTCTCCTTATGAGGAGCTTGATTCAGGCTCGGGGTAGCATCCTAATCCGGGATTGCACTGAATTCTACCATGAAATCCACCAAAGCCTGGGCCTTGATGGTAGTCCTGACTTTATACTTAATGTCGAACTGGGTGAGCTCGAGGACCTATATCATAAGTCTTCCAGATACATCCGGCCTTTGAAGAAATTGACGCCGAGGTTGATCGGTGACTACCATGACCGTGTGAGCAAGGAAATAAGGGTGGAGCTTCCTGGCAGCAACTACCAATGCGAAGGCGAGCTTCTCCAAGTGAGTGTAGTTCTTTTTTGATTTGGTTAGGGCACGGCTCACATAGTAGACAGGGCGCTAGACCCCATCTCAGCATTCTTTTACTATTGCTCCGCTGACAGCGGTTTCAATTACCGCCAGGTATAACTGTAATTCTTCTTCTGGTACCGGTCTAGCTAGCAGGGGTGGGCTAGCGAGGTACCTCTTCAATGATTGGAAAGCTAGCTCACTGTCATGGTCCCATTTCATGTTCTTCCCTTGTTTGATTGCCTTGAAGAACGGGATACACTTGTCAGTGGATCGTGATATGAAGCAGTTCAGGGCTGCAATTCGTCCAGTCAAACCTTGCACTTGTTTGAGTGAGGTGGGAGACTCAAGATCTAGGATGGCTTTGATCTTCTTGGGATTGGCTTCAATCCCTCTCTCATGGACCATGAACTCGAGAAATTTCCCGGCTGCAACTCCGAAGGCACATTTAGCAGGATTCAACCGCAGTCTGATTTTTTTTGACTATCTGGAAAGTCCGGCGGAGGTGGTCTTGGTGATGTTCAGCTACCTGAGACTTTGTGTTAATAGCCAAAATTGGCTAAGGACCAAAGGGAAATTTTCCACCTCCCAGACCTGGTTCCATACCCGAGAGTTTCACCAAGAGATCTCTCAATCCATAGCCGAACTACGATACCATCCCAGAAACAAGACCGGGCTCCGGAAACATCCGGGATAGAGCCCGGACCCGAGAGCTTCCACCAGGAGACCTCTCTATCCAGAGCCGAACTGCGATACCATCCCAGGAACAAGAATGGGCTCCGGAAACATCCAGAATAGAGCCCAGAACTATCAGATCTAGCCCGTATCACCAAAACTGGAAGCTCCCCGAAGTCGAGGTCATCTCGCAAATGCTCTAGAGACTCGTCTGTACCTCGATTGACACAGAAGAATGTCCCTAAAAGGCCACGAGGTCAGTAGAAGCCACACCTAGCTTCAAAAGGTCAGTCGATGCCACACCTAGCTTCGAAAAGGTCAAGGGAAGCCAGATCTGGCTCCAAGCTGGATGAAACTTCTCAGATATCAAGGTCGAAATACTAATCAACCTCCCTGGTTGATGCACCACACCATATCGTCATATCCAACGACCTCTATTAAGGATCATACTGAAAGGATACGAGGAATGCATTGAATCATATCTGGAAACATTACCTACATGCAGAACAAGTAAAAAAAATCCAAAAAGGAAACAAACTGATCTCCACCATGATACTCTCAATTCGGACGTTAATCCAAAAGTCAATGACATTAAAGCAAGAAATCCCGCCCGATAAGGAGGAGACTGAGAAAATCAAGGGAGAATCAGTCTGTTGACCTACAAACTATGTACAAATAGAAAAGAAAAGAAATAAAAAAGGAGACTACTATTCGACAGGCATACGACAAATAATGAACCATTCTCTAGAGAGAGTTGAGAGCAAAGAGACAAGGATCTCTGTATCTGTACACCATGCACGTTCACTACAAACTTCCTTGCTTACTTGTCATTTTATAAATTACTGTTACATATACAATAAATCTTGGCCACTACCTACGTGGTAGTGGTCTCGAGGGTGTTAACTGAGATTTCTCATCCCGAGCAAAATTTCCGTTAACACTTTCTGGCGACGTCTGTGGGAAAGATCCTACACCCAATTAATCAATCGTTTGCATTTATATTTTCATTGTCTTACAGGAACTATGAGGCTCCGCTCCTCCCAAGGCCAACACAGAGTCCCGGAGCAATCTCGGGCGAGGCCAACCCGAAAAGCCCCAGGAAGGGGGAGAAAGTCTGGATATAGTAGTCAAGCTCCGATCCTAGACAACCAATACGCGGGCTACTGGCCACCCCATAGTGAGCAAGGCAGCGCTCGACCAACAAGCGGCGGCCTTCATAGAATCCATCCTCGTCCGCCTCCTCGTTGAAGGCATCACAATCCAGCCAACCAACTTGAATGATCAGGGAGATCTGAGCAGGTTCGGAGCTAGGCCACCTGCTTTCGATCGCCTAGAATCTCTTCCTCCAGAGCCGGCTCGAGATAGATCAGAGCCCCAACGTTCTATCCAGAATAGGCTGGGACCCATGCCCCCAGCTCCGAAAAGACTTTCACAATATCAACCCCGGCTAGTCAAGTCTGCCGCGGATGCTTTTACCCGGAAGCCGCGAGGGCTATCTCATCCAACTACATCTGGGAGAACTACCCGGGCCCTAGAAGAGGAAAAGTAGACAAACTCCTCGAGTGGATCATGTCCAGGAGGAGGACCGGATAGAAATTGCCAGTTCATCAGAAAGATTCGACAGTGAGGAATCTGAGGTTAACTCGAAGAGACCTGGGAACAAGCGACTGAGGGATCAGCTGGCAAAGCTACAAAAAGAGGTCCAGCAGATAAGGAAGGGAAAGAGTAAGGAGGACAAAAAGAATCCCCTGAGCGAGATAAACGCTCCCTTCACTAGGAGGATCCGGGAAGCAGAGCTCCCCCCAAAATTCAAAATGCCAGCAGATAAGTTCTCTGGAACAGAAGATCCTCTAAGCCACCTAGAGAGCTTCGTTCAACAGATGGAGGTCCAGAACACAACCAGAGCAGCTATGTGCAGAATGTTCCCAACGACCTTGACCGACTACGCGAAAACCTGGTTCAGGAAACTACCCGTTGGAAGCGTGGATTCTTTCACAAAATTATCAACCGATTTTTGCTCACAGTTCCAAGGAGTTAAACCTCGCCCGAAAGATCCCATACACCTCCAATATTTGATCCAGGAACGGAGTGAAACTCTTCGATCGTACGTAGAGCGATTTCACAAGGAGGTCATACAAATGGGAGTTTTCACTGAAAAAGAAACCCTCGCCAACTTCAGGCGAAACCTCTGGGCAGGAAAGCCTTTTCCATTCTTTCGCCAAGAGACCTCCCAAGACTTACCATGAGGCCTATGACCGGGCTCTTGAGCAGGTCGAGATCGACGAACAACTCAACGTCAAGATAGAACATGACGACATGAGAACGGCAAAGTGTCTGAAGAAAGAAGCCCCCAAATTTGAGCTAGTGCAGAAAGCTCAGAATAAACCTCCCAACAGGTCGACCTATCGCCTTCCTGCCCCTCCGCATAGGCAAGAAAGATATCCAGCAAAATGAACCCCTCACCGGGCTTCGCCGCCTCCAGGACCTGTGGCTCCCGTAATGCAAGGGAGAAAAAGGGTATGACTACTACACCCCTTTGAATGCTTCTACGGAAACACTCTACCTTGCCATACGAGATAAAGGGTTGCTTCCAAAAGCCCGCTCCCATGAAGGCCCCAGCTGACAGGAGAAACCAGTACAAATACTGTGACTTTCACGAAGACGTGGGCCACAACACTTCGGAGTGCTATAACTTGCGCAACCAGATTGAGGCCCTGATAAGGGGAGGATGCCTGATTAAGTTCTTACAACAGGTCAGAGATAATATCAGGACTGGAAGGGAGGTACAAGCTGAAATCCGCGAGGACGCAGAAAAGAGGAAAGGGGAGCAGGCTGACTTAATGCAACAGATCCAGGTGATACACACTATCAGCGGAGGTCCTACATTGGTCAGCGTTTCCAAAAACTCCCGAAAAAACCATGCAAGAAAGGTTCCCCGCCTCAAAGAGAGCTGAGGGATCTTCGAAGTCAGCTAGAGCCCGACAGAGCCCTCCCAGTCAGCTCAGATCGTATTCACCGAAGCATATGTCTTCAACACTGTGCAACCTCATGATGATCCTATGGTCATCACGATACAGATCGCCAACTGTCTGGTCCATCGCGTGCTCGTGGATACAGGTAGCAGTGTAGATATCCTCTTGAAGGATACCCTGGAAAAATTGAACCTGAAGCAACATTGTTACAACAGCTGTACCACTCCGATTTACGATTTCACTGAGGACTCGATCATACCAGTGGGGTCAATGATCCTCCCAGTAATCATCGGGGTCACCCTGCTCCAACAGAATGTAATGACCGACTTTGTTGTGGTGGACACCCCATCGGCCTACAATGCCATCCTAGGGAGACCTTTCCTGTCCTCCTTGAAGGGAGTCTTGTCCATATACCACAACGTCTTGAAATTCCCGGTTGGAACCAAAGTAGGAGAGGTACGCGGAGACCAGCAGGCAGCCAGGAAATGCTACGCAGTATCTGCCAATCCTACAGCCCTAGCGAAGCAGTGTGTACATGTGACATTAATCCAGGAAGACATGGATACATCCCGGATAATCCAGGAGGAGAAGGAGCCCCTGGAACATCCTGGGCATCCGGAGGATGAACCTATCATGCCCTACAAGGAAGAATGGAGTAACGAATGGGCCAGTGGGCAGCCCGTGGACAAACTAGAAGAGATATCCGTCAGGAATGACGATCCCTCCAAGATCGTCAAGGTCGGAGCCACCCTTGATCCAGAAGTAAAAAGAAGACTGATTGATCTTCTTAGGGAATTCAACGACATCTTCACCTGGAACCATGATGAAATGCCTGGAATCCCGGCATCGTTGGCCACCCACCGGCTAGCAGTGGATCCAATAGTCAAGCCCGTCAAGTAGAAGAGGCGTCACTTCAATGCTGATAGGAACGCGGCGGTGCAGGAAGAGGTTGATAAATTGATCAAAGCGGGGTTCGTCAGAGAGGTACGTTACCCCAAATGGATCGCCAACGTGGTCATGGTCACGAAGGCGAATGGGAAATGGCGTATGTGTCGACTACACCAACCTCAACTGGGCTTGTCCGAAAGACAGTTTTCCTTTACCAAATATCGACCAGTTGGTTGACTCCACGTCCAGAAACAAACTTTTGAGTTTTATGGACGCATTCTCAGGATACAACCAAATTAAAATGCACCCGGCTAACCAAGATAAGACCAGTTTCATTACGGGGCAAGGCTTATACTGCTACAAGGTGATGCCGTTTGGTTTGAAAAATGTAGGGGCCACATACCAGCGGCTGGTTAACAAACTGTTCAAGCCCGAGATAGGAAGGACGATGGAAGTGTATATCGATGACATGATCACGAAATCCCCAACCACAAAGGGACATCAGGAAGACCTTCGCAAAACCTTTCTCATATTGAGGGAAAACCAGATGCGTTTGAACCCCTCCAAATGTGCTTTTGGGGTAACGGCAGGGAAGTTTCTGGGCTTCATGGTTCATGAGAGAGGTATAGAAGCCAACCCAGAAAAAATCAAAGCTATCTTGGACCTGGAATCCCCGACCTCGCTCAAGCAAGTACAGATTCTGACTGGACGGGTGGCGGCACTCAACAGGTTTATCTCTCGCTCCACCGATAAGTGTCTCCCTTTCTTCAAGGCCAACAAATAAGGGAAGAACATGAAATGGAACCAGGAGAGCGAGCAGGCGTTTCAAGTTTTGAAAGAGTACCTAACAAGCCCCCCTTTGTTAGTCAAGCCGGTTCTCGGAGATGAGTTGCAGATTTACCTGGCTGTATCAGAAACTGCAGTAAGCGGGGCTTTGGCCAAGGATTATAGCGACGGTTTTCAAAGACCTATATACTATGTGAGTCATGCCTTGACCAAATCAAAAAGGAACTACATTCTCCTGGAAAAGCTCGCTTATGCTCTGGTGATCTCAGCGAGGAAACTCCGTCCCTATTTTCAAGCTTACACAATAGCAGTGGTGACAGACCAACCCCTCTGCCAATTCTTACAAAGACCAGACGTGTCAGGAAGGCTAGTTTTATGGGCACTAGAGCTCACTCAGTTCGACCTAAAGTATAATCCCCTGGACTACGATTAAGGCACAGGCTTTGGCCGACTTCGTTACAGAATTCTCAGCAATCTCAGATCCAGATGATCCCTCAGTATCAAACGAGGTCCCTGAGAAGGTATCCGAGGTCAAAAATTGGCCAGAAGGCTGCAAGCCATGGATCCTCTTTTCAGACGGAGCATCCGGATGAGCTGGGGGAGGAGCTGGCATAGTTTTGATAGATCCGGAGGGGACTGTATTCTGTCATTGTTTCAGATTCGAGTTTAAAGCTACCAACAACGAAGTGAAATATGAAGACCTCCTAGCCGGGATGAAGGTAGCCATCGAAGTAAGGGCCGACTACCTGCAGATCAAGAGCGATTCGTTGCTTGTTGTAAACCAGGTGACTGGGGTCTACCAGGCAAAGGGAGATAATATGGTTGCCTACCTAAATCTAGCTCGGCTGCTGAAAAGCAAATTTAAGGGACTCAAGATCGATCAGGTTCCTCGAGACCAAAACCATCGCCCAGATGCTCTGGCTAAAATAGCGGCGAACGGAGGCCAGTCCCTACCAAGGGGAATTCCCCTCCAAGTAATCACCCAGCCAAGCATAGCCACAAATGGAGAAATTTGTTCCCTGGATCGCCTACCTTGCTGAATGGACCCAATTGTCGCCTACCTCCTTGAAGGAGAGCTTCCTGAAGAGCCCGACCAAGCCCGAAGAATTAAGAGACTCTCAGTTCGATACTGTATGGTGGACAGATACCTGTACAGGAGGGGCAAATCCCTCCCCTAACTTAGATGCTTGCATCCCGATGATGCTAAGTGGGCATTGAGAGAGGTCCACTCTAGGGACTGTGGGAACCACATAGGTGGGGAAGCTCTAGCATATCAGGTGCTTCGTATGGGGTACTATTGGCCGACCATCCATCAAGATGCAAAGAGTTTTGTGCAATCCTGCGAACCTTGTCAAAGAACCTCAAACTTGAACCACCAGCCACCCGAGCGACTATCGTCCCTCAGTTCACCTTATCCCTTTGCCATGTGGGGAATCGACCTAATTGGGCCACTTCCTACCGCTCCTGGACAGATGAAACACGCTATCGTGGCTATCGACTACTTCACAAGATGGGTAGAGGCAGAACCTCTTTCTCGAATATCAGAAAAGAATACAACCAAGTTCATTAAGACTAACGTGGTATGCAGGTTCGGGACCCCTCTCATCATTATAGCCGACCTAGGAAAGCAATTCGACAATGCCCGATTCAAAGACTTCTGCAAGGGATTGGGGATCGACCTCAAGCTCGCTGCAGTGGCTCATCCCTAGACTAACAGGCTGGTAGAATCCACCAACAAGACAATTAAGAAACTTCTGAAAAAGAAGCTTCAGTAGAAGAAAGGTAAATGGGCCGAAGAGCTACCAGAAATCCTCTAGGCATACCGGACTACAAAAAGAACAGCTACCGGAGAGACACCTTACTCCGTGGCTTTCGGGGTTGAAGCAGTCCTCCCCATCGAGCATAAATTAAACTTGTTCAGGGTACATCACTTTGAGCCCGAAAGTAATGAAGTCAAGCTCCGGGCTAGTCTAGACCTCTTAGAAGAAAAGCAAGACCGGGTAGCAGAGAAAGTAGCGATCTACCAGAGCAAGATCGCTAGATACTTCAACCAAAAGGTTAGAGCCCGGAAATTCAAGGAAGGGGATCTGGTACTTAGGAAAGTGACACTGAACACTCGGAAAAGGTCGGATGGAGTCTTAAGTCCAAATTGGGAAGGGCCATATTTGATAAAGCTAGTCGTTCGTAATGGAGCTTATAAACTCGAAGACATGGACGGACGATCCATCAACCACACTTGGAATGCAGATCATTTGAAGAAATTCTACCCTTGAAAGGAGTTCTCAAGTGGACTACCCCCACTTAGTTTTCATTACAGGTCCTAATAAAGATGTACTACATCTCAATCATCAATAAAGTCATTTTCCTTCTCTCTTCCATCTTTGTCTCCAACTATGTTCAACATTAGTGACTATACCCTTGTATGGGAATTCAACATAAACCTCTTGAGACCAGGAAATAGCTTGATAGCCCTCCTGATGCCTTAGTCGGGCTACCACCCCCAAGAAGGATCTGAGTGTAAGAGCATAGTTGCCCTCCAGATCTCGAGACCAGGAAATAGCTCGATAGCCCTCCTGATGCCTTGGTCGGGCTACCACCCCCAAGAAGGATCTGAGTGTAAGAGCATAGTTGCCCTCCAGATCTCGAGACCAGGAAATAGCTTGATAGCCCTCCTGATGCCTTGGTCAGGCTACCACCCCCAAGAAGGATCTGAGTGTAAGAGCATAGTTGCCCTCCAGATCTCGAGACCGGGAAATAGCTCGATAGCCCTCGTGATGCCTTGGTCGGGCTACCACCCCCAATAAGGATCTGAGTGTAAGAGCATAGTTGCCCTCCAGATCTCGAGACCAGGAAATAGCTCGATAGCCCTCATGATGCCTTGGTCGGGCTACCACCCCCAAGAAGGATCTAGGTGTAAGAGCATAGTTGCTCTCCAGATCTCGAGACCAGGAAATAGCTCGATAGCCCTCCTGATGCCTTGGTCGGGCTACCACCCCCAAGAAGGATTTGAGTGTAAGAGCATGGTTGCCCACCAGATCTCAAAGACTAGGAAAAAGCTAAGTAGCCCTTCTAAAGTCTTGGTTGGGTTATCACCCCTTTAAAAAAAACATATATATATATATATATAATGTTTGCTTTCGTTTGCAGGATCAAAATCGTCATAATTCCCTACACGAATCTTAATTGTTGCTACAGATGCTACTCTGGATCCCATGCAAGACCAGAAACAGAATAAAAATTCTGAAAAGAGCGCTTCGATTTATCATTAAGGACAAGGGGAGCCTATCCCCCGATAAGGCTACATCCAAATGAGGAGCCCAACCCCCGAACTCGGGCTACAAAAAGAAGAAGGAAAATGAAAAACTGATAATGGCACAACATGGTGCCCACCCCCTTTTCCGGGCAATCAAAAACAAGTCATCCGCTTCAAGCTTTGGGACTCTCATGGCTCCCCTCCGCTGGCCCTCCTCCTTCCTGCTGATCATCGGCATCAACCCCCTCTACAGGTAACTGTCCATCTAGGTTATCCTCGCCGACCGCTCCTCCATTTAGAGGCTCCATCGGATGATCAGCTGGATCTTCCTCTAAAACTTCATTAATTACGTCCATAACCTCAGGAGGGATAGCCGCGTCAAGAAGGGCAGCCAAGGACCCCATCTGGCTCCTATCGACCTCCATCTCTGTTAAAGGGGGATCCTCAGATGGGCTCCTAACCTCTTCACAAGCTCCCGATTGGTCCTCCAGTGATCGAGAGGACATCACTTTGCTGGAAGACTCCCCAGGACCTGAGGTGATAAAGGAAGGAAGATGGAATGAGGGATCTGACTGAGCGGGCTGCTTCCCAGTTCCTACTGGGCTAGAAGGGACCACCTTGTCGCCTTCAGGGCGAGATAACTCGGCATCTTTGAGCATTATTTCCTGTCTGTCCCAGCCCGCAATTGATGATAAATCAAAGGGATGAGGAAGAGCTTCTGCGGCCTGAAAGGAAGCATGAAAATACCCGTCACTGAAGGAGGTCTCCGCATCAGCTTGCAGCTGGGTCACCTGAGTAATCAGAGACTGGTTCCTGAGGTCCAGCTTCTTAGCCTCAGATCTCCAGGAATCCCGCTGCCTAGCCCGCCAGAGAGATTGAAGACGCTCCTGATCAAAAGATTGCTTCATCCTCTCATGATCGCAGCGAAGCTCAGCCATCTCGAGCTCGATTTTTCCCTGGCTGGAAGTCACCTCTTCCACTAAAGACTGAGCCTGCTTGAGCAGTCCCCCAGCTTGCTCGGCTTCAGCCTCAGATTTTACAGCCCGATCACGGAGGAGGGCTACCTGCTGGCCCATCGCGACATTAACGTTAAAGGCCTACAAAATACAGAACCCGAGTTAGAAACTGAACGAATTAACAAAAGTAGCGTGAAGGAAATACAATTACCTCAGCTAAAATAGCAGACCCCTTGGTTATAAGGACGTCCACAAGCATAGAAGCCATCTTGGAGATCTCGCCACCCGGACAGGACGCTATGAACTGCTCCAGGACCTCATCCAGCCCTATCGAGCTCGACTGAGGCCGGGAGTAACAGGGAGGAACCTTCGCGACACCTTTCCCAGAAGCAACACCTTTCCCAGAAACCTCCGAGGCTTTGGTTGTTGGAAGTGCAGCGGAATCAGGTGTTTGAGTCGAAGGGGTAGCGACTTTAGCGGCCACGGCCGAAGGGGCAGAAGCAACCGGGCCAACCACCTGGGGAGCTTTACCCAAAGCCCGGAAAGCCCGCGAGGCAAGAGTGGCCATCTTAGACCCAGCCGGAGAGATAGACGAAGCCAGAGCAGGTTTGACCCCAGAGGAGGGAAGAGAAGCTCCACCTTGAGAAGAGCATGAGACGTGGCAGGTGGCCGACTCCACGACAAAAACTGTAAAATAAAAAATAAAAAAAATAAAAAATGTTAGAACCAAGCCAAGTAAAAAGGAGAAGAAACTCAACGACACTTACGAGGAATAGCATCTGAAATCCGTAAATACTTGTTCACCCTACGAGGATCAAAAGCTTCAGCAGTAGGGAACTTCGAATTCAGATAATTCTGGACTAGAATAGCCTTTAAGACGACTTCAAACTCAGAAGGCAGGGAGTCCCGGTCCTAGGAGGGCTTGTCACTGAAAGCCGTAGGAACCTCGAATTCATGCCCTCCGATGAAAATCGAGCTCCCCCAGTCATCCCCCGCCAGGATCCATTCCTCTTTCCACGCGGGGTACTTCTTCGAGGCACCAGGAACGATGAAGTTGAGCTTATTCTTGGCCTTGGCATAGAACTGGCCTCGAGGAGCCCCAGACAAGCTCCCAATCTAGAAGAGATAAGCCAGCTCCTCTGCACCTGGCTCCGGCGACACTTTACTCATCTGGCATTGTTCCCTCCATAATATAAGGAAACCAATCAGATGCCTCCAGAAGCCAGGCGTCAACTGGAGGGGAGCGAGCTGGATGGCGTTGAGAGCCCGCCGAAGGGTTGGATGGAGGGGAAGCCTGACCCCGTTCTCAAGAGCGACCACATGAATCGGAAGCACGCCTTTAGGGGGGGTTGAAAAACTCATAATTTTTAGGAGGCACCGAGATGGATACGCTGTCGGGGATGCCAAACTTCGACCTCAAGCGATCAATCGACACCGGGTCAATGGTGGAATCTGGGACAACCCGGAAATCGTAGGGAGGGAGCCTCTCCCCAATAGGACCAGGAGCCGAGACCCGACGCTCTCCCGCAGCGCCACCGTCCGCTTCTTTGTCGGAGTCATCATTGATGATATCTAAAGGGTGGTCGAGATGGTTGGAGAACCTAGTCCCGATAGATACATTCCTACTTGACCGCCGACGTTGTGAGGCGGGCGGGGAATCGTCAGCCGTCAGAACTCCTCCTAGCCCGCTTCCCCAGAGTAAGACTGGCGAACTCTTCAGCCGTCGAGTATGGAATCAGTTGAGTCACGACTGTTTTTCGACATTATAGAAGACGAAGAATGAAGAAAGAAGCAAGCTTGGAGGAAAAGCTATGGAAATATTTCTCAGCAAAAAGGTTTTAGCTCGAAGAGATGTGAGGAAGATGAGGAGGAAAACATACATATATATATAGGCAGGAGGGCAACAGCACGAGTTACCGAGATACTCGTTTGATAACGGTAAAAAAATCGATTACAGTAACGTAACCGGATTGAACTCGAAAGCGGGCTAATCATCTCATGCTACATCACTTACGCAGTTAAAAGGAAGATCTCCCCAAGATGCTGGTAACGGTAAAAAAATCTCAGGGACTGCCGTAACGCAATCAGATTAAATCGAAGATAAATTAGTCGGTTCGCAACACGTCACTCAAATGAAGAAATTCCCCCAATATTTCGGTAACGATAAAAAGAGGAAGATTTCCCAAATAAAGTGAAAATCTGACCCCAACCCCGAGCTCGACGTCTGGTGTTCAAGTCAGAGGGGACTTGTGTTAATAGCCAAAATTGGCTAAGAACCAAAGGGAAATTTTCCACCTCCCAGACCTGGTTCCATACCCGAGAGTTTCACCGGAGACCTCTCAATCCATAGCCGAACTACGATACCATCCCAGAAACAAGGGCGGGCTCCGAAAACATTCCGGATAGAGCCCAGACCCGAGAGCTTCCACAAGGAGACCTCTCTATCCAGAGCCGAACTGCGATACCATCCCAGGAACAAGGATGGGCTCCGGAAACATCCTGGATAGAGCCCGGAATGATCAGATCTAGCCCGTATAACCAAAACTAGAAGCTCCCCGAAGTCAAGATCATCTCGTAAATGCTCTAGAGACTCGTCTATGCCTCGATTGACACAGAAGAATGTCCCTAAAAGGCCGCTGAGGTCAGTCGAAGCCACACCTAGCTTCAAAAGGTCAGTCGAGGCCACACCTAGCTTCAAAAGGTCAGTCGAGGCCACACCTAGCTTCGAAAAGGTCAAGGGAAGCTAGATCTGGCTCCAAGCTGGATGAAACTTCTCAGATATCAAGGTCGAAATACTAATCAACCTCCCTGGTTGATGCACCACACCATATAGTCATATCCAACGACCTCTATAAAGGATCATACTGAAAGGATATGAGGAATGCATTGAATCATATCTGGAAACGTTACCTACATGCAGAACAAGTAAAAAAATCCAAAAAGGAAACAAACTGATCTCCACCACGATACTCTCAATTCGGAAGTTAATCCAAAAGTCAATGACATTAAAGCAAGAAATCCCGCCCGATAAGGAGGAGACTGAAAAAATCAAGGGAGAATCAGTCTGTTGACCTACAAACTATGTACAAATAGAAAAGAAAAGAAATAAAAAAGGAGACTACTATTCGACAGGCATATGACAAATAATGAACCATTCTCTAGAGAGAGTTGAGAGCAAAGAGACAAGGATATCTGTATCTGTACACCATGCACGTTCACTACAAACATCCTTGCTTACTTGTCATTTTATAAATTACTATTACATATACAATAAATCTTGGCCACCACCTACGTGGTAGTGGTCTCGAGGGCGTTAACTGAGATTTCTCATCCCGAGCAAAATTTCCGTTAACACTTTGTGATTATATCATCGATGTATACCTCCATTGATTTTCCTATCAGTCCCCTGAATAAATGGTTGACCAGGCGCTGGTAGGTAGCCCCAGCGTTTTTGAGTCCGAAGAGCATGACCTTGTAGTAGTACAGGCCTTGCCCGGTTATGAAACTGGTTTTGTCTTGGTCAGCTGGGTGCATCATAATCTGGTTGTATCCTGAGAAGACGTCCATAAAGCTTAAGAGTTTATTACCCACGGTAAAATCTACCAATTGGTTGATTTTCGGTAGCGGGAAGCTGTCTTTCGGGCAGGCGCGATTGAGATCCTTATAGTCAACGCACATGCGCCACTTCCCATTTGCTTTGGTCACCATGACTACGTTGGCAATCGATTCGGGGTACCGAGACTCCCTGATGAATTTTTCCTTTAGTAGTTTGTTTACCTCCTCTTGTACCGCAGCATTTCTTGCTTGGTTGAAATACCTTCTCTTCTGTTTGACTGGCTTGAAGGTTGGATCTACCACTAACCTATGAGTTGCTAAGGTAACGGGTATCCCCGGCATCTCCTTATGACTCCATGCAAATATGTCATTATATTCTCGTAGGAGCATTATTAGATCTTCATTTACCTCCGCCTTCAATGTTGAACCTATCCTGACTACCTTGGAAGGATCGTCCTTCCTGATAGGTATCTCTTCTAACTCTTCTATAGGATGGCCACTGGCCCATCCCTTCTCTTCCTCCTCCCTGATCTCTTTATTGGGGAGCTCTAGCGTGGATCTCTTCCCAACTGAGTTCCTTTCGTCTTCAAAATCTTCCTCTGAGGACTGGTGATCTTGATTAATGGTTATTTGTAGACATTGCTTGGCCAGCACTGCTGGGTTGGTTGACACTGCATGGCACTTGCGTGCAGCCTGCTGATCCCTCTCACTTCACCCACCTTGTCTCCTACTGGGAATTTCAGGATGTTATGGTATATTGACAGGACCCCTTTGAGGGCAAACAAGTAGGGTCTTCCTAGGATGGCATTGTAGGCGGACGGGGTGTCTACCATAAAGAAGTTTGTCATCAGGTTCTGCTGGAGTGGCAGTTGTTCCTACTATTACTGGTAGGATCACAGACCCGGTGGGAATCAGCGAATCTCCCGTGAACCCGTATAATAAGGTAGTGCAGATGTTGTAACAAGGTCTCTTTAGGTTGAATTGCTCTAAAGCGCTCTTGAAGAGAATATCAACGCTGCTATCTATGTCAGTCAAAACACGATGGACCAAGTTGTTGGCTATTTGCACAGTGATGACCATGGGATCATTATGGAGCTGCACGGTGTTGTATACGTCCTCTTTTGTGAAGATGATCTGTGCTGTAGGAGGAGACTGAGGTGTCCTCTAGCAACCTTGAAAACATTCTGGCCCGCTTCTACTCTGGGAACTTTCCTGGTGTGGTTCTTTGAGCATTGTTGGAGGTTCCAGCCAAGGTGGGACCCCTACTGATGGTGTTGACAATTTGGATATACTCCATCAGATCCTTCCCTTTTGCTTTCCTTCCTTCTTCATACGCTTTAATATCTGTCTACACCTCCTTCTCGGTGCGTATGTTGTCACGTACTTGTTGGAGGAATTCCTCCAAGCAACCTCCCCTAACTAGGGCTTCAATCTGGTTCCACAGACTATATCATTCCGAGGTATTATGACCTACATCCTCGTGGAAGTCACAATACTTGTAGCGGTTCCGCTGATCGACTAATGCCTTTAATGGACTCGGCTTCCTAAGCAGTCCTTTGTCGCGGATGGTGAGGTAAATAGTCTCACGAGATGCGTTCAAGGGGGTGTAGTGGAAGTACCCCATTTCCTCTCTATCTACCCGCGTTACCTCCTTGGGTGGAGGTATAGCTCTGGGCGGAGTCCGCCTAACTGGGTACCGGTTCCGTGGAGGCTGATAAGGTGGCGACCGAAATATAGATTTGCTGGGAGGTTTGTTCTGATTTTTCTAAAATGGTGCAGGCTTGGGTGCCTCCTTTTTTTGGCGCTTGGCAGTTCTCATATCATAGTGCTCCATCTTAAATCAGAGCTGTTCATCTATTTCAACATGCTCTAGAGCTCTATCGTAGGCCTCCTGGTAAGTCTCCGGGGGATGTTTGGCGAAAGATCTGAACAGCCTGCCTGCCCATAGATTTCTTCTGAAATTGGCTAAGGTTTCTATCTCCGAGAAAACTCCCATCTGGATTACTTCTATATGGAATCTCTCCACGTAGGCTCTGAGTGATTCACCCCGCTCCTGAATCACGTATTGGAGGTGAATGGGATCCTTCGGGTGAGGTTTGATGCCCTGAAACTGAGCACATAAGTCAGTGGTCAACTTGGTGAATGAGTCAACGCTCCCTACTGGTAGCTTCCTGAACCATGTCTTGGCATAATCAGTTAGCGTGGTAGGGAACATTTTGCACATGGCGGCCCTGATAGCATTCTGGACCTCTATCTAGTGAACAAAGCTTTCTAGATGGCTTAGGGGATCCTTTGTCCCATAATATTTTTCGGTTGGCATCTTCAATTTGGGAGGTAGTTCCACCTCTTTGATTCTCCTAGAGAAGGGAGCATTCATCTCTCCCAAAGGGTCTTTCGGATTTTCCCGGTGCTTGCCCTTCTTCAACTCCTGGATTTCTTTCGCCATTCTGGCAACCTGGCACTGGAGACATTTGTTGCCATCATTCCTAGATTCTGTTAGGATTATGCTCAATGGCAAGAGTGTAATATTGTAATTGACAATCTTCTCATATTAATAAAGTTAATTCTGATTCTTACAATTACTTATAGCATTTATTATTATAATTGTCAAGGTAAATAATCATAAGGTCAAAAGACTATGAGACATGAAGAATTGTCCATACATCCGGATATGTATGAGGTAGACACAATTCTTTAGTTAGTCTTCGTTCACAACTTAAGTTAAAGGTTGGGCACCTCTATCTTGTTAAAGTTGTAGAATTCTTTTACTAGCATTTGAGTGGGATCAAATGAATTTGATGAGTCTAAAATCATCGAAAGGTTTTCGAGTAAAAGAATCTAGTGCACTAGGTGCATTGAACTGGATCACAATGAAATACTTTATCTAGAACCGTCACTAGATATAAGTCTTTTCATTAAAGAGGACAATCGGAGAGTCTATCTTAATCCTGAGATAAATGATGGTCGCAAGTGTTATCGTTAGAGCTATCAATGAGTATGATTATATAGCATAGTCTATCCTCGATAGTTTGGTGGTATACATTTGTTAATCGATAGAGGACTTCATTTATAGATATGGACATCGTGGCTCCATTTATTAAATGAGAGTATAATATCATCATGTGATGTTTTGAGGTATTGGATATTAAATCTCAACGTTGAGTTTTCAATAATGATTATTGAAAACATGGCTTCTGGACAAGTCAAAGTATCCAAGTTCGAAATGTGGTCATAAGAGGAAATATGGTAACTTGGAGAGCTATAGGCAGTCTATGAGCTCTTGGCGATTACTGATATTATTCACGAGGATACACCATCTCCTATAAGATTGTCTAGGGTATGAATGAGAAACATCTCCTTATTCTATCTTTATTTAAGAGTTCAATTTTAGCTCTTTAGTGGAATGAGTTAAAATTAATAGATTGAACCTAAGTGAATCATTTGTTGATTGTGATTAGGTTGTGTCTATTGAAGCTTAAATTTAGATAGCCCGCCAAGATCCCCAATCCACACGTATTTGCATGGATCACTTGATATATTCTACCGGACCGATTTAAGGGTCCATCTAGAATTGTTTTTAATATATCAAGAATATAATATGTCTATTATTTAATTAATGGACTGCACTATTATATTAATATATTAAAAGGAGACATGTGGGCTTGTTTCTTTTAGTAAGAATGGGTCTGGTTCACATGTGGGCTTTTATTTAAAGTCCAATGGATTAAATGAAATAAGAAAATAATATATGGCCCATTTATATAAGTGGGGCGGCAAGGTGTATATATTAACCTAATATATTATTTTGTTTCATTGTTTAAATTAAATAAGAATTAGTTAATTTATTAATTAATTGTTTAATTAAGAAACAAATCTTTTTCTGATCAGGAAATATATTTCCTAAAGTTATACTATTGGTAGTAGTATATTAAAAGTAAAAGACTTGTTTGATAAGAATATAAATAATTAATTTTATTTATTTAATCAAATAAGAAGTCTTTTTATTTAGTCAATAAAAGAATAAAAATATCTATGAGTTGGATTAGGTTTTGAAGTCTAAAGGTTGATGGAAATTAGGGTGCAACACAAACTCTTTTTGGTATGTGATTTGCGGCAACCCTAGTCCATTTAGAGGAAGATTTCGGCAATCCTAAATAGAAGAGGAAGCAAAATTTCGGCCACCTATATAATTCCATATATAGAATTCGGCCACGATAGTTGATTGAATGATTCAATTTTTCTTCTTCTTCTCAATTCATAGAAAAGGATAATTTTTATTCTACTAAACATAAAAGAGAGAAGAGATTATTCTTTGATAGTACACTGATTGCT
Source organism: Dipteronia sinensis (assembly GCA_033220585.1). Lineage (NCBI taxonomy): Eukaryota > Viridiplantae > Streptophyta > Magnoliopsida > Sapindales > Sapindaceae > Dipteronia > Dipteronia sinensis. The sequence goes on along the minus strand of CM065643.1, from coordinate 16,818,060 downwards.
TGTTCATCAATAAGCTTGTGTGTACAACATCGAATTAGGTTCACGCGAGTTTCGATCATTAGATTGAGAACTCAAAAGTGACAGGAATAATTTTTGTCTTCTTTTGATTGTTTTGTGACTAACAAAAGAAAAAGAAAACTTTGTTCATCCATTCTCAGGTTTGCAATTCAAAGAAAAAGGGAGACCACGCTCCTAGGTGATTCACGTACGTGTTCGGATTGGAAGATCTGGCGGTACTGTTCACGATCACTGTTCACGGGGGGTACTGTTCATAAACACTGTTCACGCGGGTGATGTTTACAATCACTGTTCACGCGGTGATGTTTACAATCACTGTTCACACGGGGGCACTGTTCACACGGGTACTATTCACGTGCATCAGAAAAGATTTTGCGGATTACCAATCGACGTAAGTCAATCGGATCACGCGTCAAGAGGTATTTAACTCTAACCGTATATATTTGAGTTTAATTAATTAAAAGGTTAAGGTTCAACTTTGAGAAAAATTTTAAAACCATACGAAATCTACTTTTCATTTCTTCCGCTGCGTTTTATATCGATTTTTCCCTACAATTGGTATCAGAGCCTTGGTTGTACCTTTTAATTAATTAACGTATATATACGTGAATCTATTTCTTTTTTATTGTGATTATACATGTTTTAGAAAGAGATGGCACTCTAGGTATTCGCATATATAATTACATGTTGAATGTAAGGATTTATATATGTTTTATAAAGTGAATTGTTATTGCTCGATTTTGGTCCTAGAATTTCAATGTAATTTTTGTTTCGGATTTGTAACAAGAAGGGTGGTCTATTATCACCATAATTCCTTCTTGGTAGTTGCTAGGGTTTTTTTTTATTTTTGTATGTAAAATAAGTGCAGTATTTTTTTTTTGTAATCAGGTGCAGTATTTTTTTTTTGTAAATCTTACTGCAGTAAAATAATAAAAAATAAAAAAAAATTGCTGCAATAATATATTTGTAATATGATGTAATGTATTCGGGTATTGAAAATTCGAAGACACGAAGAAAAACGAAGCAACCGGAACCGAGAACGAGCACCGTGCGCACCCTAGGACTGGATTGGGCTGCGCATGGCAAGCCCAATCCTTGGTGGGCTGCGCACGGCAGCCTTGTGTGGCCTTATGGGCTGCGCAAGGCAGCCCCTTTGTGGGGTTGTGGGCTGTGCACGTCCATGGGAGGAGGCCGAGGGATGAGCGTATGGTTGATGGCCACCTGAAGATCTTGTATTCCTAACAATTGTAATTTACTTGCTTTTCTAGAATGGGCCAAAATTGTTGCTATTTAATTTTTGCTTAAATATTACAATATTTGTTGTTGTATGATAACATGACATTTTAGAATAGGAGTGCCACTCATATATCTCTTTTGGTATGAACATGCATTGAATGATTTAGGTATCTAATTGGCATCTAGATAACTTGGTAAAAATCATTCTTTGGGATTTAATCACACGCCTTAAATAATTGAGTGGGAGAAGGTGTGCAAGAACGCCTATGGCCTCCAAGATTAGTTGAGTTTTATTATTTTTGGTAATCCCCCCAAGGGGCGTCCATAAATGGAATTTAACAATATACTTCCTTACAAGGATAGACTAGACAATTGACTTAAACAAAATCTACTCCCCAAGGAGGGATTTTCGTGAGGGAAAATTGAGGGTCGATATCTTGGTAACACACTCAATGTAATTTTATTAATATCCTCCCAAAAGTTCTTGTTAATAAAAATTACAAGGCTAAAATTAAAAACGCTGGTTGTTATGTTAACAATTAGGTGGGACCTAGTCTAACTAGTAAATAGTGCGAACTCCCAAAGGAGGCGTAATATTTATGGGTGTTGGATCACCGTTGAATTTTTAAGATTGAATTATTTATTTTAATTCAAGATAAATTTTTAAAAGTGCTATTATCATGATTATTTACTTATATATGTTTTTGTTTTAATCAGAAATCATGACCCCATCACTTATGAACATCCTGAAAGATAACACCTTAACTGGAGATAACTACGTAACATGGAAAAGGAAAATTGGGTTGTTGCTGCAAAGTGAAAAACATAAGTTTGTTCTGACCACTCCTAAACCACCCCTTCCTAATAATGAATCTAATGTGATGCAAAGAGATGAGTATGAGCAGTGGAAGACTTCTGATGATATGGCAAAATGTTACATTATGGCCACTATCTCCGACGTGTTGCAACAGCAACATGAAGGAATGGAGTCCGCTATTGATATAATGATGTCTCTAGAGGAAATGTTTGTTATGAGGTCTAGGACGACTAAGAGAGAGGCAGTGACTGCTTTTATGAATCTTAGGATGAAACCTGGACAATCTGTGAAAGATCACATTATGAAAGTCATAGCACATCTCAATATTGCTGAACTAAATGGTGCTGAGATTGATGGTGAGACCAAAATTGATATGGTAGTTAACTCACTGTCAGATTCCTTTGATCAGTTCAAGTTGGACTACACCTTGAACAAAAATGAATACACCTTGCAGGGCCCTGATGCAAGATGTTCAAAGCGCTGAAAAGATCCTCGTGAAAAACAAAGGTCAAGAGATTCATTTGGTTGGTAAAGTTGCTACTGTTAAGACCCGTAAGAAGGTCAAGAAACAACAGAAGAAAAAGCAACTTGGGCCTACCAAGAAGGAAACCAAGAAAGTAACCAAGATCAAAGGGAAATGCTTCCTTTGTGGTGAAAAGGGACATTGGAAAAGAGATTGCCCAAAGTCCCAGAAAAAGAAGGAAGAAGGTAATGTTAATTATCTAGAAACATGTTTTCTGGCAGATTCTACTGATTCTTGGATCATAGACTCCGGAGCCACTAATCATGTTTGTTATTCCTTGCAGGGGTTTCAGGAAAAGAGAAGGTTGAATGAAGATAAAGTCAATTTGCGCTTGGGCAACGGAACGTTAGTGTCTGCAAGTGCAGTGGGAGATATTAGAGTTATTTTAGATTCTAGTAGGCCTTTAGATTTAATAGATGTTTATTATGTACCTCAATTCAAGAGGAATTTAATTTCAGTTTCTTTTTTAAATAATTTTGGATATTCGGTTACTTTTAATAAAACTTTCATTATTAGTAAGAATGACAAAGTTGTTTGCAAAGGTACATTGGAAAACGGTTTATTCTTTTTGCATAGAAATATCTTTCACTAGTTAGACACAGAAATAACGGAACCTAATCATAAAAGAGTGAAATTATCAAAAGATGAAACCTATCTTTTGCATTTACGCCTAGGTCACATTAACCTTAATAGGATTAAAAGATTGGTATGTGACAGACCTTTAAGTGACTTAAAGGTTGATGATCTACCAACTTGTGAATCTTGTTTGGAAGGTAAAATGACCAAAAGGCCGTTCAATACCAAAGGTGCAAGAGCCACTGAATGTTTAGGACTAGTACACACTGATGTATGTGGTCCTATGAGCATTCAAGCTAGAGGTGGATATGAGTACTTCATCACCTTCACAGATGATTACTCAAGATTTGGTTATGTGTATCTCATGAGACATAAGTTGGATGCATTTGATATGTTCAAAGCATTCAAAGCTGAAGTAGAAAATCAGCTTGAGAAACATATAAAAATCTTGAGATCTGATCGTGGTGGAGAATATCTATCTGGAGAGTTTCAGCAATATCTTATTGATAATGGGATAGTTTCTCAGCTTTCTGCACCAGGTACACCTCAACAAAATGGGGTAGCAGAAAGGAGAAATAGGACTCTTTTAGAGATGGTTAGATCAATGTTGAGTTATTCAACACTTCCTATTTCTTTTTGGGGATATGCTCTACAAACAGCAATGTTTATTCTAAACGATGTACCATCTAAATCTGTCCCTAAAACCTTACATGAATTGTGGACTGGGCTGAAAGCCTAGTTTACAACACATGAGGATATTTGGTTGTCCTGCACATGTGTTGAAAGGAAAGACAGAAAAGATAGAGTCCCGTTCGGAAACATGTATATTTGTGGGGTATCCAAAAGGAACTAAAGGATATTATTTCTATAGTCCTTCTGATCTAAAAGTATTTGTTTCAACAAATGCTTCATTTCTAGAAAAGGACTATATGAATAATTTTGTGCCCAAAAGTAGAATTGTCCTGAATGAGATGTCAGGAGATACAATTCCACAAGAGGTTTCACAACCCAGCCCAATTGTAAGTTCCACTCCAACACAAGATCAACAACCTACCATTTCTCGTCGTAGTGGGAGGGTTAGAACATTACCCGAAAGATATATCGGTCTAGGAGAATCTGTTGAGAATCTCCCGGACGACGATGATCCCTACACGTACAAGGAAGCTATGAAGGATGTTCATTGTCGTCATTGGCAGAAAGCAATGCAATCCGAGATTAAATCGATGTTCAATAACAAAGTCTGGTCCCTATGTAGACTTGCCTAAAGGGATAAAACCCATTGGGTGCAAGTGGGTATACAAGAGGAAAAGAGGTATGGATGGTAAGGTGGAAACCTTTAAAGCTAGACTAGTAGCTAAAGGTTATACACATAAAGAAGGTATCGATTACGAGGAAACCTTCTCACCTGTGGCCATGCTTAAATCCATTAGGATACTCTTATCCATTGCAGCATCTCTAGACCTAGAGATTTGGCAAATGGACGTCAATACAGCTTTCCTTAATGGAAGTCTTGACGAGAGCATCTACATGATGCAACCAGAGGGATTCATTGAAAAAGGCCAAGAAGAAAGAGTATGCAAGTTGCAAAAGTCCATATATGGACTAAAGCAAGCATCCAGATCCTAGAACATAAGGTTCGATCAAGCTGTAAAGGGTTTTGGATTTATTCAAAACCCTGACGAACCTTGTGTATACAAGAGGATCAAAGGCGACAAGTTGGTTTTCCTCGTTCTTTATGTTGATGATATACTACTCATTGGAAACGATGTAGGTGTATTGACATCAGTGAAAGAATGGTTAGCAAAACAATTTGATATGAAGGACTTAGGAGAAGCAAGTTATATTCTTGGTATCCAAGTAATAAGGGATAGAAAGAATAGAACGATTGCATTATCCCAAGCTTCATACATTGATAAAATCTTGTCTAGATTCACCATGCAAGATTCCAAGAAAGGTATGTTACCTTTTAGACATGGAATCAAACTTTCTAAGGGTCAAGCACCTAAGAATGTGCATGAAGAGCAATTCATGAGTAGAGTTCAATATGCCTTGGCAGTTGGAAGTCTCATGTATGCAATGCTCTGTACTAGACCAGATATTTGTTTTTCTGTTGGCATAGTTAGCAGGTTTCAATCGAAACCTGGTCCTGATCATTGGACGGCAGTCAAGCATACTTTCAAGTATCTCAAGAGAACTAGAGATTATATGCTTGTATACTCTAGAGGGGATTTAATTCCCGTTGGGTATACAGATTCTGATTTCCAGTCGGATTCTGACTCCAGAAAATCCACATCAGGATCTGTGTTTACTATTGGAGGAGGAGCAGTCATATGGAGGAGTATCAAGCAATCTTGTATTGCTGATTCCACCATGGAAGCTGAGTATGTCGCTGCATGCGAAGCTGCCAAAGAGGCTGTTTGGCTCCGCCAATTCTTGATTGACTTATAAGTGGTTCCTAGTGCGAATAAGCAGATCACTATACACTGTGACAATAGTGGTGCAGTGGCTAATTCGAAAGAACCAAGAAGTCATAAGAGAGGTAAACACATTGAAAGGAAGTATCACCTTTTGAGGGAAATTGTTCATAGGGGAGACGTGACGATCACCAAAATCGCGTCAGCAGAAAATCTAGCGGATCCTTTCACAAAGGCTCTACCTTAGAAGAGCTTTGATGGACATCTAGAGAACATGGGAATGAGAGATATGACACATTTGCTATAGAGCAAGTGGGAGATTGTTAGGATTATGCTCAATGGCAAGAGTGTAATATTGTAATTGACAATCTTCTCATATTAATAAAGTGAATTCTCATTCTTACAATTACTTATAGCATTTATTATTATAATTGTCAAGGTAAATAATCATAAGGTCAAAAGACTATGAGACATGAAGAATTGTTCATACATCCGGATATGTATGAGGTAGACACAATTCTTTAGTTAGTCTTGAATAACGTTCACAACTTAAGTTAAAGGTTGGGCACCTCTATCTTGTTAAAGTTGTAGAATTCTTTTACTAGCATTTGAGTGGGATCAAATGAATATGATGAGTCTAAAATCATCGAAAGGTTTTCGAGTAAAAGAATCTAGTGCACTAGGTGCATTGAACTGGATCACAATGAAATACTTTATCTATAACCGTCACTAGATATAAGTCTTTTCATTAAAGAGGACAATCGGAGAGTCTATCTTAATCTTGAGATAAATGATGGACTTATGGTTGCAAGTGTTATCATTAGAGCTATCAATGAGTACGATTATATAGCATAGTCTATCCTCGATAGTTTGGTGGTATACATTTGTTAATCGATAGAGGACTTCATTTATAGATATGGACATCGTGGCTCCATTTATTAAATGAGCGTATAATATCATCATATGGATGTTTTGAGGTATTGGATATTAAATGTCAACGTTGAGTTTTCAATAATGATTATTGAAAACATGGCTTCTGGACAAGTCAAAGTATCCAAGTTCGAAATGTGGTCATATGAGGAAATATGGTAACTTGGATAGCTATAGGCGGTCTATGAGCTCTTGGCGATTACTGATATTATTCACGAGGATACACCATCTCCTATAAGATTGTCTAGGGTATGAATGAGAAACATCTCCTTAATCTATCTTTATTTAAGAGTTCAATTTTAGCTCTTTAGTGAAATGAGTTAAAATTAATAGATTGGACCTAAATGAATCATTTGTTGATTGTGATTAGGTTCTGTCTATTGAAGCTTAAATTTAGATAGCCCGCCAAGATCCCCAATCCACACGTATTTGCATGGATCACTTGATATATTCTACCGGGCCGATTTAAGGGTCCATCTAGAATTGTTTTTAATATATCAAGAATATAATATGTCTATTATTTAATTAATGGGCTGCACTATTATATTAATATATTAAAAGGAGACATGTTGGCTTGTTTCTTTTAGTAAGAATGGGTCTGGTTCACATGTGGGCTTTTATTTAAAGTCCAATGGATTAAATGAAATAAGAAAATAATATATGGCCCATTTATATAAGTGGGGCGGCAAGGTGTATATATTAACCTAATATATTATTTTGTTTCATTTTTTTAATTAAATAAGAATTAGTTAATTTATTAATTAATTGTTTAATTAAGAAACAAATCTTTTTCTAATCAGGAAATATATTTCCTAAAGTTATACTATTGGTAGTAGTATATTAAAAGTAAAAGACTTGTTTGATAAGAAAACAAATAATTAATTTTATTTATTTAATCAAATAAGAAGTCTTTTTATTTAGTCAATAAAAGAATAAAAATATCTATGAGTTGGATTAGGTTTTGAAGTCTAAAGGTTGATGGAAATTAGGGTGCAACACAAACTCTTTTTGGTATGTGATTTGCGGCAACCCTAGTCCATTTAGAGGAAGATTTCGGCAATCCTAAATAGAAGAGGAAGCAAAATTTCGGCCACCTATATAATTCCACATATAGAATTCGGCCACGATAGTTGATTGAATGATTCAATTTTTCTTCTTCTTCTCAATTCATAGAAAAGGATAATTTTTATTCTACTAAACATAAAAGAGAGAAGAGATTATTCTTTGATAGTACACTGATTGCTTGTTCATCAATAAGCTTGTGTGTACAACATCGAATTAGGTTCACGCGAGTTTCGATCATTAGATTGAGAACTCAAAAGTGACCGGAATAATTTTTGTCTTCTTTTGATTGTTTTGTGACTAACAAAAGAAAAAGAAAACTTTGTTCATCCATTCTCAGGTTTGCAATTCAAAGAAAAATGGAGACCACGCTTCTAGGTGATTCACGTACGTGTTCGGATTGGAAGATCTCGCGGTACTGTTCACGATCACTGTTCACGGGGGGGGGGGGGGGGGGGGGGGGGGGGGGGTACTGTTCACAACACTGTTCACGCAGGTACTGTTCACTATCACTGTTCACGCAGTGCTGTTCACAATCACTGTTCACGCGGGGGGTACTGTTCACACGGGCACTATTCATGGTCATCGGAAAAGATTTTACGGATTACCAATCGACGTAAGTCAATCGGATCACGCGTCAAGAGGTATTTAACTCTAACCGTATATATTTGAGTTTAATTAATTAAAAGGTTAAGGTTCAACTTTGAGAAAAATTTTGAAACCATACGAAATCTATTTTTCATTTCTTCCGCTGCGTTTTATATCGATTTTTCCCTACAGATTCCACCTCATAGTCCCTATCGTCAGGCCCCTCCGATGTCGCGGAAGATTCATCCTGATTCTCTCCTTGGGAGGGTTTTCTCCGGCGCCCCTGTTACTACCTCCTGCCACCGAACGAAGGCGTCCCCTGGTCACTTCCTATTGAGGCTGTCTGGTATAAGCTTTTGGTTCGACCAGGTGGTGGAGCTCTCTAGGTGAGAGATCGATTGCGGATTTAGCACGTCGAGGTTGATAACCTGTAGGTTGCCCTAGAACCGGGGGTATAGGTCCGAGTCTGTCGTGGACCGATGGTACTGGGTGCATGGGCCCGAGTCTATCATGGACTGGTACGGGAGGTGGTGGTCCTAACCTGTCGAAGGAAGGTACCCTGGTACTTTGCCGATTGGCATCTCCACTAGGATCTAGTACCGCGGGCTGACTGGTACTACCTTCAGCGAGCATTCGGAGGCAAATACTCTCCATAAAGGCCGCGACCTGCTAGTCTAGATTGATAGGTCTAGCTGCCGGGGTAGTAGGTACCTAGGGGGTAATCCGCGCGGTAGCTGACGGCTTTGAGGCGGGTTTACGACCCTTTCCCCCCTTCTTCGCCTTCTGACCCTTTCGGGTTGAAGCGTTTGACTGATGTCCCTACAAACCAGGATGATCCTAAGAGGATTGGAGCTTCATTTTGATGGTATAGCAAGAAAACGAGGCACACTGGCTTTCTTTTGAGGGTGTGGTGTTTCCCACAGACGGCGCCAAAAATTGTTAACGGAAAAATCAACTTGGGGAGTGAAATTTGGGTTAGGCCCCTCACCTACTACCGGTAGCAGTAGCGGGATAGGTACCTTCGGTACAGGGGTCCCATTTTATAATCGAAAGCAAGAAATAGTATGATGGAGAAGGAACAAAAAAGGACCGGGAGATATAGAAGGACACTGTTTTATAAAATATTACTATAACCAAGTTACACAACATACACTCTTCTCTCGTTTCTCAATATTTTACACATGGTGGTGGTGGAGAAAACATTTATGTCGATAAGTAGATATGTTCTCTCAATGATCGTCAATGAACTTTCACTGGCTTCGAAGAATTTCATAGGAAATTCTACCGGAAATAAATCTCTTTTCCTTAGGCGATAAAAAACACTCCAATCCCCCTTTTATTGACCCTTCAAGACCGTATATATAGTTCTCCTAAGAATCTCCTCAAAATCAGATCATATTAATGAGGTTTACTGAGAGTCATATTTTAGGCATTGAAAGGCATTGTGTGGGGCTGAAGGCGCGGGATTTGATCCCGTTAATTACTGTCGTATTCAAGTTCTGATTTAGTTAACCATTAGGTCTCATTAATGGTGCTTTATTTCGGCGATGGAGTCAACTTTCCTTCTTCGTAGAGCTTGGAGGGAAATTCTGGACTCTGGCAGAATGAGGTGCTTGTATATCTGTCTGATGGAATTTGTTCTATTTTTTGATGGAATGGTGCTTGTGTCTTCACGATCTTCTTCGTATTGCTTGGTAGGTAAGGTATCTGCCTTGGAGGGGATCCGGATATACATCGAGGTACTAGGTACCAGGTGGAAGTCGAGGCAGTACCAAGGCGGGTATCGAGGTACTGGGTGCCTTGATTGATGTCGGGGTGCTTGCGGGGTTGATCGGGCCAAATATGTAGTATATTTAGGCCCTCAGATCCTTACTTTATGTTCTGTTTTCGTGCATTTTTGTATCTTTGATGGGTAGTTTTGTGCATATTTGTAGGAAATGATGCAAAGACAGGTTTGGAAGCATATTGCGGTGATTCCGGCAAAAAACGGGGCGAAAGTAAAGGCAAAGGAGTACAAACAGCTCTACAGTACGGGTCCAGTGCGGGTCAAATGCGGGTTGCAACCGCACTCCGACCGCACTCCAGCCGCACTCATGTTCATAGCCGGGACAGGGTGCAAGTGAAGAGATAAAGTGCGGGTACAGTGCGGGTCATCCAACATCACTCTACCCGCACTAATGCCAAACCAAAGAAGTTGAAGATGCACCTGACCTTAGAGTGCCGGTAGTGTACGGGTCATCAAACCGCACTCCACCCGCACTGTCACCAAGAACAGAAGAGCAGAGTTTTACCTGACATTAGAGTGCAGGCACTGTGCGGGTCATCCAACTGCACTCTACCCGCATTGTTGCTCAAGACAGAAGGTAGATTTTGCACCTGACAGGGAAGTGCGATTCGAGTGCGATCACAGTGCGATTCAAAGTGCAGGTCAAATGCGGGTAATTCAACCGCACTCTACCCGCACTATTGTCATGATCCGAGAACTGAAGATGAAGACAACCCATACAGTTCGGGTACAGTACGGGTAATTCACCCGCACTCCACCCGCACTCCTTGCGCACCAGTTTGATTTTCAAAGCTTAAGTGACCTATTTTTGCATCTTGTATAAATACAAAAGTATAGAAACGTTTTAGGCAGCCTTTGACTCCGTTTTGCAGAGGTTAAACACATTTAGACCTAGAATCTCTCTCTCTCTCTCTCATCCTTACATTCTCTACTCAACTTCAAGGAAGTTAGGAGATTGAAGCCACTTCAAGGAAGGAGATGTTCTCCAAGGGTTCTTTCTCTTTCCTTTCTCTTAGTTTCCTAGTTGTAATGAGTAGCTAAATCCCCTCTAAAGGGTTGATGGAGTAGTTAGTTGAATATTGGGCTTGTACATAAACTTGATATTATATTGATATTCATGTCTATCTTTCGTTGATCCATTCTTGTTGTGATTGTTTATCATTGATTTCTTGTGTAGATACATCCTCTTACAATATGTCTTTGTATTGTGTATGAGTATTGCATCTAGATATACATCCTATTTAGTTGTTTAATGCTCTAATGAATGGACGGAAAGTCATGAATTCCGACTCTAAAACCGCGGTTTTAATCTAACCTCGATCGAGTTTCCGGCACTATACAGCCTAGGTCGGAACCCGTGAGAGAGTTAGAAGTCATCACTATACATCCTAGGGTGACTATATGTGATCGGTTGAGTCATTGTTAGGTAGACGAGCTTCATTTCTAGAATCCGATAAACAACCAACTCTATACATCCTAGGGTGGTAGTTTACGACGGATTAATCCCTAATAGGTGGTCCGCACTATACATCCTAGGTTGGCCACCTTCTAAGGATAAATAACCGACTCTATACATCCTAGGTTGGTTACCTTGAATAGTTGTGCTATTGACCAGTTTGTTGCATTGCCCAGTATTTACTTTCGTATCCATTAACTTCTTAGTTTCCATCATTTATATATATCTTTCATTCCATTTCCCCCTTCATTTAGTTTGCATAATTAATTTAGTGTTATTTATAGTGTAATTCACCATCTACATTTTCACCAACTCATGTTTCGATATTATATATATATACATAACATAACTTTAGCAATAACTAATTTAGCTAACTCCGCTCCCTGTGGATGACACCCCACTTGCCACTATATTTATGTTTTCAAACTAATTTAGGCTTTGTGAGGTTTTATCAAATATTGAAGAGTCCTACTCCTAGTTAGAAAAAGATTTAAACTTTTAATCAAACAATTAATTAATCAATTAATTAATTTCCATTTGATTAATTAATAAAATAAAACAATATATTAGACTAATTAATTAGCCTTGCCGCCCAAGTATATACTTGTGCAATATATTATTTTTCCATTTTATTAAATCCATTGGACTTTAATAAAAATTCCACATGTGAACTGGGCTCATTCTTACTATAAAAGAAACAAGTCCACATGCCTTAAATTAATACATTAATATAAATTAACAGCCCATTTATTTAAAATATGCAAATTATATTCTTAATGTATTAATGGAATGCTGAATGCACCCCATTGGGGCCACCCTAGGATTCCTACATCCTTGGCCACCCATTCCATGCCTTTCTGAAGAGTTACCACATGTCTTGATCACACATGACCACACCTCTCCAAAACTTTGGATTCCGAAATCCAAAAACAATTCTAGATGAACCTAGAAATTGGTCCAGTAGAATATATCAAGGGATCTATGCAAGTTCGTGTAGATTAGGGATCTTGGCGGGCTATCTAATTTAAGCTTCAATAGACATAACCTAATCACAATCAACAAATGATTCACTTAGGTCCAATCTATTAATTTTAGCTCATTCCACTAAATAGTTAAAATTGAACTCTTAAATAAAGATAGAATAAAATAATATTTCTCATTCATACCCTAGACAATCTTATTGGAGATAGTGTATTCTCGTGAAGAATATCAGTAATCGGCAAGAGTTCATAGACCGCATATAGTTCTTCTAGTTACCATATTTACTCATATGACCACATTTTGAACATGGATATTTTCACTTGTCCAGAAGCCATGTTTCGATAGACACTATTGAAAACTTAACGTTAAGATTTAATATCCAATACCTCAAAATATCCATATGATGATATTCTATTCACATGTAATAAATGGAGCCACGAAGTCCATTTCTATAAATGAAATCCTCTATCGATTAACAAATGAATACCACCAAACTATCGAGGATTGATTATGCTATATAATCGTACTCATTGATAGCTCAAATGATAACACTTGTAACCATAAGTCCATCATTTATCTCAGGATTGAGATAGACTCTCTGATTGTCCTCAAGTGAAAACTTTTATCCACAAACGGTTCTAGATAAAGTATTTCACTGTGATCCTATTCAATGCACCTAGTGCACTAGATTCTTTTGCCCAAAGACACTACACTTTGATGATCTTAGACTCATCATAACATATTTGATCCCACCCAAATGCTAGCAAAAGAATCTACAACTTAAATAAGGTAAAGGCGCCCAACCTTTATCTTAAGTTGTGAATATTATTCAAGACTAACTAAATCTACCTCATACATATCCAAATGTACGAACAATTCTTCATCTCTCATAATCTTTTAACCTTATTATTATTTACTTTTGACAATTATAATAATTAAACTATAAATGCTATAAGATTTGTTAAACTAAAAATCACTTTATTAATATGGAAAGATTGTCAAATACATTATTACACTCTTGCTATTGAGCATAATCCTAACAATCTCTCACTTGCGCTATAGCAATTGTGTCATATCTCTCATTCCCATATTCTTTAGGTGCCCATCAAAACTCTTCTCTGGTAGAGCCTTTGTGAAGGGATCCGCTAGATTATCTGCTGACGCGATCTTGGTATCACGTCACCCATATGCACAATTTCCCTTAGAAGATGATACTTTCTTTCAACGTGTTTCCCTCTCTTATGACTTCTTGGTTCTCTCGAATTAGCCACTACTCCACAGTTGTCACAGTAGATATTGATCTGCTTATTCGCATTAGGAACAACTTCCAAGTCAATCAAGAATTGCCGAAGCCAGACAGCCTCTTTAGCAGCTTCGCATGCGGCCACATACTCATCTTCCATGGTGGAATCACCAATACAAGATTGCCTGATACTCCTCCATATGATTGCCCCTCTTCCAAGTGTAAACACAGATCCTGATGTTGATCTTCTGGAGTCAAAATCCGATTGGAAATCGGAATCTGTATACCCAACGGGAATTAAATCCCCTCCAGAGTATACAAGCATATAATCTCTCGTTCTCCTGAGATACTTGAAAATATGCTCGACTTCCGTCTAGTGATTGGGACCAGGTTTCGATTGAAATCTGCTAACTATGCCAATAGAAAAACAAATATCTGGTATAGTGCAAAGCATTGCATACATGAGACTTCCAACTGCCGAGGCATATGGAACTCGACTCATGAATTGCTCTTTATGCTCATTCTTAGAAACTTGTTCCTTAGAAATTTTAATTCCATGTCTGAAAGGTAACTTACCTTTCTTAGAATCTTGCATGGAAAATCTAGACAAGATTTTATCTATGTATGAAGCTTGAGATAATGCAATCGTTCTATTCTTTTTATCCCTTATTACTTGGATACCAAGAATATAACTTGCTTCTCCTAAGTTCTTCATATCAAATTGTTTTTCTAACCATTTTTTTACTGATGTCAATACACCTACATCGTTTCCAATGAGTAGTATATCATCAACGTAAAGAACTAAGAAAACCAACTTGTCGCCTTTAATCCTTTTATATACACAGGGTTCGTCAAGGTTTTGAATAAATCCAAAACTTTTCACAACTTGATCGAACCTTATGTTCTAGGATCTGGATGCTTGCTTTAATCCCTATATGGATCTTTGCAACTTGCATACCCTTTCCTCTTGGCCTTTTTCAATGAATCATTCTGGTTGCACCATATAGATGCCTTCGTCAAGACTTCCATTAAGGAAAGCTGTCTTGACGTCCATTTGCCAAATCTCTATGGCTAGAGATACTGCAATGGATAAGAGTATCCTTATGGATTTAAGCATGGCTACAAGAGAGAAGGTTTCCTCGCAATCGATACCTTCCTTCTGTGTGTAACCTTTAGCTACTAATCTAGCTTTAAAGGTTTCCACATTTCCATTCATTCCTCTTTTCCTCTTGTATACCCACTTGCACCCAATGGGTTTCATCCCTTTAGGCAAGTCTACAAGAGACCGGACTTTGTTTGAATACATAGAGTAAATTTCAAATTGCATTGCCTTTTGCCAATGGCGACAATCAACATCCTCCATAGCTTCCTTGTATGTATAGGGATCATCGACATCTGGGAGATTCTCCATTGATTCTCCAAGAGTGTGTATCTCTCAGGTTGTATACTAACCCTCCCACTACGATGAGAGATGGTAGGTTGTTGATCTTGTGATGGTGCGGAATAAACAATTGGGCTAGGTTGTGAAACCTCTTTTGGAATTGTATCTCCTGAAAGCTCATTCAGGATAATTTTACTCTTAGGCACAAAATCATTCATATAGTCCTTTTCCATAAATTTAGCATTTGTCGAAAAAATACTTTAAGATCTGAAGGACTATAGAAATAATCTCCTTTAGTTCCTTTTGGATATCCCACAAATATGCATGTTTCTGAATGGGACTCCATCTTTTCTGTCTTTCCTTTTAACACGTGCAGAGGACATCCAAATATCTTTAAGTGTTGTAAACTAGGCTTTCCTCCAGTCCACAACTCATGCGGTGTTTGAGGAACCGACTTGGATGGTACATCGTTTAGAATGTACATAGAAATTTGTAAAGCATATCCCCAAAAGGAATTAGGAAGCGTTGAATAACTCAACATAGACCTGACCATGTCCAAAAGAGTCTTATTTCTCCTTTCTGACACCCCATTTTGTTGAGGTGTACCAGGGGTAGAAAGCTGAGAAATAATCCCATTATCAATAAGATATTGCTGAAACTCACTAGATAGATATTCTCCACCACGATCAGATCTCAAGATTTTTATGTGTTTCTCAAGCTGATTTTGTACTTCAGCTTTAAATGCTTTGAACATGTCAAAAGCATCCGACTTATGTCTCATGAGATACACATACCAAATCTCGAGTAATCATCCATGGAAGTGATGAAGTACTCATATCCACATTTAGCTTGAATGTTCATAGGACCACACACATCAGTGTGTATTAATCCTAAACATTCAGTGGCTCTTATGCCTTTGGTCGTGAACGGCCTTTTGGTCATCTTACATTCCAGACAAGATTCACAAGTTGGTAGATCATCAAATTTTATGTCACTTAAAGGTCCATCACTGATCGTGCCTAAATCGTTGTATATTTCGGCCCTCATTTCCTATTCCTTTGTCTCGTTCTTGTGTGTATTTTCTGTATATTTTATGTCTTATAGGCTCGATGGTGCTAATTGCAGGCAATAGATGTAATTCTGGTGTTAGAAGCGTTTTGCGAGAGTTGTGGCCGAAAAGGGGCAAAAGGTGGTTGAAGGAAAGACAAAGAGTCATCAGCAATTCTAAGGGTGCGAGTCAAGTGCGGGTCGCAACCGCACTCCTTCCCACAGCCGGGACCTGATTCATGAAGGAAAGATAAAGTGCGGGTCAAGTGCGGGTCATCCAACCGCACTCCACCCGCACTGTTGCTCAAGACAGAGAGTTGGATTTGCACCTGACGTTAAAGTACGGGTACAGTGCGGGTCATCCACCTGCACTCCACCCGCACTCCATCACTCCACCCGCACTACACCCGCACTCCACCCGCACTGTTGCCAAAACCAGAGAAGCTGATTTGTACCTGACAGATAAAGTACAGGTCTAGTGCGGGTAATCCAATCGCACTCCACCCGAACTCTGCGCTCGACAGCTTCTGTTTTCAAGCTTAAGTGACATATTTTTCCATCCCCTATAAATAAAAAAGCATGGGAACAAACCAAGTCACTCTCATATCTCCCAACACTTGTATTTTCTATTTTCTTTACATAGTCTAAGCTAGAAACACATCTCCCTCTCATCCAAACCATCTCTACTCAATCAAATGCAACTAGGAGACTTGGATTCAAGCTTCAAGGAAGGAGATCAATCTTCAAGGGTTTTCTCTCTACACTCTCTCTTAGTTTATTGGTTTGTAATAGAACATGAGTAGCTAAAATACCCCACTATGGGGTTGATGTTATTTGTTTGATGAATATTTGGGCTTTGTAAATAAACTCTATGTGTTATATTTATTCTATCTCTATATTTTATTCCATTTCTTGAATTGATTTCCATTATTGATTTGCTTGGATACACCCTCTTTGCATGTTGATTTGGATTACTTGAGTAAGCAATTAGGTTGTCTAATGCTCCATTGAATGGAAGGATTTTGGGAAATCTGATTATACAACCATGCCCTTAATCTAATCTTGAATTAGTGGCTTTCACTATACACCCTAGGTTAGCCAGTTGTGAGAGAATTAGAAGCCTCCACTATACACCCTAGGTTGGCTACTTTAGTGATTTTACGAGAACTAACCTTTGAGTAGAATTCGGTTGATAACCTCGAGCCTCATCCAATCTCAAACGGGTGGCCTTCACTAAACACCCTAGGTTGGCTACTTTAGTGATTTTACGAGAACTAACCTTTGAATAGAATTCGGTTGATAACCTCGAGCCTCATCCTAATCTCAAACGGGTGGCCTTCACTATACACCCTAGGTCGGCCACTTGTGAGGGAATTGGAAGCCATCACTATACACCCTAGGATGGCTACATTAGTAATAGGTCGAGCCATAGTTAGATAGATGAGCATTCATGGAAAAAGTCCCGATTGAGTAACTAGCCATTGTTGGTTGCTTATGAGGGATTAATCGCTAGTATGAGGTCTTCGTTATACACCCTAGGTTGACCGCTTGCTAGAGATATATACCAACACTATACACCCTAGGTTGGTTACATTTGTCAAAACGTGCTTAATTGAGAGTTTGTTGCAATTGCGCCAATATTCACTTACGAGTCCATCAACTCCGTAGTTCCATCTTCATACATTCATCACTCCATTTTCATCCCATTTTATTTGCTTTCATAGTTTAGTTTATATTATATTTTCATTCACTATCACTTTTACTTTTATGCATACTAGTTATATTAATCCTAATCTTATCACCGCTACCCCGATCTCAGTGGACGACACCCGTGCTTACCGCTTTACTCGTATTTCTACTTGTGAATGCATTGCATAGGTTTTATAAATTATGTTGACGAATTGTTTTCTAACGGCGAAAATCTTCTCATCAATCACTAACCAATCTTTTAATTCTATCAAGGTTAATATGACCTAGGCGCAAATGCCACAGGTAAGTTTCATCTTTTGATAATTTTATTCTTTTATGATTAGGTTCCATTGATTCCGTTTCTAACAAGTGAGAGATATTTCTATGCAAATAGAATAAGTCGTTTTCCAATGTACCTTTGCAAACAAATTTGTCATTCTTACTAATAATAAAATTTTTATTAAAAGTAACCGAATATCCAAATTTATTTAAACATGAAACTGAAATTAAATTCCTCTTGAATTGAGGCAGATAATAAACGTCTATTAAATCTAAATTCCTACTAGAATATAAATTAACTCTAATATCTCCCACTGCACAGGAAGACAACAACGCTCTGTTGCCTAAACGCAATTTGAATTCATTCTCATTGAGTATATTCCTTTCCTGGAACCCCTTCTTTGGTAGCCTAAGTTGCTTTTCTTCCGTTGTTTCTTGACCTTCTTACAGGTCTTAACAGTAGCAACTTTACTAACAATATGAATCTCTTGAACCTTCCCATTCACAAGGATCTTCTCAGTGCTTTGAACATCTTGCATCAAGCACTGCAAGGTGTATTCCTTATTGTTCAAGGTGTAGTCCAACTTGAACTGATCAAAGGAATCTGATAGTGAGTTGATAATCATGTCAATTTTCTTCTCACAATCTATCTCAGCACCATTGAGTTCAGCGATGTTGAGATGTGCTATGACCTTCATCATATGATCCTTCACAGCTTGTCTAAGTTTCAACCTAAGATTCATGAAAGCAGTCACTGCCTCTCTCTTAGTCGTCATAGACCTCATAGCAAACATCTTCTCTAGAGATATCATTATATTGGCAGCAGAACTCATTCATTCATGTTGCTGTTGTAACACGTCGGAGGTGGTGGCCATAATGTAACATTTGGCCATCTCATCTGAGGTCTCCCACTGCTTATACTCGTCTCTTTGAACCTCATTTGATTCATCAGTAGGTGCAGGTGGTTTAGGAGTAGACAAAACAAACTTATGCTTTTCAGATTGCAACAACAGCCCAATTTTCCTTTTGCATGTGTCATAATTATCACCAGTTAAAGTATTATCTTTTAGGATGTTGATTAGGGATGGGATCATGATTTCTTAATAAAACAAAAATTATATAAGCAAATAATCATGATAAAGCACTTTTGAATATTTATCTTGAATTAAATTAAGTAATTCAGTCATAAAATTCAAAGGTGATCGAACATCCATAAATGTCACGCCTCCTTTGGGAGTTCTTGTTATTTACTAGCTGGACTAGGTCCCACCTAATTGTTAACATAACAACCAGCGTTTTCAATTTATCGTTGCGATTTATATTGACAGGAACTCTTAGGAGGATATCAATAAAACCACACTGAGTGTGTTACCAAGTTATCGACCTTTAATATTGTTATCGGAAAAATCCACCCGGGAAGTGAAATTTTGATTAACACCCTCGCCAACTACCGGTAGTCAGTACCGGGATAGGTACCTTCGTTATCGAGGTCCCTCTTTGAAACGTAGATAAAAATGAACAAAAAAGAAATAAACGGGAACAACGAGATATGAAATAACACTGTCTAAATGAAAGAGTAATGAAATTATGGTTACAATACGTAAACTCCTCTCACTTAGCTCTCATTTTGTTTCTACACAGGAAGGTGGTGGAACCTTCATTTAAGTCGATAAGTAGATATATTCTTCCAGTGATTGACAATGGACTCTCACTAGCTTCAGAGAATTCAAACGGAATTCCTCTGAAAATTAAACTCTCTTTTCTGGCGATGAGAAATGATTTTTCGATCCCCCTCTTTATCCTTCAAGGCTATATATATAGGCTTCCCAGGAAATCCCCTCAGAATCCGGTCGTATTCATGAGGATTATTGAGAGTCCTAATTTAAGCGTTGAAAAGGCGTTAAGTGGGGCTAAAGGCGCGGAATTTGATCCCGTTGATTATTGTCGTATTTAAATCCTGATTTTAGTTTACTGTTTGGTCTCATTTATGGCGCTTTAAATAGCGAGGGAGTCAACCATTTCTACTGGTATTATTTGGAGATGAATACCGGTTCGTCGTCTTGGTAGTACGGTTCACCGATATACTAATCTGACTTCCTGGCGTGGTGCCCATTTTACTCTCTCTGGCGACCTTGTAGCTGTATTTGTCCAGTGAGACGGATAGAATGCCTATCCCGATTGGATTCTGGGCTGACATCGAGGTGTTTGGGATATCAGGCGCCAGCCCGTGGTACCAAGATACCAGGATGGAAGTATCAGGTTCCCGCGAGGTACTAGAAGTGTGATACAGTGATATCCCTTCCACCAGGTGCTAGTATGGATGTACAGCGAGGTACCTGATCCTTCTGGTTAAACATTTCGGGTGCCTTATCCAGATAGGTGGTAGTCGAACTTCGGGTTGCTTCCCTTGAGATCGTGGTACTGGCCCTGCTAGGTACCTGGGAGCCACGATTGGTTCCTACTAGGTAGATGCTTGGTGGAAAATTCTCTTTTGGACCCTTAACAAAAAACCTTGTTAACAAATATATTCTCTCACGAAATCCCTCTTTTGAGAGTAGATATCGCTAGAGTCAATTGTCTAGTCTATCCTTGTAAGAAAGTATCTTGCTAAATTCCATTCATAGATACCCCTTGAGGGGTTATCACACAAAACATAAAGCTCAACTTATCTTGGAGGCCATAGGTGTTCAAAACACCTTCTCCCACTCAATTGTTTAAGGCGTGTGATAGAATTCCATAGAATGATATACCAAGTTATCTACATGCCAATTAGATACCTAAACCATTCAATGCATGTTCATACCAAAAGAGATATATGAGTGGCACTCCTATTCTATATGACATGTTATCAAACAATGACAAACATTGTAATTTTTACGAAAAATAAATATCCACAATTTTGGTACATCCTAGAAAAGCAAGTAAATTACATTTGTTTGAAATACAAGAAACCCTAACTTGGTGATCAAGTCATCAAGTGGCGGTCCATCAAAACTCTTGCGCGCCAAAATCCATAAGCAGCTGCCCCATGCGCAGCACCACGCGCGCGCCTGAAGGCTTGTGCGGCTGCCTTGCGCTCACGGGCTACCACAGCCTTCCTCCGTTGCTTCTTTTTCTGCTTCCAATTCTTCAATTCTTCGAATCTTCGAAACTTGAATATATTACAACCGTTTTTTTTATTACAACGGTAAAATAAAAGAAAAACTTAACACCTATCAAGAAGGAAATTATGGCGATGATAGACCACCCTTCTTGTTACAACTCCAAACAAAAATTACATTGAAATTCTAGGACCAAAATCGAGCAATAACAAACCATATTGTAAAACATATATATCCATACATTCTCATGTAATTATATATGCGAATATATAGAGTACCATCTCTTTCTAAAACATGCATATTTACAATAAAAAGAAATAGATTCACGTTTACATACATCAATTAATCAAGGGTACAACCAGGCTCTGATACCAATTGTAGGGAAAAACAGTTCAAAATGCGGTGGAAGTGAAAAATTGGGTGGTATATTTAAAAAATATTTCCTTTAAAAGAAATAACCTTAACCCTAGATTAATTGACATATAATTAAAATTATCGTACCTTTTTCTCATGACGATTGAACTAGCGTCGCATTGGATCCGCAAGATCTTCCAATCCAATCACAAACGTGAATCACCTAGGAGTGTGAGCTCCCTTTCTTTAATTGTATACTTGAGGATGAAACAAACAAAATCTTCTTCTTTATTAGTCACAATAATCCTCCATGAGAAAATCCAACAAACGTCCAGTCACTTACGAATTATCAATCTATTTGATTGAAACTCGCGTGAACCCGATTCGATTTTGTACACAAAATCCTTTTGATGTAAAGGATACTAGTGTACTATCGAAAACAAAAACGTTCCCCTTTTCTCTTCTCTTTGGCCGAGTTTTTTCTAGAGCAAAAAAACTATTTTTTCTCTCCCAAAATTCTCTAGCTTGGCCGAAATTTTCAACCAAAAAAAAATTATATGCTTGGCCGAAATTAATTGGTGTATATATAGGTATACAAATCATTTCCTAAAGAGGATTTACTTAGTGGTCAAGAATCCTATCTCTATGTGAATTTACTTGGTGACAAGAATCCTTTTTCAAAAAAGATTTCTTTTCCACACCAAGACTCATAATCCAACTCAAATAGTGTATTTATTCAATAATAAATTATTGAATATTAAAATTGTGACTATATCAAAAACTTCCTAATTTGACTTTTATTTATCTAAATATCAAATATAGTCTTTGATATTTATCATACTACCAACAATAGTATGACACTAAGAGTCCTACTTCTAGCTAGAAAAAGATTTTAACTTTTAATCAAACAATTAATTAATTTCCATTTGATTAATTAATAAAATAAAACAATATATTAGACTAATTAATTAGCCTTGCCGCCCAAGTATATACTTGTGTAATATATTATTTTGCCATTTTATTAAATCCATTAGACTTTAATAAAAAGTCCACATGTGAACTAGGCTCATTCTTACTATAAAAGAAACAAGTCCACATGCCTTAAATTAATACATTTATATAATTTAGCTGCCAATTTATTTAAAATATGCAAATTATATTCTTAATGTATGGGGTAATTTCACTAAAATCCATATTTTTTTCTAATTGTCACATATTTAAACGTCTTTATCATATTATCAACTTTAATCCCTTCTTTTTTCAAAATACATCACTTTAGTCCATTTGACCAAATTACTAACAGCCAACTATAACTAAATAAACAAAAGATCAACTTTGCCCCTTAAAGTTTTTTTTTTTTACATTATAATTTTCCAAAAAAAAATTCAAATACTGTTTATATTTTAATATTAAATTATAATCAAATAACGAAGAAACAAAATTATTTTCTTAAAAAAGACAGGATTGAATCATCCACGAAAAAAGATTTCACGATGATAACCTTATTTCACGATGATAACATTATTTTCTTCTGTCTAAATTAGATGATAAAATTCTCAGAAAAAAAGATGATATTTTTTTTTATCAATATTGAAACACCTGAAACAGAGCTCAACTCAACCGAAGTTCATGAGATCAAGCTAAAACATGATGAGATTGCGACATGTCAGCTTAGATTTTATGGTTTTTTGTTTTTATTTTTTTATTTTGGTTTTGAAATCCAACAAAAAAAAGAAAAAAATAAAAAATCACGCCATTTCAGATGGTGGAGGCATGTTGAGATCGATCAGTCTTCTTGGCTGCTGCGAACAGTGATCGTAATCGACGATGACGTAGGACGATACGGAGTTGCTCTAATCCTCGTTGGCACGATCGAACCTACACGACTCGCGAGGGTCATTAGAGAACACGTCGAAGAATAGAACCGGACTCGATACCGCGGCAGAGGTGTAGAGAGAACCGCCGACTCCGACGCCCAGACGGTTGGCGTAGCTGTTGAGAGCGAACTGTTGACAGTGATGAGAAAATGAAGATGATGATGATGGGCAGTCAAAAGATGAACTTTAGTTGACAATAAATCAAACCCCAAAATCACCTAAGAGTATGATTAGTCTTGTTAAAACGATAGAGATCTGGAAATTTCCAGATCTAAAAAAACATTATTAAAATATTATTTGTTTTTCTGTTTTTTAATATTTGAATTAATAATTTGCTCATAATAAAACAATCTCCTTTTTTTAAGAAAATAATTTTTTTTCTTAAATTGATTATAATTTAATATTACAATATAAAAAGTATTTGAAAGAAATTTTGGAAAATTATAATGTAATAACAAAACAAAAACTCTAAGGGGCAAAATTGACCTTTTGTATATTTAGTTATAGTTGGCTGTTAGTAATTTGGTTAAATGGACTAAAGTGATGTATTTTAGAAAAAGAAGGGATTAGAGTAGCTAATATGACAAAGACGTTTAAATATGTGACAATTCGAAAAAAAAAATAGAGACCTTAGTGAAATTACCCCTTAATGTATTAATGGAATGCTGAACGTACCCATTGGGGCCACCCTAGGATTCCTACATCCTTGGCCACCCATTCCATGCCTTTTTGAAGAGTTACCACGTGTCTTGATCACACATGACCACACCTCTCCAAAACTTTGGATTCCGAAATCCAAAAACAATTCTAGATGGACCCAGAAATTGGTCAAGTAGAATATATCAAGTGATCTATGCAAGTTTGTGAATATTGGGGATCTTGGCGGGCTATCTAATTTAAGCTTCAATAGACATAACCTAATCACAATCAACAAATGATTCACTTAGGTCCAATCTATTGATTTTAGCTCATTCCACTAAATAGTTAAAATTGAACTCTTAAATAAAGATAGAATAAGATAATATTTCTCATTCATACCCTAGACAATCTAATTAGAGATAGTGTATTCTCGTGAAGAATATCAGTAATCGGCAAGAGGTCTAAGAATATCAGTAATCGGCAAGAGTTCATAGACCGCCTATAGTTCTTCTAGTTACCATATTTACTCATATGACGACATTTTGAACTTGGATATTTTCACTTGTCCAGAAGCCATGTTTCGATAGACACTATTGAAAACTTAACGTTAAGATTTAATATCCAATACCTTAAAATATCCATATGATGATATTCTATTCACATTTAATAAATGGAGCCACGATGTCCATTTCTATAAATGAAATCCTCTATCGATTAACAAATGAATACCACCAAACTATCGAGGATATATTATGCTATATAATCGTACTCATTGATAGCTCAAATGATAACACTTGTAACCATAAGTCCATCATTTATCTCAGGATTGAGATAGACTCTCCGATTGTCCTTAAGTGAAAACTTTTATCTAAAAACGGCTCTGGATAAAGTATTTCACTGTGATCATATTCAATGCACCTAGTGCACTAGATTCTTTTGCCCAAAGACACTACACTTTGATGATCTTAGACTCATCATAACACATTTGATCCCACTCAAACGCTAGCAAAAGAATCAACAACTTTAACAAGGTAAAGGCGCCCAACCTTTATCTTAAGTTGTGAATATTATTCAAGGCTAACTAAAGAATTATGTCTACCTCATACATATCCAAAAGTACGAACAATTCTTCATTTCTCATAGTTTTTTTGACATTATGATTATTTAATTTTGACAATTATAATAATTAAATTATAAATGCTATAAGATTTGTTAAACTAGAAATCATTTTATTAATATGAAAAGATTGTCAAATACAACATTACACTTCTGCTCTTTGTTCTGCACTTCTGCCAATTATACACACCAAGTAAACAAAAAAAAGCAAAATTATGATATTATAAACATATACAGAGAGAATAAATAACTTCAAAAAGTAAGAACCTAGAATTC
This sequence comes from Dipteronia sinensis, assembly GCA_033220585.1. Lineage (NCBI taxonomy): Eukaryota > Viridiplantae > Streptophyta > Magnoliopsida > Sapindales > Sapindaceae > Dipteronia > Dipteronia sinensis. The sequence goes on along the minus strand of CM065643.1, from coordinate 16,792,671 downwards.
AGTCCTCTTGGATTCCTTTCTCCTCAAAATCTCTCTCAGAGATCACTCTCCCTCTTCTTTCTCTTTTCTCTTTTCTCTTTTCTTTCTGATCGGTTGTTCTCTATTTCTTCTTTTTGTTTGTGTCTACCTGTAAGTTTCTCATATTTTGATTGGCTTATTTCGTTGACAAACCACATTTGAGATTATTCTTTGTAAGGGTAATTTAGGCCTCTTGAGTGTGATCAAGCTTCAAGGACATCATCTCTCTCAAAGAACACTTCAAAGGTATCTCACTAGTTTAACTTTCTTTGAAGAGATCTAGTTGCACACACTCACTTGCATGCATTATGTTCCTATCTTCATGAAATTGAATGATGTATTGTATGCCTCTTTTCACTCTCCACTTGCACATTTTGCACATCTCTTAGTGTGTTGAGTTTGCCCAGAAAAGAGAATTTCTTCTCTTAGCGCGGCCTAGACCGCTTGGCAAGACATGCTTGCACCGCGGCATACAGAGCGGTATACCTCAGCAGGGTCATGCTCCCTATACCACTTCCTGTACACCTGCACGCAAAGCGACCCAAGTCGCGATGTTGTCCAGTAGGCCTCTGTTGCCCATACCGCGGCCTGTGCACCTGCATGCACAGCGCCCTGCACCGCATTGTAGTCCAGACGGTGCACTGCTGTGTGTACCGCGGTCTGGACACTTGCCTAAGACGCGGTCCATCTAGCGGTATTGACGGGATTTTGTGCCCTAAGTTCAAAACGACGCTATTTCAACTAGGGCTCCCTTATATATGCTCTATCTTCTTCCTTGCTCGTTTTCATGAGTTCAAGAAGCCATTTTTGATAGGCCAAGCTTCCCTTAGAGAGAGAAACTCCCAAGAACTCATCTTTACTCAACCAAACACAAATCCATGTGCATTTAACCTCTTCAAGCATTATCTCATCTTGGATTCTTCTTGCTTTCATTGACTAGGTAACTTGAACATGCCCTAAATCTCTTTGTATTTATTTATGTTCTTGTTTGCCTAGGGTTAGCTCTTTTATGTGATTTTATTGCATATCTTTATGTTTATTGGCATTTATAACATGATTGAGTTGTTGTGTGTTGGTTGAGAGCCTTGTTCATTAATAGCTAGCATTTAGGACGATTTTACCCTTCTAGCTAAATCTTCATGCATTTGCATTTAGATATTGATATCTAGGATTTACATTTATTGACATCTTTAAATCCTTAGATAAGCATTTATTGTTGCCTAGCATTAATTGCATACTTGAATATCTTTTACATATTCACTTAGGTTGTTTAACCTCTTCATTGATTGTTAAGCTTTGTGACTAAGTGGGTTAGTGCACAAGCTTGTGGTCAAGAATCACTATTAAAGGCCCGTTGGGTAGAGTGAAAGGGTTAGTGACCAAGTAGGTGTGACTTGAGGTCAACCTAGGTTGTAAACTTTCGTTCAAATAGTGGATTTGAGGACTGTTTGTGGCTAGAAGGATAGCCCGTGAGTTTTGCCCAGTTGGAGGGTTTCTCACGTAAATCAATCCTTGTGTTTTTATTGTTTTCCGCATATTTATATTGGATTGATTGATTGTTAATATGGAGTAGGATTATTAAAATTGATTAATTCGAAAAGTTGGTAATAAATCAACTAAAACCTATTCACCCCCCCCCCCCCCCCCCCCCCCCTCTAGGTTGTATTAGACACACTTTGTGTATTTTCAATTGGTATCAGAGCGGGTTCCTAGATACACTTAGGTGATCCTTGCTCGTTGTGTGTCTTGCATTTTGTTTGTGTTTGTTGCATCATAAACATTCATCTCATTCATACCCAAAATACTATGAGTTGGAACGGAAGTGGTAATGAGGGAGCCTCTAGCACAAGACCCCCTTTGCTCACCGGAATAAACTATGCCTCTTGGAAAGGCAAGATGGAGTCTTACATTTGCCAAATAAATGACCGAGCATGGATGGCAATTGAAGATGGCTACGCTCTTCCGGAAAAGACTCTTGAAGACGAAAGTATAGTTCCCATGCCAAAGTCGGAATGGTCAACTCAAGAGTTTGAAGCATCCAAGTGGAACAACAAGGCTATGCATGCTATTCTTTGTGCAATGGATGACAATCAGTACAAATTGATCCAAACAACAAGAATTGCAAAAGAGGCATGGGAGATTCTAGAGACGGCCCATGAGGGAACCGAGGTGGTCAAGGACTCCAAGCTTCAAGTCCTCCAAACACAATTCGAGCAAATTAGGATGGAGGAGGATGAGTGCTTTAACGACTTTCAAGTGAAGATGATGGACATAGTCAATCAAAGCCATCAACTTAGTGATCCCTATTCGGATAGGAGGATCAAGCAAAAAATTATGAGGTCGCTTCCAGCAAGATTTGAGTCGAAAGTGACGGCTCCTGAGGAGAATAGTGACTACAAGAATATGAAGCCAAGTGAAGTTATTGGAAGGCTTCTAGCATATGAGTCTAGATGGACTCCCACACCTACACCTCAAAAGAAGCAAAAGAGCATTGCTCTGAAGACTTCTAAGGTTGAGAAGGAGGAAGAAGACTCAGATGAAGAAATGGCCCTCATGGTGAAAAGATTCAAGAAGTTCATCAATTTTGAGAATAGGGGATTTGGATCCAAAGGAAAGGAAATAAAGAAGAAGACTCATTTCAAGAAGTTTGAGTCAAGTGAAGACAATCCCACAAGAAAAGGGATTCAATGCTTCGAATGTGGAGGTTTCGAACACATCTCCACGGATTGTGGAAATTTGAAAAATAAGAAGAAAGGAAAGGCCATGGCCGCCACGTGGAGCGATGGTGATGACTTGGAAGAAGAAGGAGATTCCTCAGATGATGAGGATCATGTGGCAAACTTTATTGCCTTCGCATCTTCTCTCAAGAGTAAGGAAGCAATAGATGATGAAGAGGTAGAGAAACAAAGTGAAGATGACTCTAGCGATGGTGACTCTTCATCCCATTCAACAAATATGGATGTAGGAGGAATGGATCTTGAAGGCTTCATTGAGCATTTTCAAAGCTTCAAGATTGAAGATGAAGAAAGAGATTCAAAGGCTAAAAGGAGAGAATCTCAAGCTATCCACCGAAGCTACTCACTTAAATAAAGAAGTGAAGATAGCCAAAAGGAATGAGGAATTGATGGAAAAGGAGCTTGAAGAAGCTAGAGAGATCATTGCTAAGATGACTTCAAGCACGAATAAACTTGACCACATGTTGGGAGTTGGCAAGAGGCCAAGTGATAAGAAAGGTCTTGGCTATGAAGATGACAAGGAGACCTCATCCTCAAGCAAGATTGTGTTTGTTAAGAGTTTGGATAACAAAGAGCCTCCACCCCCACAATATCCTAGGAAGAAGATCGAACTAGGAGAGTGCTCTAAAGATCCTCAAGTCAAGGTAGCACAAGGGAAACAAGCTCAAGCTCAATCAACAAGGGTGCATCAAGCAAGTTTCCCTCAACCGAAATACCATCAAGCCAAAAAGCAATTCATGCAAGGTCAACCAAGGAAGCAATTCTTTCCAACTCAACAACAAAGAAGAAGAGAACCAATCCAACACCAAAGACAAGCTCAAATGCGTGGAAAAGCCCCTTTGTACTCACAAGGGCATGGTATGTCTTCTTATTTTATTCCCACTTGTCACTTTTGTGGTGTTGATGGTCACATTAGACCTAATTGCTTCAAATACATTGAAATGTGTAGAATCAAGAGCATGATTGAAAGAAATAAAGCTAGAGCTAAAATGCATGTTCCTAGGAAATCTAAAGCAAATTTGCATGATCCTAGGAAATCTAGAGCCAATGTGACTAATACCACTAGAAATGATAACATTACACCTAGGTGGATTAGAAGGGATAACTATTCTTGCTATGTGGCTCAAATTGCCTTGAAGGCAAATGCCTCTAACACTTGGTATTTGGATAGTGGGTGTTCTAGGCATATGACGGGGAACAAGAGCTTCTTTAAATCCCTTGTCTTGGAGGATGGAGGATTTGTCACCTTTGGTGATGGATCTAGAAAGAAAGTCATAGGGAAAGGAACCATTTACATTCCTGATTTACCCTCCTTGTCCAATGTTTTACTTGTTGATGGCTTGCAAGCCAATCTTATAAGCATTTCTCATCTTAATGATGATGGACTCTCTGTCTTGTTTAACAAAAATGATTGCTCTATTTTAATGCCAAATGGACAAACCTTGCTAAAAGGAAAGAGATCTAGTGACAATTGCTATTGTCTTGAAGCTAGTGCTATCTCTTGCAATATGTCCAAATGTGAGGAAATTGAGTTATGGCATCAAAGACTTGAACACATGAACTATCGAGATTTGAGGATCTTAGATAAGTTCAAGGTTGTGCGTGGCCTCCCTAAGCTTGGGAAGAAAGTCGATGGCGTTTGTGGACCTTGTCAACAAGGAAAACAAACCAAAAGTATGCACAAGAAAGGCAAGTTTCTCGCCACCAAGGAGCCATTAGAGCTTCTACATATGGACCTTATGGGTCCCATACAAACCGAGAGTCTCGGCGGCAAGAGATACATTTTTGTTTGTGTTGATGATTTCTCTAGATTTACATGGACATATTTACTTAGAGAAAAATCTGAAACTTTTAAAAAATTTAAAATGCTTTGCACTAAAATTCAAAATGAAAAGAACTCACATATTAAAAGCATTAAAAGAATTAGGAGTGACCATGGGAGGGAATTTGAAAATGCTTGTTTTGAAAGCTATTGCAATAGCTTAGGCATTTCCCATGAGTTTTCGGCTCCTAGAACTCCTCAACAAAATGGGGTTGTTGAGAGGAAGAATAGGGTCCTTCAAGAGATGGGCCGTGTGATGTTGCTTAGCAACAATGTCCCTAGGAACCTTTGGGCCGAGGCCGTCAATACGGCTTGCTACATAGGAAATAGAGTCTTCCTAAGGCCCGGTACTAGGCAAACCTCCTATGAATTATGGAAGGGTAGGAAGCCAAATATTAGCTACTTCCACTCATTTGGGAGCAAATGCTATATTCTAAATGACCGAGATCAACTTGGCAAGTTTGATGCCAAGAGTGATGAGGGGATTTTTATTGGCTATGCCCTTAATAGTAAGGCCTATAGAGTTTTCAATTTAAAAACTCGAAGTGTCATGGAATCATCTAATGTCGTCATAGATGATTGTAGGCCTAAGACTAGAGACCATGATGAGGAGGTCATTGTGCTTGATGATCCCTTCTTGGAGAAGAATGGTGAGACTTCAACTGATGTGAAGTCAAGTCTTGATGAAGAGGTCATCCAACCTCTTGATAGAGATCCATCTTTGGACTCTAAAGAACCCGCTCCATGGGTTAGACATCTCCAAAATAAGAATGACATTCTTGGAGATATGAATGAAGGTGTTAGGACTAGGCGTCAAATAGCTAATCAAATTAGCTATACTTGTTACACCTCTCAAATTGAACCCAAAAAGGTTGATGAAGCCTTGAATGATGAGTTTTGGGTTCTTGCCATGCAAGAAGAGCTAAACCAATTTGAAAGAAATGAGGTTTGGACTCTTGTTCCTAGACCCAAGGATACTAATGTCATAGGCACCAAATGGGTATATAGGAATAAGTCGGATGAGAATGGCAACATTGTGCGCAACAAGGCTAGACTTGTAGCACAAGGATACTCTCAAATTGAGGGTATTGACTTTGAGGAGACTTTTGCTCCAGTTGCCCGTCTTGAGTCCATAAGGCTTCTTTTGTCCATATCATGTGTGCACAAGTTCAAATTGCATCAAATGGATGTTAAGAGTGCCTTCCTAAATGGTTTCTTGCATGAGGAAGTGTTTGTTGAGCAACCCAAGGGGTTTGTGGATCCACACCACCCCAATCATGTCTATAGCCTCAAGAAGACTTTATATGGGTTGAAACAAGCACCTAGGGCTTGGTATGAGTGCCTCACTCAATTTCTTGTTGACAATGACTACACTAGGGGTAGTGTTGACAAAACTTTATTCATCAAGAGGAACAAAGATGAGCTTTTCATAGCTCAAATTTATGTTGATGATATTGTTTTCGGCTCCACCAACAAATCCAAAGTCTAAAAATTTGTTGATGTCATGTCTCATGAGTTTGAGATGAGTCTTGTTGGGGAGCTCAATTACTTCCTAGGTTTGCAAATCAAGCAATTGCATGATGGGATTTTCATATCCCAAGCTAAGTATGCTAAGAACCTAGTGAAAAAATTTGGCCTTGAGAATGCCAAACATTGTGACACACCCATGAGTACCACCTTGAAACTAAGCAAGGATGCTAGTGGCAAGAGTGTGGAACAAAGTCTTTATCGTGGCATGATTGGTAGCTTGCTTTACTTGACCGCAAGTAGGCCCGATATAGCCTTCAGTGTGGGTGTGTGTGCTAGGTACCAAGCGGATCCCAAGGAATCCCATCTCTCCTCCGTGAAGAGAATCATTCGATATGTGAATGGGACATCCAACTATGGGATATGGTACTCTTTTGACACTAATGCTAGTTTAGTTGGCTTTAGTGATGCAGATTGGGCAGGAAATTGTGATGATAGGAAGAGTACATCGGGCGGTTGCTTCTTCCTAGGTTACAACTTGGTCTCATGGTTTTGCAAGAAGCAAAATTCCATCTCTCTATCCACAGCTAAAGCGGAATACATAGCCGCCGGGAGTGCTTGCACACAACTCCTTTGGATGAAACAAATGCTTGTGGATTACGGCTTCGATCAAGGTATTCTTACCCTTTATTGTGATAACATGAGTGCAATTAACATTTCAAAGAATCCTGTTCAGCACTCTAGGACAAAGCATATAGACATTGGGCATCATTTCATTAGGGAACTAGTTGAAAACAAATGCATTGCACTTGAGCATGTGGGCACTAATGATCAACTAGCGGATTTATTTACAAAGCCCTTAGACTCAACTAGGTTCAAGTCTCTTAGTAGGTCTATTGGAATTTGTCATATGCCTTGATGTGTTTTGGTGATTGACCCCTTATGGGGAACTCAAGCAAAGAGAGCAACCTTGCATGTTGGAATAAGCAAAAACTTGATCATCTTTATGCTTCTTTATTAATTGCTTGAGTATTCTTGGTTGTGCTTATATATATTCTTATATGGTTTTTTTTTTTTTATTTAATAAGTGTGCCTTGCTTGATTTGTAATACAAGTCACCTCTATGTTCAAAAATGCATTTTTGGACTAGGAGATTTTGATTGAGAAAGTACACTTGAATGACCCATAATTTAACTCCATGACATGAGAACTTTTAATGACATGCTTAAAATAATATGCATGAAATGTTTTTGATTGCTCTAGTGCAAAATATGCATGAAATGTATGAAAGCAAATGAGAAGACTAAACCCAGTAAGGATCTAGTATCCATGCAATAAATAAGGATGTCTCATCCAAATTTAGTCTTCTCTCTCTTTATTAGTTGAACAAGACTACTATCATACGGGTATCCCACCCGGAAAAATCAAAAAGGGTGCAAAAGTCACTCATGTCTTGTTTTGCTCATAAAGTTTGATATAGTTGCTCTTTAAATTGAAATTCATTTTGATAAACTATATCTTGTTTGCTTATAACAAAAGGGTATAAATTGGTTTGAATTCTTTTGGAAACCCTTTTGATGTTTGCTTTGCCAAATACCATTTGCTTGAACCATGATGTTACATGTCTTACATCCAAAGCAACTAAGTCACACATTTTCTTCTAAACAATAAAACCCTTAATGATTCTCTCTCAATTACTTGAGTTGCATAAAGTTGTTGTATATGATTATGCACTTATCTTGCAAATATCTCTCTTTGCTAAAGTGACCCGGTTGGGAAATACTCTTTTGCCTATCTCATGACAAAAAGGGGGAGTAATGTGGTATTATTTAAGGGGATTGCATATTTGGAGTGATTGTCCCGTTGAGGGGGAGTAACCTATATAGGGGGAGCATTTGCATGTTGCATGTTGAAGTTTTCTTTTATTATGCAAATTGCTCTTATTTATTTATCTCTCTTGATCACCTCACATACACTTGTCTTGGAAAGTGTAGTCTCATTGTTTTGTAGGGAAGGTGGCTATTCTACAAGAGCTTGAAGTTTTGAAGACCTAGTATCTAGGTATCTTTTTGTAATGTAGAATATCTCCTTGTTGACCTTTAGTTTTTACTTTTTTTGTGAGGATGATTTGTGAGTGGTGGTTTTGTCACGAAATAGCCAAAGGGGGAGATTGTAAGTTTCTCATATTTTGATTGGCTTATTTCATTGACAAACCACATTGGGGATTATTCTTTGTAAGGGTAATTTAGGCCTCTTGAGTGTGATCAAGCTTCAAGGACATTATCTCTCTCAAAGAGCACTTCAAAGGTATCTCACTAGTTTAACTTTCTTTGAAGAGATCTAGTTGCACACACTCACTTGCATGCATTATGTTCCTATCTTCATGAAATTGAATGATGTATTGTATGCCTCTTTTGACTCTCCACTTGCACATTTTGCACATCTCTTATTGTGTTGAGTTTGCCCAGAAAAGAGAATTTCTTCTCTTAGCGCGGCCTAGACCGCTTGGCAAGACATGCTTGCACCGCGGCATACAGAGCGGTATACCTCAGCAGGGTCATGCTCCCTGTACCGCTTCCTGTACACCTGCACGCAAAGCGACCCAAGTCGCGGTGTTGACCAGTAGGCCTCTGTTGCCCATACCGCGGCCTGTACACCTGCATGCACAGCGCCCTGCACCGCGTTGTAGTCCAGACGGTGCACTGCTGTGTGTACCGCGGTCTGGACACTTGCCTGAGACGCGGTCCATCTAGCGGTATTGACGGGATTTTGTGCCCTAAGTTCAAAATGACGCTGTTTCAACTAGGGCTCCCTTATATATGCTCTATCTTCTTCCTTGCTCGTTTTCATGAGTTCAAGAAGCCATTTTTGATAGGCCAAGCTTCCCTTAGAGAGAGAAACTCCCAAGAACTCATCTTTACTCAACCAAACACAAATCCATGTGCATTTAACCTCTTCAAGCATTATCTCATCATGGATTCTTCTTGCTTTCATTGACTAGGTAACTTGAACATGCCCTAAATCTCTTTGTATTTATTTATGTTCTTGTTTGCCTAGGGTTAGCTCTTTTATGTGATTTTATTGCATATCTTTATGTTTATTGGCATTTATAACATGATTGAGTTGTTGTGTGTTGGTTGAGAGCCTTGTTCATTAATAGCTAGCATTTAGGACGATTTTACCCTTCTAGCTAAATCTTCATGCATTTGCATTTAGATATTGATATCTAGGATTTACATTTATTGACATTTTTAAATCCTTAGATAAGCATTTATTGTTGCCTAGCATTAATTGCATACTTGAATATCTTTTACATATTCACTTAGGTTGTTTAACCTCTTCATTGATTGTTAAGCTTTGTGACTAAGTGGGTTAGTGCACAAGCTTGTGGTCAAGAATCACTATTAAAGGCCCGTTGGGTAGAGTGAAAGGGTTAGTGACCAAGTAGGTGTGACTTGAGGTCAACCTAGGTTGTAAACTTTCGTTCAAATAGTGGATTTGAGGACTGTTTGTGGCTAGAAGGATAGCCCGTGAGTTTTGCCCAGTTGGAGGGTTTCTCACGTAAATCAATCCTTGTGTTTTTATTGTTTTCCGCATATTTATATTGGATTGATTGATTGTTAATATGGAGTAGGATTATTAAAATTGATTAAGTCGAAAAGTTGGTAATAAATCAACTAAAACCTATTCACCCCCCCCCCCCCCCCCCCCCCCCCCCCCCCCCCCCCCTCTAGGTTGTATTAGACACACTTTGTGTATTTTCACTACCTTTTCCACCGAGTAAGGATTGTAACTTTACACATGTCCGTCTCTATTCTAAGCCATAAAAAAATTGCATGGCAAATTATATTTGCATCCCCTGTATTATTTTGTATTCCTTTTGAACTCGTCAAATATATTAAAGATTACAATCTTTTCCCCTTGAATCACACTAAATTTAGTTTTGAGCTACTATAAAGCCCCCGCTATGTTACTATTACCAAGACTGTTTATTAAGTAATCCTACAAACTCGAACAGTTTTACCTGTCATTCGACATCCAATGCAAATCTAAGGGACGTAACAATTGAGATCTTACTAAACCATGTCCATTCAATAAATCTATAACCTTTAGGGGTTAGAATTGTAATTTCCATTCAAAGCAACTAATTGTTTTTAAAAAATGATGCTATAATTCAATCTAACTCCGCTCTTTTATACATAGTAAGGATTTAGAGTATTAAATTAAAATAAATTTTGAAAATTACTATACAATTCATGTTGTGTTACTATTACTAGGACATGCCTATTAAGTAATTCTACAAACTCGAAGGCTTGTCTTTGTCATTTGACTTTCAAAGAAAATAGAAGGGATGCTATAATTAAAATCTTACTAAATCCTATCTATTAAGTAATTATATAAACTTTAAGGGTTGTACTTGTAGTTTTATTTCCAAAGAAATTTCTACAAACAAAGAGTCAAAGAAATTAAAAGAGAAGAAATTGAAAGGAAAAAAGAGGAAATTATATAAACTTTAATGGTTATATCTGCAATTTTACGATCAAAGAAATTAAAATAAAAAGGGGGAGGTCCCACCGATCAACTCACTCTTTTTATAAGTCAATATATACATAAATTTTCAAATCAGTATACACTGATATAACTTCATCAGTACGTTGAATGTAGACCATCAGATTTACTTAATTTGACTCAAAATGTATACACTTGTTAAAACTTCTCCATAATCAATGGTCCACGTGCAACGCACTGATATAAATTATATCATTACGCACGGAGGAGAAAGGGACTTATATATATTGTTATCTTGAATTTATAGCTTCCATGTTGACATAGATGTGAAGGCAGGAAGTTGTAAGAATGACATAAAGTGAACAAGAAGACTCGACAAAACTCAATTCTTAATCGTAAATCAGGACTAATAATCACAAGAGGAGATCAACCAACCAACCTTTTGTATGCATTACAAAGAATTAAACATGCCAGAGATCAGCCTAGAAGTTTTAATGCACTTAATTTTACGGAAGTAAAACCGGCTTCAAAAATTTACTGACATGAAATTGAACTTCCTTGTATTGCCAAGACGAAAGGGAGCCCCCTTGCTCAAAGAACTACCATCGAGTCAAGAACCTCTTCTTTCCGAACTCCCACTTTTGATAATCTTAAAACTTTTTTCCTCGGATATGTCAAGCAAATTTCAAAAATGCAGTATGATTTCTGTGCTTCCACAATCATTTAAGGAAATACAGTATTTGGTAAAAAAAAAACTGAAGTCTCGAGAAAGGAAAATCCAGAATAAAAGTTAGCTTCAATGATGAGAACAGCTACTTTATCTAATTTCTTTCATTACAAGTCATTTTTGTGGCCTGTACAAACTCCTTCAGTGCAACTTCAAAATTGTTCACTCTTTCTTTAGTTAACACCGGATGCAACTTCATGTACTTCTTGATAGACGCCGGTCTCCTCATTGAATGAATACCTACATAAAGATGTATTCTTTTTTCATGAAAGAAGATATTAAATTATAAAGCAATAAGTCATGTATAATTGCGACAAAATATTCCAGATCATATCTCATCCCAGTGCTATAAAAAGTTAGCTGATTTGTTATATTTTAAAACAATCTTCACTCCGATATCTCATCCAATATGCCATCACTCAAACATAACAATAATAATGAATGCACGTCTTTCAAAAAAAAATGATGAATGCACATGATGAAATTAGCGATAAAACAATTATTTCTATGAAGCTGTCAACCCCCTCCTCGTCCCCCTTCTTTTTTATTACTATGTAAAGGACAATCATTTGGTGGACCGAATTCTCAAATTGTACAGCCAATTTGGCACCTTCCAAACCAAGCAATATAATTTGAAATTTTAAAGCAAGAAAAATAGAGTAAAAACAATATTAAGAAAAAAGGAACAAAATACAGGACTACCATTGCCCTGAAGCAGCTGAGCAATACAGTCCGGTAGATGGATCATAATAATAGCCCAAACTGCTGCTGTAATAATACCTGAAAACAAAATTTAACAAAAATGAGTTTTTATATCCTATAATGTGCAGCTGGGTGTGACAACCAAATCCACGAATCAAACTTTCTAAACATAACTAAACAACAAAATTAGTTAAAAAGTAGATTATATAGATATCTTAGGTCCAAAAGTAAACCTAGCATCCAAACATGGAGTCAGCAAGAAACTCTAGTGCACGACAGTCTACAGCTGATAAAGTAAGAAGTTTACTTAGCTATATTGGCTTAAAATATTAAGCGAGTTTAAAAAACCTTTGTTGTCATTTCTAAAAAACCAAATATTGTTAAGTAAAGCTTGTTGAGGTTTTGTAAGCTGATCTTTCAGAAGTTTTAAAGGTTGAAATGGGACTCCTGGACTATAATTAATAGTATAAGATCCTATACTAAGCTTGTCTGTGTTGATGCTTTGTGCCGGGAAACTAAAGCTTCTTTAAATATTTTTTGAGCTTCCTGCCATTCCTGCAATAATTAACAATTTTCTACTTGGGTAAAGAAAGGTCATTTCCTAGATACAAAATTAAAAGTTGAACTCACATCATCAGCTGTCTTAATCTTAGAACAATGCAGTTTTTAGAAAAAGCAGTTTGGAACTGTCATAACCAAGATAAAAGGCTATTCAGGATGATGTTACACTTTTTGGGTTCATCCCCTTAAGAGGTTGATTGGCATGACTACAAAACCTGAGTTGTTCGCAGCTGAAATTATGAGTTGTTACAAAATTGATTAAGCCAATGTACACATTATTTCTCCTCTTCAATGATGGAAGCATATGGTGATGGTCTAACTTTTAAGAATGCCAACACTTAAACCATGACACGTATCCCAAGCAGGCCCCACAGGATGTATTAACAACAATAACATCCGTGTTTATTCAACACAACTAAAAGAGACATCTAATCAACATGGCAATAAAAAGGGACAAAATGGCAATAAAAAGGGACAAAAAGGTACCGCTAACTAAGCAAGTCACAAACATGTCAACTACCAATAAATGCATAAATAAAATCCAATATATTGTCTTACAGAAGTCCAAGATTGCAGAGAGAGAGAGAGAGAGAGAGAGAGAGAGAGAGAGAGAGATTACCCAGAAGACTCATCATACACATAATCATTTAGCGAAGATCCACCTGTAGAGATCAAAATCAGAAGATAAGGAGCACGAGGTCAGAAACGATTCAAAGGAACCAATTTATCCCATGTGAGAAATTTGTAAATACTCTCAACTCTCAAGTCAAAGATAGAGCTTACTCTCAAAAGCTGTGTTAGGAGCATCTGATGATGATTGACTGACTACATTTGAACGAGGGCCAGAAACTGTATTAAGCTCATCAGAGGATGGTTTAGCAGGAGAATTTTCATCGTCATCACCAAAAATATCAAACGCGTCATCTGCATTACTTGATGTTTCTGCAGCAGTTACATTTACGCTTGAGGTTCCCACAGCAGAGTTAGAAGGAAGCAAAGAGAAAGACCCAGGATCAGTTGCATCAGAGAACAAGCCCTTCTCCACATATGAATCAGAATTCCCCAGGCCAGCACTCACAGATGTGCCCTTTCCCTTTGCTTGAGCTAACCTCTCATAGCCTTCTGTAAACAAAGAGCATAATCAATATGCACTGGTGATGTGATCCACTTTGTTCCAACCTATATATATAACAAAGCTAACATTTTTGCAAAAACGACTTCTTTTGTTTTTCAAATAGAAATATCAGATATACAAAAATAAAAGTTAGATGAGATGCTTTCATCTATAATTTCATGGCTCAAAATTTTAATTTAACTAGAACAGCCATAAAGGGGATAAAGGTTTGATCATAACCAATAACAATAATAATAAACAGAAAACCAGTTAAACAAGTTCACGTACAAAAGTTGCAGATAGCAATGACTTTTAGTAAAAGGATGAAAAAAAAAATATTTATCCAACAAAATTTATACGAGTACATGTAATGACAAAAATAACATGTAAGGCAACATGTGCAAAACATGTGTCCGTGTTTTATATATTTTTAGCTAGGATTTGCGGGAAATCTTACCAATAGCAAATTGTGCACATTGAATGATTAAAACATTAAAACCTTTATCCGCTAGTGACAATAGTAGGGAGAGTTATAGAATAATGCAACTTAATTTGAGCAAAACATGTACAACATTATGCTGTTGCTTTACAAATTTTGTTAGGGAAAGTTCACAAATTTGTAGTGATCATTGTTTTTCTTAAATAGGTCCTACACAAACAAATGCATTATCAGAAATTTGTATATACTTTAAGTACTATAAATGCTCAAATATCAACATATATAGTCGTCTATCATGTCTAGATTTCTAAGTTTTCATGTCTTAGGTCCTCTCTCTATATTGAAACACAATACTTGTGTTCTTGTCCACAAAACATAGACATTTAACAGGGAACTCAACAACATGAAATAAAATGACATTAGAAAGTAAATATCATCTCAAAAAACCTGATGCCATATACAACATAAACATCCCCTGACACTTCTAATAGAACATAAGATTGTTGGAAACAGAATATAAGCCATAAGGACAGAAAGACCAAGTACAGTTGGTTCTAAATATTGTACAAACCTGCTTCACACACAAAAGTCTCCCGCTTATCGTGATACACATCTGCAGAACAAAATTTCAAATCAGCAAATGAAGAAACATAATGAAAGGAGATAGAACCCAAAGACCGAAACCTAATATTAAGTTATCATTATTATTAAAGAAAAGAAAAAAAGAGGAAAGAAAAAGCATAGATTTTCACAAGAGACAAGGAAACCTGGTGATTGACAGCCATATCTACGACTGTCTTTTGGAGCATATAGATCATTATTTAATTCATACTCCAACAGTATCAATAAAAAACATAACCGTGTTCCCTAATTGTGTCAACGTGATAACTAGAGCTATCCTAATATTTTTGGACAAAATGGGAGTTATAGAAAGCAATAACTAGTGAATATGATCATTCCCACAACCCACGTCCACTTGGAAGTTGGAAATGTTAAAAGCAACTCAGTAAAGAATACAACTTCTGTAGCAAATAAGCAAGGAGTAGGCAGCTAATCTTCTTTCGCTGCACAGCTGATTAACGAAGTTTATACTTTCTTTTTATCAGATAAACGAAGTATACACCATTTAAAACAAAAAAAAAAAAAAAAAAAAACTAGTCTTATTCCTCTTTATTCCAATAAGCCAACCCAAATGTATTAATTTGCAATTTTTTTCCTCTCATCTCTCACAACGAAGTTTGATATTTCTTAAGATTGACTTCAACTGTTAATAGAAAATGCTGAAGTGAAAAAACACATGCATAGCATGTGCAGAAAAATCTGAAAAAGTGTACTTCGAAATTTACGTCAACTCCAAATGACCAGTAAAATAACACACTTACTAAAATCACCATTCTCCTCCATCAGCTTCATGGCATCCTCAGTTAGCTGGTCAAATACACGCTTTGTCTCAGCAGACATCTTTTCCTTCTTGTTTGAAGTTCCCTTCAGCCTTCTCAAAGCTTGTGCAACCTGTCAGAGCAGCAAAGCAAACTTCATATATCCATGTAAACTTGGGTATGTCATACATGTATGTATGTAATCCACAATTGTAAAAGTAAATAGTACACACTACAAAAAGAATTCTGCGTGGCAGTTAAAACGTAGCTAAATGGGTAAGAATTTTCAAATGTTGCTCATTTCTTTTTAAGGTTGAGAAAATTATTTGCAGTATCTGAGTGACCAAATAAGGTTAACCCCACAGTATTCTGGATACAAGTCTAGAACTCCAACAATATTCAAATCCTGCCACAAGCAATCAAATCATGCAGATTCACCATCAACCACTTCTTGAATTGGAGTTCGAAGCCACCAACTCCCCCATCCTCTTATTACAGAGGACAACTGACTACAAACAGTCAGATACACATTTCACAAACTATTAAGCTAAAATTTGGTTTAAAAGAAAAAATAAATTCTGACCACGGAATGCCAGATGATTGTTGTGATAGTTATGGATAATTCAAAAATCCTGCTTTATCAAAACCAATGCTAGATAACAGCATATCCAATCGTCTATAATCGCAGAAAATTATAACTGCTAGAAAAACATTAATGTAGCTTTTTTTCCATTCCAAAATCAGAAGAGACAGAGATTGGATTCAGACTGAATAAAAGAAAAAACGTCAACAATATTCTTATAAAAACAAGACATAATTTATCTGCTGACTTATTTGAAGTTTATTAGTCAGTATATCCACTGTAGATAATATGCAAAGCAAGAACTTTGGCTGCAATGTATTGCTTGAACCAGTATTATAAGGAAACCATGACTGCATGTCTGCATAGCACTCATCAATCAGAAGTACATTAATAACAATCACCCTCCACATTCCTCAATATATTAAGCAGTTTCAATGCCAAGAAACACCTCCATATTACAAAACTATGGTGTCTAGAAAAACAAACAACAGTGGTTTAGCAAATTCAAACTGTATATAGCACAGAATTTACTTTCATATATAAAGAAGGCATCAGAATTGATATTTCTAATGAACTATTGGATTTGCAATGCCTTTCTAGTAAACAGCCTAACAGAAAGCATCAAAGTTAATATTTCCTAGTTATTTTTTCAAGAGAACTAGAACCAAATATTAGATTAAAAAAATCAGAAACAATGTAAGTTTACCGATTCTTCTGGCTCAAGCACGTCAGCCATGCGCCTCTTTAACACTCCAATGTCATCGGGAGACAACTCATTAGTATCATCTTCATCATTATTATTATCTTCATTATTTGTTACAGCAATTCCAACATATCTTGGATCAGCTTCAAGACTATCAAGCCATGCGTCCTGCAAGAATCCATATGAAAGATAATAACAAGTTGAAATCTACATATGAGCAAAAGTGCACACAAAAAACAGTGTTGTACCTTGATTTCATTGTCATTGACATATTCAACAAAATTTCCTTGTGCATCAAAATAACCTTCTTCTCTCTCCCTGTCCAGATTAAAGGGTTCTATTTGAATCCCATCATCAACAAATTTCTCATCATCCTGTCAAAAGAGATTGCCCATCATTGTAGACCATTTCCCTTGCATCAATTATCGAAGAATCTGGGAATCATCTTAACCATAAAAAATTGCTTCCAGTTCAGCAAAAGCCTTGCAAATTATGAATGACCGAAAGATTATAGACTTCAAAACCCAGTTACTAAATTTCTCGCAGAAAGCATCAAATGAAAAAAATTCAATTTACTACACTTCACATAGTATTGAAGTTTCATTTCCACATAATAATTTGGGAAAAATCAACAAATTAAGGGTTATAAAAATACAGTGAAGCCAGCAACTCCATAATATTGATGATCATTGTTCTAGTAATCGGCCGGGTACCTAGGTGGGCTAGGCGGAGTCAGCCTTTGACTCCGCATGGCAATATTTTTTTTTTATAATTTTTTTTCAAAACAGCTTTGTTTTGGCTAATTTGGCTTCACTGCCTAGGTGGCACCTAGGTGGCGCCTAGGCGGTATAGGCGCTAGGCACCAGTCTGCCGTATGTCTGGCGCCTAGTGCCTACTAGAATACTGTTGATGATCAATGATAACAGTAAACAACCACCCTAACTCATTATCACATGTTCGTCACAGGATCCTATAACACACAAGAAAGAAAATGATAATAATGATAATAACTTGGACAAAATATTGAAAATTATTAGACTTTTGGAAGCTTGTATACTGTCTCAATGGACTGATGTGCTCACTTTCTCTAAGCATCAATTTCATTGTTAGAAATTCCTCGAAAACCCTCATTTATCATCAGTTAGCTTGAAAACATGGTATCTCGCTAATATAGCACACATATTAATTATGAAATATCCAAGAAAGGAAAATGATAAGGGAAAACAGACCTGGTAAGTCATTTCAGCTACCGATATATCGTTAATATTGCCCCTTTCTTCACTACAAAGCTCGAAAGTCATTAGGTTACGGCGATTAGCACGCTCCTTGGCAGCAAAACGGGGATCGTGCAAGTCCCCCGGGCCATCGGCAACAGCTTTGACTTTGTCCACCACCACCACCACTTCATCTCCAGGCTTCACCTTCTTACCCTTTGGAAATCTCACTCTTTTCTGCCTGAAAATTATTCAAACCAAATATCTCAAAACTAAGCAGAACCCAGATGCAAAACAAGAAAAACCTGCAAAATTCGCTAAAGCTCCATTTATGTCGATACATTCGTATAGGGTTTCACATTCAATTGAACTTGAAGGGTCTATCAACAATATATCTAACTTGAATAATAATATCTATTTAACAGCAATGAATTTAAAAACAGAAAACGAAAAGGCTGAGTGAAAAAACATAGAGAAGGAAAAGGGTTTTACGTGGGCTGTTTGTTGGAATCTTCGTCTTCAAAAAACGGGCGCTTACGAGACAATTTGTCTTCCATTTGAGAAAAATCCAAATAATCTGAGAGAATCAGCAAGTATTCACACTATATGTAATGTTAACGCAGGGTTGTTGTGATGCTCAGTTAAATTTGGGTTGATTTTTGATATCTCTTTTTCTGATTTCTGCAGGGTTTTCTGGGAAATATTGAAGATAACAACACAGAAAATTAGATCGAAGAAAGAGGGGATTGACTACTGTGCACGGATGGCAATGGATAGGATTGGGTATGGATACATAATATCCACCCCTGCATCCGTTGAGATATATATCTCCATTTCCGTATCCGTCCCCATTTTTAATTGAGCGGAACGGATTCGCATAATCCACTAATTAAGATATAGATATCCATCGTCGCTCCGTTTATATCCATATCTGATGAAAAAACTTTAATTTTTTGTAGTTTATAAGAGAAAAATATAGCCAACATATGCAGGGGCGAATCTAGGATTTTCTGTCCGACGAAGCTAAAATAAATACTAGTTAGAAATTTTTTTAAAACCTTAATAAGGAGATGGATTTCATTAATAAAAAGTAAATACACAACAACGAGTCATGAGATATAATAAATCAAACCCCTCAAAATATATATTCCCACGAAACAAAATGAAGTCAAGAAAAAAGCAAGGGTTAGTCTTCTCGAAAGCTCTCTCGTGAAAGGAACAGTTGTAGAAGTTGTGTTCCAACAGGTTGAGAGTCTCTCTAGCTAAGAGGAGAAGGTGACTGTAGGTTTTGTTTTTCTTTCTCAGATCTGTGCATGTGAAGACTGTTTCGGTTAGATCTGGTGTCTTCATAGGTTCTTCCGAGTTAGTAAAGTTGTGTGAAACGTTCTCACCAATCTTTCAGATTAAAGGTGAAGAAGCTAAGCAAATGGATTAGGATTAAGCAAGTTGATTGACTCATTGAGCAACTTTGGAGTCTTTTTTGTAAAGTTGAAGTGGAGGTAATTGCGGATAATATTTTAAAATAAAAGAGATATTGGATTTTAAATTAACATAAGAGATATTGGGTTTGAACTGTACTTAAAAAACTTGTATTTGGCATGTGAGGCTATGTAAATTTAATATATTAGTGAGTAAACTTTAATATATTAGTAAAAACTTATTTTTTTTTTTAGAAAAAGGCAGACGGGGCTGCAACCATGTGCAGCCCCCACAATCACTCGCCCCTGCTTCTCCTAGTATACTACTATCAACAGTTATGACACTAAGAGTCATTCTCCTAGTAAACTACTTATAATAGTATGACATTAGGAATCATTCTCCTAGTTAGAAAAAACTTTTGACTTTTAATCAAACAATTAATTAATTAATTAATTTCCATTTGATTAATTAATAAAAGAAAACAATATATTAAGCTAATATTATTAGCCTTGCCGCCCAAGTGTGTGTGTGTATATATATATATATATATATATATATATATATGGGTAATATATTGTTTTTCCATTTTATTAAATCCATAAGATTTTAATAAAAAGTTCACATGTGAACTAGACCCATTTTTACTATAAAAGAAACAAGTCCACATGCCTTAACTTAATACATTAATATAACTTAACAGCCAATTTATTTAAAAAGTGCAAATTATATTCTTAATGTATTAATGGAATGCTAAACGCACCCCATTAGGCCTGCCCTAGGATTCCTACATCCTTGGCCGCCCATTCCAAGCCCTTTTGAAGAGTTACTGTAAGTTCCTCATTTTTTATTGGCTTATTTCATTGACAAAACACAATTGAGGTTTAAATGTGTAAGGGTAGATTAGGCTATCTGTGTTCGTGACCAAGCTAAAAAGCTCATCAAAGGTATATCACTTGTGCTTACTTCCTTGAAGAGATTTAGTTGCACACACACACTCTCTTGCATACTTTGTTCTGATTGCTTGTGTGCTCATTGCATTTGTGTGCTTTCTCTTCACACTTCACACTTCACACTTGCACTTGTGTGTTTTTGGGTCTTGTTGAGTCAGTGCAAGGGTCCCTTTACCCGGGTATAACCCGCGCACTGCGCTGGTCATGCGCATGTTCACCAGCACAAATAAACCAGCGCATCTCTGGGTAGTAGGTGTGCGTTGGTGGTGCGCCTGTCGACCAGCGCAACGACACCCGCGCAACTTGTACAGTAGGTGTGCGCGGGTGGTGCGCCTATCGACTAGCGCAATTGCACCCACCCACAGTGCAAATTTTCTGGGCGTGTTTTTGCCAAAACGACACAGTTTTGATTAGCCTTATTATATATGTTATCTCTTCGTCCTTGCTCGTATTTATGAGTTCAAGAAGCCATATTTTGGAGAGACCAAGCTTTCTCAAGAGAGAGAAACTCCCAAGAACCCACATTTACTCAACCAAACATCAATCCATGAGCATCTAACATCTCACAAGCATCATCTCATCATGGATTCTTCTTGCATTTATTGACTAGGTATTTTGAACAAACCTTAAATCACCATAGCATTTTTTGTGTTCTTATGTGCCTAGGTTTAGCTTTATATGTTGATTTAATGCATGTCCTTGTGCTTAATGGTATTTCTAACATGCTTGAGTTGTTGTTTGTTGGTTGAGAACATATGTTCATTGATAGCTATCTTTTAGGACTATTTTGCACTTTAGCTAAATCTTCATGCATTTGCATTTAGATATTGATATCTAGGATTTGCACTTATTGACAATCTTAAATCCTTAGATAAGCATTTAGTGTCGCCTAGCATTAATTGCATGATAGAATATTTTTACATATTCACATAAGTTGCTTTATCTCTTCATTGATTGTTAAGCTTTGTGACTAAATGGATTAGTGCCCAAGCTTGTTGGTCTAGGATCACTATTAAAGACCCGTTGGGTAGAGTAAAAGGGTTAGTTACCAAGTATGGTGTGACTTGAAGTCAACCTAGGTTGTAAATTTTCATTCAAATAGTGGATTTGAGGACCGTGTGTGGCTAGAAGGATAGCCCGTGAGTTTTGCCTAGTTGGAGGGTTTCTCACATAAATCAATCCTTGTGTTTTAATTGTTTTTCCGCATTTTATTTTTGGATTGATTGATTGCTAATATGGGGTCGCCTTATTAAAATTGACTAAGTCGAAAAGTTGGTAATATATCAACTAAAACCTATTCACCCCCATCTAGGTTAATGGACACACGTTTGTAGTATTTTTAATTGGTATCAGAGCAGGTTCCTAGACATACTTTGGTGATCTGTGCTCTCGTTGTGTGTGTGTCTTGCATTTTTGCATTTTGTTTGTTGCATACATTAGCATGCATCTGATTCATACCCGAACACTTTGAGTGGGAACAGGGGTGGGCATGAAGGAGCCTCTAGCACAAGACCCTCGTTGCTTACCGAGGTGAACTATGCCTCATGGAAAGGCAAGATGGAATCATACATTTTGCCAAATGGGTGACCGAGCATGGATGACAATAGAAGACGGCTACACTCCCCCGGAAACAACTCTTGAAAACGATAGTGTAGTTCCCAAGCCAAAGTCGGAATGGTTATCTTAAGAGTTCGAAGCTTCCAAGTGGAACAACAAGACCATACATGCCATTCTTTGTGCAATGGATGACAATCAATACAAGTTGATTCAAACAACTAGGATTACAAAAGAGGCATTGGAGATTCTAGAGACGGCTCATGAAGGAACCGAGGTAGTCAAGGACTCAAAGCTTCAAGTTCTCCAATCACAATTCGAGCAAATTAGAATGGAGGATCATGAGTGCTTCAACGACTTTCAAGTGAAGTTGATGGACATCGTCAATCAAAGCCATCAACTAGGCGACCCTTACTCTGATAAGAGGATCAAGCAAAAGATCATGAGGTCGCTTCCCGAAAGGTTCGAGTCTAAGGTGATGGCACTTGAAGAAAATAATGACTACAAGAACATGAAGCCAAGTGAAGTAATTGGAAGGCTTTTAGCTTATGTGTCCAGATTGGCTCATACACCTACACCTCTTAAGAAGTAAAAGAGCATAGCCTTGAAGACCTTCAAAGTAGAGAAAGAGAAGGATGACTCGGATGAGGAGATGGCCCTCATGGTGAAAAGGTTCAAGAAGTTCATCAAGTTTGAAAAGAAAGGGTTTGGCTCCAAGGGAAAGGAAGTAAAGAAGAAAACTCATTTCAAGAAGGTTGAACCAAGTCATGACAAGCCCACAAGGAAAGGGATCCATTGCTTCGAATGTGGGGGTTTTGGACATATCTTCACAGATTGTGACAGTCTAAAGAACAAGAAGAAAGGAAAAGCCATGGTCGCCACGTGGAGCGATAGTGATGACTTGGAAGAGGAAGGAGAATCCTCGGAATATGAAGACCATGTGGCAAACTTTATTGCCTTCACATCCTCTCTCAAAAGCAAAGAAGCAATAGATGAGGAAGAGGAAGGGAAACAAAGTGAAGATGACTCAAGTGTAGGTGACTTTTCATCCCACTCAACAAATATGGATGTAGGAGGAATGGACCTTGAAGGGTTCATTGAGCAGTTTCAAAGTTCAAGATTGAAAATGAAGAAAGAGATTCTAAGGCTAAACAGAGAGAATCTCAAGCTATCTACCGAAGTTACTCACTTAAATATAGAAGTGAAGATAGCAAAAAGGAATGAGGCATTGATGGAAAAAGAGCTTAAAGAAGCAAGAGAGATCATTGCTAAGATGACTTCAAGTACGAAGAAACTTGACCACATGTTGGGAGTTGGTAAGAGGCCAAGTGATAAGAAAGGTCTTGGCTATGAATATGACAAGGAGACCTCATCCTCAAGCAAGACCGTGTTTGTTAAGAGCTTGGACATCAAAGAGCTTTCACCTCCACAACATCCTAGGAAGAAGATTGAACTAAGAGAGTGTTATAAGGATTCCCAAGTCAATGTGGCACAAGGGAAACAAGCTCAAGCTCAACCAACAAGGGTTGATCAAGCAAGTTTTCCTCAACCCAAATACCACCAAGCTAAGAAGCAATTCATGGAAGCTCAACTAAGGAAGAAATCTACTCCAACTTAACAACCAAGAAGGAGAGAACAAATTCAACATCAAAAACAAGCTCAAAGGCATGGGAAAGCTCCTTTGTACTCACAAAGGAATGGTATGATCTCCTATTTCATTCCTCTATGTCACTTTTGTGGTCTTGATGGTTATTTAGACCAAATTGATTTAAGTATATTGACATGTGTAGAACTAGAATCATGATTGATAGAAGTAGGGCTAGAGCCACAATGCATGTTCCTAGGAAACATAAAGCCAATTTGCATGATCCTAGGAAATCTAGAGCCAGTGTGACTAAAACCACTAGGAGAGAGAGCATTTCACCTAGGTGGATTGGAAGAGATGAATACTTTTGCCATATGGCTCAAATTGCCTTGAAAGCAAATGCCTCTAACATTTGGTATTTGGATAGTGGGTGCTCTAGGCACATGACGGGGAACAAGAGTTTCTTTGAATCTCTTGTAATAGAGGATGGAGGAATTGTCACCTTTGGTGATGGATCTAGAAAGAAAGTTATAGGGAAAGGAACCATTTCCATTCCCGATTTACCCTCATTGTCCAATGCTTTACTTGTTGATAGCTTGCAATCCAATCTTATAAGCATTTCTCATCTAAATGATGATGGACTTTTCGTTTTGTTTAACAAAAATGATTGTTCTATTTTAATGTCAAATGGACAAACCTTGCTAAAAGAAAAGAGATCTAGTGACAATTGCTATTGTTTTGAAGCTAGTGCTATCTCTTGTAATATGTCCAAGTGTGAGGAAGTTGAGTTGTAGCATCAAAGACTTGGCCACATGAACTATCGATATTTGAGGATCTTAGATAAGTTCAAGGTTGTGCGTGGCCTCTCTAAGCTTAGGAAGAAATTCGGAGGTGTTTGTGGACTTTGTCAATAAGGAAAACAAACCAAAAGCATGCACAAGAAAGACAAGTATCTCGCCACGAAGGAGCCACTAGAGCTTCTACATATGGATCTTATGGGTCCCATTCAAACCGAGAGTCTCAGTGGCAAAATATACATTTTTATTTGTGTTGATGATTTCTCTAGATTTATATGGATATATTTTCTTAGAGAAAAATCTAAAACATTTGAAAATTTTAAAATGCTTTGCACTAAAATTCAAAATGAAAAGAACTCGCACATTAAAAGCATTAAAAGAATTAGGAGTGACCATAGGAAGGAATTTGAAAATGCTTGTTTTGAAAGCTATTGTAATAGCTTTGGCATTTCCCATGAGTTCTCGGTACCTCAAACTCCTCAACAAAATGGGGTTGTAGAGAGGAAGAATAGGGTCCTTCAAGAGATGGCATGTGTGATGTTGCTTAGCAATAATGTCCTTAAGAACCTTTGGGCCGAGGCCATCAATACGGTTTGCTACATAGGAAATAGAGTCTTCCTAAGGCCCGGTACTAGGGAAACCTCCTATGAATTGTGGAAGGGTAGGAAGCCAAATGTTAGCTACTTCCACTCATTTCGAAGCAAATTCTACATACTTAATGACCGTGATCAACTTGGAAAGTTTGATGCTAAGAGTGATGAGGAAATTTTTATTGGCTATGCCCTTAATAGTAAGGCCTACCGAGTATTCAATTTGAAAACTCATAGTGTCATGGAATCATCCAATGTTGTTATAGATAATTGTAGGCTTCGAATTACTAACCATGATGAGGAGGTTGACGTGGTTCATGATTCTCCGTTGGAGAAATATGGTGAGACTTCTATTGATGTGAAGTCAAATTAAGATGAAGAGGTTACTCAACCTCTTGATAGAGATTAATCTTTGGACTCCAAAGAACCCGATCCATGGGTTAGACATCTCCACAACAAGAATGATATTCATAGAGATGTGAATGAGGGTGTTAGGACTAGGCATCAAATAGCTAATCAAATTAGCTACACTTGTTACACCTCTCAAATTGAACCCAAAAAGGTTGATGAAGCCTTGAATGATGAGTTTTGGGTTCTTTCCATGCAAGAAGAGCTAAACCAATTTGAAAGAAATGAGATTTGGACTCTAGTCCCTAGACCCAAGGACACTAATGTCATAGGCACCAAATGGGTGTATAGGAACAAGTCGGATGAGAATGGCAATATTGTGCGCAACAAGGCTAGACCTGTGGCACAAGGATACTCTCAAATTGAGGGTATTGACTTTGAGGAGACTTTTGCTCTGGTTGCCCGCCTTAAGTCCATAAGGCATCTCTTGTCCATATCATGCATGCACAAGTTCAAATTGCATCAAATGGATGTCAAGAGTGCCTTCCTA
Organism: Dipteronia sinensis; assembly: GCA_033220585.1. Lineage (NCBI taxonomy): Eukaryota > Viridiplantae > Streptophyta > Magnoliopsida > Sapindales > Sapindaceae > Dipteronia > Dipteronia sinensis. Next base: position 16,766,905 of record CM065643.1, on the reverse strand, counting down.
AATGGCTTCTTGCATGAGGAAGTGTTTGTTGAGCGACCCGAAGGGTTTGTGGATCCACACCACCCCAATCATGTCTATCGCCTCAAGAAGGCTTTATATGGGTTGAAACAAGCATCGAGGGCTTGGTATGAGCGTCTCACTCAATTTCTTATTGACAATGACTACACTAGAGGTAGTATTGACAAGAATTTATTCATTAAGAGGAACAAAGATGAGCTTTTTATAGCTCAAATCTATGTTGATGATATTGTTTTTGGCTCCACCAACAAATCCAAAGTCCAACAATTTTTCGATGTCATGTCTCATGAGTTTGAGATGAGTCTTGTTGGGGAGCTCAATTACTTCTTAGGTTTGCAAATCAAGCAATTGCATGATGGGATTTTCATATCGCAAGCTAAGTATGCTAAGAACCTAGTGAAGAAGTTTGGCCTTGAGAATGCTAAACATTGTGACACACCCATGAGTACCACCTTGAAACTAAGCAAGGATGCTAGTGGCAAGAGTGTGGACCAAAGTCTATATCGTTGCATGATTGGTAGCTTGCTTTACTTGACCGCAAGTATGCCCGATATAGCCTTTAGTGTGGGTGTGTGTGCTAGGTACCAAGCGGATCCCAAGGAATCCATCTCTCCTCCGTGAAGAGAATCATTGGATATATGAATGGGACATCCAATTATGGGATATAGTACTCTTTTGACACTAATGCTAGCTTAGTTGGCTTTAGTGATGTAGACTGGGCAGGGAATTGTGATGATAGGAAGAGTACATCGGGCGGTTGCTTCTTCCTAGGAAACAACTTGGTCTCATGGTTTTGCAAGAAACAAAATTCCATCTCTCTATCCATAGCTGAAGCGGAATACATAGCCGCTGGGAGTGCTTGCACACAACTCATTTGGATGAAGCAAATGCTTGTGGATTACGGCTTTGATCAAGGTACTCTAACCTTTTATTGTGATAACTTGAGTGCAATTAACATTTTAAAGAATCTGGTTCAGCACTCTAGGACAAAGCATATAGACATTAGGCATCACTTCATTAAAGAGCTAGTTGAAAACAAATGCATTGCACTTGAACATGTTGGCACAAATGATCAACTAGCGGATTTATTCATAAAGCCCTTAGATTCAACTAGGTTCATGGCACTTAGTAGGTCTATTGGGATTTGTCATATGCCTTAATGAGTTTTGGTGATTGACCCCATATGGGGAGCTCAAGCAAAGAGAGCAACCTTGCATGTTGAAATAGGCAAAAAATTGATCAACTTTATGTTTCCTTATTAATTGCTTGAGCATTTTGGTTGTGCTTATATATATATATATATATATATATATATATATATCTATATGGCCTTTTATTCAATAAGTGTGTCATTTGCTTTGTTTGTAATCTATGTCACATTTATGTTCAAACATGCATTTTTGGACTATGAGAATTGATAGGGAAGTACAATTGAATGACCTATAATTTATCTCCATGACATGCGAACTTGATTTTGACATTCTTAAATATTATGCATGACCTATGTGTGTGCAAATGTGTGTGGTAGCAACTTGACAAGGCTAAACTCAATAAGGACTTTATGTCCAAGCAATAAATCAGGATATTTCATCCAATTTAGCTTTGTCTCTTTTCTTAATGGTTGAACAAGACAACAATCAATAAGGATTCTATATCCATTCAATTAATAAGGATTTTATATCCATGTCTTGATTGACCATTAAGGATTGACATGGTTGCTTGTGTGTGCTACAAGTTTTTAAAGCTATATCTTGTTTAATTATGGCAAATGGGTACAAATTGGTTTAAATTCCTTTGGAAACCTTTTGATGTTCACTTTGCCAAATTCCATTTGCTTGAGCCTTGATGTTGCATGTCTTGCATCCAAAGCAAGAATCTCACACATTTCTTTAAAATCAAACCTCCTTGATTCTCTCTCAATTAACTGAGTTCCATAAAGTTGTTGTATATGATTATGCACTTATCTTGCAAATAGCTCTCTTTGCTAAAATGACCCCGATTAGGGAATGCTCATTTGCCTATCTCGTGACAAAAAGGAGGAATAGTGTATTGTTTATGAGAGTTGCATATTTGGGGAGATTGACTTGTTGAGGGGGAGTAGCCTATTTAAAGGGAACTTGTTCAAGGGTAGTAACCTATTTAGGGGGAGCATTTGCACTTGCATTGCTTGTTGCATGTTGCATGTTTTCTTTTATTATGCAAATTGCTTTTAATTATTATCTCTCCTGACAACCTCACATACACTTGTCTTGGAAAGTGTAGTATCATTGGTTTGTAGGGATGGCTATTCTACAAGAGCTTGAAGAATTGAAGACCTAGTATATAGGGATCTCTTTGTAATGTAAAATCCTCTTGTTGACCTCTTGTCTTTTTATTTGTGAGGATATTTTTGTGAGTGATGGTTTTGTCTCGAAATAGCCACAGGGGGAGATTGTAAGTTCCTCATTTTTTATTGGCTTATTTCGTTGACAAAACACAATTGGGGTTTAAATGTGTAAGGGTAGATTATGCCATCTTTGTTCGTGATCAAGCTAAAGAGCTCATCAAAGGTATATCACTTATGCTTACTTCTTTGAAGAGATTTAGTTGCACACACACACTCTCTTACATACTTTGTTCTTATTGCTTTTGTGCTCATTGCATTTGTGCACTGTCTCTTCACACTTCACACTTGCACTTGTGTGTTTTTGGGTCTTGTTGAGCCAGTGTGCGGGTCCCTTTACCCGTGTATAACCCACGTACAGCGCTGGTCATGCGCATGTCCACCAGCGCAAAGACACCAGCGCATCTTGGGTAGTAGGTGTGCGTTGGTGGTGCGCCTGTGATCGTGCCTAAATTGTTTTATATTTTGGCCCTCATTCCTATTCCTTTGTCTCGTTCTTGTGTGTATTTTCTATATATTTTATGTCTAATAGGCTCGTTTGTGCTAATTGCAGGCAATAGATGTAATTCTGGTGTTAGAAGCTAATTGCAGTGGTTCCGGCAGAAAAGGGGCAAAAGTAAAGACAAAGGATCATAAGCAGCTCTACAGTGCGGGTCGCAACAGCACTCCAAACGCACTCCTTCCCACAGCAGGGACCTGAATCATGAAGGAAAGATAAAGTGCGGGTAAAGTGCGGGTCATCCAACCGCACTCCACCCGCACTATTGCTCAAGATAGAGGAGCTGATTTGTACATGACACTAAAGTGCGGGTAACATGCGGGTAATCCAACCGCGCTCCACCCTCATGTTAGGATTATGCTCAATAGCAAGAGTGTAATATTGTAATTGACAATCTTTTCATATAAATAAAGTGATTTCTGATTGTGCAAAATCTTATAGCATTTATAATTATAATTGTCAAGGTAAATAATCATAAGGTCAAAAGACTATGAGATATAAAGAATTGTTTGTACATCCGGATATGTATGAGGTAGACACAATTCTTTAGTTAGTCTTGAATAACGTTCACAACTTAAGTTAAAGGTTGGGCACCTCTATCTTGATAAAGTTGTAGAATTCTTTTACTAGCATTTGAGTGGGATCAAATGAGTTATGATGAGTCTAAAATCATCGAAAGGTTTTCGAGTAAAAGAATCTAGTGCACTGGGTGCATTGAACTGGATCACAATGAAATACTTTATCTAGAACCGTGACTAGATATAAGTCTTTTCATTATCAGGACAATCGGAGAGTCTATCTAAATCCTGAGATAAATGATGGACTTATGGTTGCAAGTGTTATCATTTGAGCTATCAATGAGTACGATTATATAGCATAGTCTATCCTCGATAGTTTGGTGGTATTCATTTGTTAATCGATAGAGGACTTCATTTATAGATATGGACATCGTGGCTCCATTTATTAAATAAGAGTATAATATCATCATATGGATGTTTTGAGGTATTGGATATTAAATCTCAACGTTGAGTTTTCAATAATGATTATTGAAGACATGGCTTCTGGACAAGTCAAAATATCCAAGTTCAAAATGTGGTCATATGAGGAAATATGGTAACTTGGAGAGCTATAGGCGGTCTATGAGCTCTTGGCGATTACTGATATTATTCACGAGGATACACCATCTCCTATAAGATTGTCTAGGGTATGAATGAGAAACATCTCCTTATTCTATCTTTATTTAAGAGTTCAATTTAAGCTCTTTAGTGGAATGAGTTAAAATTAATAGATTGGACCTAAGTGAATCATTTGTTGATTGTGATTAGGTTATGTCTATTGAAGCTTAAATTTAGATAGCCCGCCAAGATCCACAATCCACACGTACTTGCATGGATCACTTGATATATTCTACCGGACCAATTTATGGGTCCATCGAATTGCATTTAATATATTAAGAATATAATATGTCTATTATTTATTTAATGGGCTGCACTATTATATTAATATATTAAAATGAGACATGTAGGCTTATTTCTTTTAGTAAGAATAAGTCTGGTTCACATGTGGGCTTTTATTTAAAGTCTAATGGATTAAATAAAATAAGAAAAATAATATTGGGCCCATATATATATGGTGTGAGCGGCAAGGCTAAATAAAATAGCCCAAGATATTATTTTATTTTATTGTTTTGATTAAATGGGAATTAATTAATTATTTAATTAATTAATAGTTTAAATCAAAATCTTTTCCTGATCAGTAAATTAAATACTATGTGTTGGATTAGGGTTGGAATTCTTTTAAGTGATAGGAGTCCTAATGTGGTAAGGATTAAGTCCACATACACTCTGTTATATGTAAAAATCATCATTAAGGACACGTTATTACAGTAAGGGGCCACGTAAGCAAAGTCGAGAAAAGTCAAGCGTTAAAGGGCAGAAATTCCCCAAGGGAATTTACTCGGCAAAGAGTAAAGCAACCCGACCACAGATGAAGAAACCGGCTCGGGCATACTCGGGATCAGATAATGAAGACAAGTACTTCATAAACATATGGATAGAATCAAAAGCAAGCAACTCCACAATAAGCAACGATACGACTATCAGAGTTCAATTGAAAGGTAAACAGATTTCCCGCAGATAAAGGGCGAGGAATCCGACGCAGATTCAGACTCAGCCAAAACAGGAAACAGGATAAACTCCATAAAGAGACAGACTTCCATTAGAACTAGGAAATCACACAAAATACGGGTATCACAACACCAAACCCTAGCACAACCATAAACCCTAGCAATAACATGTATAAATACCCCGGTAAGAAACATAATGGAGAGAGGTGTGAATTAGCAGGAGAAGTCAGAGAGAAATACTTTGTAATTCAATTTTTCATAGTGGATTTGACTTTGTTGCTCAAGCAACAACCCGTGGATTTTTCTCCAGTTAAAAGGAGTTTTTACCACGTATTCGTATCTCTTGATTTATTGTTTTCTTGCGGTATTACACTTATCTGTTCTTATTTTCGCTTGATACAAGTTCGTTGATAGTGACGACGAAAAATCACCATCAACAATTGGCGCTAGAAGAAGGGGATGCTGTGGAATGCGCCATGAGATTCGACTTCAAAGCAACTAATAACCAAGCAGAGTATGAAGCTTTGTTGGCTGGTTTGAGAGTTTGCATAGCATTGGGGGCAGATGAGTTGGCGGTATACAGCGATTCCCAGGTTGTGGTTAACCAGGTGCTGGATGAATACCAGGCGAGGGAGGAGCATATGATAGCTTACTTAGACATTGCAAAGAGCTTGCTTAAAAAGTTTAAGGCGTACAGGATCCTTCAAATCCCTCGGGAGGAGAACGAAAAAGCAGATGCTTTGTCTAAATTAGCCTCAGCCACTATGAGTATTAGGTCGAAAGCAATACCAGTGGTGCACCTGACCAAACCAAGTACGGCAGAATCTGAAGAGGTCATGGTGTCAGAAATCCGGTTAGGTCCAAGTGATTGGACGACCCAGCTTAGAGAGTATTTGGAGAGAAACATATTACCGGAGGACGCTGTGGAGGCAAAACGCGTCAGGTACAGGTCAACTCGGTACACGATTCTAAGGGGAGAACTATACAGAAGAGGGTTCTCAAAGGTGTTACAAAGATGTGTTGCCGGAGAAGAAACCTACAAGATTCTGAAAGATGTTCACAGTGGGGTGTGTGGAAACCACACTGGGGGTAAGAGCCTAGCACACAAGGTACTTCGGCAAGGTTTTTATTGGCCGACTTTATTTGCCGAAGCGCAACGATTCGCGGAAAGTTGCAAGACATGTCAAAGAATAGCAAACGACATTTGGCAACCCCCGGAGTTACTCAGAAGCTTAACTTCCCCTTGGCCTTTTGCCATGTGGGGCCTCGACCTGATTGGTCCAATGCCCACAGGAACAAGGGGAGGAGCAAAGTACGCAATTGTGGCAGTAGACTACTTTACCAAGTGGGCAGAAGCAGAGGCATTGGTGCACATCACGGAGGCGAACACCACTAGCTTTGTCAGGAAGAACATCATATATAGGTTCGAAATCCCGAGCATCATTATAACGGATAACGGAACTCAGTTCGACAACAGCAAGTTCAGGGAAATGTGCGAGGAGTACAAGATTGCAAACTACTATGCGTCACCTGCACATCCTCAAACCAATGGCCAAACTGAAGCTGTGAACAAGGTGATCAAGCACACACTGAAAGCAAAGCTGGAAGCAAAGAAAGGTAGTTGGGCAGACAAACTACCAGAGGTGTTATAGGCATACCGAACGACTGTCAGGTCATCCACAGGGGAGACCCCTTTTGCACTAGCATTCGGAACAGAGGCCGTAATCCCGACGGAAACAACCTTTACGTCACCCAGGGTGCAACTATACAGCCCCGAGCACAACGTCAACATGTTGCAGCGGAACTTAGACGAGCTTGAAGAAATCAGGGACGCAGCTCAAGTGAGAAACGCAGCGTATCAGCAGAGGGCTGCAAGGTACTATAATTCCCATGTTCGTGTGCGTAGATTCCAGCTCGGAGATTTAGTGCTAAGAAGGGTATCCCCGAACACTAAGGACAAGTCGACAGGATCTCTCGCCGACAAATGGGAAGGCCCTTATATCATCAAGGGAGTTGCAGGGCATGGAGCCTACCTGATAGCTTACCCAGAAGGCAGCTTAGTACCCCGACCATGCAACGCTCAGTATCTCAAGATTTTCTACCCCTGACAAACTCATTCATGTTTAACGTTATTTTAGCTTTGCTTTAACTTATAGTCAAGTTAAGAGGTTTCTAAGTCTTATTGTTATCTAATAAAGTCCGTTTGCTAATAAAGAGGTTATTCATTGAAGACGATGAAATCCATGATAAAGAATGTTCAAATAAAGCAAAAACAACAGTGGCCACTTCGTCCGAGAACAAGCAGACTAAATTTAGTCACCTAAAACAAACTGGTCCGAGCAAATCTCGTTCAAAAATAATCATGCGCTACGAGGCCGCGGGAGAGCAGACAAGTAGTTCTTGAAGGGCTGAGAAGCTGGAATAGCACGCCCGCCTGGTTTAAGCAGTGCAAACGCACTTCTTAACCGAAAGTCAAAACCGAGGCACCAGGATAACTGGAAAACTGCTCGGAGCGCTGCCAGGAAGACTGGTGAGATGCGCAGTCGTGTTGGCTGGTCAACATAACCACCAACGATTCGACGAAACCTTGCACAGACAAAACCGGGAGACGTCCTAGGTGACTTGTGTAAGGACCTTGACGTATGGTTGTGGTGAGCCTCGACGAAACGTTAGGGTAAAACGATCTTCATAAGATCGGAGAAATTAATTGCCAGTTAAATAAGATACTCGGCTTTAAAAGAAAAATTGCCAGTTAAATAAGATACTTGGTCCAATAAATCAACGGCCAGTTTAATGAGATACTCGGCTTAATAAACGAGTTACCAGTTGAATAAGATACTCGGTTAACTTTGGTAGTCGCCAAGCACTTGGTTGAAATTAAGAGTTCCAAAAATTCTTAAGATCTATGAGCCGAGTATAGGTGACCGAACAAATTATGCTTCATTTGTTTTTCTTTTGTTTATACGTTTATCATGCAAGGAACTGGACAGGCAGAATAGTGAATAGATTTCTTATATATGAGCGAAAGAATATACAACGGTTGTTACAAAAAAAACAGTTGTTACAAAAAAGAAAAAGAAAATTAATCAAGAAGATGCCGGCGGTTGAGAACTACTTCCACTAATGCTCGGGTCCGGTTCCATCACGTACTCATTCAGGAGGCTGTCATCAGAAGGCCAGACAATCACATCTTCCGGGGCGTCGTCATCTATCCAAGCGCTATAATCTACCCCGGGAACGAGCCCAACGTTAGAAGCCTCACCGTCGATCCCCACTTTCTCACAAGCGTGGAAAGTTGAGAAGGAATCAGCAGTGGGAACTTCCAGGTGCATGTGATGTGGCTCTTTTCCCTTACTTCTGCAATATGCTCGCCACGTCTTCATCTGGAGCCGAAGGGATTCCAGAGAAGCATCCACATGCTTTCTGACCGAGAGGTTCCAGTTGGCCCTGGCCCGATCAGTTGCTCTGTTCTTCTTCTTGAAAAATTCTCCGGCCGAGACCATTCCCCTCTGAAATTCCCGGAGAAGTAAAGCATCATAGGCTGGAGATCATTTGAAGCGATCGACCCCCTGAATCTCCAACTCCAGCCTAGCTTCCTTCGACAGGGACTTGACCGTCAAGGCTTGACGTTCCAAGTCCTGAATCCGGCGCTCGTAGGAGGACTTTGCATCTTCAGCTGTCTGCTCGGCCTGGAGTAGAGCCTCCTGAGTAGATAACAACTGGTCTTTTAAGGTTTGGGCCTCTTCAGAAGCGAAAGATGCTTTCTGTTCAGCCTCTAGTTGACAGCGCTAAGCACTGGTCCAGAAGCACCTGACCCGACCTGGCCCCTTCCTGACAAGCCAGTTCGGCCCGAGCACGGCGATCTTCACTCTCCTTTAACTGGGCTTCAAGCCTCCTTATTTTCTCCGTCTGACCATCACTAGTCTGGCAGACTTCAGTCATCTCGGCTACCATCTGCAACGAGCCGATAACAAGTGACAAAAATGAAGTAGCAATAAAAGAGATAAATATGAAAGTCTTTAGAGTTACTCACATAAGAAGCGTTGTTGAAGAAATGGCAGAGCCGATCAGATAACGAACCGACCCTGAGATCTCTCCAACGATCCTCCCCTATATATGCTTGGCCCGAAGCCATGGCCTTCAATATGGCCTCGGGGTTAGGTATGCTAGACTGGGCTGAAGGGTTAGGACTGCCAAGATTAGCTTCGGGGAACCTAGCAGTAGGTACTGCTTGAGGGGAACTAAGGGGGATGCCAGGTTCGTCCCTCATCTGATCCCGTGGAGGAGAGTTCTCTATTGTTCTCTCATTCTCAGCAGCCTCCGCTACCCCCTCCTCATCCGAGGATGACTCGACGAAAGCAACTACTCGAGGAATCTTGAGGGCCGGACGGCCAGGTGAGAATAAGGTTTTTCTTTTTCTAGGTTGCCTCCCTTAGGTATTCAGGTCTGTTGTGGGGTCCTCAAAATCTGGATCGGAACGCCCCATTTCAGCACCACTTCCAGACGGCGCAGTGTTCAGTTCGGCAGAAATCAGAATCTCTAGAACTGTCACGTCCGGATGCTCCCTAGCAATTTCCGCATCCGGGGAAGTGGTACTCGGCTCGACTACAGCAGGCCGAGGAGATCTAGTTCCGTAGGAGAAGGCAGCTGGTTCGAAAGACTCCCCAACCTTCTCCTTCCCCTTTATCGAAGGACCTGCTTGATTGCCTTCATCAGTTGCGTGGGCGGCCAACTCTTGATCCTGAGTTTCCTCAGGCATGTTATCCGGCACGTCGTCTGCACCCCCCTCGGGAATGTCTTCGGAAGAATTCCCATCAGAGTCACCTTGAGGAGGGGCTATCCCCTCATCCTGTTGACGTTTAACTTCCCTCCGGCTCGCCTCCACAATGCCTTTCATTCGGCGGGCTTGGGCATCGCACACTACATCTATGTCGTACACTAAAAAAAAAAAAAAATTTAGGAAGCTGAAAGCTAGATAGATAAAGCAGGTAAATAGCAAGGAAGAAATAAAGAACTTACAGCAACGCCGGCGTGCAGAAAGTTGAGGGAAGAGGTGAGCTGTTATCATCTTCTTCTCATCGAAGAGGTAAGGTCTGCCCCTCTTTTCCACGGGACGGAAGGTCGCCCGAGTCATGGTTTTGAGTTCTTCATCCGTAAAAGACGAAGTTATGTGGTTCCACTGGGGTGCGCAGAAGTACCGAGGCACCCGGCGAGTCATCTTGGAGCCCTCAATGTCAAAAGAAATTGACCGTCCCCAGTCTCCACCCACGAAGAACCAACTATTCTTCCAGAACTTGTTTGAAGTGGGGAAGCCCCAAACAAACCCTTTCATCTTCTCATCAGCGGTTGGCATCACCCTGTTCTTCACGATCACGTCCTTGGGGACCCAACTCTCTGGCTGAGTTGAAAGCAGGAAGTAAATCCCGGTCTTTCCCAGAGGCCTCAAAGAATAGAAGTGATTAATTTCTCGAGGAGTCGGGGGTGGTCGTCCCATCCTATGCCACATGTGCCACATGCACATCAAGATCCGATAGCTATTCGGAGTTAGTTGAGCAGGGGCGAGCTGAGCTTCGGCCAAAAACCACGTAATGAAGGGTTACAGCGGAAGCGTCACCCCGCAAGAAAGCATCGCCCCGTAAATCGCAACTTGACCGGGCGGGGGGTTCCACGCAGCCCGACCGTTAGCAGGGTATAATGAGATAGTGTCACTGTCCAGATCAAAACGGTTCGTGTATTTAATGATTTCTTCGGGGCCGACCACATTTGGCTCAACGTCGTAAGCGCAAACTCTCTCGGGAGAGAAAACGATATGAGCCTCCCTATGCTCGCCCTCAATGTCTTTATCGACCACCCTCTAGAGCCCGACTCGAATTTCCCGAACAAAGGAACCTTTGTTGATGTCACGATTGCTTTGTTTCTTCCCCATTCTTTTCCACGGCCGAGAATTATCACAAGCAACAGAAGCAGAACTGGAATCGGTTTCAGGCTGATAGGATTCAGGCTGTGACGAACTGGAAGAAGCTGGTGGAACTTCACGACGCAGTCCAGATAAGTTGAGTCCAGAGACGTCAGCGTCTATAAATCGGGGCTGATCGGGAATTGGATCACCAAGCAACCTGTGGACAGCCGCAACAGTACAAGTATCACCTTGCTCAATGGCAATCATAGCAACAGTAAAAAGACGATGTCTAGCAGAGGGATCCATGAGAACTAACCTTAAAGAATTGAAGAGACGTGAGGTACGGCAGGATCTTCGAGAAGGTCGAGAAAAGGTTTGGAAACCGAAAGAAGTAAATCTTCGCAGGACGAGATTACAGGCAGGGAAACGATGGCAGAAATCTGGAAAACGATGGCTGAAATCTGGGAAGTAATGGTAAAAACTTGAATAGGGGTTTTCCCCTTTGAAGCAATACTTCTATATATAAGCATGCAACCGGTCCCAAGACACGAAACCCTAGAAAGGGTAGGTGAAGAGAAGCGGGAAAGATTGGGATAAGAATCATGACGTAAGCTGTACGGGCACGAACAGAAGGGTCGCGTCTCATAAATGCCACGTACCACGGCCAAACAAAAGAAGACAGGTGGCAGTAAAGAGAGGCACCGAGCCGTCAAAGAGACAGTCAATCACCATCAAAAGATCTTCGAATAAGAAAAGAATCAAACGCGTGCAGGCGTAATTAAGACATGCCATTAACGTTTCGAAGCGAACGAGGAATTTGAAATCCGACATTGATGAAGAAGACGATAAACGAGAACAAGTCATGAAAGAGTTAAATATTTATCTCGAGTAAGCAGGATACATTCGGTTCAAATATTTAAGGGGGTATTGTTATATGTAAAAATCATCATCAAGGACACGTCATTACAGTAAGGGGCCACGTAAGCAAAGTCGAGAAAAGTCAAGCGTTAAAGGGCAGAAATTGCCCAAGGGAATTTACTCGGCAAAGAGTAAAGCAACCCGACCACAGACGAAGAAACCGGCTCGGGCATACTCGGGCATACTCGGGCATACTCGGGCATACTCGGGATCAGATAATGAAGACAAGTACTTCATAAACATATGGATAGAATCAGAAGCAAGCAACTCCACAATAAGCAACGATACGACTATCAGAGTTCAATTGAAAGGTAAACAGATTTCCCGCAGATAAAGGGCGAGGAATCCGACGCAGATTAAGACTCAGCCAAAACAGGAAACATGATAAACTCCATAAAGAGACAGACTTCAATTAGAACTAGGAAATCACACAAAATACGGGTATCACAACACCAAACCCTAGCACAACCATAAACCCTAGCAATAACATGTATAAATACCCCGGTAAGAAACATAATGGAGAGAGGTGTGAATTAGCAGGAGAAGTCAGAGAGAAATACTTTGTAATTGAATTTTTCATAGTGGATTTGACTTTGTTGCTCAAGCAACAACCCGTGGATTTTTCTCCAGTTAAAAGGAGTTTTTACCACGTATTTGTATCTCTTGATTTATTGTTTTCTTGCGGTATTACACTTATCTGTTCTTATTTTCGCTTGATACAAGTTCGTTGATAGTGACGACGAAAAATCACCATCAACACACTCCTTATTATACAAAGAATTCGGCCACCACTAGTCCTACAAGGGTTAGGATTCTTGAATTGATAGGAATTAGGGAAAAGGATAATTCCTTTTCAAGTAAGGAAATTAACCAACCCTAGATTTCCTATTCAATGAATTCGGCCAACCCTACTTGGTGAAGGAAAAAATTCGGCCAACCTATAAATATAAGGTTATGAATTTTCGGCCACCAAAAAAGAATCAAAATAGAGAGAGATTTTTGTTTGTTTTGAAAATAAAAAATCCTACTCTATACACATAGATTTTCGGCCAAGAGAGAAAAAGAAAAAAATAAGTTCTCATTCGATAGTGCACTTACAAGCCTTTAACATCAAAAGGTTTTGTGCATACTTTTGATTTAGGGTTACGCGAGTTTCAATCATATTGATTGTGAATTCAAAAGTGACCGGAACTATTTTTTTAGGCTCTTGGTGTTTTACTATTGAAGATCAAGATCAGAAATTCCATACATCCATTCTAAGGTAAGCAATTTAAAGAAAAAGGGAGACCACGCTCCTAGGTGATTCACGTACGTGCTAGGATTGAAGATCTTGCGGATTACCATCGACGTAAGTCAATCGGATCACGCGACAAGAGGTATTTAACTCTAACCGTATATTTGAGTTTAATTAATTAATGGGTTAAGGTTCAAATCTTTAGAAAAAATTTAAACTATACGAAAATTATTTTTTCGCCTTCCGCTGCGGTTTTAAGCAATTTTTCCCTACACCGCACTGTTACTCAAGACAGAGGAGTGGATTTACACCTGATACCAGAGTGCGAGTACAGTGCGAGTAAAGTGCGGGTAATCCAACCGCACTCCACCCACACTGTTACCCAAATCAGAGAACTGAAGATGAAGAAAACCCATATAGTGCGGGTACAGTGCGGGTAATTCACCCGCACTCCACCCGCACTCTGCGCAAGACAATTTCTGGTTTCAAGCTTAAGTGACTTATTTTTCCATCCTCTATAAATAGAAAAAGATGGGAACAAACCAAAAATACTCCCATATCTCCCAACACTTGTAGTTTAAGCTAGAAACACATCTCCCAATCATCTAAACCATCTCTACTCAATCAAAGGCAACTAGGAGACTTGGATTCAAGCTTAAAGGAAGGAGATCAATCTTCAAGGGTTCTCGCTACACTCTCTTTTAGTTTATTTGTTTGTAATAGAACATGAGTAGCTAAAATACCCCACTATGGGGTTGATGTTATTTGTTTGATGGATATTTGGGCTTTGTATATAAACTCTATGTGTTATATTTATTCTATCTCTATGTTTTATTGCATTGCTTAAATTGATTTCCATTATTGATTTGCTTGGATACACCCTCTTTGCATGTTGATTTGGATTACTTGAGTAGACAATTATGTTGTTTAATGCTCCATTGATGGAAGGATTTTCGGAAATCCGGCTCTACAACCATGCCCTTAATCTAATCTTGAATTAGTGGTTTTCACTATACATCCTAGGTTAGCCACTTGTGAGAGAATTAGAAGCCTCCACTATACACCCTAGGTTGGCTACTTTAGTGATTTTACGAGAACTAACATTCGAGTAGAATTTGGTTGATAACCTCGATCCTCATCCAATCTCAAACGGGTGGCCTTCACTATACATCCTAGGTCGGCCACTTGTGAGGGAATTGGAAGCCATCACTATACACCCTAGGATGGCTACATTAGTAATAGGTTGAGCCATAGCTAGATAGATGAGCATTCATGGAACAAGTCCCAATTGAGTAACTAGCCATTGTTGGTTGCTTATGAGGGATTAATCACTACTAGGAGGTCTTCACTATACACCCTAGGTTGACCTCTTGCTAGAGATATATACCAACACTATACACCCTAGGTTGGTTACATTTGTCAAAACGTGCTTAATTGAGAGTTTGTTTTAATTGCCCCAATATTCACTTACGAGTCCATCAACTCCGTAGTTCCATCATCGTTCATTCATCACTCCATTGTCATCCCATTTTATTTGCTTTCATAGTTTAGTTTATATTGTATTTTCATTCACCATCACTTTTACTTTTATGCCTACTAGTTATATTAATCCTAATCTTATCACCGCCACCCCGATATCAGTGGACGACACCCGTGCTTACCGCTTTACTTGTATTACTACTTGTGAACGCATCGTATAGGTTTTATAAATTGTTTTGACAGATGGTTTTCTGATGGCAAAAACCTTCTCATCAAATGGCGCCGCTGCCGGGGATCGGTGTGCGTAGTAGTGATTATATTTGATTTAATACTATTAGTTTATTAGTTGTTTTTAGTTTTGTTAGTTTCTTTTTATTTGCTTTGGTAGTTTTTGTTTTTGTTTGTTTCAGGACTCTATGGATTCCTTTTGGTAAAATTCAGGGTCAAGCTACGAGCCTAACGAGAATACCTACATCTCATCATTCCAGTCAAATTCCGTTGAAGATCAACTAAGAAATTTCATGAGGAATCATGTGCGGGAGACTGAGCATATGATAGCTTCTCAACAGGAGACTCAAGCCTTCATAGAAGAGAAAACTACCCAAATGCTCGAATTCGCCCAGCAGTCCACCACGGTAAATCAAAGTTATTTCCAAGTTAAAGCAGCCAAACTGGTGGATTCCTCCAATTTATCAAAAGAAGACATGTATAAGCTCCGAATAGAATTTGAAGTGGAGCGAAGCAAGAGAATGGACGAGATGGAGAGGATGATCAAGATGAACCAGCAGTTTATGAGCGTGAGCATAGAGCTAGTGTTGGAAAAGGGTGTGTTGAAGGAATAGAATGAAGCACTTCAAGAGAGAGAAGCCTTGGGAATGGAAAAGGCGAGTAATCTCCAAGAGTTGAACAAGAAACTATTATTTGAAGTGAAGATGCTCAGGGTTGAGAATGGTACTCTCAAGAAGATAAATGGCGTAGTCTCCGACAAGAACAAAGAATTGGAAGAACGAATTGAGAGATTTGAAGCCGAAAAGAGTACCGCATCGAAGGATTTGGAGAACTTAGTGAGGCTATTAAAAGATTTTGAAGATGAGATAGCTCACAAGTCAATGAAGATGCAAATGGAGGTTGATCAAAAAGCCAATGCCTTAGAGGAAGCAAAGGTAGCACTAAGCAAAAAGGAGGCGGAGGTCAAGGCGTTACAAGTGAAACAAATCAAACGTCCTCAAGACCACGCATCAAAGGGGAGTTCCTCTAACTCTCATATCTTTTGCTATGCATGTTCTAGGATAGAGCATTTTAAGGCTAAAAATTACAAGCCAAATCAACATAGGAAAACTAGAGGTCCTAGGAATAGGTGGAGTCCACCCAGGGTCAAGCAAATATGGGTAAGGAAAGACCAAGTGCACTTATATAGAAACATGAAAAAGGAAAAGATAATGAAGTCACCTAAATTTATTTGGGTAGTGAAAAATAGAGAATTTCCTAACTTGGTCAAACCACCCTTAGAGGACCCTAGCCTCTCCATGAATGCATCCCATTGAATAATTTTGATGCATGTAGTTAGTTTTATGTTTTATGTTGTTTAAATTCAATAAACTGTGATGTTGGGATAGTTTTGTTCGAATGCTATATTTTGTGGATATTTGCACATTGAATTTATTGATTATATTTGTGGATGAAAGAGTCGGAGGCTCTTGTGCAAGTATGAATGCATGTGCTTTATATTGTTTAATTCGGTTTGGGGGTTGTTCATGCCCCATTCTGTCAATTTTGATAAAATGCATGATGTTAAGCTTGACTTGTGCTTCAATGATATATTGCATGAATTGCCTTTATTTTGTGAGCCTTGTTTGAGTCACTTTTATTTTGTTGGGGCATTGATTCTGGTTGATTATTGCCTAGGTTTGTTTGAGTCATGTTAGGTGCATGCCGCTAGGCCGGATTCTCTTGTCTTCAACATTGAGGACAATGTTGGGTTTTGGTTTGGGGGTATAGACGCCTTTTTGAGTCGTCTTTTGTGTCTTGAGTCATTTTTGTGTCTTATTTTCGAAAATGTTACTGCTTAGCCAGAATTTTGAGCTTATTTAACTTGGTGAGATACCTGGAGCACAGTGTTTGTGGCGAATGTGTGTATGCTTTGTGTGCTTATTCAATAACTCTTAGTCACTTTAGGGGTCTCACTTGCACTTCATGGGCTAGTCTCATCTTCTAGTGTCCAAGTTTAGGGAACTCGGTGCTCAAGCGCCTTGTTCTAATAGTGAAGATTTCCCTTGTGAGATCACAAACACAAGCCAAAAGCGTGTATATTTGAGGGAAAATGTTTTTCAAATCTGTAAACACTATTCAAACACCATGCATAGTCTCACTACATCAAAAATCATCATTTGTCATTTAACATGCATCATATATGTGGACTGCTTGACGGAAACTTTTATTCCCTTGGTAGATTGATCCTTTGAAGTGATATTAGGCAATGTGTGTTTTAGCCACTCAAAAAGAAAGCCTAAATACTTCCCATTCCTGTTATATGTGTGCTCCCAAGCCAACTTTGAAGCCAAACACATATAGATTTTTCCATTCTACACCCACGTTATCCATAACCCAAGCAACCTAAACACTTAGCCAACCCTCTCTTAATTGATCTTGTTGAGGCTTAGGAATGTAAAGTTGTGCTTTAATTTGATAAATGGCGTGTACCTAGGCAAGAGTAATGAGTTGTGAAAATGTGCATAGTAAAAAGGCATGAAAAGAAACGAAAAGAAAAGAAGCAAAAAGTAACAAAAGAAAAATATGCTTCAAATGCCATGTGTAAATTGTAAATGATACTCAAATGGGTAACATGAGTAGTTAAAGATTTCACGTAGAGTCTAATTGTATGCCTGGACGCCATATTGTATTTGGAAGTGGAGTTGCACGAGAAATTAAATGCTTAAGTGTAGAATGTATTGCCTTAACTTGGTTGATTAGTGCTTGTGCCTAAATTTCTCATTCTTCTAATCACTATTCACCGTGGCCACGTTACAACCAAATGGAAAAGACCTAGTTGATCTTAGGGGACATCTAGATTGGGAATATTAGTTAATGAATGCTCTTTCCACGTTCATGACACGTGATTCTTTCATGAGACTCACTCACTAAAAACAATGTTTATTCTAAACTAAATGTATGCAACTAAGTTGATTCAGTTACAAAAATTTATTGGCATACATGTTGCATGAGTGTGAACCTAGGTTCTGAGAGGAAAGATGAGAGAAAATCCATGTGATTGTTAGGATTATGCTCAATAGCAAGAGTGTAATATTGTAATTGACAATCTTTTCATATAAATAAAGTGATTTCTGATTCTGCAAAATCTTATAGCATTTATAATTATAATTGTCAAGGTAAATAATCATAAGGTCAAAAGACTATGAGATATGAAGAATTGTTTGTATATCCGGATATGTATGAGGTAGACACAATTCTTTAGTTAGTCTTGAATAACATTCACAACATAAGTTAAAGGTTGGGCACCTCTATCTTGATAAAGTTGTAGAATTCTTTTACTAGCATTTGAGTGGGATCAAATGAGTTATGATGAGTCTAAAATCATCGAAAGGTTTTCGAGTAAAAGAATCTAGTGCACTGGGTGCATTGAACTGGATCACAATGAAATACTTTATCTAGAACCGTCACTAGATATAAGTCTTTTCATTATCAGGACAATCGAAGAGTCTATCTAAATCCTGAGATAAATGATGGACTTATGATTGCAAGTGTTATCATTTGAGCTATCAATGAGTACGATTATATAGCATAGTCTATCCTCGATAGTTTGGTGGTATTCATTTGTTAATCGATAGAGGACTTCATTTATAGATATGGACATCGTGGCTCCATTTATTAAATGAGAGTATAATATCATCATATGGATGTTTTGAGGTATTGGATACTAAATCTCAACGTTGAGTTTTCAATAATGATTATTGAAGACATGGCTTCTGGACAAGTCAAAATATCCAAGTTCAAAATGTGGTCATATGAGGAAATATGGTAACTTAGAGAGCTATAGGCGGTCTATGAGCTCTTGGCGATTACTAATATTATTCACGAGGATACACCATCTCCTATAAGATTGTCTAGGGTATGAATGAGAAACATCTCCTTATTCTATCTTTATTTAAGAGTTTAATTTTAGCTCTTTAGTGGAATGAGTTAAAATTAATAGATCGGACCTAAGTGAATCATTTGTTGATTGTGATTAGGTTATGTCTATTGAAGCTTAAATTTAGATAGCCCGCCAAGATCCACAATCCACACGTACTTGCATGGATCACTTGATATATTCTACCGGACCAATTTATGGGTCTATCTAGAATTGCATTTAATATATTAAGAATATAATATGTCTATTATTTATTTAATGGGTTAATGGGCTGCACTATTATATTAATATATTAAAAGGAGACATGTAGGCTTGTTTCTTTTAGTAAGAATAAGTCTGGTTCACATGTGGGCTTTTATTTAAAGTCTAATGGATTAAATAAAATAAGAAAACTAATATTGGGCCAATATATATATGGTATGGGCGGCAAGGCTAAATAAAATAGCCCAAGATATTATTTTATTTTATTGTTTTGATTAAATGGGAATGAATTAATTATTTAATTAATTAATAGTTTAAATCAAAATCTTTTCCTGATCAGTAAATTAAATACTATGTGTTGGATTAGGGTTGGAATTATTTTAAGTGATAGGAGTCCTAATGTGGTAAGGATTAAGTCCACATACACTTCTTATTATACAAAGAATTCGGCCACCACTAGTCCTACAAGGGTTAGGATTCTTGAATTGATAGGAATTAGGGAAAAGGATAATTCCTTTTCAAGTAAGGAAATTAACCAACCCTAGATTTCCTATTCAATGAATTCGGCCAACCCTACTTGGTGAAGGAGAAAATTCGGCCAACCTATAAATATAAGGTTATGAATTTTCGGCCACCAAAAAGCAAAATAGAGAGAGATTTTTGTTTTTTTTGAAAATAAAAATCCTACTCTATACACATAGATTTTCGGCCAAGAGAGAAAAAGAAAATAAGTTCTCATTCGATAGTGCACTTACAAGCCTTTAACATCAAAAGGTTTTGTTCACACTTTCGATTTAGGGTTACGCGAGTTTCAATCATATTGATTGTGAATTCAAAAGTGACTAGAACAATTTTTTTAGGCTCTTGGTGTTTTACTATTGAAGATCAAGATCAGAAATTTCATACATCCATTCTAAGGTAAGCAATTCAAAGAAAAAGGGAGACCACGCTCCTAGGTGATTCACGTACGTGCTAGGATTGAAGATCTTGCGGATTACCATCGACGTAAGTCAATAGGATCACGCGACAAGAGGTATTTAACTCTAACCGTATATTTGAGTTTAATTAATTAATGGGTTAAGGTTCAAATCTTTAGAAAAAATTTAAACTATACGAAAATTATTTTTTCGCCTTCCGCTGCGGTTTTAAGCAATTTTTCCCTACAGTGAGAATCTAGCGTCGAAACGAATTATGCTCGAGGTGTGAGAGTGAGTAGTTTCCGAAGCGAGGGCATTTTAAGTGTGGGATTCGTGTTGTGCCAGTTTCATTTGGGGTGCCTTCGAGTTGTTTAGAACATTTGGCATATGCTCATTCCTCACTCCCATTTGCTTTTGCATATCTCTCTGCTAGTTGGTTCTGCAGCAAGTTTTTCTTTGTGTCTAGGAAAGTTCTTAGTTCGAGTCATTTTTAGTTTGGTCTTATTTGTTTTAGATTATGTTTGCTCGAGGAAGAGCAAAGGTTTGGTTTGGGGGTGTTTGATCGTGCCTAAATTGTTGTATATTTTGGCCCTCATTCCTATTCCTTTGTCTCGTTCTTGTGTGTATTTTCTATATATTTTATGTCTAATAGGCTCGTTTGTGCTAATTGCAGGCAATAGATGTAATTCTGGTGTTAGAAGCTAATTGCAGTGGTTCCGGCAGAAAATGGGCAAAAGTAAAGACAAAGGGTCATAAGCAGCTCTACAGTGCGGGTCAACTGCGGGTCGCAACAGCACTCCAACCGCACTCCTTCCCACAGCCGGGACCTGAATCATGAAGGAAAGATAAAGTGCGGGTAAAGTGCGGGTCATCCAACCGCACTCCACCCGCACTATTGCTCAAGACAGAGGAGCTGATTTGTACATGACACTAAAGTGCGGGTAACGTGCGGGTAATCCAACCGCGCTCCACCCGCACAGTTGCTCAAGACAGAGGAGTGCATTTACACCTGATACCAGAGTGCGAGTACAGTGCGAGTAAAGTGCGGGTAATCCAACCGCACTCCACCAGCACTGTTGCCCAGATCAGAGAATTGAAGATGAAGAAAACCCATATAGTGCGGGTACAGTACGGGTAATTCACCCGCACTTCACCCGCACTCTGCGCGGGACAGTTTCTGGTTTCAAGCTTAAGAGACCTATTTTTCCATCCTCTATAAATAGAAAAGGATGGGAACAAACCAAAAATACTCCCATATCTCCCAACACTTGTAGTTTAAGCTAGAAACACATCTCCCAATCATCCAAACCATCTCTACTCAATCAAAGGCAACTAGGAGACTTGGATTCAAGCTTAAAGGAAGGAGATCAATCTTCAAGGGTTCTCTCTACACTCTCTCTTAGTTTATTTGTTTGTAATAGAACATAAGTAGCTAAAATACCCCACTATGAGGTTGATGTTATTTGTTTGATGGATATTTGGGCTTTGTATATAAACTCTATGTGTTATATTTATTCTATCTCTATGTTTTATTCCATTGCTTAAATTGATTTCCATTATTGATTTGCTTGGATACACCCTCTTTGCATGTTGATTTGGATTACTTGAGTAGACAATTAGGTTGTCCTAATGCTCCATTGAATGGAAGGATTTCCAGAAATCCGGCTATACAACCATGCCCTTAATCTAATCTTGAATTAGTGGCTTTCACTATACATCCTAGGTTAGCCACTTGTGAGAGAATTAGAAGCCTCCACTATACACCCTAGGTTGGCTACTTTAGTGATTTTACGAGAACTAACCTTCGAGTAGAATTTGGTTGATAACCTCGATCCTCATCCAATCTCAAATGGGTGGCCTTCACTATACATCCTAGGTCGGCCACTTGTGAGGGAATTGGAAGCCATCACTATACACCCTAGGATGGCTACATTAGTAATAGGTTGAGCCATAGCTAGATAGATGAGCATTCATGAAACAAGTCCCAATTGAGTAACTAGCCATTGTTGGTTGCTTAGGAGGGATTAATCGCTACTAGGAGGTCTTCACTATACACCCTAGGTTGACCTCTTGCTAGAGATATATACCAACACTATACACCCTAGGTTGGTTACATTTGTCAAAACGTGCTTAATTGAGAGTTTGTTGCAATTGCCCCAATATTCACTTACGAGTCCATCAACTCCGTAGTTCCATCATTGTTCATTCATCACTCCATTGTCATCCCATTTTATTTGCTTTCATAGTTTAGTTTATATTGTATTTTCATTCACCATCACTTTTACTTTTATGCCTACTAGTTATATTAATCCTAATCTTATCACCGCTACCCCGATCTCAGTGGACGACACCCGTGCTTACCGCTTTACTTATATTACTACTTGTGAACGCATCGCATAGGTTTTATAAATTATTTTGACAGACGGTTTTCTGACGGCAAAAACCTTCTCATCAGCCTGTCGACAAGCATAACGACACCCATGCAACTTGTGTAGTAGGTGTGCGCGGGTGGTGCGCCTGTCGACCAGCGCAATGGCACCCGCGCACAGAGTAAATTTTCTGGGCGTGTTTTTGCCAAAACGACGCAGTTTTGATTAGCCCTATTATATATGTTCTCTCTTCTTCCTTGCTCATTTTTGTGAGTTCAAGAAGCCATTTTTTGGAGAGACCAAGCTTTCTCATGAGAGAGAAACTCCCAAGAACCCACATTTACTCAACCAAACATCAATCCATGAGCATCTAACATCTCACAAGCATCATCTCATCATGGATTCTTCCTACATCTATTGACTAGGTATTTTGAACAAGCCTTAAATCTCCATAGCATTTTTTGTGTTCTTATGTGCCTATGTTTAGCTTTATATGTTGATTTAATGTATGTCCTTGTGCTTAATAGTATTTATAGCATGCTTGAGTTGTTGTTTGATGGTTGAGAACATATATTCATTGATAGCTATCTTTTAGGACTATTTTGCACTTTAGCTAAATCTTCATGCATTTGCATTTAGATATTGATATCTAGGATTTACACTTATTGACAACCTTAAATCCTTAGATAAGCATTTAGTGTCGCCTAGCATTAATTGCATGATAGAATATTTTTACATATTCACATAGGTTGCTTTATCTCTTCATTGATTGTTAAGCTTTGTAACTAAATGGATTAGTGCCCAAGCTTATTGGTCTAGGATCACTATTAAAGGCCCGTTGGGTAGAGTGAAAGGGTTAGTGACCAAGTATGGTGTGACTTGGGGTCAACCTAGGTTGTAAACTTTCATTCAAATAGTGGATTTGAAGACTGTGTGTGGCTAGAAGGATAACCCGTGAGTTTTGCCCAGTTGGAGGGTTTCTCACGTAAATCAATCATTGTGTTTTAATTGTTTTTCCGCATTTTATTTTTTGATTGATTGATTGCTAATATGGGGTAGCCTTATTAAAATTGACTAAGTCAAAAAGTTGGTAATATATCAACTAAAACTAATTCACCCCCCTCTAAGTTAATGGACACACGTTTGTAGTATTTTCAATTGGTATCAGAGCAGGTTCCTAGGCATACTTTGGTGATTTGTACTCTTGTTGTGTGTGTGTCTTGCATTTTTGCATTTTGTTTGCTGCATACATTAGCATTCATTTCATTCATACCTAAATACTATGAGTTGGAATGGAGGTATGCATGAAGGAGCCTCTAGCACAAGACCCCCGTTGCTTACCGGGGTGAACTATGCCTCTAGCACAAGACCTCATGGAAAGGCAAGATGGAATCATACATTTGCCAAATGGATGACCGAGTATGGATGATAATAGAAGACGGTTACACTCCTCCGGAAACAAATCTTGAAGACTATAGTGTAGTTCCCAAGCCAAAGTCGAAATGGTCATCTCAAGAGTTCGAAGCTTCCAAGTGGAACAACAAAGCCATGCATGCCATTCTTTGTGCAATGGATGACAATCAATACAAGTTGATTCAAACAACTAGGATTGCAAAAGAGGCATGTGAGATTCTAGAGACGGCTCATGAAGGAACTGAGGTAGTCAAGGACTCAAAGCATCAAGTCCTCCAAACACAATTCGAGCAAATTAGAATGGAGGATCATGAGTGCTTAAACGACTTTCAAGTGAAGTTGATGGACATCGTCAATCAAAGCCATCAACTAAGCAACTCTTACTCTGATAGGAGGATCAAGCAAAAGATCATGAGGTCGCTTCCCGAAAGGTTCGAGTCTAAGGTGATGGCACTTGAAGAAAATAATGACTACAAGAACATGAAGCCAAGTGAAGTAATTGGAAGGCTTCTAGCTTCTGAGTCTAGATTGGCTCATACACCTACACCTCCCAAGAAGCAAAAGAACATAGCCTTGAAGACTTCTAAAGTAGAGAAAGAGGAGGATGACTCGAATGAGGAGATGGTCCTCATGGTGAAAAGGTTCAAGAAGTTCATCAAGTTTGAAAAGAAGGGGTTTGGCTCCAAGGGAAAGGAAGTAAGGAAGAAAACTCTTTTCAAGAAGGTTGAACCAAGTCATGACAAGCCCACAAGGAAAGGAATCCAATGCTTCGAATGTGGGGGTTTTGGACACATCTCCATGGATTGTGGCAATCTAAAGAATAAGAAGAAAGGAAAAGCCTTGGTCGCCACGTGGAGCGATAGTGATGACTTGGAACATGAAGGAGGATCCTCGGAAGAGGAAGACCATGTGGCAAACTTTATTGCCTTCATATCCTCTCTCAAAAGCAAAGAAGCAATAGATGAGGAAGAGGAAGGGAAATAAAGTGAAGATGACTCAAGTGTAAGTGACTCTTCATCCCACTCAACAAATATGGATGAAGGAGGAATGGACCTTGAAGGGTTCATTGAGCATTTTCAAAGTTCAAGATTGAAAATGAAGAAAAAGATTCTAAGGCTAAAGGGAGAGAATCTCAAGCTATCTACCGAAGTTACTCACCTAAATATAGAAGTGAAGATAGCAAAAAGGAATGAGGCATTGATGGAAAAGGAGCTTAAAGAAGCAAGAGAGATCATTGCTAAGATGACTTCAAGTACGAATAAACTTGACCACATGTTGGGAGTTGGAAAGAGGCCAAGTGATAAGAAAGGTCTTGGCTATGAATATGACAAGGAGACCTTATCCTCAAGCAAGACCGTGTTTGTCAAGAGCTTCGACATCAAAGAACCTTCACCTCCACAACATCCTAGGAAGAAGATTGAACTAAGAGAGTGCTATAAGGATTCCCAAGTCAATATGGCACAAGGGAAACAAGCTCAAGCTCAACCAACAAGGGTTGATCAAGAAAGTTTTCCTCAACCCAAATACCGATAAGCTAAGAAGCAATTCATGGAAGCTCAACCAAGGAAGAAATATACTCGTTTGTAGTATTTTCAGTTACCGTGTTTTGGACACACGTTTGTAGTATTTTTAGTTACCGGTGTGTTGATCACATATGACCGCACCTCTCCAAAACGTTTTGATTTAGAAATCCAAAAACAATTCTAGATGGACCCAAAAATTAGTCCGGTAGAATATATCAAGTGATCCACGCAAGTTCGTGCGGATTGGGGATCTTGGAGGGCTATCTAAATTTAAGCTTCAATAGACATATCCTAATCACAATCAACAAATGATTCACTTAGGTTCGATCTATTAATTTTAGCTCATTCCGCTAAAGAGCTAAAATTAAACTCTTAAATAAAGATAGAATAAGTTAGTTTTTCTCATTCGTACCCTAGACAACCTCATTGGAGATAGTGTATCCTCGTAAAAATTATCAGTAATCGCCAAGAGCTCAAAGACTGCTTATAACTCTCTTAGTTACTATATTTACTCATATGACCATATTTTAAACTTGGATATTTTGACTTATCCAAAAGCCATATTTCAATAGACACTATTGAAAACTTAACGTTAAGATTTAATATCCAATACCTTAAAATATCCATATGATGATATTATACTCACATTTAATAAATAGAGCCACGATTTCCATATCTATAAATGAAGTCCTCTATCGATTAACAAATGAATACCACCAAACTATCGAGGATAGACTATGCTATATAATCGTACTCATTGATAGCTCAAAAGATAACACTTGTAACCATAAGTCCATCATTTATCTCAGGATTAAGATAGACTCTCCGATTCTCCTCAAGTGAAAACTTTTATCCACTGACGGTTCTGGATAAAGTATTTCACTGCGATCCTATTCAATGCACCTAGTGCACTACATTCTTTTGCCCAAAGACACTACACTTTGATGATTTTAAACTCATCATAACACATTTGATCTCACTCAAATGCTAGCAAAAGAATCTACAACTTTAACAAGGTAAATGCGCCCAACCTTTATCTTAAGTTGTGAATATTGTTCAAGACTAACTAAAGAATTTTGTCTACCTCATACATATCCAGATGTACTAACAATTCTTCATTTCTCATAGTCTTTTGACCTTATGATTATTTACTTTTGACAATTATAATAATTAAACTATAAATGCTATAAGATTTGTTAAACTAGAAATCACTATATTAATATGAAAAGATTGTCAAATACATTATTACACTCTTGCTGTTGAGCATAATCCTAACACTTCTGTCCCAAAGAATTTCTAGGCTAGCATTTTGAATTTAGGAGGAAGTTCTGCTTCCCTAATCCTCCTCGAGAATGGTGCATTCATCTCACCTAGGGGATCTTTCTTAGTGTCTCGATGCTTTCCTTTTCTGATTTCTTCAATCTCTTTGCCATCTTGGCCACCTGGTCCCGGAGGCGATTGGGTCTGCCACCTGAAAAAAACACTCTATGCGTGTGTCTAACAACCTAGAGGGGGGGTGAATGGGTTGTTAATCGATTATTACCAATTTTTCGATTAGTCAATATTAATAATATAACCCAACATAAACAAACATACAAAATCAAGTAAAAGTGCGGAATATAAATAACACTTGATTTTTACGTGGAAACCCTTCAACAAGGGAAAAACCACGGGCTATCCTTCTAGCCACACACGATCCTCAAATCCACTATTGTAATTATGTTTACAACCTAGGTTGACCTCTACTCACACCATTCTCGGTCACTAACCCACCACTACTACCCAACGGGCCTTTATAGTGAATCCTTGATCACTTTGCTTGCCAAACACACCTTGGTTGCAATACTTCACTTGCTTGTGCACTACACCTTGTAGTCACAAGACTTAACTCTCAAGAAGAGATTAACAACCTAAGTGAATATGTGAATACTCAAAATACAAATAATGCTAGGCAACACTAAATGCTTATCTAGAGATTTAAGATGACACTAAGTACAAATCCTAGATATAAATGTCTATATGAATGCTCATAAAGACCTAACTAGATATAGATGTGCAAGTCTAAACTCTAGTCATCAAACAAAACCATATCAACATATGTTGTCATTAATCATGGACAAGGACAATAAATGCAATTAACAAATGCAATCAATGAGTCCTAATTAGCTAGAGGGCAAACATGTCCTAAACATTAGCTATCACAATACAAACCCCAAACATGTCATAACTTCAATTGATATACAATAAATATGAAGATTTGCTAACCTAAGCAATAAATGACATGTCTTGATAAGCTAGAACAATAAATAAGCAAGGATGTGAGTTCTACTTACCAAGTAAAGACATTAATGAAGACCCATGCTTGAATGATGCTCTATATGCAAGATGATGATGGGTTTTGGGGTTTGGAGAGTCAAGTAACAAAGCTTGAAGCTTTCTCTCTCATAAAAAAATGGGTTCTTGAAGCTCTCTCTCTCTTGGAGTAACTTTCTCTCACTAAGGATGTAAATTTCTGAGCTCTAGGGTTAAATGGTGGAGAAGATGAAATATATAAAGGAGAGAAAACGAGTTGTGGTGAAAAGACAAAAATGCCCAGTTCGGGTGACAGAGGTGACATGCAAGGCGACATGACCAAGTCGCCTCGTAAGTCGTCTAACACACTGGAAAGAAACACACGTAGCCTGAGGCGACATGTAAGGCGACATGCCCAAGTCGCCTATGAAGTCGCCTATGAAGTCGCCTAACACACTAGAGGAAAATTACAAGACAAAGGCGACATTGGAGGCGACATGCACAAGTGGCCTTGCATGTCGCCTAACACACTGTGGGAAAAACTCAAGTCTAAGGCGACTTGTCAGGCGACATGCACAAGTGGCCTTGCATGTCGCCTAACCCACTGTGCAGCCCATCAACTCCAAAATGCAAGAAGTGTGTGTGTGTTCAACCATACATGCATGTCAATACAAATGCATAGAATGTGAGTGTGTGCAACTAAATCTCTTCAAGAGTTAAGGACAAGTGAACTACCTCTCTTGAAGCTCTTTGGGATGATCGGAAGCATGTCTTCGAGAATCTATGCTACCCGTTACATAAACATCCCTAATGTGATTTGTCATGAAACAAGCCAATCACAAAAGTGAGGTTCTTACACCACCCCTAGACCGAGCTTCAGAGCTTTCATTGTTTGGCCCTTCTGATTCCGCGGATGCTCCATAAAGGTCCTCTCCTTGAGGGTGGTTTCCTCGAGAACTCCTCATTGGCCCTGTGCTACCATAAGCGTCTGACCACAGATGTCTTTCCTCCACTACCGGTCTGACTAGGTGGAGATGCTCCATGGATGGGATCTCGATCACGGATCTCGCCTATTCAGGATGAAAATTCATGGGATGGTCCGGAACCGGAGGTGGTGGCCCGAGTCTATCAAAAGTCGGTATCCGGGTACCTGGTTTAGTGGCATCACTCCTGGTCCGGGATACAACAAATTGAGGAGCGATTCCTTCCATGATCATTTGAAGATGGATACTTTTCACGAATTCCACAGCCTGCTGTTCCATGGGGCCTGAGGCATGGATCGCGTGTTCAATAGGGGGACTGGTGCTAGGTTGTGGTGCTTTAATCCCTTTCATCGCTTCTGAACCCTCTAAGTCGAAGCAAGTGACTGGTGCCCCGATGGGTCGGGCTATCCTTGAGAGGATCAGAGCCTCATACTGGCACGTTACAAAGTAGAGCTAACATGTTTATTTGTAAAGGGTGTGAAAATTTCTTCCCACATACGGCGTCAAAAAGTGTTAACCGAAAAATCGCTGGGGGTCAAATTTCGATAAACACCCTCGAACTGCAATGTGGGAGAGTGCAGCGGGGTACGTACCACTAGGTACCGGGGGTTTGATACAAATAAAACAACAAAAGGAGTAGTATCAAGAAGGAAAACAAACAGTATGAATTATATTATTGATGATTCAAGTCATTGATACAATATGGGTTGAATTTTCACTCTAGAACTCTCTCTCTCTCTCTCTCTCTCTCTCTCTATCCACAGTAGGCAATGGCGAACTCGTGCAAGTCGATAAGTGGAAATCTCACAATGGGCGATGACAAGCTTTCGTCCTGGTGTTTTTCTCCCAAATTCTAGATTTTTGGATCCCTTTCTTCATCCTTTTTCGTTGTATTTATGGTTTCTGATTCATCCAGTCAATCCTTGAAAATATCGTCAATTGATCTGCAATCATCAAAAACCTTATTTTGGCGTTGATTGGAGTTGATTGAGGCTATAAGTCAGCGCGGGAATTGTTCCTTTGAATTACGTTGTAGTTTCCTTTGTATTAAACTCTGATTAGGTTGACTATCTTGTCTAATTTATGGGGCTTTAAAAAGGGGGAGATCAACTTCTTTTTCTGCCTTGTTAAAGACGAAAGCTGGCTTTGTTCCTTCGGATATGGTATTGTCCTAGGTTCCTGGGTGTACCGGTCCACTCTTGCTGGGGCGGTTTCCTTCTTAGCATGCTGGTACCTTTTCGATATCATTCTCCATGCTGGGTGGATGGGACATGCTCATTGGATCGGTTCAGGATAGGTATTGCGGTGTTTGTAACTGGTGCCGTGGTACCGGTACTCTTTGGCACCAGGGAAATGGCATGCTCTAACATCGAGACTCTCTATATATCATGGCTTCAGTGTTTCTTGATAGTAGGAAACAGGGATGGTCCCGATCTAGGTCCTACCAGGAGTTAGCCCGATAGAAAATTCTTCTTTCGACCCCTGCCAAAAAAGGCTGTTAACAACTTTCTTTGCATATAGTTTAATTTAGTATAAATATAGTAAATTTAGCCAAATACCATTCCTTTCCCTGAGGAACGAACCCACTTGCCATTATACATTTCATGCGACTTGTGCACTAGAAAGTGAGGAATATTGGAGCTTGGAAAAATCCAATCAGTTCACTTTTTAACCGAAATGAGACTATTGACTCTAGAAGTTTGTGACACAGTTTTAGGCATGCAATAGATTAGGGAAATTGGCCCCATCTGTATGAGCTTCAAAAAGGATGGGAAGTTGGCGACCCTCTATGGAATCAAGGAAAAAGGGAAGACTCTTTACCTTGTAAGGTGCTAACCAAAAAATCGTAAAAGGGGATTTCCGACTAACGCTTTAAACAGCGACTTGATAGGTCACAGTTAGAGGGGTACCACTCGGTACCGGGGTATTCCTGGTAAAGATAAATATGTGTGATTAAGATGAAGGAACAAGAATGTGTTGCAGCATGTAATGGTATTTCTCATAACACTTTAGGAGAGTTCTTTTATTAATAAACATAAAATGATACATGACTAGATGGGAACGATTGATACAATGGTGATGTAGAGGGAATTCATGTAAGGGATTTTTGACACCATAGGCGATGGTAAACTCATACTGGTTGATAAGTAGAACTCGACTCAATAGGCGATGGGGACTATATTTTGTGTAGACAAGTAGAATTCCTCTTGGCCCTCTCAAAAAAGAGAGAGAGCCTGTAATATTTATATTCTTTCTTGACAAAATCCAATCCCACTATCCATCCCGTTAATTAGGTCAACTGTTTAGTATTAAGGGAATATCATTTCAGCGTTAATGGCAGATGTGTTAATTAACTGTTTAGTATTAAGGGAATATCATTTCAGCGTTAATGGCGGATGTGTTTAAGCACGGGGAATCGCCTCATAATTAGACAAATTGCTTCCATTTCAGTGGGATTGATGGGGTTGACTATCTTCTCGTTAATTGTGTTGTGAATATCAGGAAAATGTCAACTTTCCCTCCTTTCCTGCTGGAGGTGTTCTGCTACCATACATTTCTTTTCTCAGGACATGATCTTGCACTAGGTTTGATTTCCTACTACACTAGTTCCTCCTTCCTTGGTAGTCTAAGAAACAATATGTCAGGACCTCCCTTACTGATGCCCTCTATGCTAGGTGGCTGAGAGCTGTTTAGGGAACCAGTCCGGGACTGGTAACCGAGGTACTGGGGTACCGGGTACCATGGACCATAGTACCAATGCTTCTAGGTATCAAGGAATTAGTGCACTATGACATTGGGGTTCCCTGGACTGTGATATCAATGTTTATGGGTACCAGGGAACCAGGGCATCGGGCATCCGGGGAGCCGTGGACCATGATACTAGTACTCCTTGACACTTGGGAATCGGGCCAACCCCGATCCTGGTTCTGGTATGCATGTTGCTAGCTGTGGGTGTGCTAATTCGGGTCCTTTCATGGGATGGTCCAATGCTTTCTAAAGCGCTCCCTACCTTGGTTCGCCCAAATTATTTGAGAAAGAAAATATATTCAATGGGAGATAAAATCCTTTTTTGACCTCCTGCCGTTTTAGGCGGTTAACAGAAGGCAAAAAAATGGCTGCTCAATTAAAGAAGGCTCAAGATAGAGCTGAACCCGTAGTGTAGCTCTACTTTTTGCAAATGGAGAACAAGGAAAGGGAGGTTCCGGAGGAAATACAACCTCTTTTGGACTCTTATAAGGATGTATTCACTGAACCAACATCCTTATCACCTCATAGAGCCGATGACCACCAAATTCCCCTAATATCAAATAATATACCTATAAATGTGAGGAATTACGGATAGTCGCATGTACAGAAGAACGAGATAGAGAAAATTGTCAAAGAAATGTTGGAGAGTGGGATAATTCAGCTTATCACTAGTATTTTCGCATCCCCTATCCTCTTAGTCAAGAAAAAAGACAGGTCATGGCGTTTTTGCTTGGACTACCGCGAATTGAATAAGATCACAATTAAGGACAAGTTTACCATACCAATTATCGACACGTTATTAGATGAATTGAATAGGGCTGGGATTTCACGAAGCTTGACTTACGGGCCGGTTACTATCAGATATGGGTGGCAGAAAATGATGTGCATAAAACAACATTTAGAACACATCAGAGGCACTATGAATTGAGAGTAATGTCGCTTAGGCTCACTAACGCCCCGACAACAATTCAAAGTCTAATGAACGACGTCCTTCAGCCTTACCTAAGAAAGATGGCCTTAGTTTTTTTTTTGACGATATACTGGTCTACAACAAAAACATGAGGGAGCCATTAGAACATCTCAAGTTATCCTTAGACAACATCAGCTTTTTGCTAAGGAAAGCAAATGTGAGTTTGGGAAATCTGAACTCAAGTACTTGGGCCATATCATATCATCTAGAGAGGTAACAACAGATGATAAGAAAATTTAAGGCATGTTGGATTGGCTAAGGCCCACAACAATCAAGGTTCTAAGGGGTTTCCTAGGTCTCACAGGATACTATAGGAAATTCGGTAGGGGATAAATTGTGATTAGTGAACCCCTAACTAACTTACTCAAGAAGAATGCTATTAAATAGGACGAGGCAGTTGAGGGTGCCTTTGACGCCCTCAAGAGAGCTATGACTACCACACCAGTACTAGCTATACCCGATTTATCTATTCCTTTTATGGTTAAAACAGATGAGTGCAATGTTTGAATCGGAGTTGTTCTAATACAAGGAGGTAGGCCGATAGCCTACATTAGCAAAGCCTTGCCTTCTATGAAGCTTGGTTTATCCACTTATGAGAATGAACTACTTGTTATAGTGCATACAATACATAAATGAAGGACTTACTTGTACGGGAATAAATTCATAATCAAAACAGATCATTAGAGTCTGAAATATCTATTGGAACAGAAGATGATTACCATATTGCAACAGAAATGGCTTTCAAAGCTGCTAGGCTTCGATTACGAACTCTCTTATAAGAAAAGGAAATAGAATGTGGTAGCGAATTGACTATATAGGGCTATGCAAACTGAAAAGGGAACCCTTATAGCCCTCACTACTTCTTGACCAGTTTGGGTATAAGAGGTATTGCAAAGCTATGAATCAGACCCTTTAGCTATGGATTTCCTCCTTGAATTATTGGTGTAGCCACCACCTAACAGTGAGTACACTCTTCATGAAGGAATGATAAGAATGAATGGGTTGATCTACATTTGAGGTAAGGGTACTGTAAGGGAAAGACTACTCATAAAGGCATACTTCTCTGTTATGAAGAGGAGGGGCATTCATGATCTAAAGGCATATTGAGGAGGTTGCAATTTTTTTTCTTTTAGCCTACCATGAGCCAAGAAGTCAAGACTGCAGTGGCCAACTGCCCTACTTGCCAACAGTGTAAAAGTGAACGCACCGAGTCTCGTGGGTTGCTACAACCTTTACATATTCCTATATCACATTGGAAGGACATTTATATGGATTTCATTAAAGAACTTCCTACTTCACTGGGGAAAAACTCTATATTAGCGGTCATAGACAGATTGACTAAGTACGCCCATTTCATAGCATTAACCTACCCTTATACTAATCAACAAGTAGCAACGTTATTTTTTGACTAAGTCCACAGACTCCATGGACTTCCAGCCACCATCATCAGTGATAGGGACAAGGTTTTTACTAGCCACTTCTGGTAGCATTTGTTTAAGATTATGGGAACTCAATTATATCTCAGTTCGACCTACCATCCTTAGACAGTTAGACAAAGCGAGAGACCCAACCAATGTTTGGAGAATTTCCTATGGTGTATGACCAGCTCACGACCTTCCAATTGGGCGTTGTGGTTTCCAATGGCAGAATGGTGGTATAACACCAATTACCTCTCTACCTTAACTATTACCTCTTTTGAATCCTTGTATGGCTACAAATCACCTATATTCACTATTTCAGCTCTAGGGTCAGGTCCAGAAGAGGTCAGAGAGTTCTCTCAGGATAGAGACAAAATACAGTCAGTTCTTAAAGAGGCTCTAACATAGTCTCAATCTAGGATGATGTTTTATACGGATAAGAAAAGATTCGAAAGGTTATTTAGTGTCGGAGACTGGGTTTATCTACGACTACAACCTTACAGACAAGCTTCAATTGATTCTTTGGACCATATCAAGTAATTACGAAGATTCGAAGAGTTGCTTACAGCTTGCAGTTGCCAGGTGACTCTCAAGTGTATTATGTTTTCCTTATGTCCCAGCTGAAGAAGAAGATCAGAGATACTAAGGTCTTCGGCTCCGTCTTGCCCAAAACAAAACCAAACGGACAATTCTTAGTGGTTCTAGTGGTTTTTTTAGCTAGGAAAATGATTAAGAGGGATAATAAGACGGTGACACAGTACCGTATACAGTGGTTGAACTCAATTCCGACAAACACGACCTGGGAAGATGCTTCTAAAATTTCACGACTCTTTCCAAACTTTGATCCTTGAGGACAATGATCTTTTTTAAGGAAGGGAAATTGTTAGATTTGCATAAATTAGCTGCTTTCGTGATGAGATTGAAAAGGGATTTAGTGAGAAGTCAGAGAATGGAAGAGAGAGAAATGTTTTGGTTAAAGTGAGCTGCACACGGTCTTTTGTCGGAAGAGCGAGGATTTTATATTTAGGTTTTGAACTCAAAACGATGATTCTTTTTGCCTATTGTAGGGTTTACTCTTTTTTTTCTCTTAAATGGCATCGTTTAGGTAGCTAGACAAGTCGTTTTCCAATTCCTTAAAACGTCGTCGTTTGATGCCTAAGAGTCCATAGTTGTTAATATCGTGTCCTGCTGTAGGGAATTTCCCCATCCTGTCTTATTCCTATTTTGTCCTTTCCGAACTGGTTAGTTAAAAGAATGTAATGGCTCTACTTACATTTTTATCATGAATGAATTTATAAATTTCCTAACTAATTTCTCTCTCCCAATCTCTCTTTCTTGGGTCCAATTGCTATGCAGAGATTCAAAAAATCCGTGCATCAATCAGGGGTGAATAGTTATACAAGTGGTCTGTTGGATCATTTTAAAATGAATCATACATCTTGCATTAATTATCAAAAAAAATTTTAAAAAAAATATCACTGAATAAAGTAAAAGATGAAAAACTAGTTCATCCGGTTACTTTTTGTTCATAATATCTTATCGTTTTCCTCTCTTTTGATCTCCATTTTTGCTCAGGTTTCTCTTCTCACTGGTTTCTCACTCTTTGGCTTCCATATCTGCTCGGAATTTTAATCTCTTTGACTTATATATCTGTGATTTTCATCAATAATCACTCCTCCTCATTTCACTTTGCTTCTGCTATTGCTACCAGGTTTCACTTTCCTTCTCACCCTGTTTATATTATCACTCTCTCTGTCTCTTTTATCTTTACAAGTATATCTACTGTTCAACAAATCAAATCCAAGTACATATACATCCTTGTTTTTATATTATAGTTTTGTTTTGTGTTTTTGAAGTTAAATGAAAGCAAAATTAGATTTTTATTATGTTAAATCTGACTTGGGGGGGGGGGGGGGGGGGGATTTTTTTTTTCTTATAATGGGTTGGATTTTATTTTTGGTTTTAATGATGATATGAGATGATTTTCAGAGATGTGTTTTGTTTTTGTGTTTATCATTCGAGAAAATCTAGGAAAGGAAACTACTTGGGATTTGTGATGATTTTTTTAACATGTTTTTCTTATAATGGGTTGGATTTTGTTTTGGTTTTTAATGATGATAAACGATAATAAGAGATGATTTGCAGAGATGGGTTTTGCAAAGAAAGAGTACGAGTTTTTGAGTGAGATCGGACTGAGTTATGAGAATATGGGGTGTTATGTGAATGGAAAATCGAAGGCAAATGGCATGTTGTCTCCTTTGTGAATCCTTTAACTATCGGTTTATATTTAGTTGAATCTAAGGTCGGTATATTTTATATCATATTTATATCCCTTAATTTGAATTTATTGACTATTTGATTTAATTATTTTCATTTAATTAGAGTTACTTTTGTGTTTCGGGTGAGATAGCACTGAAACATGGAAAATAATTAATAATATGTGGGCTTATTTCAATTGTTTGAATATTTGAGTACTAAAGCCCAAGATTCAAGCCTAAGATTCAAGCCGAAAGTCAAAAGATCAGTCCTAGTCTTTCTAAAGAAAGAATTAAAAAAATAAAAGGAAAAGAAGAGCCAAACGCGTGCACCACAATATACTACAAGTTTTAAGCAAATTACATGTCCACGTCAATTGAAGGGAGTTCTTGAAGGAGACGTGGAGCTGTGTATTTTCGGTCCATAAAGATGGATTTCGAAGGCCGAGCTTCGATGCTATTTCTGGGTTTTATTGTTATTTTTATTTTAATTTTAATGTCTTTCTAATTTTCTTTGTATCAGGGTAGACGATGAAACCTTGTATTATGAAATAATTTCTAGATATTTTTATCAATTCCCAAATATTGTTCTTCAATGTTTATGGTTTTCGCTTCTATTGATTTTGAAATATGTTAAAAGGTTTTTTTGGCAAGGGTCTAAAGGAGAATTTTCCACCAAGTATCTACCTGGTAGGGACAAGTCCCAGCTCCCAGGTACCTAGCGAGATTCGATACCACGACCTAGAGGAAATCAATACCAGGTAAAGACCAGAACCTCGACTACCTATCTACGTAGATGAAGCACCTGAGATATTCAACCAGGAAGAGCAGGTACCACGTTGGGCATTCATTCTAACACCTGACGAAGGGGGTACCACTATATTTCGTACCTAGTACCTTGCAGGTACCCGGTCCCTCATACCTTTTACCCCGGTACCACGACACATACCTGGTGTTCCAGAACACCTCAACAGCAGCCCAGAGACCAACCAAGACAGGCGTCCTGTTGGAACCCCGTTCACTAGTAACGTATCGGAAATAGGTTTTAAAAATTTTATACATATCATAAACGATCTGGGACCAGTGAACTTTGGATCGCAATTATTTTTCCGGAACTAATACATACAATATGTAAATATAGGAAATTGTAATCAATATATTAAAAATTATAGAACCTTACCAACGTTTGGAGGCTCCTTCACTTTTCTATATGCTCCTAGTCTGTACCACCGATCTTCCTAGTTATTCTCGAAACTGGTAATTGCTTGTGGGCACGTCACGTACTCAGGAACTTAAGAGGATGTAGAGAAAAGAAGAAGAAACAATTTCTTCCTAGAGAAAACAAAACTAGAACAATTCTAGTTGTTAAAAAAATATTATAATTTTTTCTTTCTTTTTGTAAGTGCCTCACTAAATGATTGGCTTATTTCATTGACAAAATCACCATTGGGGTCATACATTGTAAAATGGTAGACTATGAATTGAAGATCTCCCATTGGACTCCAAGTGCTTCAAGGAAGGTAGACTACTTGACTCTACTTTTACTTGAAGAGATATAGTTGCACACACTCACTTGCTTGCATTATATTCTTGTTTACATGTAATTGGATGATGCATTGTATGCCATTTATCACACTCCACACTTACACATTTTTGCACATTGCTTAGTGTGTTGAGTCTGCCTGGAATAGAGAGTTTTCTCTCTTAGCGCGGCCTAGACCGCTTGGCAAGCTCGGCTTGCACCACGGCATTCAGAGCGGTATACTTCAGTAGGGTCATGCTTCTTGTACCGCTTCCTGTGCACATGCACGCCTAGCGGTCCCTGCTGCCTAAACCGCTGCTTGTGCAGTTGCACGCACAGGGGCCCAAGTCGCTGTGTTATCCAGTAGGCACACTGTTGTGTGTACCGCGGTCTGGACACTTGCCTGAGCCGCGGTACGTACAACGGTAATGACCGGACTTTGTTGCTATTTTTCAAAACTGTGTCATTTGGTCTAGGGCATCATATATATGTCCTTTCCCCTTCCTTGTCTCTTTAGAGCTTTAGAATCCATTCTCTCTCATTCCTTTTAGAGCTCAAGAGTGTCTTTCAAGAAAAGGTAGCAAGAAACCTTTTTTATTGTCTAAAACCCAATCACCCATCATTCATTCATGGTTCTATCATCATCTAGTTTCATCTAGGATGTTTCTAAGCATGGGTCTTCATCAACATAACTCACTTGGTAAGTAGAACACCACTCTCATCCATCTTTGTGTTCTTGCTTAACAAGAAATCTCTTTTATGCTTTTTTTTGCATCTAGATTATAATTTTTCATTACAAATAGAGATTTTTGTTGATGTTTGGGGTTGTTGTATTGTGATAGCTATTGCATCTAGGAATGCTTTGATTTCATATAGCTAAGTTATATGTGTGTCATATAGCAACATGATAACTGTGATTATTTGAAGCATTCACACATGACTAGATAAGCATTAAATGTGTTGACCTTGCATTTTGTGCATTTAGAATATCATCATATTCACTTTAGGTTTTATATCTCTTCATTTAAGAGTTAAGTCTTGTATTTGCCTTTGGTAGTATACAAGCAAGAGCCTAAAATCACTATTAAAGGCCTACGGGTAGCAAGGGCGGATTAGTAACCGATTAGGTGTGATGTGATCAACCTAGGTTGTAATCGTTTTTGCAAATAGTGGATTTGAGGGTTCGGTTGGCGATTAGGCCCGTGAGTTTTTAGTAGGGTTTCTCACGTAAATCATATTATTGTGTCATTTTGTTTATTCCGCATTTTTATTATGGCAATGATTGATTGTGTTAGAGATTAGGAGTTGTGTTGTTTAATTTTGATTAATCAAAAAGATGGCATTTAATTTGGTTAAAACCTATTCACCCCCCTCTAGGTTAGTTTTATCACTCTGAGTGTATTTTCACTTTTTTTTTTCTGAGTGTACACCTCAAATTTTCTATTTCTCTCTTTGTTATCTCATGCACATCAATTTTTTTTTCTTTTAATGCACACCGTGAAAAAAAAACTTTTTCTCTCTTTTTTATCACTTGATTCACGCACACACTTTGTATCCATTACAAATTGAATATCTTTTTCTTTTTGTGTTATCTCATGCACATCGGTTTTGTTTTTCTTTTAACGCACACCTTGAAAAAAAAAACTTTTTTCTCTCTTTTTGCTTTTTTGTTTCTTGATTGCCGCACACTCATTCTGTCTCTTTTTTTTTTCCTATTTTGTGTGTTGTTCAAATCACAATCAAAGACTATTTCTCACTTATCTAGTTATATAAATATATCATTATATATTTTTAAAACTAGATAATTATCTTTTTTCAAATATATCTTTATATATTCAAAAGATAATTAGTATTTAAGTGTCATAAGTAACACATGATTCTAACTTCCGCATAACCCTAGTTGACTTAAACTTAAATACTAGACTTCTCAAAGAATAAAATAATCTAATTATTTTATGTCTTAGTCATAATTTGAACCTGCAACCTCCATTTAATAATTAATTAATAATTCATAATTATTAATTCATTAATTAAATAATCTAATTCATAATTATTAATTCATTAATTAAATAATCTAATTAATTATTAATATATTAATTAAATGATCTTATTATTCAATTAATCCCTGAATAAATACATGTCACTTTCGTAACACAATTAATTGGACAATCCAATTAATTAACCGTGACCATTGTTACCTAAATCGATCGGGCTAGCAAGGGGACCTAATGGACCCACAGTATTTGAGCTCCAATAATCCTCAAAATCATTAATTAAACTCTTTAATTAATATTCCTTGATTATTAACTCCGGTGTTATTCTACTAAAAACCCGAAGCTGGACTCTCTCAACTGTAGACGCTTTTACACAGACCGATACAACTCGGTGTCCATCGATATAGCTATTACATATGGTGTGATCCTCCACAGTAGTTCATAATTAAAGCTGAGGCATAATGTCCGTTATACCCCTCTTATTACATATATCCTTTAAGTACCGTTGATTATTTAATGAACAATAAATCCTATTTCCTCACGGAATTAGGAGAGGCTCATATTGTCCAAGCCCAGAAATAACCCTTAAGGGAACTACCATCTACTTCTCACAAGAATGAGTGGATTCCACTATTATGTACATATCTTCCCATTCATAAGCCAAACCGCAATCCCAACATACGGAGTATATTGATCAGGAACTGCATCCGACCTCACCCGTGGTATATCAAAGACCACGATCTAACCTGAAGGAGTCAATATGACACTCAGGATTAAGATCACCCACATATAGCCATCATTAATTGATATATATGAATCTCATTAGTAAACAGATATTGGTGAGAGATTCATATAGATCATGGCCCAGTCATATATGATCACATCATACAAGGTGCCTCAATTCCCATATCTCATATGAATGATTCAGGATTGAATCACCGTACATT
This sequence comes from Dipteronia sinensis, assembly GCA_033220585.1. NCBI lineage: Eukaryota > Viridiplantae > Streptophyta > Magnoliopsida > Sapindales > Sapindaceae > Dipteronia > Dipteronia sinensis. The sequence continues at coordinate 16,726,651 of CM065643.1, read as the reverse complement.
ACGGAATGGACCGCGGCTATAGATTAACCACAAATAAAGTACTCAGCTTTATTTTCTATTTATGGACTCTTTAGATTGAACGTCTCTTACTGTATCCATATGTATATGGCACTCATATACACAGTTCGAGATTACATCCAGCAGTCTAGGATGTTAATATATGCACAAGTTATAAAATAAACAACACAACAAGAATCAATTGAACTTTTCTTTTTTATTTATTTCATAAATCCATTTACAAATTACATCTTTAGGGCATTAACCCCAACATGTCCTACCTACCCTGAAAGATGAATGTCATCACCATGTCATCAGCATGAAAGAACAAGCGCCATGCCAGTAAGTCAAATCAATACATCAGTATACCTCGCCGCTAGGGTGTAGAACCGGTGTACCTCTCAAAGCAACACAAATAGGGAAAGTTGACTCCATCGCCATTTAAAGCCCCATAAATGAGACCAAACGGTCAACCGAATCAGAGTTTAAATACGACAGTGATTAACGTGATCAAATCCCGTGCTTTTAGCCTCACTCAACTCCTTTCAACACCGAAACTAGGACTCCAAATAATCCTCATTAATACAACCGGATTCTGAGGGATATTGGAGGTCTATACATAAGGCCATGAGGGACAAAGTGAAAGAAGGATTTTTGATCACAAAAAAAAAAGACTTAACCCCAAGGAATTTCCTTCTTTATTCTTGGAAGCCAGTGAGAGTTTGGGACAATCACTGGAAGAAAGATATAGCCACTTATCAACTTAAACGGTTTTTTCACCACCACCTAGTGTAGAACGAGAGAAAAGAGAGAAAAGAGTGCATTGTAACATCAACATAACAATTATTCAATAAAACTGTATCATTCGCATTCATAAGATTTCTTTCCGTGTTTCTCCTATATCAATCTTTCAAATTTGAAGGAATCCCGGTACCGAAGGTACCTATTCCGTTGCCTCATACCGGTAGTGGACGGGGGTGTTAACTGGAATTTCCCTCACCATAGTGGAATTTCCCGTTAACACTGTTTGGCGCCGTCAGTGGGAATCACCACACCCTTAAAAAAGAGTCTGTTAGCCTCGTTTTCTTATACCATTACCTGTATGAAACTCCGGTCTTCTCAAGATCATCTCGATCCGTCGGGGCACCAATCAAATGCTTCAACCCAGAAGGGTCAGAAGCGAAAGAAGGGGGAGAAGAGTCATAACCCAGCTCCAAAGCCATCAGCTACTACTCGGGCTACCCGCCAGATACCTGCCACTCCGGCAGTTAAACCTGCCAATCTGGACCAACAAGTTACGGCCTTCATAGATAGTATTCACCTCTGAATGGTTTCGGAAGGTGGAGCCGGTCAGCTTACGGTACCAGATACCAAGGGAGAGGCAAGTCGGCAAGGTACCAAGATACCCCATTTTGACAGGTTGGGACCATCACCTCCAATACCAGTCCACGATAGGCTCGGGCCCGTTCCCCCAATACAGTCAGTCCGCGACAGACTCGGGCCCATGCCCCCGACTCCGAGACAACCTAAAGGATACCAACCTCGACAGGTGAGATCCGCCATTGACCTCCCCCATAGGGAACGCCACTACCCGGTTCAACCGGAAGCTGCTTCTTGACGACCTCAACCAGAAACGGCCATGAGGCAACCTCAGTAAGTGGTAGGAGGTACCATTAGCAGCACCTTGAGAAAACCCTCCCCAGGGAGAGAACTAGGATGAAACTTCAGTAGCCTCAGAGGGGTCTGATGACAAAGATTCTGAAGTAGAGTCAGGGAATGATGGCAACAAGCCCCTCCGGGACCAGGTAGCCAGAATGGCGAAAGAGATCCAAGAGTTAAGAAGGGAAAGCACTTGGAAAACCGGAATGACCTCTTGAGAGAGATGAATGCTCCCTTCTCTAGGAGGATCAGGGAGGCAGAACTACCTCCCAAGTTTAAGATGCCAACCGATAAATACTTTGGGACTAAAGATCCTTTGAGCCACTTGGAGAGCTTTGTTCAACAGATAGAGGTCCAGAATGCTACCAGGGCTGCCATGGGCAGAATGTTCCCTACTACGCTAACGGACTATGCCTAAGGCATGGTTCAGGAAATTACCAGTAGGGAGTGTTGACTCATTCACCAAGCTGAATACTGACTTCTACACTCAGTTCCAAGGAATTAAACCTCGCCCCAAGGATCCAATTCACCTTCAGTACATGATCCAAGAGCGGGGTGAATCACTTAGAAGCCATGTGGAGAGATTCCACAAGGAAGTAATCCAGATGGGGGTTTTCACGGAGAAGGAGACCTTGGCCAATTTCAGACGAAATCTATGGGTAGGCAGGTTGTTCCGATCCTTCGCCAAGCATCCACCAGAGACATACCAAGAGGCCTACGATAGAGCTCTTGAACATGTGGAGATAGATGAACAACTCGTGTCAAGATGGAGCATGACGATATGAGATCTGCCAAGCGCCAAAAGAATGAGAAGCCCAAGCCCGCTCAAATTCAGAAGAATCAGAATAAGCCTCCCAATAAGTCTACGTACCGGATACCACCTTACTAACCTTAGCGTAACCGGTACCCCGCCAGGCGATCTCCTCCTAGAGCTACACCTCCACCTAGGGAAGTGGCTCGGATAGCTAGAGAAGAAGGGGGGGTACACCCATTATACCCCTTTGAACACGTCTCGCAAGACTATCTACCTCGCCATCTGTAACAAGGGGCTACTCAGGAAGCCCAGTTCAATAAAGGCACCAGCCGATCAACGGAACTGCTACAAGTACTGCGACTTCCACAAGGATGTGGGACACAACACCTTGGAATGCTATAGTTTACGCAACCAGATAGATGCACTGGTAAGGGGAGGTTGCTTGACAGAATTTCTCTAATAGGTGCGTGATAGCATTCAAACCGGGAATGAGGTACAAGCAGACATCACAGCAATCGAAGAGAGAAGGAAAGCAAAAAGAAAGGATCTGATGGAGCAGATCCACATAGTCCATACCATCAACGGAGGCCCTACCCTGGCAAGAACCTCTAACAATTCCAGAAAGAACCATGCCAAGAAGGGGCCCAGGTTAGACGCAGGCCAAGATGTCTTCAAGGTCACCAGAAAATGGCCTAGATCTTCTCATTCAACTCAAATTATCTTCACGGAGGAGGATGTGTACAACACTATGCAACTCCATGATGACCCCATGGTTATCACTGTGCAAATTGTAAATTGTCTGGTCCACTGTGTCCTGATCAATACTGAAAGCAGTGTGGACATTCTTTTCAAGGGCGCTTTAGAGCAGTTCAACTTAAAGAATCCCTGCTACAATAGCTGCACCACCCCACTGGGTCCATGATCCTACCAGTGATAGTAGGGACAGCACCACTCCAGGCAGAATCTTATGACAGATTTCGTTGTGGCAGACACTCCATCTGCCTATAACGCTATCCTTGGGAGACCCTACTTATCTGCCCTTAAGGGTGTTTTGTCTATCTACCACAATGTCCTGAAGTTCCCAGTAGGGGACAAGGTGGATGAGGTACAGGGAGACTAGCAGGCAGCACGTAAGTGCTACTCAAGTGTCTGTTAACCCAGTGGTGCTTGCCGAGCAGTGTGCACAGATAACAACTATGTAGGATCAGACCTTACCAGATGAGGACCTTGAAGATGAGATAGGTGCAGTAGAACCCGAGGTAGAAGTTCCAAATAAAGAAGACAGAGACTGAGGAAGGCAGAGGGTGGGCCAGTGGCCGCCCTATAGACGATTTGGAAGAAGTACCAATCAGGAAAGATGATCCTTCGAAGGTGATCAAGATATGGCCAATGTTGGAAGTAGGGGTGAATGAGGGATTGATAGAACTCCTTTAGGAATATAAATATATCTTTGCCTGGAGCCACGAGGAGATGCCGGGGATTCCAATCACCATGACAGCTCATAGATTAGCGGTTGATCCCATATGTACGCCGGTCAAACAGAAGCAAAGGCGTTTCAACCTAGAACGAAATGCCGCGATTCAGGAGGAAATTGATAAGCTTCTAAAGGCAAAATTCATCAGGGAATCCCGGTACCCAGAGTGGATCGCTAACGTAGTGATGGTGACCAAGGCAAATGGGAAGTGGCGTATATGTGTTGATTACACTGATCTCTACCGCGCCTGCCTAAAAGATAGCTTCCCTCCACCAAAGATTGACCAGCTGGTAGACTCAACTGTGGGTAACAAGCTCCTAAGCTTCATGGACCCATTCTCGGGGTATAATCAAATCATGATGCACCCCGCCGATCAGGATGAGACCATTTTTATCACCGGTCATGGTCTATATTGCTATAGGGTAATACCTTTCGGGCTCAAGAACGCAGGTGCTACCTACCAACTTCTGGTCAATCGTCTGTTCAAGGAACTGATAGGGAAGTCAATGGAGGTGTACATCGATGATATGATCACCAAGTCCTAGGTAGCTGAACAGCACCAGGACCACCTCTGTCAGACTTTCCAGATAATCAAAGAAAGCCAGATGCGGTTAAACCCCGCTAAATGCGCATTCAGAGTAACAGCCAGGAAATTTCTAGGGTTTATGGTACATGAGAGAAGAATAGAAGCAAACATGGAAAAGATCAAAGCCATCTTAGATCTTGAGTCTCCTACTTCGCTCAAGCAAGCATAAGGCTTGACCGGACAGATAGCAGCCTTGAACCGCTTCATATCACTATCACCTGATAAGTGCGTCCCCTTTTTCAAAGCCATCAAACAAGGGAGGAATATGAAGTAGGACCAAGATAGCGAGCTAGGCTTCTAATCATTAAAGGGATACCTAGGGACAAAAATTGCAACTGTACCTAGCTGTATCCAAAACAGCTGTTAGTGGGGCCATGGTAAAAGAAGGTGGAGATGGAATTCAATGACTTATCTACTATATGAGTCGTGCCCTGACCAAGTGAGAGAAAAATTACACTCTCTTAGAGAAGCTCACCTTTGCATTGGTAACCGCTGCTAGAAAGCTTCGCCCTTATTTCCTAGCTCACACGATCGCGGTGGTCACTGATCAACCCTTGCTCCAATTTCTCCAAAGGCCAGATATATCAAGGACACTGGTACTGTGGGCCCTCGAGCTTACCCAGTACGATATCCGGTACAAGCCTAGGACCACCATCAAGGCACAAGCTTTGGCAGACTTTGTAGCCGAGTTCAGCACGAGACCTAATCATGATGTTACCCTAAGCTCAGACCAAGCTTCCCAGGAAAAGCAAGAATTAGAAAGTTGGTCCACCAACCAAGAAACCTGGATTCTATATACGGATGGAGCTTCCAGCCAAGCAGGAAGTGGGGGAGGAATCGTTCTAATTGATCCCGAGAAGCTGGAGTGCAGTCATTGCTTCAGATTCCAGTTCAGTACCACCAATAAAGAAGCTGAGTATGAGGCTTTGCTGGCAGGAATGAAGACATCAGTGGAGCTTGGAGCTAATTACCTCTCGCCAGGTGTGACTCGCAATTGGTAGTTAATCAGATAAATGGTATGTATTAGGCCAATGAGATAACATGGCAGCCTACCTCGGAAAGGTCCAAGAACTTGTGGCCCAATTCAAGAGGTTCAAGATTGAACAGGTGTCTAGGCAGCAGAATCATCGGGCCGATGTCCTAGCCAAGATAGCTGCCAACGGAGGACAAGCACTGCCAAAAGGCGTACCTTTCCAAATAATAGCCCAATCAAGCATAGCGCTGGGAAAGGAAGTTAGCCCTATGGATTGCCTTCCATGTTGGATGGATTGCCTAGTATTCTGGTATCCGTGCGCGAATCAACCAAATATTAGTAGGTTGTTTCTAATTGTTTCTTGCAGGTTTTTCTCGTAGAGCTTCCACTTCACCACATTTGCAAAGAAATATCTCTCACTTGTTAGACACGGAATCAACCGAACCTAATTATAAAAGATTAAAATTATCAAAAATGAAACCTACCTATGGCATTTATGCCTAGGTCATATTAACCTTGATAGGATTAAAAGATTGGTTAGTGAAGAACCTTTAAGTGACTTAAAGGTCGATGATATACCAACTTGTGAATCTTGTTTGGAAGGTAAGATGACTAAAATATCGTTCTTGACCAAAGACACAAGAGCCATTGAATGTTTAGGATCAATACTATGATGTGTGCAGTCCTATGACCATTCAAGCTAGAGGTGGATATGAGTACTTCATCACTTTCACGGATGATTACTCGAGATTTGGCTATATGTATCTCATGAGACATAAGTCGGATGCTTTTGACATGTTCAAAGCATTTAAAGCTGAAGTAGAAAATCAGATTGAGAAACACATTAAAATCTTGAGATCTGATCGTGGTGGAGAATATCTATCTGGTGTGTTTTAGCAATATCTTATTGATAATAGGATAATTTCTCAGTTTTCTGCGCCGGGAACACCACAACAAAATGGGGTGGCAGAAAGGAGAAATAAGACTCTTTTGGACATGGATAGGTCTACGTTGAGTTATTCAACACTTTCTAATTCTTTTTGGGGATATGCTTTAAAAACTGCATGTACATTCTAAACGATGTGCCATCTAAGTCGGTTCCTCAAACACCGCATGAGTTGTGGACTGGGCGAAAGCCTAGTTTACAACACTTAAGGATATTTAGATGTCATGTGCACGTGTTAAAAGGAAAGATATAAAAGATGGAGTCCCATTCAGAAACATGCATATTTCATGCATATTTGTGGGGTTTCCACAAGGAACTAAATGATATTATTTCTATAGTCCTTCAAATCTTAAAGTATTTGTTTCGACAAATGCTAAATTTTTGGAAAAAGACTATATGAATAATTTTGTGCCTAAACGTAGAATTGTCCTGAATGAGCTTTCAGGAGATACAATTCCACAAAAGGTTTCAAAACCTAGCCCAATTGTAAGTTCCACACCGTCACAAGATCAACAATCCACCATTTCTCGTCGTAGTGGGAGGGTTAGTAGACAACCCGAGAGATACATCGGTCTAGGAGAATCAATGAAGAATCTCCCGGATGACGATGATCCCTACACGTACAAGGAAGCTATGGAGGATGTTGATTGTCGCTATTGACAAAAGGCAATGCAATCTAAAATTTAGTTTATGTACTCAAACAAAGTCTGGTCTGTTGTAGACTTGCCTAAATGGATAAAACCCATTAGGTGCAAGTGGGTATACAAAAGGAAAAGATGTATGGATGGAAATGTGGAAACCTCTACAGCTAGATTGGTAGCTAAAGGTTACACACAGAAGGAAGGTATCAATTATAAGGAAACCTTCTCTACTATGGCCATGCTTAAATCTATAAGGATACTCTTAAGAATTGCATCGTCTCTATACCTAAAAATTTGGCAAATGGACGCCAAGACAGCTTTCCTTAATGGAAGTCTTGACGAAAGCATCTATATGATGCAACAAGAAGGATTCATTGAAAAAGGCTGAGAAGAAAGTGTATGCAAGTTGCAAAGATCCATATATGGACTGAAGCAAGCATCCAGATCCTGGAACATAAGGTTCGATCAAGCTGTGAAAATTTTTGGATTTAATCAAAACCTTGACAAACCTTGTGTATACAAAAGGATTAAAGGTGACAAGTTGGTTTTCCTAGTTCTTTACGTTGATGATATACTACTCATCGAAAACGATGTAGGTGTATTGACATCAGTAAAAGAAGGGTTAGTAAAACAATTTGATATGAAGGACTTAGAAGAAGCAAGTTATATTCTTGGTTTCCAAGTAATAAGGGATAGAAAGAATAGAATGATTACGTTATCCCAAGCTTCATACATAGATAAAATCTTGTCTAGGTTATCCATGCAAGATTCTAAGAAAGTTATGTTACCTTTCAGACATGAATCAAACTTTCTAAGGAACAAGTTCCTAAGAATGAGCATGAAGAGCAATTCATGAGTAGGGATCCATATGCTTCGGCAGTTGGAAGTCTTATGTATGCAATGCTCTGCACTAGACCAGATATTTGTTTTGCTGTTGGCATAGTTAGTAGGTTTCAATTGAAACCTTGTCCTGATCACTAGACGGCAGTTAAGCATATTTTCAAGTATCTCAGGAGAACGAGAGATTATATGCTTATATACTATGGACGGGATTAAATTCCCGTTGGGTATACGGACTCTGATTTCCAATCAGATTCTGACTCTAGGAGATCCACATCAGGATTTGTGTTTACTCTTGAAGGAGGCGCAATCATATGGAGGAGTATCAAGCAATCATGTATTACTGATTTCACCATGGAAGCCGAGTATGTTGCCGCATGCGAAGCTGCTAAAGAGGCTGTCTGGCTCCGCCGATTCTTAATTGACTAGGAAGTGGTTCCTAATGTGAATAAGTATATCATTATCTACTGTGATAACAGTAGAGCAGTCACTAAATCGAGAGAACCAAGAAGCCATAAGAGAGGGAAACACATTGAAAGGAAGTATCATCTTGTGAGGGAAATTGTGCATAGGGGTGACGTGACGATTACCAAGATCGCGTCAGTAGAAAATCTAGCGGATCCCTTCACAAAGGCTCAACCCAAGAAGAATTTCAATAGGCACCTAGAGAACATGGGAATGAGATATATGACACACTGGCTATAGCACAAGTGGAATATTGTTATGATTATGCTCAATAGCAAGAGTGTAATAATGTATTTGACAATCTTTTCATATTAATAAAGTGATTTCTAGTTTAACAAATCTTATAGCATTTATAGTTTAATTATTATAATTATCAAAAGCAAATAATCATAAGGTCCAAAGACTATGAGAAATAAAAAAATTGTTTGTACATCTGGATATGTATGTGGTAGACACAATTCTTTAGTTAGTCTTGAACAATGTTCACAACTTAAGATAAAGGTTGGACGCCTTTACCTTTTTAAAGTTGTAGATTCTTTTGCCATCATTTGAGTGGGATCAAATGTGTTATGATGGTCAAAAATCATCAAAGTGTAGTGTCTTTGGGAAAAAGAATCTAGTGCACTAGGTGCATTGAATAGGATAACAATGAAATACTTTATCCAGAACCGTCAGTGGATAAAAGCTTTCACTTGAGGACAATCGGAGAGTCTATCTCAATCCTAAGATAAATGATGGACTTATGGTTACAAGTGTTATCATTTGAGCTGTCAATGAGTACGATTATATAGCATAGTCTATCCTCGATGGTTTGGTGGTATTCATTTGTCAATCAATAGAGGACTTCATTTATAGATATGGATCGGTGATCTATTTATTAAATATGAGTAGAATGTCATCATATGGATATTTTGAGGTATTAGATATTAATTCTTAACGTTAAATTTTCGATAGTGTCTATTGAAACATGGGTTCTGGACAAGTCAAAATATCCAAGTTCAAAATATGGTCATATGAGTAAATATGGTAACTAGGAGAGCTACATGTGGTCTATGAGCTCTTTGCAATTACTGATATTTTTCACGAGGATACACTATTTCCAATAAGATTTTCTAGGGCACGAATAAGAAATATTAACTTATTCTATCTTTATTTAAGAGTTCAATTTTAGCTCTTTATTGGAATGAGCTCAAATTAATAGATCGAGCCTAAGTGAATCATTTGTTGATTATGATTAGGTAATGTCTATTGAAGCTCAAATTTAAATATCCTGTCAAGATCCCCAATCCGCTCAAACTTGAATGGATCACTTGATATATTCTACCAGACCAATTTCTGGGTCCATCTAGAATTGTTTAAGGATTTAGGATTTCAAAAGTTTTGGAGAGGTGCTATCATGTGTGAACAAGACACGCGGTAACTCTTTAAATGCTTGGGATGGGCAGCCAGGGATGTGGGAATCCTTGGGCGGCCCTAATGGGATGCAATTAGCATTCTATTATTACATTAAGAATATAATTTGCACATTTTAATTAAATGGGTTGTTTAATTATATTAATGTATTAATTTAAGGCATGTGGACTATTTTTTTTAGTAATTAAGAATGAGTCTAGTTCACATGTGGATTTTTTATTAAAGTCCAATGGATTTAATAAAATGGAAAAACAATATATTGCCCATGTATAGGCTTGGGCGGCAAGGGCTAAATTATCAGCCTAATATAGTGTTTTATTTTACTATTTAATCAAATGGAAATTAATTAATTAATTAATTAATTATTTGATTAAAAGTCAAATTCTTTTTCTAACTAGGAGTAAGAATCTTAGTGTCATACTATTGTTAGTAGTATGATAAGTATCAAATACCTTATTTGATAAGTAGATAAATAAAAGGTTTTATTTATCTAGTCAAATTAGGAAGTATTTGATATCTATCAAAACTCTAATTGATAATTAGTCAATTAGGAAGATATGATAAAGTCACAATTCTTTTTTGATATTCAATAATTTATTATTGGTTAATACACTCATAAGTTGGAATAGGTTTAAACTACTAAATTGATAAGAGCTTTGGTGAAACAAAAATCCTCCACAAAGAAGGAGAAATTCAGCCACTATATATATCCCTATCAAGGGAATTCAGCCATATGTTTTTTTTAAAGAAGAATTCGGCCAAGTGAATTTTTCAAGAAGAAGAATTTTATTCTTTTGCATTAAATAAATAAAAACTCTCCAACTCATAGAGAATTTGGCGAAGAGAAAAAGAGAGAGTGTTTTTGTTTTAGATAGTGCACTAGTAGCTTCTATATCAAAAGACTTTGTGCACAACATCGAATTAGGGTTCACGCGAGTTTTCGATTAAAAGATTGAGAATTCAAAAGTGACCAAGCGTTCTTTGTTTTCTCTAGGAGGATTATTGAGACTAACAAAAGAAAAATTTTTTTTGGTTTCCATCCACGGGTATACAATTCAAAGAAAGGGAGCCCACACTCCTATGTGATTCACGTTCGTGATTGGATTGGAAGATCTTGCGGATTCAAAGCGACGCAATATCGATCGTCATGTGAAAAAGGTATGATACTTTTAATTATATGTTAATTAATCAAGGGTTAAGGTGCTCTCTTTTAAAAGGAAAATTTTGAAATATACCAATCTAATTTTTCGCTTTCGCCGCGTGTTTTTTCCTTACACTTAAATGATGTGATCATATAGGACTGGGCCACGATCTATGTGAATCTCTCACCAAGATCCGTTATATGATGGGATTCATATATATCAATTAATGATGGCTATATATGGGTGATCTTAATCCTGAGTGTCTTATCGACTCCTTCAGGTTAGATAGTGGTTTTTGATATACCAAGGGTGAGATCGGAGTTGCATTCCCGGTCAATAACTTCGTATGTTAGAATTGTGGTTTGGCTTGTGGCTGGGAATATCTGTACACAATAGTGGAATCCACTGCTTGTGAGAAGTAGATAGTAGTTGAAAATACACTCTTAACGTGTGTCTAATAACCTAGAGGGGGGGGGGGGGGGGGGGGGAATAGATTTTAATCAAGTTAATTTCCAACTTTTCTTGATTAGTCAATATTAAAAATTCACCTCATACAAAAACATACAAAATCAAGTGTAAAGTGCGGAAATATAAATAACACTTGATTTTTACGTGGAAACCCTTCAACAAGGGAAAAAACCACGAGCTATCCTTCTAGCGACACACGATCCTCAAATCCACTATTGTAATGATGTTTACAACCTAGGTTAACCTCTAGTCACACCATTCTCGGTCACTAACCCACAACTACTACCCAACGGGCCTTTATAGTGAATCCTTGATCACTTTGCTTGCCACCCAAACCTTGGTTGCAAGACTTCACTTGCTTGTGCACTACACCTAGTAGTCACAAGACTTAACTCTCAAAGAAGAGATTAACAACCTCTGTTACAAAAATTGTCCAAGTGTTCTGAATCCTGACTCTAACCCCAACCTGGCACCGGTGTCCAAGTCAGGGGGGACTTCTGTTAACATGGTTTTTTGGCAAGGGTCCAAAGGAGAATTTTCCACCAAGTATCTACCTGGTAGGGACCTGTCCCAGCTCCTAGGTACCTAGCTGGATCGATATCATGACCTAGAGGAAATCAATACCTAGTAAAGACCAGAACCTTGACTACCCATCTACCTAGATGAAGCACCAGAGATATTCAGCCACGAAGAGCAGATACCACGTTGAGCTTCCATTCTAACACCTGATGAAGGGGGTACCATGATATCATGTACCAAGTACCTTGCAGGTACTCGGTTCTTCATACCTGTTACCCCGGTACCATGACCCATACCTGGTGTTCCAGAAGACCTCAACATCAGCTCAGAGACCAACCAAGACAGACTACCTACCTGCCCAGCAAGATGAATGTCACCACCAAGTCATTAGCTTGAAAGAACAAATGCCACGCCAATAAGTAAAATCAATACATCAGCATACCTCATCGCCAGGGTTTAGAACCGCTGTACCTCTTTAAGTAACACAAACAGGGAAAGTTGACTCCTCTCCATTTAAAACGCCATAATTGAGACCAAACGGTCAACCGAATCAGAGTTTAAATACGACAGTGATTAACGGGATCAAATCCCGTGCCTTTAGCTTCACTCAACTCCTTTTAATGCCAAAACTAGGACTCCAAATAATCCTTATTAATACAACCGGATTTTGAGGGATATTGGAGGTCTATACATACGGCCATGGGGGATAAAGTGAAAGAAGGATTTTTGATCACCAAAAAAGAGAGACTAATCCCCAAGGAATCTCCTTCTGAATTCTTAGAAGCTAGTGAGAGTTTGGGACAATCACAGGGAGAAAGATATAGCCACTTATCGACTTAAACGGCTTTTTCACCACCACCTTGTGTAGAACGAGAGAAAAAAGAGAAAAGAGTGCATTGTAACATCAACATAACAATTATCCAATAAAACAGTATCATTTGCATTCATAAGATTTCTTTCTGTGTTTCTCCTATATCAATCTCTCAAATTTGAAGGAATCCCGGTACCAAAGGTACCTATCTCACTGCCTCATACCGGGAGCGGACGAGGGTGTTAACTAGAATTTCACTCGTCATAGTGGAATTTCCCGTTAACAAAATATAAAACCCTTTCATCGTTAAGATCATGTATTTTTGATAGTTAGGTATATATATTTTAAACAATACTTGGTGTTAACGGAAAAATTCACTAGGGGAGTGAAATTCCAGTTTGCTCCCTCGTCCACTACTGGTAGGTGGCAACGGAGTAGGTACCTTCGGTACCAAGATTCCTTAAAGTTGGGGATTGATACAAGAGAATGCAAAGGAATAAGAAGAATACAAAAGACACTGTTTTATTGAATATTTATTGTGCGGATATTACAACATACTCTTTTCTCTCGTGTTACACATGATGGAGATGGAGAATTCGTTTATGTCGATAAGTGGCTATATTCTTCCAGTGATCGTTCCTGGACTCTCACTAGCTTCAGAGAATTCAAAAGGAATTCCTCTGGAAATTCAATCCTCTGTTCTGGCGATAAGAAATGATTTTTTGATTCCCCATTTTCTTTACCCTTCAAAGCTGTATATATAGTTTTTCCAAAAAATCCCCTCAAAATCCGGTTGTCTTGATGAGGATTATGGAGAGTCCTATTTTAGACGTTGAAAGGCATTGAGTGGGACTGAAGGCACGGGATTTGATCCCATTAATCACTGTCGAAGTCAAATTCTGAGTAGGTTGACCGTTTGGTCTCAATTATGGTGCTTTAAATGACGATGAAGTCAACTCTTCTTGCTGGCGTTACTTGGAAAAGAGTACTGGTTTCATGTCCAGGTATCGTGGTATACTGGAATGCTGATTTGACTCATTGGCATGCTGCTTGGTCTTTCATACTAACGACCTTGTAGGAATATTCGCCCTATTGGATAAGTAGGATATCTATCTCGGCTGGACTCTAGGCTGATGTCGAGATACTTGGATGCCAGGCATTAGGTACCAAGTACATGTTACGGTACCAGAGTACCGGGTGGGGAATATCAAATACCTTCAGGGTACTAGAAGTATGATACCGTGATATCCCTTCCACCAGGTGCTAGTATTGATGTATAGCGAGGTACCTGATCTTTCTGGTAGAACATTTATGATGCCTTATCCATGTAGGTGGGTAGTCAAACTTCGGGTTGCTTCCCTCGGGATCGTGGTACTGTCCTTGCTAGGTACCTGGGAGCCGGGATTGGTTCCTACCAGGTAGATATTTGATGAAAAATTCTCCTTTGGACCCTTGCCAAAAAACCATGTTAACAGAAGTCCCCTATGACTTGAACACCAGTTCTGGGTCGGTGTTGGAGTCAGGATTCATAACATATGGAGAATTTTCCCTTAACCAATTTGTAGAATGGAATCTTCCCTTTGCACGCTAGTTTATATGAATCTTCCACGTGGCTGACTACGGTAGGCTAAATTCAGAAAAGAAACTTTAGTGGCACACGTTTCTCAAAACCGTTTCCCCAAAGTTACGGATTATCCCGAGACAATAATGACCTTCTCTGCCCATTACAAGTAACAGCTTCTATATATACATCACCATTATCATAGATTACTCACTTCAGGCAAAATCCCCCAACTCTGAGAAAAAACCCTAATCTTCTTCTCTCATCGTTCCTCAATCTCAATTTCTTATTTTTGCTAAGACTTATGCCTTATTTCTTCTACGATGTCTTCCCCTATTAGCGATAGTGTCGAGCAGCTGTTCGATGAGGATACGACTGTGGGATAAGGTCTTGCTCCTAGGAAAAGAACCCGAGTCGATAGTGATAGTTAGGAGGACGCCTTCATCTTTCAGCGCCGCCGTTCCAATATGACCATTGCTATCGGGACTGAGTTTACAAACGACCCCAGCACACTCATCGACCTCGACTAAGAATCAAGCAGAGACTCGGCCGCTATCGGGGCAAGTGGAATCCCAAGTACTATCCAGGTTGGTCGAGACCGGGCTGGCAAAGTCACTGATACTGTAGGAAGAGTGCTTGCTCTTCCCTATGAGTATAGATGCATCCCGGATTCAATCAGTACCTCGGACACAGTAAGGTGTATGTGGAGAGATTTTAAGATCCCTAAGGATATCTCGATCGCCATCCCACCTCGTGGGTATGATGTATATACTCCCAATCCCGGCGAGCTTCCAATTCATACAACGGCTTTTGACAGTGGGGTCAGACTACCTCTCCACCCCACCTTGCGTAGGGCGCTATATGCCTTGCAACTTGCCCCTCTCCAGTTAACACCAGGGTTTTGGAGGCATCAGATAAGGTTCCTGGTCCTGTGGAGGGAATAATGTGCGATAGATAAGATTGATCGGGAGCCAGGCCAGACGAGCTTGGATACGTATTCCAGATTGCTGCCAACTCTCCTGGCCCAAAGGGACAGTTTTATGCTCGGGCCAAGAATAATCTGAAATTTGTGGTGCCAGGGACCACGAAGAATGATTCCTCCTGGAGGGAGGAATGGGTTGTCATCAAAGGTGAATGGGGCAGCTCAGTTCATATTGGAGGAACTGAGTTCAAGGTTCCTACTTGCTTTAGCGGGAAGCTCGCGTTGGAGAAGAGCAAACTCTCCTGCCGAATCGGAGAAAATTTGATAAATATCATGACTCGCAACTACACCAACCTGAAGTATCCCACCTCGGATGCCTTCGAGGCTGGCAGGGTGGAATTTTACCTCCGCATCTCTGACTCGTTCCCAGGTAACCATATTTCTGACTCTGCTTCTGCTATACTACTTTAGTAATTTTGTAAATATTAACTTCTTGCTATCTCAACAGTCTCTGGGTGCCTCCATCGGTTCCAGAGGTGGAGCTCCATCCGACTGGTGGTACAAACGGTTCTTCTCCTGCTTCGCCTATCAAGTTCCCTGTTCCGGCTGGTTCTGATCTCGGTGGAGGGGTAGGTACTCCTACTGGACTCAGTAAGACCTCAGTTCAGCCCTAAATCAGTCTCTGAGAGACGCTAAGAAGGAAGTGGATGAAGCAAAAGTTGATAGGGAGAGGATGCAGCATGCTTTAGATATCGAGAGGCTCGTATCCCTCCACCGTATGGAGGAAAGGGAGATCGCGAAAGGAAGAGTGACGGAGTTGGAAAAAGAGGTTCAATCCCTTCTTGACAGTGCGGGCAACCTAGATGCTTAAGTAGACACTGCCTTTGGGGATGGCTACTTCTTTGATGGCTATCAGGTGGCTTTAGCTTTCCCTCATCTGTTTGATCTGAGTGTCATCGAGGGATGGAATAGGGAGGAGATCATGGCTAAAGCCGCCAAGCTAGCTGGGGCTGCTCCTTCCGATATTGCTGGACCTTTTCGGGCTGCTGGAGCAACTGGAGTGGCAGGTAGTGAAGATCAGAGACCTATCTCCCTCCCCCCACCAGGAAATGTGGGAGCAGATTCTAATATGAAGGCCCCCGAAGTTAGAGTGGTCCAAGTTGAAGGTAGAATGCTTGACCCACTTGTCTCCCCATCCCGATCCGTCAAGAAGGTAGGGGACTAGCTTGCCACTAAGGAGGGAGAGGCTGATGTACCAGTCCCTATATCAAGTCCTGTCAAGGAGGTAGAGGATCAGGCTATCTCAACCCAGGAAGTGGGGGAGTCCTCGGGAGTGGCAACGGAGGAGCCCCAAGCTGGGCCTACTCATGTGAAGATCCCTATGGAGGCAAGTGTCCCAGTAGCAAGAGAGGCTTCAGTCGAGGTGGCGGTTCAGGTGACTGGTGATCTCCTAAGGTGACCTGAAGGAGAAGTTCAAGTCGTAGGAGTTGAAGAGAAGGGGGCGAACCAGGAGCCAAGGGACGTGTGATCAAGCTTGATCTCTTACCCACTCAAATTTTATTATTTCTTTAATTTTGTAGCCTGTGATTGGGGGATGGGCTCCCTGATTTAATCAATGAAGAAATCTCCCTTTTATTTTTTTATCCTTTTTTTTGCTGAATGAATTCCGCTGCACGCTTCTAACTGTAGTGCAACTTCGGATAATAGTCCCCAACATGAATGTGACTTAACCGGTATCTGGTAACAGTGACACCTGACAGTGTATCGTGGCTCGTAGCCAGTACAACGGTCTCTTGGTTAACCCTATCTGGGGAAAGCCTGGGAACCAGACATTCTTGCTTTGGGAATCCTGGTACGCTGTTGGTAATGTTGGCAACTCATGGTACCTAGCCTTCTTGTTTTAGGGAATCTAGGTGTATAGTTGACGGTGCTAGTGAATAAACTTGACAAATTCAGGTACCTTGCATCCCTGTTCTAGGAATCTTGGTACTATGGCGAACATTCTGGTGAACCTGATCCTGGTAGGCAACTAAGGCCACTTTAGCGCCAAGTCCTTCCTAGCGGGGGGGGGGGGGGGGGGGGGGGGGGGGGGGGGGGTGGTGCCCAGCTTAGGCCTTGATCTGGCAAGCAACTATGCACTTACTATCCAAATCCTTCCATTGATGAAAATAAGGCGATCGTACTGGGAGTAAGATCCTGGTAGGCGACTAAGGCCTTTTAGCACCAAGTCTTTCTTAGCGGGGGGTGGTGCCCGGCTAAGGCCTTGATCTGGCGGGCAACTATGCACTTACTGTCCAGACTCTTCTCAGCGGGGGGTGGTGCCCGACCAAGGTTTAATCCGTCGGATGACTATGCTCTTATGTATCGGATCCCTCCTAGCGAGGGGTGGTACCCAGCCAGGGCATCAGGAAAGCCATGTGGACTGTCCTGGTCTCAAGAAGATACTTTTGGAGGGATCAGTCCTCCCCAAGGCATTAGGAAAGCTGTAATGCTTTCCTGGCCTTTATGGAGGTCCTTCTAGAAGGATTGGTTCACTCCATAGCATCGGGAGAGCTATAAGGCTTTCCTGGCCTCAGTGGTGAGCATGGCGAATTAGATGTAGGTAAATGTAGAAAAAACGTAAATGGAGAAAAAGTCATCTTTTATTGATGAATCAAGAAGGGATACAAATACTCATAAGTCCGGACATCTTCTGGTATCAGCCTGGGGCGATACCAGTTGGTATTTATGATAAACTCTATGGGTAGAACCTCTTAAGGTGATCTACATTCCAAGTGTGGTCAATAGGACGTCCTTCCATATCTTCCAGCTTGTAGGCCCCGCTTTGGATTACCATCTTAATCAGATTGGGATCTTCCCAATTGGGTGATAGTACCCCGTCAGACCTTTTCCTGGTGTTCTGGGTGACCTTTCTAAGAACCAGATCCCCCTCATTGAAACTTTGGTTTCTGACTTTCTTGTTGAAACATCTGGCGATTCGGCTCTGGTAGATTGCCACCCTTTCTGCAACTCTTTCCTGTTTCTCCTCCAGGAGGTCCAGGTTAGCCTTCAATTTATCTCCATTTCTTTCTGGGTCAAAGTATTGAACCCGGAAGGAGGTGAGTTTGTGCTCGATAGGAAGGACAGCTTCTACCCCGAAAGCTAGCGAATATGGGGTTTCTCCAGTAGCAGTCCTTCTGGTGGTACGGTAGGCCCATAGCATGTCTGGAAGCTCATCTACCTATCTACCTTTCTTCTGTTGGAGTTTCCTTTTTAGGAGCCTCTTAATGGTCTTATTAGTGGCCTCTACCAAGCCGCTAGTTTAAGGATGTGCTACTAATGCAAATCGTCCTAGGTTCCTGCAGAATCCCCGGAACCTCGCTTTGTCGAATTGTCTACCCGGATCTGTGATTGATTACCATCGGGGTACCGAATTGGCAGATCACATTCTTCTTGATAAACTCTGTCGTGTTCGCTTCTGTGATTTTGGAAAGGTGCTCCACTTCCACCCACCTGGTAAAATAAGTAATGGCCACAATTGCGTGCTTCTGTTGTACCGGTGCGGTTGGGAGTGGTCCAATCAAATCTACCCCCAAGAAGGCAAACAGATATGGAGAGCTAATGGAAGACAGTCGTTCAGGAGGTAAGTGGTGTAAACTGGCAGTTTTCTGGCAGGGTTCACAAGATTGCAAGAACTGCCTCGCATCATGATGCAAGGTAGGCCAGTAGTATCCCATGCGTAGTACCTGGTGAGCTAGTGCCTCTCCTCCTGTATGATTTCCATAGTCCCCTGAATGTACCTCTCTGAGTGCCCAGCTAGCATCATCAAGATGTAAACATCTGAGTAGGGGGAGAGATCTTCCTCTGCGGTAAAGGTGCCCTTCCACCAGGCAGTATCGAACAGTGGTTCTCTTGATCTTACGAGCTTGATCAGAGTTTTCAGGGAGCTTTCCTTATTGCAGATAATCTATGATGTGATCCATCCAACATGGAAGTCGTGCCACTGGGTTAACCTCTTTTTCTTCTGTTTGTAGGGAAAAATATGAAAAACGCAGCAGAAGCGACACTAAAAACGAATTTAGTATAGTTTAAAAAATTTCCAATAATTGAACCTTAACCATTTAATTATTTAAACATACATATATTCAAAAGATATCATACCTCTTGTCGCGTGATCTGATTGACTTAGCGTCGATGGTAATTCGTAAGATCTTCCAATCCGATCACGAACGTGAATCATCTAGGAGCGTGGTCTCCTTATTCATTGAATTGCGTACCTGAGAATGGAAAAACGAAATCTTATTTCCTGATCGTTAATCACAAAAACTCCAAGAGCCTAGAAAGATCGTTCCGGTCACTTTTGAATTCACAATCATTAAGATTGAAACTCGTGTGAACCTAAATTGAAAGTGTGCACAAAACCTTTTTTTTAAAGGCTTGCAAGTGCACTATTGAATTTAGAACTATCTTTCTCTCTTCCTCTTGGCCGAAATTTCACTATGTTCTAAAGTTGGATTTTTTTTTCTACTAAGCAAAAGAAAAATCCCATCATATATATAGGGTGGCCGAATTCTATTGCTAATTTAATTAGGGTTGGTCGAATTCTCTTAATAGGAATTCTAGGATTGGCTGAATTCCTCACTTCAAGAGGATTTGTGCTTTACCCAAATTCCTATCAACTCAAGAATCCTAACCCTAATCCAACTCATAAGTGCATTTGTGATTATATTAAAGACTTCCTTATTTGATTAGATAAATAAATTCTTTATTTATCTACTTACCAAATTAAGTCTTTTATATTTATTATACTACTATAATAGTATACTACTAGGAAACATAATTCCTAGTCAGAAAAAGATTTTGATTTTTAATTAAATAATTAATTAATCAATTAATTAATTTCCATTTAATCAAAAAATAAAATAAAATAATATTTTAGGCTATTATTGTAGCCTTGCCTCCCACACATAAAAAATATGGGCCAAATATTATTTTCTTATTTTATTTAATCCATTCAGGCTTGAAATAAAAGCCCACATGTGAACCAGACTCATTCTTACTAAAAGAAACAAGCCCACATGCCTCTCATTAATATATTATTATAATTTGAGCAGCCCATTAAATAAATAATGTGCAAATTATATTCTTAATATATTAATTACAATTCTACATGGACCCATAAATTAGTCCGGTAGAATATATCAAGTGATCCATGCAAGTCCGTGTGGATTGGGGATCTTGGCGGGCTATCTAAATTTAAGCTTCAATAGACATAACCTAATCACAATCAATAAATGATTCACTTAGGCCCGATATATTAATTTTAGCTCATTCCACTAAAGAGCTAAAATTGAACTCTTAAAGAAAGATGGAATAAGAAGATGTTTCTCATTCATACCCTAGACAATCTTATTGGAGATAGTGTATCCTCGTGTATAATATCAGTAATCGCCAAGAGCTCATAAACCGCCTATAGCTCTCCTAGTTACCATATTTACTCATATGACCACGTTTTGAACTTGGATATTTTGACTTGTCTAGAAGACATGTTTTCAATAGACATTATCGAAAACTCAACGTTGAGATTTAATATCCAATACCTCAAAACATACATATGATAATATTATACTCTCATTCAATAAATTGAGCCACGATGTCCATATCTATATATGAAGTCCTCTATCGATTAACAAATGAAAACCACCAAACTATCGAGGATAGACTATGCTATATAATTGTACTCATTGATAGCTCAAATGATAACACTTGCAATCATATGTCCATCATTTATCTCAGGATTAAGATAGACTCTCTGATTGTCCTCATAATGAAAAGACTTGTATCTACTGACGGTTCTAGATAAAATATTTCATTGTGATCCTGTTCAATGCACTCAGTGCACTAGATTCTTTTACTCGAAGACTCTTTCAATGATTTTAGACTTATCATAACTCATTTGATCCCACTCAAATGCCAGCAAAAGAATTGTACAACTTTATCAAGATAAATGTGCCCAACTTTTAACTTAAGTTGTGAACGTTTATTCAAGACTAACTAAAGAATTGTGTCTACCTCATACATATCCAGATGTACGAACAATTCTTCCTTTCTCATAGTCTTTTGACCTTATGATTATTTACTTTGACAATTATCATTATATAAATGCTATAAGATTTTGTAAAACCAGAAATCACTTTATTAATATGAAAATATTGTCAATTACAATATTACACTCTTGCGATTGAGCATAATCCTAACAATCTCCCACTTGCGCTATAGCAAGTGTGTCATATCTCTTATTCCCATGTTCTCTAGGTGCCCATTAAAACTCTTCTGAGGTAGAGCCTTTGTGAAAGGATCCGCTAGATTTTCTGCTGACGCGATTTTGGTAATTGTCACGTCACCCCTATGAACAATCTCCCTTAAAAGATGATACTTCCTTTCAATGTGTTTGCCTCTCTTATGACTTCTTGGTTCTCTCGAATTAGACATTGTTGTTACAGTAAATAGTGATCTGCTTATTCGCATTAGGAACTATTTCCAAGTCAATCAAGAATTGGAGGAGCCAAACAACCTCTTTGGTAGCTTCGCATGCAGCAACATACTCAGCTTCCATGGTGGAATCAGCAATACAAGATTGCTTGATACTCCTCCATATGACTGCTCCTCCTTCTATAGTAAACATAGATCCTGATGTGGATTTTCTAGAGTCAGAATCCGACTGGAAATCAGAATCTGTATACCCAATGGGAATTAAACCCCCTTTAGAGTATACAAGCATATAATCTCTTGTTCTCTTGAGATACTTGAAAATATGCTTCACTGCCGTCCAGTGATCAGGACCAAGTTTCGATTGAAACGTACTAACTATGCCAACAGTAAAACAAATGTCTGGTCTAGTGCAGAGCATTGCATACATGAGACTTCCAACTGCCGAGGCATATGGAACTCTACTCATGAATTGCTCTTCATGCTGATTCTTAGGAACTTGTTCCTTAGAAAGTATGATTCCATGTCTGAAAGGTAACATACCTTTCTTGGAATCCTGCATGGAAAACCTAGACAATATTTTGTCTATATATGAAGCTTGGGAAAATGCAATTGTTTTATTCTTTCTATCCCTTATTACTTGGATACCTAGAATAAAACTAGCTTCTCCTAAGTCCTTCATATCAAATTATTTTGCTAACCATTCTTTTACTGATGTCAATACACCTATATCGTTTCCAATGATTAGTATATCATCAACATAAAGAAGTAGGAAAACCAACTTGTTGCCCTTTATCCTTTTATATACACATGGTTCGTCAGGATTATGAATAAATCCAAAACCTTTCACAGCTTGATCGAACCTTATGTTCTAGGATTTGGATGCCTGTTTTAATCCATATATGGATTTCTGCAATTGGCATACCTTTTGCATTTGGCCATTTTCAACGAATCCTTCTGGTTGCATCATATAGATGTTTTCGTCAAGATTTCCATTAAGGAAAGCTATCTTGACGTCCATTTGCCAAATCTCTAGATCTAAAGATGCTGCAATGGATAAGAGTATCCTAATGGGTTTAAGCATGGCCACAGGAGAGAAGGTTTCCTCGTAATCGATACCTTCTTTCTATGTGTAACCTTTAGCTACCAATCTAGCTTTAAAAGTTTCCACCTTTCCATCCATACCTCTTTTCGTCTTGTATACCCACTTGCACCCAATGGGTTTTATCCCTTTAGGCAAGTCTACAAGGGACCAGACTTTGTTATCGAACATGGATTCAATCTCAGATTGCATTGCCTTTTGCCAATGACGACAATCAACATCCTCCATTGCTTCCTTATAAGTGTAGGGATCTTCGTCGTGCGGGAAATTCTCCACTGATTCTCCTAGACCGATGTATTTCTCGGGTTGTTTACTAACCCTCCCACTACGACGAGGAATGGTATGTTGTTGATTTTGTGTTGGAGTGGAACTTACAATTGGGCTAGGTTGTAAAACCTCTTGTGGAATTGTATCTCCTGACATCTCATTCAGGACAATTCTACTTTTGGGCACAAAATTATTCATATAATCCTTTTCTAGAAATGAAGCATTTGTTAAAACAAATACTTTTAGATCTGAAGGACTATAGAAATAATATCATTTAGTTCCTTGTGGATACCCCACAAATATACATGTTTCCGAATGGGACTCCATCTTTTCTGTCTTTCCTTTTAACACATGTGCAGGTCAACCAAATATCCTTAAGTGTTGTAAACTAGGCTTTTGCCCAGTCCACAACTCATATGCTATTTCAGGAACCGACTTAGATGGTACAACGTTTAGAATGTATATTGCAGTTTTTAGAGCATATCCCCAAAAAGAAATAGGAAGCTTTGAATAACTCAACATTGACCTAACCATGTCTAAAAGAGTTCTATTTCTCCTTTCTACCACCCCATTTTGTTGAGGTGTACCTAGTAGAGAAAACTGAGAAACTATCCCATTATCAATAAGATATTGCTGAAACTCACCAGATAGATATTCTCCACCACGATCAGATCTCAAGATTTTTATGTGTTTCTCAAGTTGATTTTCTACTTCAGCCATGAATGCTTTGAACATGTCAAAAGCATCCAACTTATGTCTCATGAGATACATATAGCCAAATCTCGAGTAATCATTTGTGAAGGTGATGAAGTACTCATATCCACCTCTAGCCTGAATGCTCATAGACCACATACATCAGTGTGTATTAATCCTAAACATTCAGTGGCTCTTGCACCGTTGGTTGTGAACGGCCTTTTGGTCATTTTACCTTCCAAACAAGATTCACAAGTTAATAGATCATTGACCTTTAAGTCACTTAAAGGTCCGTCACATACCAATTTTTTAATCCTATTAGGGTTAATATGACCTAGGCGTAAATGCCAAAGGTAGGTTTCATCTTTTGATAATTTTACTCTTTTATGATTAGGTTCCGTTAATTCTGTGTCTAACAAGTGAGAGATATTTCTATGCAAAAAGAAAAGACCGTTTTCCAATGTACCTTTGCAAACAATTTTTTCATTCTTACTAATAATAAAAGCCTTATTAAAAGTAACAAAAATATCCAAATTTATTTCAACAAAAAACTGAAATTAAATTCCTCTTGAATTGAGGTACATAATAAACGTCTATTAAATCTAAATGCCTACTAGAATCTAAAATAACTCTAATATCTCCCACTGCACTTGCAGACGCTAACGTTCCGTTGCCCAAGCGCAAGTTGATTTCATCTTTATTCAGCTTTCTCTTTTCTTAGAACCCCTGCAAGGAATAACAAACATGATTAGTGGCTCCAGAGTCTATGATCCAAGAATCTATAGAATCTGTCAAAAAACATGTTTCAAGATAATTAATATTACATTCTTCCTTCTTATTCTGAACTTTAGGCAATTTCTTTTCCAATGTCCCTTTTCACCACAAAGGAAGCATTTCCCTTTGATCTTGGTTACTTTATTGGTTTCCTTCTTGGTAGGCCCAAGTTGCATTTTCTTCTGATGTTTCTTGACCTTTTGACAAGTCTTAACAGTAGCAACTTTACCAACCGAATGAATCTTTTGACCTTTGTTTTTCACAAGGATCTTTTCAGCGCTTTGAACATCTTGCATCAGGCCTTGCAAGGTGTATTCCTTATTGTTCAAGGTGTACTCCAACTTGAACTGATCAAAGGAATCCGATAGTGAGTTGACCACCATGTCAATTTTCGTCTCACCATCTATCTCAGCACCATTAAGTTCTGCAACATTGAGATGTGCTATGACTTTCATCATGTGATCTTTCACAGCCTGTCCAGGTTTCATCCTAAGATTCATAAAAATAGTCACTGCCTCTCTCTTAGTCGACCTAGACCTCATAGCAAACATCTCTTCCAGAGACATCATTATATTAGCAGCAGACTCCATTTCTTCATGCTGCTGTTGCAACACGTCGGAGATAGTGGCCATAATGTAACATTTGGCCTTATCTTCTGAAGTCTTCCATTGCTCATACTCATCTCTTTGCAAAATATTAGATTCATTATTAGGAAGGGGTGGTTTAGGAGTAGTCAGAACAAACTTATATTTTTCACTTTGTAGCAACAACCCAATTTTCCTTTTCCATGTGACATAATTATCTCTAGTTAAAGTGTTATCTTTTAGGATGTTCATAAGTGATGGAGTCATGATTTCTGAATAAAACAAAATTATATATGAGTAAATAATCATGATAAAGCACTTTTTAAATATCTATCTTGAATTAAATAAATAATTCAATCATAAAAATTGAACGGGGATCCAACACCCATAAACGTTACGCCTCCTCTGGGAGTACGTACCATTTACTAGTTGGACTAGGTCCCACCTAATTGTTAACATAACAACCAGCGTTTTCAATTTTAGCCTTGCAATTTTATTAACAAGAACTCTCGGGAGGATATTAATAAAATCACATTGAGTGTGTTACCAAGATATCGACCCTCAATTTTCTCTCATTAAAATCCCTCCTCTAGAAGTAGATTTCGTTTAAGTCAATTGTCTAGTCTATCCTTGTAAGGAAGTATTTTGCTAAATTCCTTTTATGGAAGCCCCTCAGGGGGATTACCAATAAATAATAAAGCTCAACTAACCTTAGAGGCCATAGGTGTTCTAACACACCTTCTCCCACTCAATTATTTAAGGCATGTGATTAAATTCCATAGAATGATTTTACCAAGTTATCTAAATGCCAATTAGATACCTAAATCATTCAATGCATGTTCATACCAAAAGAGATATATGAGTGGCACTCCTATTCTATATGACATGTTATCATACAACAACAAATATTGTAATATTTACGGAAATATAAATAGGTACAATTTTTGTCCATCCTAGAAAAGCAAGTAAATTACATTTGTTTGGAATACAAAATATTCTTTCTTGGGGAACAAGTCTTCAAGCGGCCATCATCCACTTCCTCACCCCTCGGCTACCACCTTTGGGCGTGCAAAGCCCTTGGGTCCATAAAGGGCCACCATGCGCAGCCCATTATGCCCAAAGAACTGTCATGCGCAACCCATGACACATAAGTGGCTGCCGTGCGCAGCCCATGCACCCAACAAGCATAGCTACGCGCTAACGTGCACGCACGCTTGTTGCCATGGTGCGCACGGTACCAAGCTTGTTCCGGTTGCTTCCTCTTCAGCTTCTAATTCTTCAACTCTTCGAAACTTGAATGTATTACAGCAGATTTTAAACAATAAATTACTGTAGTATTATTTATTTATTTATTTATTTTAATTCACTACAGTAATTTTTACACAAGAAAAACTGCACTATTTTATACAAAAAATCTGCAGTATTATTTAATACAATTGTTAACAGTCATTTTTGGAAGGGGTCCAAAGAAGAATTTTCCATCGACCTAGATCGGGACCGGTACCTAGATACCGGGGATGCTCTACACCATGAACTGGAAAGAAGTCAGTACCACGTCTCACAGTCTACCAGGTACCAAGCAAGGCTACACCATGATACCTCATAACTGGCTCCTAGGTACCATGATACCTCCTACCTGGTTCCTAGGTACCACGATACCTCTTACCTGGTAACTAGGTACTGCGATATCAGTCCATGATCTAGCCAGAATGTGTATCCTACCCGCCAAGTAAGAAGAATGGAACCAGGAAGAGGTACCAGCATGCTAGAACAAGCGCCACGCCAGTAAGCACTCCGGTACACCAGTGTACCATACCACCGGGATACAGAGTCAGAATTCTCCTCCAAGCAACATAAAAGAGAAAGTTGACCACTCTGGTAATTAATGGAGATAATCAATGCCATTAATGAGGAAATCAGTCAACTCCATTAATGGCCATTCACAACGCCATTAATGAGGGAATCACTCAACTCCATTAATGGCCATTCACAATGCCATTAATGAGGAAATTAGTCAACTCCATTAATGGCCATTCATAACGCCATTAAGTGAGAGAATGTTCAACTCCTTAAAGGCCAAATCAGTGTATTAATTAACTGAGTCAATGGAGTGAGCAACAAGGATGAACATATATAAATATAACAAGTCACTCTCCAAGAAAAAAGTGAATTCCCCAACATTTCTACTCCCTGTCATTCTTTCCAACATTCTCCAACAGCTCTCCTATATCTCCATATCTCCAAGATGTCTCTGATCCCAGATTTTGCCCACTTCTCCACTAGGAATATGAGTTCGCCATCGCCTGGAGTGTAAAAGGGACCTTGCCCAAATTCCCTCTACACCACCATTGTATCGACTATTATACACATTAAGTTTCTCCAAATATGTATCGGTACCAAGTGGTGCCCTCCAACTATGACCTATTAGGTCTAAGTTTATACTGATGCAAGCTCTCCGGAGCACCTCTCAAGATATATAAATATAAAGAAGGGTCTTTCTCCCTTCCTAGGGATACTGCCTGGGGGTTTTTCAGCATATGATCAATCATGATGCTTTTTCCCCCTTGGTTAGTCCAACATTACTAAAAGAGTTGTCATTCTCCCATCTATCTCCTTGTTATGAATGCATGTATATGTACTAGGCACCGACCATGCTGTTCCTAGCTCTCATGTACCTCTCCTGGCTCATTATCTAGGTTGGGGGAATATTGAAGGCACCTAGAAAGGTGACTAGGTACCAGGATCAGATACCAAGACCAGGTACCTGCCTACTGCACCAAATCGGCGGGATGATTGTTCTCCTACCTATCTTACCTCTCTTGCGGTATCTACCCCGTCTACGAACGTTGATCGATCTGATTCTCTCCTTCACTCTTACCAGAATCACGGTACCTAGGTACCGTGACATTTACCCGGTACCCAAGTACCGCGATATCAGTCCAGGATCTAACCAGAATGTGTATCCTACCCTCCAAGTAAGAAGAATGGAACTAGGAAGAGGTACCAACATGCTAGAACAAGCGCCACACCAGTAAGTACTCCGGTACACCAGTGTACCATACCACCGGGATACAGAGTCAGAATTCTCCTCCAGGCAACGTAATAGAGAAAGTTGACCACTCTGGTAATTAATGGAGATAATCAATGCCACTAATGAGGAAATCAGTCAACTCCATTAATGGCCATTCACAACGCCATTAATGAGGGAATCAGTCAACTCCATTAATGGCCATTCACAATGCCATTAATGAGGAAATCAGTCAACTCCATTAATGGCCATTCATAACGCCATTAATGAGAGAATATTCAACTCCTTAAAGGCCAAATCAGTGTATTAATTAACTGAGTCAATGGAGTGGGCAACAAGGATGAACATATATAAATATAACAAGTCACTCTCCAAGAAAAAGGTCGATTCCTCAACATTTCGATTCCCTGACATTCTCTCCAACATTCTCCAACAGCTCTCCTACATCTCCATATCTCCAAGATGTCTCCGATCCTAGATTTCGCCAACTTCTCCACTAGGAATATGAGTTTGCCATCGCCTAGAGTGTCAAAGGGACCCTGCCCGAATTCCCTCTACACCACCATTGTATTGACTACTATGTATGTCAGTTTTCACTATGAATGTACCGGTACAAAATGGTACCCCTCTAACGTGGCCTACCAGGACTCAGTTTGTATTAATGTAAGCTCCCCGGAGCATCTCTCATAATATAGAAATATAAAGAAGGGTCTTTCTCCTTCCTATGGATACTGCCTGGGGGTTTTTCTGCATGTGATCAATCGTGATGCTTTTTCCCCTTAGGTCAGTCCACCACTACTAAAAGAGTTGTCATTCTTCCATCTATCTCCTTGTTATGTATGTGTGCTAGGCACCGATCATGCTGGTCCTAAATCTCATGTACCTCTCCTGGCTCATTATCTAGGTCGGGGGAATATTGAAGGCACCTAGAAAGGTGACTAGGTACCAAAATCAGATACCATGACCGGGTACCAGCCTACTGCACCAGATGGGAGGGATGACTGTTCTCCTACCATGGCATCTATCTCGCTTTCACCTTACCAGAACCACGGTACGAAGTACCTACCCACCCGCTGCGACCTCCGGGGTAGGGGATCAAGGGTGTTAATTTAAATTTCGCTCCTTGAGTGGATTTTTCCGTTAACACTTTTTGGCACCGTCTGTGGGAAGTTCACTTGACCAACATGGCTTCCTTATCTTAACATGCATGCTCAAATTTATACTATTGACAAA
This sequence comes from Dipteronia sinensis, assembly GCA_033220585.1. Classification (NCBI taxonomy): domain Eukaryota; kingdom Viridiplantae; phylum Streptophyta; class Magnoliopsida; order Sapindales; family Sapindaceae; genus Dipteronia; species Dipteronia sinensis. The sequence goes on along the minus strand of CM065643.1, from coordinate 16,697,331 downwards.
TATGGTACGTGGGAATCCTGGCAGAACCGATCTACCATTGATCGTGCCTAAATTGTTGTATATTTCGGCCCTCATTCCTATTCCTTTGTCTCGTTCTTATGTGTATTTTCTATATATTTTATGTCTAATAGGCTCGTTGGTGCTAATTGCAGGCAATAGATGTAATTCTATTGTTAGAAGCTAATTGCGGTGGTTTCGGCAGAAAAGGGGCAAAGTGAAAGACAAAGGATCATAAGCAGCTCTACAGTGCGGGTCAAGTGCGGGTCATCCAACCGCACTCCACCCAAACTGTTGCTCAAGACAGAGAGTTGGATTTGCACCTGATGTTAAAGTGCGGGTAGAGTGTGGGTCATCCAACCGCACTCCACTCGTACTGTTGCCAAAGCCAGAGAAGCTGATTCGTATCTGACAGATAAAGTGCGGGTCAAGTGCGGGTCAAGTGCAGGTCAAGTGCGGGTCAAGTACGGGTCAAGACAGAGTTGGATTCATTAAAGTGCGGGTCAGCCAACCGCACTCCACCCGTACTACACCCGCACTCCACCCGCACTCTTCGCGCGACAGCTTCTATTTTCAAGCTCAAGTGACCTATTTTTCCATCCCCTATAAATAGAAAAGCATGGGAACAAACCAAAAAGCTCCCATATCTCCCAACACTTGTAGTCTAAGCTAGAAACACATCTCCCTATCATCCAAACCAACTCTACTCAATCAAAGGCAAATAGGAGACTTGGATTCAAGCTTCAAGGAAGGAGATCAATTTTCAAGGATTTACTCTCTACACTCTCTCTTAGTTTATTGGTTTGTAATAGAACATGAGTAGCTAAAATACCCCACTATGGGGTTGATGTTATTTGTTTGATGGATATTTGGGCTTTGTAAATAAACTCTATGTGTTATATTTATTCTATCTCTATGTTTTATTCCATTGCTTGAATTGATTTCCATTATTGATTTGCTTGGATACACCCTCCTTGCATGATTGATTTGGATTACTTGAGTAGGCAATTAGGTTGTCTAATGCTCCATTGAACGGAAGGATTTCCAAAACTCCGGCTCTACAACCATGCCCTTAATCTAATCTTGAATTAGTGGCTTTCACTATACACCCTAAGTTAGCCACTTGTGAGAGAATTAGAAGCCTCCACTATACACCCTAGGTTGGCTACTTTAGTGATTTTACGAGAACTAACCTTCGAGTAGAATTCGGTTGATAACCTCGAGCCTCATCCAATCTCAAACCGGTGGCCTTCACTATACACCCTAGGTCGGCTACTTGTGAGGGAATTGGAAGCCATCACTATACACCCTAAGATGGCTACATTAGTAATAGGTTGAGCCATAGCTAGATAGATGAGCATTCATGGAACAAGTCCCAATTGAGTAACTAGCCATTGTTGGTTGCTTAAGAGGGATTAATCGCTAGTAAGAGGTCTTCGCTATACACTCTAAGTTGACCTCTTGCTAGAGATATATACCAACACTATACACCCTAGGTTGGTTACATTTGTCAATACGTGCTTAATTGAGAGTTTGTTGCAATTGCCCCAATATTCACTTACGAGTCCATCAACTCCATAGTTCCATCATCATTCATTCATCACTCCATTGTCATCCCATTTTATTTGCTTTCATAGTTTAGTTTATATTATATTTTCATTCACCATCACTTTTACTTTTATGCATACTAGTTATATTAATCCTAATCTTATCACCGCTACCCCGATCTCAGTGGACGACACCCGTGCTTACCGCTTTACTCGTATTTATACTTGTGAACGCATTGCATAGGTTTTATAAATTGTTTTGATGGACGGTTTTCTAACGGTAAAAAATCTTACCATCAACCATGGTGCTCCTATGCAACAAACCTTCTCATATACTTACGAAGCTCCTCTACAGCAGCTTCATTCCGGTACATCTATAGCTTTTATGTAGCAGAGTTGCACCTCTCCTACTACCATACAGAGGGTTTATTCCACTATCAGTAGATCTACTCTTGTACATCTAGAGCTCTTATGCAGTAGAGTTGCACCTTTCCTGCTTCCTTACAAAAGATTTGCTCATCTACCAGTAGATCTCCTCTACAACAGATCCATTAGATTTGCACCTGTTTATGCGGATCCCCTCATGTCACCGAATCAACTCTTCAAAAGCTCCAAGGTAGCAAGTCAACGCATGTACCTGAGAAGCCAACTCAACTGTATGATCATAAGAGCAGCGCGACCGGTAGAGGCCCAGTGGCTCCTCACTCCTTGAAAAGGGCCGGTCAACGCTCAAATGAGCCCCTTCGTCAAGATTCATTCCAGGATAGTCCAGAGCCACATTTCAGTTGCTGGGGACTTCTAGGATCCCAAGCATGCCTCTGGACCAGCATCACACCGGTGGCTCCCTACCTCCTATACCAGGCTCCTCAACGCTTTAGTGAGCCACCGATGTCCCGATCCGTTCAGGGAGAGCTCAGAGGCTTCCTACATTGCTATGACCTCCTACATGCCTAAGCAAGCCTCTAGAGCAGCAGCCCTGCTGCATGGCCTAGTGGCTCCTTACTTATTACACCGGGCCGTTCAGCACCCAAGTGAACCACTGTGTCCCGATTCATTCGAGGACAGTCCAGAGCCACATTTCAGTTTCTGAGGACTTTTAGGATCCCAAGCATGCCTCTGGACCAGCATCACACCGGTGGCTCCCTACCTCCTATACCAGGCTCCTCAACGCCTTAGTGAGCCACCGATGTCTCGATCCGTTCGGGGAGAGCTCAGAGGCTTCCCACATTGCTATGGCCTCCTACATGCCTAAGCTAGCCTCTAGAGCAGCAGCCCCACTGCCTGGCCCAGTGGCTCCTCACTTATTGTACCTGGTCATTCAGCGCCCAAGTGAGCCACTGTGTCCCGATTCATTCGAGGACGGTCCAGAGCCATATTTTAGTTGCTAGGGACTTCTAGGATCCCAAGCATGCCTCTGGACTAGTATCACACCGTTGGCTCCTTACCTACTGTATCGGGTCTCTCAATGTCCTACTGAGCCACCGATATCCCGATTATTTCGGGGAGAGCTTAAAGGCTTCTGGCATTTGCTGAGGCCTCCTACATGCCTAAGTAAACCTCTAGAGCAGCAGCACTACAATGAGACCTGTTGTTTCTCACTTATTTTATTGGGCCTTCTCACAGCGCCCATGTGAGCTACCTGGATCATAGCTGCCAGACTAGAGGTTCCTGACTTTTTAAACTGGGCTACCTAATACCCCAATGAGATACCGAGGTTAAGGTTCATTTGAGATGAGTCTCGATCCCCATTACGATTTCTGAAGACTCATAATTACTCCAAGCAGGCTCCTAAACTGGTTACATTACTTGGGGACTAGAAGCTCATCATTCTTCCTAGTACTCATGTGGAAGGGTTAATGACCTCAATATGAGAATAGTTCTCCTAGTGACCATTCCACAATAAGAAGCACCTTTACAGTAGGTCGCTCTATTACCTATACCTGGAACACATATTATCTCAGAAGGTTTCGCTTATGAAGCCTGCATGTTGAGCATTGACCAGTATCCCCTAGAATTGTATCGGCTTGGTCGTTCTCTTATGATCACCTTGGTAGTTCTCACATGATCGCCTTTCGCTTATGATCGAGACCAGGAAAGCCCCATGGCATTCCTGATGCCCTGGACCGGATTAATCCCTCCAAGAGGATCGCCATAAAACCAGGAGAGCTATATAGCACTCCTGATGCCCTAGACCGGATTAATCCCTCCAGGAGGATCGACATGAAACCAGGAGAGCTACACATCACTCCTGATGCCCTGGACCAGATTAATCCCTGTAGGAGGATTGCCTAAAGACCAGGAAAGGCCATATGGCACTTCTGCTGCCCTGGCCGGGCACCACCCCCCGCTAGAAAGGATCTAGATTGTAAGAGCATAGTTGCCTGACAGATCAAAACCTTGGCCGGGCACCAGCCCCCGCTAAGAAGGGTCTGGGATGTAAAGCATAGTTACCAGCTAGATCAAGGCCTTGGTCGTGCACCACCCCCCGTCGAGAAAGACCTGGTGCTAAAGTGGCCTTAGTTGCCTACTAGGATCTTGTTGCCAGCATATTAGCCATTGTTTTCACCAATGTACCCATATTCCTGAAAAGTGGAAGGCTGTGTACCACGATTCTCCAGAATTGGTCGGGCACCCACCCCCGCCAAGAAAGACCTTGTGCTAAAGTGGCCTTAGTTGCCTACCAAGATCTTGTTGCCAGCATATTAGCCATTGTTTTCACCAATGTACCCAGATTCCGGAAGAACGGAAGGCTAGGTGCCACGGTTCTCCAGAATTGGCCAGGCACCAACCCCCGCCAAGAAAGACCTAGTGCTAAAGTGGCTTTAGTTGCCTACCAGGATCTTATCGCCAATGTGTTCGCCTTGTTTTCACCAGAGTACCAAGATTCCTAGAAAGGAATGCGAGGTACCTAGATCCGCCAATGTGTTCGCCTTGTTTTCGCCAGAGTACCAAGATTCCTAGAAAGGAATGCGATGTACCTAGATCCACCAATGTGTTCGCCTTGTTTTCGCCAGAGTACCAAGATTCCTAGTGTTAACGGAAAATTTGCTCAGGATGAGAAATTTTGATTAACACCCTCAACCCGCTACCTCGGAGGTCATAGCGGGGGGTAGGTACTTCGTACCGTGGTTCTGGTAAGGTGAAAACGAGATAGATGCCATGGTAGGAGAACAGTCATCCCTTCCATCTGGTGCAGTAGGATGGTACCCAGTCTTGGTATCTGATCCTGGTACCTAGTCACCTCTCTAGGTGCCTTCAATATTCCCCCGACCTAGATAATGAGCCAGAAGAGGTACATGAGAGCTAGGATCAGCATGGGCGGTGCTTAGCACGCATACATGCATTCATAAAAGGGAGATAAATGGGAGAATGACAACTCTTTTAGTATTGGTGGACTGACCTAGGGGGAAAAAGCATCACGAATGATCATATGCTGAAAAACCCCGAGGCAGTATCCATAGGAAGCAGAAAGACCCTTCTTTATATTTATATATCACGAGAGATGCTCCAGAGAGCTTACATAAATACAATCTGGGACCTGGTAGGTCACCATTAGAGGGGTACCACTAGGTACTGATACATTCATGGAGAAAATTGACATGTACAGTAGTCGATACAATGGTAGAGAATGTCGAACTGTATTTCTGGTGGAGAAGTGGGTGAAATCTGGGATCGGAGACACCTTGGAGATATGGAGATGTTCGAGAGCTGTTGGAGAATGTTGGAGAGAATGTCCAGGAGTCGAAATGTTAGGGAATCGACCCTCTTCTTGGAGAGTGACTTGTTATATTTATATTTGTTCATCCTTGTTGCCCACTTCATTGGTTTATCGACATTAATGAGTTGAATATCTTCTCATTGATGGAGTTGAATATCTTCTCATTGATGGAGTTGAATATCTTCTCATTGATGGAGTCTGATTATCTTCATTAATGGAGTTGACTCCCTTATTAATGGCGTTGTGAATGGCCATTAATGGAGTTGACTGATTCCCTCATTAATGGAGTTGTGAATGGCCATTAATGGATTTGACTGATTCCCTCATTAATGGTGTTGATTATCTCCATTAATTTACCAGAGAGGTCAACTTTCTCTTTTACGTTGCTTGAAGGAGAATTCTGACTTTGTATCCCGGTGGTATGGTACACTGGTGTACGGGAGTGCTCGCTGGCGTAGCGCTTGTTCTAGCATGCTGGTACCTCTTTCTGGTTCCATTCTTCTTACTTGGCAGGTAGGATACACATTCTGGTTAGATCCTGGACTGATATCGCGGTACTTGGGTACCGGGTAGATGTCGCGGTACCTAGGTATCAGGTAGGAGGTATTGTGGTACCTAGGAACCAGGTAGGAGGTATCATGGTATAGCCTTGCTTGGTACCTGGTAGACTGTGAGACGTGGTACTGACTTTTTTTCGGTTCATGGTGTATAGCATCCCTGGTATCTAGGTATCGGTCCCGATCTAGGTCCTACCAGGTACCTGCCGGATGGAAAATTCTTCTTTGGACCTCTGCCAAAAATGACTGTTAACAGAAGTCCCCCCTAACTTGAACACTGCTATTAAGTTGGGGTTGGAGTCAGGATCTTATACTGCTTGATGAATTTTTCTCGTCGTTTCTTACTTGTAGCTATTACTTGAAAAGAGAAACGCTCACAACACTCTTGGCTTTGGCGAATCTGGGTACCTGGCATTCCTGTTCAAGGGATCCTAGTATTTTGTCTATAATAATGGCGAATCAAGGTACCTAGCCTTCCATTTTTCAGGAATCTGGGTACATAGGCAAAAACGATCCTAGTAGGCAACTATGCCATCCAGATCCTTCCTGGGCCAAGGTAGCAAGAGGGACATTTGGTTGTCCTAGTCTTGAGGTGAAAACACGTAGGCGAACATATTGGCGAAAATGGGTACCTTAAATTCCTGTTCCATGAATCCTAGTATTCTGGCGAGCACATGGCGAACAGGTTGAAGAATCTGGGTACCTTGCATTCCTGTTCTAGAAATCTTGGTACCTTGGCGAACATTCTGGAGAAACTGGGTACCTCACAATCCTATTCTAGGACTCTTGGTACCTTGGCGAACACATGGCGAACATTCTGGCAACAAGATCTTGGTAGGCAACTAAGGCCACTTTAGCACCAGGTATTTCTTAGCGGGGGGTTGTGCCCGGCCAAGGCCTTAATCTGGCTGGCAACTATGCTCTTACTATCCAAACCCTTCTCAGCGGGGGGTGGTGCCCGACCGAGGTTTTATCCGTCGGGCAACTATGCTCTTACGTACTGGATCCTTCCTAGTGGGGGGTGGTGCCCGACTAGGGCAGCAGGAATGCCATGTGGCTTTTCCTGGTCTTGAGGAGATCCTCTTGGATTGATTAATCCGGTCCAGGGTATCATGATAGCTATCTTACCATCCTGGTCTTTAAGGTGATCCTCCCGGAGGGATTGACCCGGTCTAGGGTATCATGAGTGCTGTATAGCTCTCCTGGTTTTATGGCGATCCTCCTGGAGGGATTAATCCGGTCCAGGGCATCAGGAGTGCAGTATAGCTCTCGTGGATTTATGGCGATCCTCCTAGAGGGATTAATCCGGTCTAGGGCATCAGGAGTGTTGTGTAGCTCTCCTAGTTTTATGGCGATCCTCCTAGAGGGATTAATCTGTTCCAGGGCATCGGGCATTCCAGTGCAAGGATTCCCGGTCTTCAAGCGATGGTCCTGGTAGACAACTAAGGCCACTTTAGCACCAGGTTTTTATTGGCAGGGGGTGGTACCCAGCCAAAGCATCAGGAGTGCCATGTGGCTATCCTGGTCTCGATCATAGGTGAAAGGTGATCATATGAGAACCACCAAGGCGATCGTAGAAGAACTACCAAGGTGATAATAGGAGAACTACTAAGGCATATATGAAGCCTCATCAATGTGGGAAGTCTCTGGGCTCTCCCTGAACAGATCGGGACTTCGGTGGCTTACTAGGGCGTTGTGTGGCCTGGTATGGGAGGTAGGAAGCCACCGGTGTGATACTGGTCAAGAGGCATGCTTGGGATCCTAGAAGTCCCCCGCAACTGAGATGTGGCTCTGGACCCTCCTGGGATAAATAGGGACACAGTGGCTCACTCGGGAGATAACTAGCCCAGTACCAGGAGTGAGGAGCCACTGGGCCATGCAGCTAAGCTGCTGCTTCAGAGGCTTGCTAAGGTATATAGAAGGCCTTAGCAAAGTGGGAAGCCTCTGAGCTCTCCCCGAACGGATCAGGATATAAGTGGCTCACTAGGGCGTTGAAGGGCCTGGTATGAAATGTGGCTCTGGACCATCCTGGAATGAATCGGGACACAGTGGCTCACTTGGGCGATGACTAGCCCGGTACCAGGAGTAAGGAGCCACTGGGCCATACAGCTAGGCTGCTGCTCCAGAGGCTTGCTTAAGCATGTAGGAGGCCTCAGCAAAGTGGGAAGCCTTTGAGCTCTACCCTAACGGATCGGGACATAGGTGGCTCACTAGGGCATTGAAGAGCCTAGTACAAGAAGTAGGGAACCACTTGCATGATACTGGTCCAGAGGCATGCGTGGGATCCTAGAAGTACCCAGCAACTGAAATGTGGCTCTGGACCATCCTGGAATGAATCGGGACACAGTGGCTCACTCGTGCGATAACTAGCCCGGTACCAGGAGTGAGGAGCCACTGGGCCATGCAGCTAGGCTGCTGCTTCAGAGGCTTGCTAAGGTATATAGAAGGCCTCAGCAAAGTGGAAAGCCTCTGAGCTCTCCCCGAACGGATCGGGATATAGGTGCCTCACTACGGCGTTGAAGGGCACGGTATAGGAAGTAGGGAGCTACCAGCATGATACTGGTCCAGAGGCATGCTTGGGATCCTAGAAGTCCCCAGCAGCTGAAATTTAGCTCTGGACCCTCATAGGATGAATCGGGACACAATGGCTCACTTGGGCGATGACTAGCCCGGTACCAGGAGTGAGGAGCCACTGGGCCATGCAGCTAGGCTGCTGCTTCAGAGGCTTGCTAAGGTATATAGAAGGCCTCAGCAAAGTGGGAAGCCTCTAAGCTCTCCCCGAACGGTTCGGGATATAGGTGGCTCACTAGAGCTTTGAAGGGCCCGGTGCAGGAAGTAAGGAGCCACTTGCATGATACTGGTCTAGAGGCATGCTTGGGATCCTAGAAGTCCCCAGCAATCGAAGTGTGGCTCTAGACAATCCTGGAACGAATGGGGACACAATGGCTCAATTGGGCGATGACTAGCCCGGTACCAGGATGAGGAGCCACTGGGCCATGCAGCTAGGTTGCTGCTCCAGAGGCTTGCTTAGGCATGTAGGAGGCCTCAGCAAAGTAGGAAGCCTCTGAGCTCAAATTCCTATCAAATCAAGATTCCTAACCCTAATCCAACTCATTAGTGTATTTGTAATTATATTAAAGACTTCCTTATTTGATTAGAAAAATAAATTCTTTATTTATCTACTTACCAAATTAAGTCTTTTATTTTTATTATACTACTATAATAGTATACTACTAGGAAACATAATTCCTAGTCAGAAAAAGATTTTGATTTTTAATTAAATAATTAATTAATCAATTAATTAATTTCCATTTAATCAAACAATAAAATAAATAATATTTTAGGCTATTATTTTAGCTTGCCTCCCACACACAAAAAATATGGGCCAAATATTATTTTCTTATTTTATTTAATCCATTCAGGCTTGAAATAAAAGCCCACATGTGAACCAGATCCGTTCTTACTAAAAGAAACAAGCTCACATGTGAACCAGACCCATTCTTACTAAAAGAAACAAGCCCACATGCCTTTAATTAATATATTAATATAATTTGAGCAGCTCATTAAAAAATAATGTGCAAATTATATTCTTAATATATTAAATACAATTCTACATGGACCCATAAATTAGTCCGGTAGAATATATCAAGTGATCCATGCAAGTCCGTGTGGATTGGGGATCTTGGCGGGCTATCTAAATTTAAGCTTCAATGGACATAACCTAATCACAATCAACAAATGATTCACTTAGGTCCGATCTATTAATTTTAGCTCATTCCACTAAAGAGCTAAAATTGAACTCTTAAATAAAGATAGAATAAAAATATTTCTCATTCATACCCTAGACAATCTTATTGGAGATAGTGTATCCTCGTGTATAATATCAGTAATCGCCAAGAGCTCATAGACCGTCTATAGCTCTTCTAGTTACCATATTTACTCATATGACCACGTTTTGAACTTGGATATTTTGACTTGTCTAGAAGCCATGTTTTCAATAGACGTTATCGAAAACTCAACGTTGAGATTTAATATCCAATACCTTAAAATATCCATATGATATTATTATACTCTCATTCAATAAATTGAGCCACGATGTCCATATCTATAAATGAAGTCCTCTATCGATTAACAAATGAATACCACCAAACTATCGAGGATAGACTATGCTATATAATCGTACTCATTGATAGATCAAACGATAACACTTGCAATCATAAGTCCATCATTTATCTCAGGATTAAGATAGACTCTCCGATTGTCCTCATAGTGAAAAGACTTGTATCTACTGACGGTTCTAGATAAAATATTTCATTGTGATCCTGTTCAATGCACCCAATGCACTAGATTCTTTTACTTGAAGACCCTTTCGATGATTTTAGACTCATCATAACTCATTTGATCCCACTCAAAAGCCAGCAAAAGAATGCTACAGCTTTATCAAGATAAAGGTGCCCAACCTTTAACTTAAGTTGTGAATGTTTATTCAAGACTAACTAAAGAATTGTGTCTACCTCATACATATCCAGATGTACAAACAATTCTTCCTTTCTCATAGTCTTTTGACCTTATGATTATTTACTTTGACAATTAACATTATACATGCTATAAAATTTTATAAAACCAGAAATCACTTTATTAATATGAAAAGATTGTCAACTACAATATTACACTCTTTCTATTTAGCATAATCCCTCTTTCATGAACCATGAACCTGAGGAATTTCCCGGCTGCTACCCCGAAAGCACACTTAGTAGGGTTCAACCACATTTGTTTTCCTCTGACTATCTGGAAAGTCTGGAGGAGGTGGTTGGATGACCCGCACTTTATCTTTCCTTCATGATTCAGGTCCTGGCTGTGGGAAGGAGTGCGGTTGGAGTGCAGTTGCGACCCGCACTTGACCCGTACTGTAGAGCTGCTTATGATCCTTTGTCTTTCCTTTTGCCCATTTTCTGCCGGAACCACTGCAATTAGCTTCTAACACCAGAATTACATCTATTGGCTGTAATTAGCACAATAGAGCCTATTAGACATAAAATATATAGAAAATACACATAAGAACGAGACAAAGGAATATGAATGAGGGCCGAAATATACAATAATTTAGGCACGATCAATGTATAGCGAGGTACATGATCCTTCTGGTTGAACATTCCGATGCCTTATCCAGGTAGGTGGGTAGTTGAACTTCGGGTTGCTTCCCTTGGGATCGTGGTACTATCCCTGCTAGGTACCTAGGAGCTGGGATTGGTTCCTACCAAGTAGATATTTGGTGGAAAATTCTCCTTTGGACCCTTGCCAAAAAACCCTGTTAACACTTGGTTTCTTAACGTTAATTATAATTCCTTTGATTCTTTGTTTTTCATTAATTTGGTTACATAGAATGCTTAGGGATTGTATTAGAAGCAAAGGAAAACAAACTTATGATTTTTATTATTGTGCTTATTGTTAAATTTATGGGTAGACAATAAATTGATTTTAATTGTAACTCTAATTTGGAGAGTTAATAAATTATCAAGAAGCTATGAAATTACACAATGGTGGATTCCGATACCTTAGTATTTTTTTAATTATTTGCCTTCGACCTTATTTTCTTTTAGATTAGTATAATTTTAATTTTAATTAATCACGTTCGGTTAACTAGCTTAGGATTCGATTAAATTTAGATTTGATTAATTTTTCACAATCCTTGTGGGAATGACCTTGTACTCGCATTAACTATTCTACAATAGACTTGTGCGCTTGCGAGTATTTATTTTCAAAATCTAGCACAACAAGTTTTTGGCGCCGCCACTGGGGATTGCTTGAAAAATTAGTTTAATCTAGATTAGGGTTGCACATTGGGGAAATGGGGATGGATATAGGTCCCCACATCCCCATCCCCATTTCCCAGACCCTCCCCCATCCCCACCCATTTCCCCGTTTGGGGGGAAAATGGGGATGGGGAATTTTGGGGGGAGGTGCCTCCATCCCCAACCCCAGTTCCCTATTTCTCCTATTTTCCCCGTTTCCCCATTTTCCCAAGTCCCTGTTTAACTAATTCACTCTAGTTTGGGGAATTAATCAATTATCAAGAAGCTATAAAATTAAACAATGGTAGATTCTGATGCCTTAGTATTTTCTTAATTAATTGCCTTCGGCCTTATTTGCTTTTATATTAGTTTAATTTTAATTTCACATTCAGTTAACTAGATTAGGATTATATTAAATTTAGATTCGATTAGTTTTTCACAATCTGTGTGGGAACGACCTCATACTCGCATTAGCTATTCTACAATAGATTTGGGCGTTTGCGAATATTTAATTTTAAAATTTAGCACAACAATCTATTTATTTATATGTATTTGATTATAAATTGATTGATTTTGATTTTTTTTTAATTGTGATGATGGTGACTTTAATTTGATGGAATGGTCGTTTTCTTTTATGTTCATTCAATTATTGGATTTGACTAATAATTTCTTAATATTTTCTTGCTGAAATTAGAATACTTGATTGAAACCGAGTCTTTTTCTTCTTAATAATTATTAAAAATGTGATCTTTTAAAATAATGGTAGAAGGAATGAATGAGTGATAAACAAGCCTAAATTTGTCAATCAAATTGAAGTCATTTTCAAATTCTCACACATACATGATACATTTAACATCCCTTTGAGATTTCATCATTTTTATTTTGGTATCATTCTGATCTCAAAGACTTGCAAATTGTAAATTTTTTCATTTTGGGGAGCACGCATGCATGATATATATTGATAAGCAACTGTGAAAGACAAAGCATGAGAACCTTTTGGTTGTTATGTGAATGGCGAATTGAAGGCCAATAGCTTTGTTGTCGCCTTACCGAAGGTGTAAATATGGTTACCGAAGCCGTAAAGATGGTTACCAAAACTATGAAAATTGTTACAAGTCAAAATTTTAAAATTTTAAAATGCCTACCAAAGTATAAAAATGGTTACCAAAGCCATAAAGACAGTTACCAAAGCCGTGAAAGTTGTTACAGGTCAAAATTTTAAAAATTGAAAAATGGTTACCGAAGCTGTAAAGATTGTTACCAAAGCCGTAAAGATGGTTACCAAATTCGTGAAAGATGTTACAAGTCAAAATTTTAAAAATTGAAAAATGGTTAACATAGCCGTAAAAATGGTTACTAGAGCCGTGAAGGTGGTTACCAAAGTTATGAAATTGGTTACAAGTCTAAATGTCAAAAATCGTAAAATGGTTACCAAAGTCATAAAAATGGTTACCGAACTTGTAAAGGTGGTTACCAAAGCCGTGAAAATGGTTAAAAGTCAAAATTTCAAAAATTAAAAAATGGTTACCAAAATCATACAAATGGTTGCCGGAGCCATGAAAGTGGTTACCATAGTAGTAAAAATGGTTACAAGTCAAAATTTCAAAAATTATAAAATGGTTACTGGAACCGTGAAGGTGGTTACCAAAACAGTGAAAATGGTTATAAGTCAAAATTTCAAAAATTGTAAAATGGTTACCAAAGCCGTAAAAATGGCTATCAAAATCGTATAATTAGTTACAAGTCAAAATTTCAAAATTATGTGAAAAAATATAATTATTTAATTTATATTAATTGAATATAATTATTTAATTTCGTAATATATTTTTTTATTATTTAACTTATATTTTTTAAGTTTTATTTTTATTTTATAAATTTTATAATTATTAAATCTATAATTTTTTATTTAGAATTAGGGAACAGCCGGCTATTCCATTAAATTGTATATTTTTTTGTCTGCCACTTGGCAGCTAAATATTGAAGAACTGGCTACTATTCACCCCTGTATCTAGGGATGACAAAATTATCCATGAATACGGATATCCATACGGATCCGCTCTATTAAAAATGAGGATGAATATTATTATTTCGGGGACAGAGCGGAGATGGATATCATCCTAATATCCATTTTATTTTTGAGGATGGGGAATGATATCGTCTATGGATATCCATCCCCATCCGTATCTATTATAAATTTTAATATTTTAAAAATATAAAATTTATTATGTGATTATTAATTCTAATTACATAAGTTATTATTAATTTTTATATTTGAATTTTATTATATGTATTTGTTTCTCTTTAAACAGGATAAACTATACAATTACATATGCTCAGGGGCGAGTGATTGTGGGGGCTGCACGGGGCTGTAGCCCCATCTGCCTTTTTCTAAAAAAAAATTAAGTTTTTACTAATATATTAAGTTGACTCACTAATATATTAAATTTACATAGCCTCACATGCCTAATACAAGTTTTTAAGTACAGTCCAAACCCAATATCTCTTATGTTAATTAAAAATCCAATATCTCTTTTAATTTAAAATATTATCCGCAATTACCTCTACTTCAACTTTACAAAAAGAACTCCAAAGTTGCTCAATGAGTCAATCAACTTGCTTAACCCTAATCCATTTGCTTAGCTCCTTACCGGTACCCAGATACCGGGGATACTTGATACCATGAACCAGAAAGAAGTCATTACCTCATCGCATGTTTTACCAGGTATTAAGCATGGCCGACACCGCGGTACCTCCCACCTGGTACCTAGGTACTGCGACATCTACCAGGTGCCCAAGTACCGCGATATCAATCTAGAATCCAACCGAGATAGGTATCCTACCCACTAAGCAAGAAGAATGGTACCGTGAAGTTACCGCCCCACCAGAACAAATGCCACACCAACAAGAGTAGACTGGTACACCACCGTACCGCGCCCCGAAGGTACAGAATCATCATTCTCCACCAATAATGTGAAAGAAAAGGGTTGACCCCTTCACATTTTAAAACGCCATTAATGAGAAATCAATCAACTCTTTAATGGCCATTCATAACACCATTAATGAGAAATCAGTCGACTCTTTAATGGTCATTCACAACGCCATTAATGAGAAATCAGTCAACTCTATAATGGCCATTCATTAATGAGAAATCAGTCAACTCTATAATGGCCATTCACAATGCCATTAATGAGAGTCAACTGTGTTAATGCCAAATCAATGCTCATTTGATTGCGAATTGATTAACTAAATTTATGGAGTGGGAAACAAGAAAGAGAAGATATAAATATGACAAAGCTCTCTCCAAGAAAGGGGAGCCCGAAGTTGATCCAGACCAGATGGACAATGAGACGACAGATTTCACCCACTTTTCCACCATAAATACAATTCGCCACCTCCAACCATTGTATCGTTTACTACACATATCAATTTTCACCAAGAATGTACCAGTACCATGTGGTACCCCTCCAACTGTGGCTT
Organism: Dipteronia sinensis; assembly: GCA_033220585.1. NCBI lineage: Eukaryota > Viridiplantae > Streptophyta > Magnoliopsida > Sapindales > Sapindaceae > Dipteronia > Dipteronia sinensis. The sequence continues at coordinate 16,682,243 of CM065643.1, read as the reverse complement.
ACTAGGTCGCGATTTGTATTTATGTAAGCTCTCCTAAGCGTTTCTTATGATATATAAATAAATAAGGGTATCTCTCATTCTTCTGGATGATGCCTAGGGGTTTTTCAGCATATGATCATTCGTGCTTTTTCCCCCTAGGTCGGTCCAATTCTATTAAAAGAACTGTCATTCTCCCATCTATCTCATGATTTTGCATGTATGAAAGCTAGGTTCCGACCATACTAGTCCTTGCTTTGTTGTCCACTTATTTGCATGTCAAGCCACCTCTAGAAAGGAGTTAGAAGAACCAAGACAAGTTTCGGCCCCGACTGGAAGAACCTAGAGGCGAAGAAACGCTATCGAGTGGTCCCATCCTTCTCGACCACATCTACGTCATCGAGGAGCACCAATCCTTCCTTCCTTGCTTGTTGTTTGGGTTGAGGATTCCTAGAGAGGCAACCTGGTACAGAACCGGTACAAGGACCAGGTACCAGTACTAGGCATTAGGACCTGGGGCCAGGGACCAGGTACCAGGACCACCCCCCTCACACCAGCACCGGAACCTCCAGCGCCCTATCTTCTCCTTATGCTCGAAGCCCGACGTGCGGGATGATCAGTCTCCTACCTACTGTACATTGCTTCTCTCGGTCTTACAAAACTCCGGTACCACGAGGTACCTACCCCCGCTGCGACCTTCTGAGGTAGCAGTTTGAGGGTGATAATCGAAATTCCTTACCCAAAGCAAATTTTTGGTTAACACCGTGATTTTGACAAAATAAATGTAACAAAGAAAAAAGGAGACAACAACACGTATATGATAAAAATGGGAAAAAATGACTGTTGTATTGATCACTTGGTTTCTTATACCAATGGTGGAGATTATTCAGACTACAGAACTATCTTTTCTATATCTCTCTCTCTTACATTGTTGGCGATGGTGAACTCGTGCTAGTTGATAAGTGGATCTCTCTCTAGGCGATGGCTTCTTTTCTCTCAACTTCAGCATCCATTTTCTCATCCTTAATTGCCGTATTTATGGATTCTACATCCCCCTTGTTTTCTGAAAATCAGGTCCCTTTATTGAGAATCATTCAAATCCTTATTTAGGCATTGAATGACGTTGATTGAGGCTGAAGGCGCGGGATTTGATCCCTCTTGATGGAAATCATTAACTTAGCAACCATACACCCCAATAACTAAATAGCTATGATACATACGGAATGCAAATTAACACCGAAGCTAACATAAAATAAGCCCACAAAACCCAACATGGCCAAATGGCCTTTTATTCTTCAAGATAGGCTAAAATACTTCATTCTAACAAGGCTGGACTCTTGTCTTTGTGATTTGGACTTGCTTGAAACATGTTGACCATTTTAGACTCTTCTTGCATCCTTAGAACCTTGACCAAATCTTGACTACCTTGCTCCTTCCAAATGCTTTCCATTAAACAACTTACTGCTTCTTTCATCCTTTTATCTTTAGCTCTTGTCATTGGTCCTCCATGAATGGTTAAAGGATCTGGATCTTTTCCAACCTTAGCTGAATGGTGATCAACTTGCTGGTCCTCATCATTCCCCCTTTCCTCGAAAGGATTCGTCCTTGAATCTGCACCTTCATCACCTACATCAAACAAAGACAAATCGAAAACATTGAAGGTTGCACTAACATTGCCATACTCACTTGGTAGTTCTAGCTTGTATGCATTGTAATTGATTCTTTGAAGAACTTGAAATGGTCCATCCCCTTTTGGCATGAATTTAGACTTCCTTTGGCTAGGAAATCTTTCCTTCCTCAAGTGTACGCAAACCCAATCACCATGTTAAAATACTACTTGCTTTCGGCCCTTGTGTTGCTTCTCATATTGTAGAGTTTTCTTTTCAATTTGTGTGTACACCCATTCATGTAAGGCTTTGACAAAATCAACTTCTTGCTTACCATCCAAATTAGCTTTTTCCAAAGGTAATGGTAGCAAATCAATAGGAGATAATGGATTGAACCCATATACAACTTCAAATGGTGAATGGTTTGTTGTAGCATGCATACTTCGGTTATAAGCAAACTCCACATGTGGCAAAGATTCCTAACAATTCTTCAAATTCATTTGAATTATGGCCCTCAAAAGTGTTGATAAAGTTCTATTTACCACCTCCGTTTGTCCATCCATTTGTGGATGACAAGCGGTTGAATACATTAGCCTTGTACATAACTTGCTCCAAAGCGTTTTCCAAAAGTGGCTAAGGAACTTCACATCTCTATCACTCACAGTTGTCCTTGGAATTTCATGCAACCTCACAATTTCTCTAAAGAACAGCCCCGCAACATGTGTTGCATCATCTATTTTGTGGCAAGGAATGAAATGCTCCATCTGGCCTAACCTATCAACAACAACAAAAATAAAATCTCTCCTCTCTTTTAACCTAGGTAATCCCAAGACAAAGTCCATGGATATATCAACCCAAGGCTCACTAGGTATAGGAAGAGGAGTATACAACCCATAAGGCATTACTTTAGATTTAGCTTGTTTGCAAGTAATGCATCTCTCACATATTCTCTCAACGTCTCTTTTCATGTGTGGCCAAAAGAAATGATCACTTAACACACCCAAAGTCTTTTTAACTCCAAAATGCCCCATTAATCAAACTCTTTAATTAATATTCCTTGACTATTAACTCCAGTGTTATTCCACTAAAAACCTGAAGCTGCACTCTCTCAACTGCAAACGCTTTACACAGACTGATACAACTCGGTGTCCATCGATATAGCTATTACACATTGTGTGATCCTCCACAGTAGTTCATAATTAGAGTTGGGTCATAATATCCGTTATACCCCTCTAATTACATATATCCTTTAAGTACCGTTGATTCTCTAATGAACAATAAATCCTATTTCCTCACTGAATTAGGAGAGCACTCATATTGTCCGAGCCCCGAATCAACCCTTAAGGGACCTACCATCTACTTCTCACAAGAAGGAGTGGATTCCACTATTGTGTACAAACCTTCCCAGCCACATGCCAAACCGTAATCCCAACATACGGAGCATATTGATCACAAACTACATCCGATCTCACCCATGGTATATCAAAGACCACGATCTAACCTGAAGGAGTTGATATGATACTTAGGATTAAGATCACCCACATATAGCCATAATTAATTTATATATATGAATCTCATCGGTAAACGGATCTTGGTGAGAGATTCATATAGATCATGGCCCAGTCCTATTTGATCACATCATACAAGGTGCCTCAATTCCCATATCTTATATGAATGATTCAGGATAGAATCACCATACATTACGGAATGGACCGCGGCTATAGATTTACCACAAATAAAGTACCCAGATTTATTTTCTATCTATGGACTCTTTAGATTGCACGTCTCTTACTGTATCCATCCATATACGACACTCATATATATAATTCGAGATTACATCCTGCAATCTAGGATGTTAATATATGCACAAGTTATAAAATAAACAACACAACAAGAATAAATTGAACCTTTTTTTTATTTCATAAGTCCATTTACAAATTACATCTTTAGTGCATAAACCCTAACAATCTCCCACTTGCACTAAAGCATGTGAGGCATGTTTAGTAACCCTAGACCATCTAGGTGACCCGAAACACTTTAGCTGGTAAGGTCTTCGTAAATGGATCAACATGATTTCTTGTGAGGCTATCTTGGTGACGATCACATCTCCTCTCTGCACTATCTCTCTAATGGGATGATACTTTCTCTCTATATGCTTCCCTCTCTTGTGGCTTCTTGATTCTTTGGAATTAGCCACAGCACCACTGTTATCACAATAAAGTGTGATAGGCTTATCCAGATCTGGAACAACTTCTAGATCACTCAAGAACTTGCGGAGCCAAACAGCCTCTTTAGCAGCTTCACAAGTGGCTACATATTCGGCTTCAATGGTTGAGTCAGCAATGCAAGATTGCTTAATGCTTCTCCACACAATGGCTCCACTACCCAAGGTGAAAAGTAATCCATACGTGGATTTCCTAGAATCTCTGTCTGATAGAAAATTAGAATTCGTGCATCCAAACGGGAACAAATCCTGTCCGGAATACACTAGCATACAGTTTCTTGTTCTCCGAAGATACTTGAGAATGGTCTTGACAGAAACCTAATGATCCAATCTTGGGTTAGACTGGTACTTTCTAACTACTCCCAATGCATAGCAGATGTCCGGTCTCGTGCATAACATAGCATACATGAGACTACCTACTGTTGATGCATAGGGTACACGTCTCATTTCCTCAACTTCTTGAGGTATCTTAGGACACTGTTCCTTAGATAAGTGAACTTCATGCCTAGAAGGTAAATTACTTTTCTTTGAGTTCTGCATCGAAAATCACATAAGATTCAAAAATCACACAAGAATCTTGTCGATATACGATGCCTGAGACAGTGCTATGAGTTTGTTCTTACGATGCCTTATAAGTTGGATCCCTAGAACATAACTCGCCTCTCCTAAATCTTTCATTTGAAATTGGCTAGCCAGCCAGCCCTTTACATCAGATAACACTCCCATATCATTCCCAATGAGTTGGATGTCATCCACGTATAGGACTAAGAAAACTACTTTTTTGTCAATGATGCGCTTGTAGACACAAGGCTCATCAACATTCTGTTCAAAGCCATAGGTTTTGATCACTTCATCAAACCTAATGTGCCAAGATCTAGATGCTTGCTTGAGTCCATAGATGGACCTTTACAACTTGCAAACCTTTTGCTCTTGATCTGGAGACACGAATCCCTCTAGTTGCATCATATAGATGCTCTCGTCAAGATTGCCATTCAAGAATGCAGTTTTGACATCCATTTGCCAAATTTCATAATCGAAATAGGCAGCAATGGATAAGAGAATCCTAATAGACTTACACATGGCTACTGGCGAGAAGGTCTCTGTTAGGATTATGCTCAATAGCAAGAGTGTAATATTGTAATTGACAATCTTTTCATATTAATAAAGTGTTTTCTGATTCTTACAAATACTTATAGCATTTATTATTATAATTGTCAAGGTAAATAATCATAAGGTCAAAAGACTATGAGAAATGAAGAATTGTTCATACATCCGGATATGTGTGAGGTAGACACAATTCTTTAGTTAGTCTTGAATAACGTTCACAACTTAAGTTAAAGGTTGGGCACCTCTATCTTGATAAAGTTGTAGAATTCTTTTACTAGCATTTGAGTAGGATCAAATGAGTTATAATGAGTCTAAAATAATCGAAAGGTGTTCGAGTAAAAGAATCTAGTGCACTGGGTGCATTGAACAGGATCACAATGAAATACTTTATCTAGAACCGTCACTAGATATAAGTCTTTTCATTATTAGGACAATCAGAGAGTCGATCTTAATCCTGAGATAAATGATGGACTTATGGTTGCAAGTGTTATCATTTGAGCTATCAATGAGTACGATTATATAGCATAGTCTATCCTCGATAGTTTGGTGGTATTCATTTGTTAATCGATAGAGGACTTCATTTATAGATATGGACATCGTGGCTCAATTTATTAAATGAGAGTATAATATCATCATATGGATGTTTTGAGGTATTGGATATTAAATCTCAACGTTGAGTTTTCAATAATGATTATTGAAGACATGGCTTCTGGACAAGTCAAAATATCCAAGTTCAAAATGTGGTCATATGAGGAAATATGGTAACTTGGAGAGCTATATGCGGTCTATGAGCTCTTGGCGATTACTGATATTATTCACGAGGATACACCGTCTCCTATAAGATTGTCTAGGGTATGAATGAGAAACATCTCCTTATTCTATCTTTATTTAAGAGTTCAATTTTAGCTCTTTAGTGGAATGAGTTAAAATTAATAGATCGGACCTAAGTGAATCATTTGTTGATTGTGATTAGGTTATGTCTATTGAAGCTTAAATTTAAATAGCCCGCCAAGATCCACAATCCACACGTACTTGCATGGATCACTTGATATATTCTACAGGACCAATTTATGGGTCCATCTAGAATTGCATTTAATATATTAAGAATATAATATGTCTATTATTTATTTAATGGGCTGCTCTATTATATTAATATATTAAAAGTAGACATGTGGGCTTGTTTCTTTTAGTAAAAATAAGTCTGGTTCACATGTGGGCTTTTATTTAAAGTCTAATGGATTAAATAAAATAAGAAAAATAATACTAGGCCCATATATATATAGTGTGGGCGGCAAGGCTAATAAAATAGCCCAAGATATTATTTTATTTTATTGTTTTGATTAAATGGAAATTAATTAATTATTTAATTAATTAATAGTTTAAATCAAAATCTTTTCCTGATCAGTAAATAAAATACTATGTGTTGGATTAGGGTTAGAATTCTTTTAAGTGATAGGAGTCCTAATGTGGTAAGGATTAAGTCCACATACACTCCATACCACACAAAGAATTCGGTCACCCTAGTCCTATAAGGGTTAGGATTCTTAAATTGATAGGAATTAGGGAAAAGCACAATTCCTTTTCAAGTAAGGAAATTGGCCAACCCTAGATTTCCTACACAAAGAATTCGGCCAACCCTATTTTGAGAAAGAGAAATTTCGGTCACCTTATAAATATAAGGTGATAAATTTCGGCCACTAAGAAGCTTGAGTGAGAGAGATTTTTGTTTGCTTTGAAAATAAAAATCTTACTCAATACACATAGAATTTCGGCCAAGAGAGAAAAAGAAAAATAAGTTATCATTCGATAGTGCACTTGCAAGCCTTTTAACATCAAAAGGTTTTGTGCACACTTTCGATTTAGGGTTACGCGAGTTCCAATCATATCGATTGTGAATTCAAAAGTGACCGGAACTATTTCTCTAGGCTCTTGGTGTTTTAGGATTGAAGATCAGGATCAGAAGTTCCATACATCCATTCTCAGGTAAGCAATTCAAAGAAAAAAGGGAGACCACGCTCCTAGGTGATTCACGTACGTGCTAGGGTTGAAGATCTTGCGGATTACCATAGACGTAAGTCAATCGGATCACGCGACAAGAGGTATTTAACTCTAACCGTATATTTGTGTTTAATTAATTAAAGGGTTAAGGTTCAAATCTTTAGAAAAATTTTAAACTATACGAAAATCTACTTTTCGCCTTCCGCTGCGGTTTTAGTTAATTTTTCCCTACAGTCTCGTCATAATCGACCCTCTATTTTTGGGTATAACCCTTAGCCACTAGCCTTGCTTTGAAGGTCTTCACCTTTCCCATCTACTCCTCTCTTTCTCTTGTAGATCCACTTACATCCTATGGATTTTACCCCATCTAGTAAGTATATAAGATCTCAGACTGAGTTGGAGTGCATAGACTCCATCTCGAGATTCATGGCTTTAAGCCATTCCTCTTTATCATGATCTTCCATTGCATTCTTAAATTTCAATGGATCATCCACACTATCAGCAGAGACAACACTTTGTCACTCACCTATACCTAAATAGCGTTCAGATTGTCTTACAATCCTCTCACTACGTCTAGGTGATAGTGTATCCTGATCAGGAACCATCTGACTCTCAGATGTTTGTGGATTAACAACTCTTGTTGATGAAGCACTAGTCTCACTAGACTCCAACTCATTCAATACAATCTTAGAACGAGTTTTATGGTCACTAATATAATTTTCCTTAAGAAACGTTGCATTTATCGATACAAATACTTTATTATCTTCGGGACTATAGAAGTGTCCACCTCTGGTCTCCTTGGAGTATCTTACAAACAGGTAGACCAAAGACTTGGAGTCTAGCTTTCCACTTCTGTTCTTCAGCACATATGTTGGACACCCCATACGCGAAATATGTCACAAACTAGCTTTACGACCATTCCACAACTCTAAGGAAGTCTTAGGAACAGATTTGGATGGCACTACATTTAAAATGTATACCGATGTTTGTAACGCATATCCCTAGAAGGATTTCGGTAATGATGAGAAACTAATCATAGATCTCACCATTTCCATCAGGGTTCTATTTCTCCTCTTCGCTACACCATTTTACTGAGGTGTACCGGGAGCTGTGAGTTGGGAAACTATCCCATGCTCGACCATGAAGTCTTCGAACTCTTGGTCAAGGTACTCACCTCCACGATCTGATCGTAGTAACTTGATAGTCCTACCTAATTGATTCATTCTTTGAACTTTTCAAATGTTTCCGACTTTCGTTGCATCAGGTAGAGATATCTGTATCTTGAGTAGTCATCTATAAGGGTGATATAATACTCATAACTGCCCCTAGCTCTAACATTCATCGGTCAACAGACGTCTGTATGTATGAGTTCTAGTGGCTCTATAGCTCTAAGCCCTTTTCCAATAAAAGGTCTTTTAGTCATCTTACCTTCTAAACATGATTCGCTAACAGGTAAGGTGCCAACCATTAACTCACTTAAAGGTCAGCTTTTTACTAGTCTGTCTATCCGGTCAAGGTTGATATGGCCAAGCCTTAGATGCCAGAGATACGTGTCATTATTTGGAGAAATCGTATGTTGTTTAGTTTTTGGTTTTTCAACCTTAAACATTTCGGTGTTAAGTAGTGTAGTATGTATTAACGGTATTAACACATACAAATTATTTTTATTAATTCCTGAACAAATATTTAGACCATTCTTTCCAATAATAATAGACTTATTATAAAAGAAACAAAATACGGTTGTTCTAACAATTTAGAAATGGAAATCAAATTCCGTGTAAATCCAGGAATATAAAAAACATTGTTCAATAATAAAAAACTATTATTATGACAAAATTGCAATCTTATTGCTCCCACTGCTTTGGCTGACACGACAACCCCCGACCCCACACGCATTGAGAAGGCTCCCTCCTCTACCTGTGTCCAAGAATCAGTCCACTGTAAAGATATACATACATGGTCAGTGGCCCCTGAATCAATTATCCAGGGTGAAGAATCATCTTCTACTAAACAAGATTTAAGAACAAGTAAATCATATTTACCTTTCGTCTTCTTCTTCTTCTTGGCTACTTTCTCCAGGTACTGAGGACAGTTCCTCTTCCAGTGCCGGACCTTGTTACAATGGAAACATTTTCCTTTGTCTTGGTAGGTGGAGGTGCCCTTCTTTTTGCTTTGGGCCTTCTTGGGCTTGGACTTACCTTTAGCCTTCCCAACATACCTTTTCCTCTTCTTATTATTAGAGGAAGATGGTTCGGCAACATTTACCTCACCGGTCTTACTTTTGCTGTCCTTAGTCAAGGACTTAAAAGTAGCGAGCTCATTGAGCAACTGTGTGAGACTGAACCTTATCTTGTTCATCCCGTAGTTTCTCTTAAACTGATCGAAACTCTTCGGAAGAGTCGTCAGTATGATGCTCACTTGACTGGGTTCATCAATGGCCCTGCCATTAACTTCTGCCATGTTGAAGTGGGACATCATGCTCAGGACATGTTCCCAAACTGATGTACCTTCCTTCATAGGAGCGAGCATAGCGGAACGAACAGCTTCGTGTCGCTTTTGCTCGGAGGGCTGTCCGAACATAGCTTGTAATGACTCCATAATTTCGAATGCTGTAGTCATTGCTTCATGCTTTGTGACAATCACGTCTGTCATAGAAGTCAACAGTAATGTTCTGCCCTTCTCATCAGATGAGACCCATCGCTGGTATGCCTCACGAACAGTTCATGTGGCATTAGCAGTAGGCACCGTAGGGCATTCCTTCGTAAGCACAAACTTAAGGTCTTTGGTGACCAATATTGCATTAATATTAAGTTTCCACTTAGTATTGTTATCACTAGTTAATTTGTCGTTTGCGAGAATTTGAAGTAATGCAGAAGATATAATTGCTGAAATAAATAAAATATTCATTCATTCATTTATTAAAAAACAAGTGCAAGTGCTCTGGCAAAAATTTAAACATGATGCATGAACATGTTTAACGAACTAGAAATACCCAAAAACAAGTTACTATACCATGAAAATCCAACATACCACAAAGTAGTGCCGCCTTAGGGTCGGTCAAGTCTTTGCATGTTGGACCGAGACATTCTCAATCAAATGATATTCTAGAATAACTCTTATTCCATATCATTCAACCATCGTTTATTCAGTCATGTTTTTAATTAACAAAACTTAATCAAAACATTCGTGAGTGTAACCCACCATTTCAGATCACACGAGCTTAACTCGAGAATTGCCTCCTTAGGGTCGGTCAATCCCAAAATACCCTTAGAAATCCTATCTGTTAGGAAGTCAACCTTGATATTGATTTTTATGGAAACCCTCCTTAGGGAGTATGAAAGCAAAGTCGTCACGAGGCCCCACTCGGATCTCATAGTGTTGAACTAATGATGGAGACTGCAGGATATATATATGTCATATATACCTCTCCCACTCACTATTTTTTAAAAAAATTAGGGTTTTCTATTATCCATTAATGCACCTAGACTCGGCTAACTTTAATCAAGTTATCTAGCGCATTAACAAATTCATTATTAGAAACTAATTCTAATTAACTAATAAATTATTAAAGATTTTAATTATTAAAAATCTAATCTATTAGTGAATAATCTAAGCTTTTGTAAACTATTTACTAAGTTCAGATTATTATGATAGTGTTTTCCAAGTTTTAACAATAAAAACTAGAACTTTATTTGGTTCATTTATTATTAGGTTATTAATCATATTAATACTAATTACAATAAATGACCCTATTAATCTAACTTATTAAACACTTTAATAACTAGATTAATATTAATGAGAAATAACAAGTTTTCTAACTATTAAAAAACTAATCTCATTTTCATAGCCAATAATGTATTAACCTATTTTAATCATATTAAAAAAATACATAAAATATTAGGCTATGATGCATGTATGACATATCAAATATATTTCTGTAAGCACATCTAATCTAAATGACATACGTATGCATGACAATGCTTTTATCATCACATAATATAAAGCATACATGAATTGACCGAGTATTGTGGATTATTTCACCTAAAAAATTTAAATCTAAAATTACAAAAATACCCCATGCATTCCTTGGTCTTCTAGATTAATATTAATGACCCTATTAATCAAACTTATTAAACACTTTAATAATTAGAATAATATTAATGAGAATTTACAAGTTTTCTAACTATTAAAAAACTAATCTCATTTTCATAGCCAATAATGTATTAACCTATTTTAATCATATTAAAAAAATACATAAAATATTAGGCTATGATGCATGTATGACATATCAAATATATTTATGTAAACACATCTAATCTAAATGACATACGTATGTATGACAATGCTTTTATCATCACATAATATAAAGCATACATGAATTGACCGAGTATTGTGGACTATTTCACCTAAGAAATTTAAATCTAAAATTACAAAAATACCCCCATGAATTCCTTGGTCTTCTAGATTAATATTAAGGACCCCATTAATCTAACTTATTAAACTCTTTAATAACTAGATTAATATTAATGAGAATTAACAAGTTTTTTTAACTATTAAAAAACTAATCTCATTTTCATAGCCAATAATTTATTAACCTATTTTAATCATATTAAAAAAATACATAAAATATTAGGCTATGATGCATGGATGACATATCAAATATATTTCTGTAGGCACATCTAATCTAAATGACATACATATGCATGACAATGCTTTTATCATCACATAATATAAAGAATACATGAATTAAACGAGTATTGTGGATTATTTCACCTAAAAAATTTAAATCTAAAATTACAAAAATACCCCCATGCATTCCTTGGTCTTCTAGATTAATATTAATGAGAATTAACAAGTTTTCTAACTATTAAAAAACTAATCTCATTTTCATATCCAATAATGTATTAACCTATTTTAATCATATTAAAAAAACACATAAAATATTAGGCTATGATGCATGGATGACATATCAAATATATTTCTGTAGGCACATCTAATCTAAATGACATACGTATGCATGAAAATGCTTTTATCATCACATAATATAAAGCATACATGAATTGACCGAGTATTGTGGATTATTTCACCTAAAAAATTTAAATCTAAAATTATAAAAATACCCCCATGCATTCCTTGGTCTTCTAGAATAATATTAAGGACCCTATTAATCTAACTTATGAAACACTTTAATAACTAGATTAATATTAATGAGAATTAACAAGTTTTCTAACTAATAAAAAACTAATCTAATTTTTATAGCCAATAATGTATTAACCTATTTTAATCATATTAAAAAAATACATAAAATATTAGGCTATGATGCATGTATGACATATCAAATATATTTCTGTAGACACATCTAATATAGATGACATACGTACGTATGACAATGCTTTTATCATCACATAATATAAAGCATGCATGAATTGACCGAGTATTGTGGATTATTTCACCTAAAAATTTAAATCTAAAATTACAAAAATACCCCCATGCATTCCTTGGTCTTCTAGATTAATATTAATGACCCTACTAATCTAACTTATTAAACACTTTAATAACTAGATTAATATTAATGAGAATTAACAAGTTTTCTAACTATTAAAAAACTAATCTCATTTTCATAGCCAATAATGTATTAACCTATTTTAATCATATTAAAAAAATACATAAAATATTAGGCTATGATGCATGGATGACATATCAAATATATTTCTGTAGGCACATCTAATCTAAATGACATACGTATGCATGAAAATGCTTTTATCATCACATAATATAAAGCATACATGAATTGACCGAGTATAGTGGATTATTTCACTAAAACTTTAAATCTAAAATTATAAAAATACCCCCATGCATTCCTTGGTCTTCTAGAATAATATTAAGGACCCTATTAATCTAACTTATGAAACACTTTAATAACTAGATTAATATTAATGAGAATTAACAAGTTTTCTAACTAATAAAAAACTAATCTATTTTTCATAGCCAATAATGTATTAACCTATTTTAATCATATAAAAAATATACATAAATCGTTAGGCTATGATGCATGTATGACATATTAAATATATTTATGTATGCACATCTAATCTAATGACATACGTATGTATGACAATGCTTTTATCATCACATAATATAAAGCATACATGAATTGACCGAGTATTGTGGATTATTTCACCTAAAAAATTTAAATCTAAAATTATAAAAATACCCCCATGCATTCCTTGGTCTTCTAGAATAATATTAAGGACCCTATTAATCTAACTTATGAAACACTTTAATAACTAGATTAATATTAATGAGAATTAACAAGTTTTCTAACTAATAAAAAACTAATCTAATTTTCATAGCCAATAATGTATTAACCTATTTTAATCATATTAAAAAAATACATAAAATATTAGGTTATGATGCATGTATGACATATCAAATATATTTCTGTAGGCACATCTAATCTAAATGACATATGTATGTATGACAATGCTTTTATCATTACATAATATAAAGCATACATGAATTGACTGAGTATTGTGGGTTATTTCACCTAAAAATTTTAAATCTAAAATTACAAAAATACCCACATGCATTCCTTGGTCTTCTAGATTAATATTAATGAGCCTATTAATTTAACTTATTAAATACTTTAATAACTAGATTAATATTAATGAGAATTAACAAGTTTTCTAACTATTAAGAAACTAATCTCATTTTCATAGCCAATAATGTATTAACCTATTTTAATCATATTAAAAAAATACATAAAATATTAGGCTATGATGCATGGATGACATATCAAATATATTTCTGTAGGCACATCTAATCTAATGACATACGTATGTATGACAATGCTTTTATCATCACATAATATAAAGCATACATGAATTGACCGAGTATTGTGGATTATTTCACCTAAAAAATTTAAATCTAAAATTATAAAAATACCCCCATGCATTCCTTGGTCTTCTAGATTAATATTAATGACCCTATTAATCTAACTTATTAAACACTTTAATAACTAGATTAATATTAATGAGAATTAACAAGTTTTCTAACTATTAAAAAACTAATCTCATTTTCATAGCCAATAATGTATTAACCTATTTTAATCATATTAAAAAAATACATAAAATATTAGGCTATGATGCATGTATGACATATCAAATATATTTCTGTAGACACATCTAATATAAATGATATACGTACGTATGACAATGCTTTTATCATCACATAATATAAAGCATGCATGAATTGACCGAGTATTGTGGATTATTTCACCTAAAAAATTTAAATCTAAAATTACAAAAATACCCCCATGCATTCCTTGGTCTTCTAGATTAATATTAATGACCCTATTAATCTAACTTATTAAACACTTTAATAACTAGATTAATATTAATGAGAATTAACAAGTTTTCTAACTATTAAAAAACTAATCTCATTTTCATAGCCAATAATGTATTAACCTATTTTAATCATATTAAAAAAATACATAAAATATTAGGCTATGATGCATGTATGACATATCAAATATATTTATGTAAACACATCTAATCTAAATGACATACGTATGTATGACAATGCTTTTATCATCACATAATATAAAGCATACATGAATTGACCGAGTATTGTGGATTATTTCACCTAAAAATTTAAATCTAAAATTACAAAAATACCCCCATGCATTCCTTGGTCTTCTAGATTAATATTAAGGACCCTATTAATCTAACTTATTAAACACTTTAATAACTAGATTAATATTAATGAGAATTAACAAGTTTTCTAACTATTAAAAAACTAATCTCATTTTCATAGCCAATAATGTATTAACCTATTTTAATCATATTAAAAAAATACATAAAATATTAGGCTATGATGCATGTATGACATATCAAATATATTTATGTAGGCACATCTAATCTAATGACATACGTATGTATGACAATGCTTTTATCATCACATAATATAAAGCATACATGAATTGACCGAGTATTGTGGGTTATTTCACCTAAAAATTTTAAATCTAAAATTACAAAAATACCCCCATGCATTCCTTGGTCTTCTAGATTAATATTAAGGACCCCATTAATCTAACTTATTAAACACTTTAATAACTAGATTAATATTAATGAGAATTAACAAGTTTTCTAACTATTAAAAAACTAATCTCATTTTCATAGCCAATAATGTATTAACCTATTTTAATCATATTAAAAAAATACATAAAATATTAGGCTATGATGCATGGATGACATATCAAATATATTTCTGTAGGCACATCTAATCTAAATGACATACGTATGCATGACAATGCTTTTATCATCACATAATATAAAGCATACATGAATTGACCGAGTATTGTGGATTATTTCACCTAAAAAATTTAAATCTAAAATTATAAAAATACCCCCATGCATTCCTTGGTCTTCTAGATTAATATTAAGGACCCTATTAATCTAACTTATGAAACACTTTAATAACTAGATTAATATTAATGAGAATTAACAAGTTTTCTAACTAATAAAAAACTAATCTAATTTTCATAGCCAATAATGTATTAACCTATTTTAATCATATTAAAAAAATACATAAAATATTAGGCTATGATGCATGTATGACATATCAAATATATTTCTGTAGACACATCTAATATAGATGACATACGTACGTATGACAATGCTTTTATCATCACATAATATAAAGCATGCATGAATTGACCGAGTATTGTGGATTATTTCACCTAAAAAATTTAAATCTAAAATTACAAAAATACCCCCATGCATTCCTTGGTCTTCTAGATTAATATTAATGACCCTACTAATCTAACTTATTAAACACTTTAATAACTAGATTAATATTAATGAGAATTAACAAGTTTTCTAACTATTAAAAAACTAATCTCATTTTCATAGCCAATAATGTATTAACCTATTTTAATCATATTAAAAAAATACATAAAATATTAGGCTATGATGCATGGATGACATATCAAATATATTTCTGTAGGCACATCTAATCTAAATGACATACGTATGCATGAAAATGCTTTTATCATCACATAATATAAAGCATACATGAATTGACCGAGTATAGTGGATTATTTCACTAAAACTTTAAATCTAAAATTATAAAAATACCCCCATGCATTCCTTGGTCTTCTAGAATTAATATTAAGGACCCTATTAATCTAACTTATGAAACACTTTAATAACTAGATTAATATTAATGAGAATTAACAAGTTTTCTAACTAATAAAAAACTAATCTATTTTTCATAGCCAATAATGTATTAACCTATTTTAATCATATTAAAAAAATACATAAATCGTTAGGCTATGATGCATGTATGACATATCAAATATATTTATGTATGCACATCTAATCTAATGACATACGTATGTATGACAATGCTTTTATCATCACATAATATAAAGCATACATGAATTGACCGAGTATTGTGGATTATTTCACCTAAAAAATTTAAATCTAAAATTACAAAAATACCCCCATGCATTCCTTGGTCTTCTAGATTAATATTAAGGACCCTATTAATCTAACTTATTAAACACTTTAATAACTAGATTAATATTAATGAGAATTAACAAGTTTTCTAACTATTAAAAAACTAATCTCATTTTCATAGCCAATAATGTATTAACCTATTTTAATCATATTAAAAAAATACATAAAATATTAGGCTATGATGCATGGATGACATATCAAATATATTTCTGTAGGCACATCTAATCTAAATGACATACGTATGCATGACAATGCTTTTATCATCACATAATATAAAGCATACATGAATTGACCGAGTATTGTGGATTATTTCACCTAAAAAATTTAAATCTAAAATTATAAAAATACCCCCATGCATTCCTTGGTCTTCTAGATTAATATTAAGGACCCTATTAATCTAACTTATGAAACACTTTAATAACTAGATTAATATTAATGAGAATTAACAAGTTTTCTAACTAATAAAAAACTAATCTAATTTTCATAGCCAATAATGTATTAACCTATTTTAATCATATTAAAAAAATACATAAAATATTAGGCTATGATGCATGTATGACATATCAAATATATTTCTGTAGGCACATCTAATCTAAATGACATATGTATGTATGACAATGCTTTTATCATTACATAATATAAAGCATACATGAATTGACTGAGTATTGTGGGTTATTTCACCTAAAAATTTAAATCTAAAATTACGAAAATACCCACATGCATTCCTTGGTCTTCTAGATTAATATTAATGAGCCTATTAATCTAACTTATTAAATACTTTAATAACTAGATTAATATTAATGAGAATTAACAAGTTTTCTAACTATTAAGAAACTAATCTCATTTTCATAGCCAATAATGTATTAACCTATTTTAATCATATTAAAAAAATACATAAAATATTAGGCTATGATGCATGGATGACATATCAAATATATTTCTGTAGGCACATCTAATCTAATGACATACGTATGCATGACAATGCTTTTATCATCACATAATATAAAGCATACATGAATTGACCGAGTATTGTGGATTATTTCACCTAAAAAATTTAAATCTAAAATTACAAAAATACCCCCATGCATTCCTTGGTCTTCTAGATTAATATTAATGACCCTATTAATCTAACTTATTAAACACTTTAATAACTAGATTAATATTAATGAGAATTAACAAGTTTTCTAACTATTAAAAAACTAATCTCATTTTCATAGCCAATAATGTATTAACCTATTTTAATCATATTAAAAAAATACATAAAATATTAGGCTATGATGCATGTATGACATATCAAATATATTTCTGTAGACACATCTAATATAAATGACATACGTATGTATGACAATGCTTTTATCATCACATAATATAAAGCATACATGAATTGACCGAGTATTGTGGATTATTTCACCTAAAAAATTTAAATCTAAAATTACAAAAATACCCCCATGCATTCCTTGGTCTTCTAGATTAATATTAATGACCCTATTAATCTAACTTATTAAACACTTTAATAACTAGATTAATATTAATGAGAATTAACAAGTTTTCTAACTATTAAAAAACTAATCTCATTTTCATAGCCAATAATGTATTAACCTATTTTAATCATATTAAAAAAATACATAAAATATTAGGCTATGATGCATGTATGACATATCAAATATATTTCTGTAAGCACATCTAATCTAAATGACATACGTATGCATGACAATGCTTTTATCATCACATAATATAAAGCATACATGAATTGACCGAGTATTGTGGATTATTTCACCTAAAAATTTAAATCTAAAATTACAAAAATACCCCCATGCATTCCTTGGTCTTCTAGATTAATATTAAGGACCCTATTAATCTAACTTATTAAACACTTTAATAACTAGATTAATATTAATGAGAATTAACAAGTTTTCTAACTATTAAAAAACTAATCTCATTTTCATAGCCAATAATGTATTAACCTATTTTAATCATATTAAAAAAATACATAAAATATTAGGCTATGATGCATGTATGACATATCAAATATATTTCTGTAGGCACATCTAATCTAAATGACATACGTATGCATGACAATGCTTTTATCATCACATAATATAAAGAATACATGAATTGACCGAGTATTGTGGATTATTTCACCTAAAAAATTTAAATCTAAAATTACAAAAATACCCCCATGCATTCCTTGGTCTTCTAGATTAATATTAATGACCCTATTAATCTAACTTATTAAACACTTTAATAACTAGATTAATATTAATGAGAATTAACAAGTTTTCTAACTATTAAAAAACTAATCTCATTTTCATAGCCAATAATGTATTAACCTATTTTAATCATATTAAAAAAATACATAAAATATTAGGCTATGATGCATGTATGACATATCAAATATATTTCTGTAGGCACATCTAATCTAAATGACATACGTATGCATGACAATGCTTTTATCATCACATAATATAAAGCATACATGAATTGACCGAGTATTGTGGATTATTTCACCTAAAAAATTTAAATCTAAAATTACAAAAATACCCCCATGCATTCCTTGGTCTTCTAGATTAATATTAAGGACCCTATTAATCTAACTTATTAAACACTTTAATAACTAGATTAATATTAATGAGAATTAACAAGTTTTCTAACTATTAAAAAACTAATCTCATTTTCATAGCCAATAATGTATTAACCTATTTTAATCATATTAAAAAAATACATAAAATATTAGGCTATGATGCATGTATGACATATCAAATATATTTCTGTAGGCACATCTAATCTAAATGACATACGTATGCATGACAATGCTTTTATCATCACATAATATAAAGCATACATGAATTGACCGAGTATTGTGGATTATTTCACCTAAAAAATTTAAATCTAAAATTACAAAAATACCCCCATGCATTCCTTGGTCTTCTAGATTAATATTAATGACCCTATTAATCTAACTTATTAAACACTTTAATAACTAGATTAATATTAATGAGAATTAACAAGTTTTCTAACTATTAAAAAACTAATCTCATTTTCATAGCCAATAATGTATTAACCTATTTTAATCATATTAAAAAAATACATAAAATATTAGGCTATGATGCATGTATGACATATCAAATATATTTCTGTAGGCACATCTAATCTAAATGACATACGTATGCATGACAATGCTTTTATCATCACATAATATAAAGCATACATGAATTGACCGAGTATTGTGGATTATTTCACCTAAAAAATTTAAATCTAAAATTACAAAAATACCCCCATGCATTCCTTGGTCTTCTAGATTAATATTAATGACCCTATTAATCTAACTTATTAAACACTTTAATAACTAGATTAATATTAATGAGAATTAACAAGTTTTCTAACTATTAAAAAACTAATCTCATTTTCATAGCCAATAATGTATTAACCTATTTTAATCATATTAAAAAAATACATAAAATATTAGGCTATGATGCATGTATGACATATCAAATATATTTCTGTAGGCACATCTAATCTAAATGACATACGTATGCATGACAATGCTTTTATCATCACATAATATAAAGCATACATGAATTGACCGAGTATTGTGGATTATTTCACCTAAAAAATTTAAATCTAAAATTACAAAAATACCCCCATGCATTCCTTGGTCTTCTAGATTAATATTAAGGACCCTATTAATCTAACTTATTAAACACTTTAATAACTAGATTAATATTAATGAGAATTAACAAGTTTTCTAACTATTAAAAACTAATCTCATTTTTATAGCCAATAATGTATTAACCTATTTTAATCATATTAAAAAATACATAAAATATTAGGCTATGATGCATGTATGACATATCAAATATATTTCTGTAGGCACATCTAATCTAAATGACATACGTATGCATGACAATGCTTTTATCATCACATAATATAAAGAATACATGAATTGACCGAGTATTGTGGATTATTTCACCTAAAAAATTTAAATCTAAAATTACAAAAATACCCCCATGCATTCCTTGGTCTTCTAGATTAATATTAATGACCCTATTAATCTAACTTATTAAACACTTTAATAACTAGATTAATATTAATGAGAATTAACAAGTTTTCTAACTATTAAAAAACTAATCTCATTTTCATAGCCAATAATGTATTAACCTATTTTAATCATATTAAAAAAATACATAAAATATTAGGCTATGATGCATGGATGACATATCAAATATATTTCTGTAGGCACATCTAATCTAAATGACATACGTATGCATGACAATGCTTTTATCATCACATAATATAAAGCATACATGAATTGACCGAGTATTGTGGATTATTTCACCTAAAAAATTTAAATCTAAAATTATAAAAATACCCCCATGCATTCCTTGGTCTTCTAGATTAATATTAAGGACCCCATTAATCTAACTTATTAAACACTTTAATAACTAGATTAATATTAATGAGAATTAACAAGTTTTCTAACTATTAAAAAACTAATCTCATTTTTATAGCCAATAATGTATTAACCTATTTTAATCATATTAAAAAAATACATAAAATATTAGGCTATGATGCATGTATGACATATCAAATATATTTCTGTAGGCACATCTAATCTAAATGACATACGTATGCATGACAATGCTTTTATCATCACATAATATAAAGCATACATGAATTGACCGAGTATTGTGGATTATTTCACCTAAAAAATTTAAATCTAAAATTACAAAAATACCCCCATGCATTCCTTGGTCTTCTAGATTAATATTAATGACCCTATTAATCTAACTTATTAAACACTTTAATAACTAGATTAATATTAATGAGAATTAACAAGTTTTCTAACTATTAAAAAACTAATCTCATTTTCATAGCCAATAATGTATTAACCTATTTTAATCATATTAAAAAAATACATAAAATATTAGGCTATGATGCATGTATGACATATCAAATATATTTCTGTAGGCACATCTAATCTAAATGACATACGTATGCATGACAATGCTTTTATCATCACATAATATAAAGCATACATGAATTGACCGAGTATTGTGGATTATTTCACCTAAAAAATTTAAATCTAAAATTACAAAAATACCCCCATGCATTCCTTGGTCTTCTAGATTAATATTAATGACCCTATTAATCTAACTTATTAAACACTTTAATAACTAGATTAATATTAATGAGAATTAACAAGTTTTCTAACTATTAAAAAACTAATCTCATTTTCATAGCCAATAATGTATTAACCTATTTTAATCATATTAAAAAATACATAAAATATTAGGCTATGATGCATGTATGACATATCAAATATATTTCTGTAGGCACATCTAATCTAAATGACATACGTATGCATGACAATGCTTTTATCATCACATAATATAAAGCATACATGAATTGACCGAGTATTGTGGATTATTTCACCTAAAAAATTTAAATCTAAAATTACAAAAATACCCCCATGCATTCCTTGGTCTTCTAGATTAATATTAATGACCCTATTAATCTAACTTATTAAACACTTTAATAACTAGATTAATATTAATGAGAATTAACAAGTTTTCTAACTATTAAAAAACTAATCTCATTTTCATAGCCAATAATGTATTAACCTATTTTAATCATATTAAAAAAATACATAAAATATTAGGCTATGATGCATGGATGACATATCAAATATATTTCTGTAGGCACATCTAATCTAAATGACATACGTATGCATGACAATGCTTTTATCATCACATAATATAAAGCATACATGAATTGACCGAGTATTGTGGATTATTTCACCTAAAAAATTTAAATCTAAAATTACAAAAATACCCCCATGCATTCCTTGGTCTTCTAGATTAATATTAAGGACCCTATTAATCTAACTTATTAAACACTTTAATAACTAGATTAATATTAATGAGAATTAACAAGTTTTCTAACTATTAAAAAACTAATCTCATTTTCATAGCCAATAATGTATTAACCTATTT
Source organism: Dipteronia sinensis (assembly GCA_033220585.1). NCBI lineage: Eukaryota > Viridiplantae > Streptophyta > Magnoliopsida > Sapindales > Sapindaceae > Dipteronia > Dipteronia sinensis. The sequence continues at coordinate 16,659,817 of CM065643.1, read as the reverse complement.
TAATCATATTAAAAAAATACATAAAATATTAGGCTATGATGCATGTATGACATATCAAATATATTTTTGTAGCACATCTAATCTAAATGACATACGTATGTATGACAATGCTTTTATCATCACATAATATAAAGCATACATGAATTGACCGAGTATTGTGGATTATTTCACCTAAAAAATTTAAATCTAAAATTACAAAAATACCCCCATGCATTCCTTGGTCTTCTAGATTAATATTAATGACCCTATTAATCTAACTTATTAAACACTTTAATAACTAGATTAATATTAATGAGAATTAACAAGTTTTCTAACTATTAAAAAACTAATCTCATTTTCATAGCCAATAATGTATTAACCTATTTTAATCATATTAAAAAAATACATAAAATATTAGGCTATGATGCATGTATGACATATCAAATATATTTCTGTAGGCATATCTAATCTAAATGACATATGTATGCATGACAATGCTTTTATCATCACATAATATAAAGCATACATGAATTGACCGAGTATTGTGGATTATTTCACCTAAAAAATTTAAATCTAAAATTACAAAAATACCCCCATGCATTCCTTGGTCTTCTAGATTAATATTAAGGACCCTATTAATCTAACTTATGTAACGCTTTAATAACTAGATTAATATTAATGAGAATTAACAAGTTTTCTAACTATTAAAAAACTAATCTCATTTTTATAGCCAATAATGTTTTAACCTATTTTAATCATATTAAAAAAATACATAAAATATTAGGCTATGATGCATGTATGACATATCAAATATATTTCTGTAGGCACATCTAATCTAAATGACATACGTATGCATGACAATGCTTTTATCATCACATAATATAAAGCATACATGAATTGACCGAGTATTGTGGATTATTTCACCTAAAAAATTTAAATCTAAAATTACAAAAATACCCCCATGCATTCCTTGGTCTTCTAGATTAATATTAATGACCCTATTAATCTAACTTATTAAACACTTTAATAACTAGATTAATATTAATGAGAATTAACAAGTTTTCTAACTATTAAAAAACTAATCTCATTTTCATAGCCAATAATGTATTAACCTATTTTAATCATATTAAAAAAATACATAAAATATTAGGCTATGATGCATGTATGACATATCAAATATATTTCTGTAGGCACATCTAATCTAAATGACATACGTATGCATGACAATGCTTTTATCATCACATAATATAAAGCATACATGAATTGACCGAGTATTGTGGATTATTTCACCTAAAAAATTTAAATCTAAAATTACAAAAATACCCCCATGCATTCCTTGGTCTTCTAGATTAATATTAAGGACCCTATTAATCTAACTTATTAAACACTTTAATAACTAGATTAATATTAATGAGAATTAACAAGTTTTCTAACTATTAAAAAACTAATCTCATTTTCATAGCCAATAATGTATTAACCTATTTTAATCATATTAAAAAATACATAAAATATTAGGCTATGATGCATGTATGACATATCAAATATATTTCTGTAGGCACATCTAATCTAAATGACATACGTATGCATGACAATGCTTTTATCATCACATAATATAAAGCATACATGAATTGACCGAGTATTGTGGGTTATTTCACCTAAAAAATTTAAATCTAAAATTACAAAAATACCCCCATGCATTCCTTGGTCTTCTAGATTAATATTAAGGACCCTATTAATCTAACTTATTAAACACTTTAATAACTAGATTAATATTAATGAGAATTAACAAGTTTTCTAACTATTAAAAAACTAATCTCATTTTCATAGCCAATAATGTATTAACCTATTTTAATCATATTAAAAAAATACATAAAATATTAGGCTATGATGCATGTATGACATATCAAATATATTTCTGTAGCACATCTAATCTAAATGACATATGTATGCATGACAATGCTTTTATCATCACATAATATAAAGCATACATGAATTGACCGAGTATTGTGGATTATTTCACCTAAAAAATTTAAATCTAAAATTACAAAAATACCCCCATGCATTCCTTGGTCTTCTAGATTAATATTAATGACCCTATTAATCTAACTTATTAAACACTTTAATAACTAGATTAATATTAATGAGAATTAACAAGTTTTCTAACTATTAAAAAACTAATCTCATTTTCATAGCCAATAATGTATTAACCTATTTTAATCATATTAAAAAAATACATAAAATATTAGGCTATGATGCATGTATGACATATCAAATATATTTCTGTAGGCACATCTAATCTAAATGACATACGTATGCATGACAATGCTTTTATCATCACATAATATAAAGCATACATGAATTGACCGAGTATTGTGGATTATTTCACCTAAAAAATTTAAATCTAAAATTACAAAAATACCCCCATGCATTCCTTGGTCTTCTAGATTAATATTAATGACCCTATTAATCTAACTTATTAAACACTTTAATAACTAGATTAATATTAATGAGAATTAACAAGTTTTCTAACTATTAAAAAACTAATCTCATTTTCATAGCCAATAATGTATTAACCTATTTTAATCATATTAAAAAAATACATAAAATATTAGGCTATGATGCATGTATGACATATCAAATATATTTCTGTAGGCACATCTAATCTAAATGACATACGTATGCATGACAATGCTTTTATCATCACATAATATAAAGAATACATGAATTGACCGAGTATTGTGGATTATTTCACCTAAAAAATTTAAATCTAAAATTACAAAAATACCCCCATGCATTCCTTGGTCTTCTAGATTAATATTAATGACCCTATTAATCTAACTTATTAAACACTTTAATAACTAGATTAATATTAATGAGAATTAACAAGTTTTCTAACTATTAAAAAACTAATCTCATTTTCATAGCCAATAATGTATTAACCTATTTTAATCATATTAAAAAAATACATAAAATATTAGGCTATGATGCATGTATGACATATCAAATATATTTCTGTAGGCACATCTAATCTAAATGACATACGTATGCATGACAATGCTTTTATCATCACATAATATAAAGCATACATGAATTGACCGAGTATTGTGGATTATTTCACCTAAAAAATTTAAATCTAAAATTACAAAAATACCCCCATGCATTCCTTGGTCTTCTAGATTAATATTAAGGACCCTATTAATCTAACTTATTAAACACTTTAATAACTAGATTAATATTAATGAGAATTAACAAGTTTTCTAACTATTAAAAAACTAATCTCATTTTCATAGCCAATAATGTATTAACCTATTTTAATCATATTAAAAAAATACATAAAATATTAGGCTATGATGCATGTATGACATATCAAATATATTTCTGTAGGCACATCTAATCTAAATGACATACGTATGCATGACAATGCTTTTATCATCACATAATATAAAGCATACATGAATTGACCGAGTATTGTGGATTATTTCACCTAAAAAATTTAAATCTAAAATTACAAAAATACCCCCATGCATTCCTTGGTCTTCTAGATTAATATTAATGACCCTATTAATCTAACTTATTAAACACTTTAATAACTAGATTAATATTAATGAGAATTAACAAGTTTTCTAACTATTAAAAAACTAATCTCATTTTCATAGCCAATAATGTATTAACCTATTTTAATCATATTAAAAAAATACATAAAATATTAGGCTATGATGCATGTATGACATATCAAATATATTTCTGTAGGCACATCTAATCTAAATGACATACGTATGCATGACAATGCTTTTATCATCACATAATATAAAGCATACATGAATTGACCGAGTATTGTGGATTATTTCACCTAAAAAATTTAAATCTAAAATTACAAAAATACCCCCATGCATTCCTTGGTCTTCTAGATTAATATTAATGACCCTATTAATCTAACTTATTAAACACTTTAATAACTAGATTAATATTAATGAGAGTTAACAAAAGTTCTAACTATTCAAAAACTAATCTCATTTTCATAGCCAATAATGTTTTAACCTATTTTAATCATATTAAAAAAATACATAAAATATTAGGCTATGATGCATGTATGACATATCAAATATATTTCTGTACGCACATCTAATCTAAATGACATACGTATGCATGACAATGCTTTTATCATCACATAATATAAAGAATACATGAATTGACCGAGTATTGTGGATTATTTCACCTAAAAAATTTAAATCAAAAATTACAAAAATACCCCCATGCATTCCTTGGTCTTCTAGATTAATATTAAGGACCCCATTAATCTAACTTATTAAACACTTTAATAACTAGATTAATATTGATGAGAATTAACAAGTTTTTTAACTATTAAAAAACTAATCTCATTTTCATAGCCAATAATGTTTTATCCTATTTTAATCATATTAAAAAAATACATAAAATATTAGGCTATGATGCATGTATGACATATCAAATATATTTCTGTAGGCACATCTAATCTAAATGACATACGTATGCATGACAATGCTTTTATCATCACATAATATAAAGCATACATGAATTGACCGAGTATTGTGGATTATTTCACCTAAAAATTTAAATCTAAAATTACAAAAATACCCCCATGCATTCCTTGGTCTTCTAGATTAATATTAAGGACCCTATTAATCTAACTTATTAAACACTTTAATAACTAGATTAATATTAATGAGAATTAACAAGTTTTCTAACTATTAAAAAACTAATCTCATTTTCATAGCCAATAATGTATTAACCTATTTTAATCATATTAAAAAAATACATAAAATATTAGGCTATGATGCATGTATGACATATCAAATATATTTCTGTACGCACATCTAATCTAAATGACATACGTATGCATGACAATGCTTTTATCATCACATAATATAAAGCATACATGAATTGACCGAGTATTGTGGATTATTTCACCTAAAAAATTTAAATCTAAAATTACAAAAATACCCCCATGCATTCCTTGGTCTTCTAGATTAATATTAATGACCCTATTAATCTAACTTATTAAACACTTTAATAACTAGATTAATATTAATGAGAATTAACAAGTTTTCTAACTATTAAAAAACTAATCTCATTTTCATAGCCAATAATGTATTAACCTATTTTAATCATATTAAAAAATACATAAAATATTAGGCTATGATGCATGTATGACATATCAAATATATTTCTGTAGGCACATCTAATCTAAATGACATACGTATGCATGACAATGCTTTTATCATCACATAATATAAAGCATACATGAATTGACCGAGTATTGTGGATTATTTCACCTAAAAAATTTAAATCTAAAATTACAAAAATACCCCCATGCATTCCTTGGTCTTCTAGATTAATATTAATGACCCTATTAATCTAACTTATTAAACACTTTAATAACTAGATTAATATTAATGAGAATTAACAAGTTTTCTAACTATTAAAAAACTAATCTCATTTTCATAGCCAATAATGTATTAACCTATTTTAATCATATTAAAAAATACATAAAATATTAGGCTATGATGCATGTATGACATATCAAATATATTTCTGTAGGCACATCTAATCTAAATGACATACGTATGCATGACAATGCTTTTATCATCACATAATATAAAGAATACATGAATTGACCGAGTATTGTGGATTATTTCACCTAAAAAATTTAAATCTAAAATTACAAAAATACCCCCATGCATTCCTTGGTCTTCTAGATTAATATTAATGACCCTATTAATCTAACTTATTAAACACTTTAATAACTAGATTAATATTAATGAGAATTAACAAGTTTTCTAACTATTAAAAAACTAATCTCATTTTCATAGCCAATAATGTATTAACCTATTTTAATCATATTAAAAAAATACATAAAATATTAGGCTATGATGCATGTATGACATATCAAATATATTTCTGTAGCACATCTAATCTAAATGACATACGTATGCATGACAATGCTTTTATCATCACATAATATAAAGCATACATGAATTGACCGAGTATTGTGGATTATTTCACCTAAAAAATTTAAATCTAAAATTACAAAAATACCCCCATGCATTCCTTGGTCTTCTAGATTAATATTAATGACCCTATTAATCTAACTTATTAAACACTTTAATAACTAGATTAATATTAATGAGAATTAACAAGTTTTCTAACTATTAAAAAACTAATCTCATTTTCATAGCCAATAATGTATTAACCTATTTTAATCATATTAAAAAAATACATAAAATATTAGGCTATGATGCATGTATGACATATCAAATATATTTCTGTAGGCACATCTAATCTAAATGACATACGTATGCATGACAATGCTTTTATCATCACATAATATAAAGCATACATGAATTGACCGAGTATTGTGGATTATTTCACCTAAAAAATTTAAATCTAAAATTACAAAAATACCCCCATGCATTCCTTGGTCTTCTAGATTAATATTAATGACCCTATTAATCTAACTTATTAAACACTTTAATAACTAGATTAATATTAATGAGAATTAACAAGTTTTCTAACTATTAAAAAACTAATCTCATTTTCATAGCCAATAATGTATTAACCTATTTTAATCATATTAAAAAATACATAAAATATTAGGCTATGATGCATGTATGACATATCAAATATATTTCTGTAGGCACATCTAATCTAAATGACATACGTATGCATGACAATGCTTTTATCATCACATAATATAAAGAATACATGAATTGACCGAGTATTGTGGATTATTTCACCTAAAAAATTTAAATCTAAAATTACAAAAATACCCCCATGCATTCCTTGGTCTTCTAGATTAATATTAATGACCCTATTAATCTAACTTATTAAACACTTTAATAACTAGATTAATATTAATGAGAATTAACAAGTTTTCTAACTATTAAAAAACTAATCTCATTTTCATAGCCAATAATGTATTAACCTATTTTAATCATATTAAAAAAATACATAAAATATTAGGCTATGATGCATGTATGACATATCAAATATATTTCTGTAGGCACATCTAATCTAAATGACATACGTATGCATGACAATGCTTTTATCATCACATAATATAAAGAATACATGAATTGACCGAGTATTGTGGATTATTTCACCTAAAAAATTTAAATCTAAAATTACAAAAATACCCCCATGCATTCCTTGGTCTTCTAGATTAATATTAATGACCCTATTAATCTAACTTATTAAACACTTTAATAACTAGATTAATATTAATGAGAATTAACAAGTTTTCTAACTATTAAAAAACTAATCTCATTTTCATAGCCAATAATGTATTAACCTATTTTAATCATATTAAAAAAATACATAAAATATTAGGCTATGATGCATGTATGACATATCAAATATATTTCTGTAGGCACATCTAATCTAAATGACATACGTATGCATGACAATGCTTTTATCATCACATAATATAAAGCATACATGAATTGACCGAGTATTGTGGATTATTTCACCTAAAAAATTTAAATCTAAAATTACAAAAATACCCCCATGCATTCCTTGGTCTTCTAGATTAATATTAATGACCCTATTAATCTAACTTATTAAACACTTTAATAACTAGATTAATATTAATGAGAATTAACAAGTTTTCTAACTATTAAAAAACTAATCTCATTTTCATAGCCAATAATGTATTAACCTATTTTAATCATATTAAAAAAATACATAAAATATTAGGCTATGATGCATGGATGACATATCAAATATATTTCTGTAGGCACATCTAATCTAAATGACATACGTATGCATGACAATGCTTTTATCATCACATAATATAAAGCATACATGAATTGACCGAGTATTGTGGATTATTTCACCTAAAAAATTTAAATCTAAAATTACAAAAATACCCCCATGCATTCCTTGGTCTTCTAGATTAATATTAATGACCCTATTAATCTAACTTATTAAACACTTTAATAACTAGATTAATATTAATGAGAATTAACAAGTTTTCTAACTATTAAAAAACTAATCTCATTTTCATAGCCAATAATGTATTAACCTATTTTAATCATATTAAAAAAATACATAAAATATTAGGCTATGATGCATGTATGACATATCAAATATATTTCTGTAGGCACATCTAATCTAAATGACATACGTATGCATGACAATGCTTTTATCATCACATAATATAAAGCATACATGAATTGACCGAGTATTGTGGATTATTTCACCTAAAAAATTTAAATCTAAAATTACAAAAATACCCCCATGCATTCCTTGGTCTTCTAGATTAATATTAATGACCCTATTAATCTAACTTATTAAACACTTTAATAACTAGATTAATATTAATGAGAATTAACAAGTTTTCTAACTATTAAAAAACTAATCTCATTTTCATAGCCAATAATGTATTAACCTATTTTAATCATATTAAAAAAATACATAAAATATTAGGCTATGATGCATGTATGACATATCAAATATATTTCTGTAGGCACATCTAATCTAAATGACATACGTATGCATGACAATGCTTTTATCATCACATAATATAAAGCATACATGAATTGACCGAGTATTGTGGATTATTTCACCTAAAAAATTTAAATCTAAAATTACAAAAATACCCCCATGCATTCCTTGGTCTTCTAGATTAATATTAATGACCCTATTAATCTAACTTATTAAACACTTTAATAACTAGATTAATATTAATGAGAATTAACAAGTTTTCTAACTATTAAAAAACTAATCTCATTTTCATAGCCAATAATGTATTAACCTATTTTAATCATATTAAAAAAATACATAAAATATTAGGCTATGATGCATGTATGACATATCAAATATATTTCTGTAGGCACATCTAATCTAAATGACATACGTATGCATGACAATGCTTTTATCATCACATAATATAAAGCATACATGAATTGACCGAGTATTGTGGATTATTTCACCTAAAAAATTTAAATCTAAAATTACAAAAATACCCCCATGCATTCCTTGGTCTTCTAGATTAATATTAATGACCCTATTAATCTAACTTATTAAACACTTTAATAACTAGATTAATATTAATGAGAATTAACAAGTTTTCTAACTATTAAAAAACTAATCTCATTTTCATAGCCAATAATGTATTAACCTATTTTAATCATATTAAAAAATACATAAAATATTAGGCTATGATGCATGTATGACATATCAAATATATTTCTGTAGGCACATCTAATCTAAATGACATACGTATGCATGACAATGCTTTTATCATCACATAATATAAAGCATACATGAATTGACCGAGTATTGTGGATTATTTCACCTAAAAAATTTAAATCTAAAATTACAAAAATACCCCCATGCATTCCTTGGTCTTCTAGATTAATATTAATGACCCTATTAATCTAACTTATTAAACACTTTAATAACTAGATTAATATTAATGAGAATTAACAAGTTTTCTAACTATTAAAAAACTAATCTCATTTTCATAGCCAATAATGTATTAACCTATTTTAATCATATTAAAAAATACATAAAATATTAGGCTATGATGCATGTATGACATATCAAATATATTTCTGTAGGCACATCTAATCTAAATGACATACGTATGCATGACAATGCTTTTATCATCACATAATATAAAGAATACATGAATTGACCGAGTATTGTGGATTATTTCACCTAAAAAATTTAAATCTAAAATTACAAAAATACCCCCATGCATTCCTTGGTCTTCTAGATTAATATTAAGGACCCTATTAATCTAACTTATTAAACACTTTAATAACTAGATTAATATTAATGAGAATTAACAAGTTTTCTAACTATTAAAAAACTAATCTCATTTTCATAGCCAATAATGTATTAACCTATTTTAATCATATTAAAAAAATACATAAAATATTAGGCTATGATGCATGTATGACATATCAAATATATTTCTGTAGGCACATCTAATCTAAATGACATATGTATGCATGACAATGCTTTTATCATCACATAATATAAAGCATACATGAATTGACCGAGTATTGTGGATTATTTCACCTAAAAAATTTAAATCTAAAATTACAAAAATACCCCCATGCATTCCTTGGTCTTCTAGATTAATATTAATGACCCTATTAATCTAACTTATTAAACACTTTAATAACTAGATTAATATTAATGAGAATTAACAAGTTTTCTAACTATTAAAAAACTAATCTCATTTTCATAGCCAATAATGTATTAACCTATTTTAATCATATTAAAAAAATACATAAAATATTAGGCTATGATGCATGTATGACATATCAAATATATTTCTGTAGGCACATCTAATCTAAATGACATACGTATGCATGACAATGCTTTTATCATCACATAATATAAAGCATACATGAATTGACCGAGTATTGTGGATTATTTCACCTAAAAAATTTAAATCTAAAATTACAAAAATACCCCCATGCATTCCTTGGTCTTCTAGATTAATATTAATGACCCTATTAATCTAACTTATTAAACACTTTAATAACTAGATTAATATTAATGAGAATTAACAAGTTTTCTAACTATTAAAAAACTAATCTCATTTTCATAGCCAATAATGTATTAACCTATTTTAATCATATTAAAAAAATACATAAAATATTAGGCTATGATGCATGGATGACATATCAAATATATTTCTGTAGGCACATCTAATCTAAATGACATACGTATGCATGACAATGCTTTTATCATCACATAATATAAAGCATACATGAATTGACCGAGTATTGTGGATTATTTCACCTAAAAAATTTAAATCTAAAATTACAAAAATACCCCCATGCATTCCTTGGTCTTCTAGATTAATATTAATGACCCTATTAATCTAACTTATTAAACACTTTAATAACTAGATTAATATTAATGAGAATTAACAAGTTTTCTAACTATTAAAAAACTAATCTCATTTTCATAGCCAATAATGTATTAACCTATTTTAATCATATTAAAAAAATACATAAAATATTAGGCTATGATGCATGTATGACATATCAAATATATTTCTGTAGGCACATCTAATCTAAATGACATATGTATGCATGACAATGCTTTTATCATCACATAATATAAAGCATACATGAATTGACCGAGTATTGTGGATTATTTCACCTAAAAAATTTAAATCTAAAATTACAAAAATACCCCCATGCATTCCTTGGTCTTCTAGATTAATATTAATGACCCTATTAATCTAACTTATTAAACACTTTAATAACTAGATTAATATTAATGAGAATTAACAAGTTTTCTAACTATTAAAAAACTAATCTCATTTTCATAGCCAATAATGTATTAACCTATTTTAATCATATTAAAAAATACATAAAATATTAGGCTATGATGCATGTATGACATATCAAATATATTTCTGTAGGCACATCTAATCTAAATGACATACGTATGCATGACAATGCTTTTATCATCACATAATATAAAGCATACATGAATTGACCGAGTATTGTGGATTATTTCACCTAAAAAATTTAAATCTAAAATTACAAAAATACCCCCATGCATTCCTTGGTCTTCTAGATTAATATTAATGACCCTATTAATCTAACTTATTAAACACTTTAATAACTAGATTAATATTAATGAGAATTAACAAGTTTTCTAACTATTAAAAAACTAATCTCATTTTCATAGCCAATAATGTATTAACCTATTTTAATCATATTAAAAAAATACATAAAATATTAGGCTATGATGCATGTATGACATATCAAATATATTTCTGTAGGCACATCTAATCTAAATGACATACGTATGCATGACAATGCTTTTATCATCACATAATATAAAGCATACATGAATTGACCGAGTATTGTGGATTATTTCACCTAAAAAATTTAAATCTAAAATTACAAAAATACCCCCATGCATTCCTTGGTCTTCTAGATTAATATTAATGACCCTATTAATCTAACTTATTAAACACTTTAATAACTAGATTAATATTAATGAGAATTAACAAGTTTTCTAACTATTAAAAAACTAATCTCATTTTCATAGCCAATAATGTATTAACCTATTTTAATCATATTAAAAAAATACATAAAATATTAGGCTATGATGCATGTATGACATATCAAATATATTTCTGTAGGCACATCTAATCTAAATGACATACGTATGCATGACAATGCTTTTATCATCACATAATATAAAGCATACATGAATTGACCGAGTATTGTGGATTATTTCACCTAAAAAATTTAAATCTAAAATTACAAAAATACCCCCATGCATTCCTTGGTCTTCTAGATTAATATTAATGACCCTATTAATCTAACTTATTAAACACTTTAATAACTAGATTAATATTAATGAGAATTAACAAGTTTTCTAACTATTAAAAAACTAATCTCATTTTCATAGCCAATAATGTATTAACCTATTTTAATCATATTAAAAAAATACATAAAATATTAGGCTATGATGCATGTATGACATATCAAATATATTTCTGTAGGCACATCTAATCTAAATGACATACGTATGCATGACAATGCTTTTATCATCACATAATATAAAGCATACATGAATTGACCGAGTATTGTGGATTATTTCACCTAAAAAATTTAAATCTAAAATTACAAAAATACCCCCATGCATTCCTTGGTCTTCTAGATTAATATTAATGACCCTATTAATCTAACTTATTAAACACTTTAATAACTAGATTAATATTAATGAGAATTAACAAGTTTTCTAACTATTAAAAAACTAATCTCATTTTCATAGCCAATAATGTATTAACCTATTTTAATCATATTAAAAAAATACATAAAATATTAGGCTATGATGCATGTATGACATATCAAATATATTTCTGTAGGCACATCTAATCTAAATGACATACGTATGCATGACAATGCTTTTATCATCACATAATATAAAGCATACATGAATTGACCGAGTATTGTGGATTATTTCACCTAAAAAATTTAAATCTAAAATTACAAAAATACCCCCATGCATTCCTTGGTCTTCTAGATTAATATTAATGACCCTATTAATCTAACTTATTAAACACTTTAATAACTAGATTAATATTAATGAGAATTAACAAGTTTTCTAACTATTAAAAAACTAATCTCATTTTCATAGCCAATAATGTATTAACCTATTTTAATCATATTAAAAAAATACATAAAATATTAGGCTATGATGCATGTATGACATATCAAATATATTTCTGTAGGCACATCTAATCTAAATGACATACGTATGCATGACAATGCTTTTATCATCACATAATATAAAGCATACATGAATTGACCGAGTATTGTGGATTATTTCACCTAAAAAATTTAAATCTAAAATTACAAAAATACCCCCATGCATTCCTTGGTCTTCTAGATTAATATTAATGACCCTATTAATCTAACTTATTAAACACTTTAATAACTAGATTAATATTAATGAGAATTAACAAGTTTTCTAACTATTAAAAAACTAATCTCATTTTCATAGCCAATAATGTATTAACCTATTTTAATCATATTAAAAAATACATAAAATATTAGGCTATGATGCATGTATGACATATCAAATATATTTCTGTAGGCACATCTAATCTAAATGACATACGTATGCATGACAATGCTTTTATCATCACATAATATAAAGCATACATGAATTGACCGAGTATTGTGGATTATTTCACCTAAAAAATTTAAATCTAAAATTACAAAAATACCCCCATGCATTCCTTGGTCTTCTAGATTAATATTAATGACCCTATTAATCTAACTTATTAAACACTTTAATAACTAGATTAATATTAATGAGAATTAACAAGTTTTCTAACTATTAAAAAACTAATCTCATTTTCATAGCCAATAATGTATTAACCTATTTTAATCATATTAAAAAATACATAAAATATTAGGCTATGATGCATGTATGACATATCAAATATATTTCTGTAGGCACATCTAATCTAAATGACATACGTATGCATGACAATGCTTTTATCATCACATAATATAAAGCATACATGAATTGACCGAGTATTGTGGATTATTTCACCTAAAAAATTTAAATCTAAAATTATAAAAATACCCCCATGCATTCCTTGGTCTTCTAGATTAATATTAATGACCCTATTAATCTAACTTATTAAACACTTTAATAACTAGATTAATATTAATGAGAATTAACAAGTTTTCTAACTATTAAAAAACTAATCTCATTTTCATAGCCAATAATGTATTAACCTATTTTAATCATATTAAAAAATACATAAAATATTAGGCTATGATGCATGTATGACATATCAAATATATTTCTGTAGGCACATCTAATCTAAATGACATACGTATGCATGACAATGCTTTTATCATCACATAATATAAAGCATACATGAATTGACCGAGTATTGTGGATTATTTCACCTAAAAAATTTAAATCTAAAATTACAAAAATACCCCCATGCATTCCTTGGTCTTCTAGATTAATATTAATGACCCTATTAATCTAACTTATTAAACACTTTAATAACTAGATTAATATTAATGAGAATTAACAAGTTTTCTAACTATTAAAAAACTAATCTCATTTTCATAGCCAATAATGTATTAACCTATTTTAATCATATTAAAAAAATACATAAAATATTAGGCTATGATGCATGTATGACATATCAAATATATTTCTGTAGGCACATCTAATCTAAATGACATACGTATGCATGACAATGCTTTTATCATCACATAATATAAAGCATACATGAATTGACCGAGTATTGTGGATTATTTCACCTAAAAAATTTAAATCTAAAATTACAAAAATACCCCCATGCATTCCTTGGTCTTCTAGATTAATATTAAGGACCCTATTAATCTAACTTATTAAACACTTTAATAACTAGATTAATATTAATGAGAATTAACAAGTTTTCTAACTATTAAAAAACTAATCTCATTTTCATAGCCAATAATGTATTAACCTATTTTAATCATATTAAAAAAATACATAAAATATTAGGCTATGATGCATGTATGACATATCAAATATATTTATGTAGGCACATCTAATCTAAATGACATACGTATGCATGACAATGCTTTTATCATCACATAATATAAAGCATACATGAATTGACCGAGTATTGTGGATTATTTCACCTAAAAAATTTAAATCTAAAATTACAAAAATACCCCATGCATTCCTTGGTCTTCTAGATTAATATTAAGGACCCTATTAATCTAACTTATTAAACACTTTAATAACTAGATTAATATTAATGAGAATTAACAAGTTTTCTAACTATTAAAAAACTAATCTCATTTTCATAGCCAATAATGTATTAACCTATTTTAATCATATTAAAAAAATACATAAAATATTAGGCTATGATGCATGTATGACATATCAAATATATTTCTGTAGGCACATCTAATCTAAATGACATACGTATGCATGACAATGCTTTTATCATCACATAATATAAAGCATACATGAATTGACCGAGTATTGTGGATTATTTCACCTAAAAAATTTAAATCTAAAATTACAAAAATACCCCCATGCATTCCTTGGTCTTCTAGATTAATATTAATGACCCTATTAATCTAACTTATTAAACACTTTAATAACTAGATTAATATTAATGAGAATTAACAAGTTTTCTAACTATTAAAAAACTAATCTCATTTTCATAGCCAATAATGTATTAACCTATTTTAATCATATCAAATATATTTATGTAGGCACATCTAATCTAAATGACATACGTATGCATGACAATGCTTTTATCATCACATAATATAAAGCATACATGAATTGACCGAGTATTGTGGATTATTTCACCTAAAAAATTTAAATCTAAAATTACAAAAATACCCCCATGCATTCCTTGGTCTTCTAGATTAATATTAAGGACCCTATTAATCTAACTTATTAAACACTTTAATAACTAGATTAATATTAATGAGAATTAACAAGTTTTCTAACTATTAAAAAACTAATCTCATTTTCATATCCAATAATGTATTAACCTATTTTAATCATATTAAAAAATACATAAAATATTAGGCTATGATGCATGTATGACATATCAAATATATTTCTGTAGGCACATCTAATCTAAATGACATACGTATGCATGACAATGCTTTTATCATCACATAATATAAAGCATACATGAATTGACCGAGTATTGTGGATTATTTCACCTAAAAAATTTAAATCTAAAATTACAAAAATACCCCCATGCATTCCTTGGTCTTCTAGATTAATATTAATGACCCTATTAATCTAACTTATTAAACACTTTAATAACTAGATTAATATTAATGAGAATTAACAAGTTTTCTAACTATTAAAAACTAATCTCATTTTCATAGCCAATAATGTATTAACCTATTTTAATCATATTAAAAAAATACATAAAATATTAGGCTATGATGCATGTATGACATATCAAATATATTTCTGTAGGCACATCTAATCTAAATGACATACGTATGCATGACAATGCTTTTATCATCACATAATATAAAGCATACATGAATTGACCGAGTATTGTGGATTATTTCACCTAAAAAATTTAAATCTAAAATTACAAAAATACCCCCATGCATTCCTTGGTCTTCTAGATTAATATTAATGACCCTATTAATCTAACTTATTAAACACTTTAATAACTAGATTAATATTAATGAGAATTAACAAGTTTTCTAACTATTAAAAAACTAATCTCATTTTCATAGCCAATAATGTATTAACCTATTTTAATCATATTAAAAAAATACATAAAATATTAGGCTATGATGCATGTATGACATATCAAATATATTTCTGTAGGCACATCTAATCTAAATGACATACGTATGCATGACAATGCTTTTATCATCACATAATATAAAGCATACATGAATTGACCGAGTATTGTGGATTATTTCACCTAAAAAATTTAAATCTAAAATTACAAAAATACCCCCATGCATTCCTTGGTCTTCTAGATTAATATTAATGACCCTATTAATCTAACTTATTAAACACTTTAATAACTAGATTAATATTAATGAGAATTAACAAGTTTTCTAACTATTAAAAAACTAATCTCATTTTCATAGCCAATAATGTATTAACCTATTTTAATCATATTAAAAAATACATAAAATATTAGGCTATGATGCATGTATGACATATCAAATATATTTCTGTAGGCACATCTAATCTAAATGACATACGTATGCATGACAATGCTTTTATCATCACATAATATAAAGCATACATGAATTGACCGAGTATTGTGGATTATTTCACCTAAAAAATTTAAATCTAAAATTACAAAAATACCCCCATGCATTCCTTGGTCTTCTAGATTAATATTAATGACCCTATTAATCTAACTTATTAAACACTTTAATAACTAGATTAATATTAATGAGAATTAACAAGTTTTCTAACTATTAAAAAACTAATCTCATTTTCATAGCCAATAATGTATTAACCTATTTTAATCATATTAAAAAAATACATAAAATATTAGGCTATGATGCATGTATGACATATCAAATATATTTCTGTAGGCACATCTAATCTAAATGACATACGTATGCATGACAATGCTTTTATCATCACATAATATAAAGCATACATGAATTGACCGAGTATTGTGGATTATTTCACCTAAAAAATTTAAATCTAAAATTACAAAAATACCCCCATGCATTCCTTGGTCTTCTAGATTAATATTAATGACCCTATTAATCTAACTTATTAAACACTTTAATAACTAGATTAATATTAATGAGAATTAACAAGTTTTCTAACTATTAAAAAACTAATCTCATTTTCATAGCCAATAATGTATTAACCTATTTTAATCATATTAAAAAATACATAAAATATTAGGCTATGATGCATGTATGACATATCAAATATATTTCTGTAGGCACATCTAATCTAAATGACATACGTATGCATGACAATGCTTTTATCATCACATAATATAAAGCATACATGAATTGACCGAGTATTGTGGATTATTTCACCTAAAAAATTTAAATCTAAAATTACAAAAATACCCCCATGCATTCCTTGGTCTTCTAGATTAATATTAATGACCCTATTAATCTAACTTATTAAACACTTTAATAACTAGATTAATATTAATGAGAATTAACAAGTTTTCTAACTATTAAAAAACTAATCTCATTTTCATAGCCAATAATGTATTAACCTATTTTAATCATATTAAAAAAATACATAAAATATTAGGCTATGATGCATGTATGACATATCAAATATATTTCTGTAGGCACATCTAATCTAAATGACATACGTATGCATGACAATGCTTTTATCATCACATAATATAAAGCATACATGAATTGACCGAGTATTGTGGATTATTTCACCTAAAAAATTTAAATCTAAAATTACAAAAATACCCCCATGCATTCCTTGGTCTTCTAGATTAATATTAATGACCCTATTAATCTAACTTATTAAACACTTTAATAACTAGATTAATATTAATGAGAATTAACAAGTTTTCTAACTATTAAAAAACTAATCTCATTTTCATAGCCAATAATGTATTAACCTATTTTAATCATATTAAAAAAATACATAAAATATTAGGCTATGATGCATGTATGACATATCAAATATATTTCTGTAGGCACATCTAATCTAAATGACATACGTATGCATGACAATGCTTTTATCATCACATAATATAAAGCATACATGAATTGACCGAGTATTGTGGATTATTTCACCTAAAAAATTTAAATCTAAAATTACAAAAATACCCCCATGCATTCCTTGGTCTTCTAGATTAATATTAATGACCCTATTAATCTAACTTATTAAACACTTTAATAACTAGATTAATATTAATGAGAATTAACAAGTTTTCTAACTATTAAAAACTAATCTCATTTTCATAGCCAATAATGTATTAACCTATTTTAATCATATTAAAAAAATACATAAAATATTAGGCTATGATGCATGTATGACATATCAAATATATTTCTGTAGGCACATCTAATCTAAATGACATACGTATGCTATGACAATGCTTTTATCATCACATAATATAAAGCATACATGAATTGACCGAGTATTGTGGATTATTTCACCTAAAAAATTTAAATCTAAAATTACAAAAATACCCCCATGCATTCCTTGGTCTTCTAGATTAATATTAATGACCCTATTAATCTAACTTATTAAACACTTTAATAACTAGATTAATATTAATGAGAATTAACAAGTTTTCTAACTATTAAAAACTAATCTCATTTTCATAGCCAATAATGTATTAACCTATTTTAATCATATTAAAAAAATACATAAAATATTAGGCTATGATGCATGTATGACATATCAAATATATTTCTGTAGGCACATCTAATCTAAATGACATACGTATGCATGACAATGCTTTTATCATCACATAATATAAAGCATACATGAATTGACCGAGTATTGTGGATTATTTCACCTAAAAAATTTAAATCTAAAATTACAAAAATACCCCCATGCATTCCTTGGTCTTCTAGATTAATATTAATGACCCTATTAATCTAACTTATTAAACACTTTAATAACTAGATTAATATTAATGAGAATTAACAAGTTTTCTAACTATTAAAAAACTAATCTCATTTTCATAGCCAATAATGTATTAACCTATTTTAATCATATTAAAAAAATACATAAAATATTAGGCTATGATGCATGGATGACATATCAAATATATTTCTGTAGGCACATCTAATCTAAATGACATACGTATGCATGACAATGCTTTTATCATCACATAATATAAAGCATACATGAATTGACCGAGTATTGTGGATTATTTCACCTAAAAATTTAAATCTAAAATTACAAAAATACCCCCATGCATTCCTTGGTCTTCTAGATTAATATTAATGACCCTATTAATCTAACTTATTAAACACTTTAATAACTAGATTAATATTAATGAGAATTAACAAGTTTTCTAACTATTAAAAAACTAATCTAATTTTCATAGCCAATAATGTATTAACCTATTTTAATCATATTAAAAAATACATAAATCATTAGGCTATGATGCATGTATGACATATCAAATATATTTATGTAGGCACATCTAATCTAATGACATACGTATGTATGACAATGCTTTTATCATCACATAATATAAAGCATACATGAATTGACCGAGTATTGTGGATTATTTCACCTAAAAAATTTAAATCTAAAATTACAAAAATACCCCCATGCATTCCTTGGTCTTCTAGATTAATATTAATGACCCTATTAATCTAACTTATTAAACACTTTAATAACTAGATTAATATTAATGAGAATTAACAAGTTTTCTAACTATTAAAAAACTAATCTCATTTTCATATCCAATAATGTATTAACCTATTTTAATCATATTAAAAAAATACATAAAATATTAGGCTATGATGCATGTATGACATATCAAATATATTTCTGTAGGCACATCTAATCTAAATGACATACGTATGCATGACAATGCTTTTATCATCACATAATATAAAGCATACATGAATTGACCGAGTATTGTGGATTATTTCACCTAAAAAATTTAAATCTAAAATTACAAAAATACCCCCATGCATTCCTTGGTCTTCTAGATTAATATTAATGACCCTATTAATCTAACTTATTAAACACTTTAATAACTAGATTAATATTAATGAGAATTAACAAGTTTTCTAACTAATAAAAAACTAATCTAATTTTCATAGCCAATAATGTATTAACCTATTTTAATCATATTAAAAAAATACATAAATCATTAGGCTATGATGCATGTATGACATATCAAATATATTTATGTAGGCACATCTAATCTAATGACATACGTATGTATGACAATGCTTTTATCATCACATAATATAAAGCATACATGAATTGACCGAGTATTGTAGATTATTTTACCTAAAAAATTTAAATCTAAAATTATAAAAATACCCCCATGCATTCCTTGGTCTTCTAGATTAATATTAAGGACCCCATTAATCTAACTTATTAAACACTTTAATAACTAGATTAATATTAATGAGAATTAACAAGTTTTCTAACTATTAAAAAACTAATCTCATTTTCATAGCCAATAATGTATTAACCTATTTTAATCATATTAAAAAAATACATAAAATATTAGGCTATGATGCATGTATGACATATCAAATATATTTCTGTAGACACATCTAATATAAATGACATACGTACGTATGACAATGCTTTTATCATCACATAATATAAAGCATACATGAATTGACCGAGTATTGTGGATTATTTCACCTAAAAATTTAAATCTAAAATTATAAAAATACCCCCATGCATTCCTTGGTCTTCTAGATTAATATTAATGAGCCTATTAATCTAACTTATTAAACACTTTAATAAGTAGATTAATATTAATGAGAATTAACAAGTTTTCTAACTATTAAGAAACTAATCTCATTTTCATAGCCAATAATGTATTAACCTATTTTAATCATATTAAAAAAATACATAAAATATTAGGCTATGATGCATGTATGACATATCAAATATATTTCTGTAGGCACATCTAATCTAAATGACATACGTATGCATGACAATGCTTTTATCATCACCTAATATAAAGCATGCATGAATTGACCGAGTATTGTGGATTATTTCACCTAAAAAATTTAAATCTAAAATTACAAAAATACCCCCATGCATTCCTTGGTCTTCTAGATTAATATTAATGACCCTATTAATCTAACTTATTAAACACTTTAATAACTAGATTAATATTAATGAGAATTAACAAGTTTTCTAACTATTAAAAAACTAATCTCATTTTCATAGCCAATAATGTATTAACCTATTTTAATCATATTAAAAAAATACATAAAATATTAGGCTATGATGCATGGATGACATATCAAATATATTTCTGTAGGCACATCTAATCTAAATGACATACGTATGCATGACAATGCTTTTATCATCATATAATATAAAGCATACATGAATTGACCGAGTATTGTGGATTATTTCACCTAAAAAATTTAAATCTAAAATTACAAAAATACCCCCATGCATTCCTTGGTCTTCTAGATTAATATTAATGACCCTATTAATCTAACTTATTAAATACTTTAATAACTAGATTAATATTAATGAGAATTAACAAGTTTTCTAACTATTAAGAAACTAATCTCATTTTCATAGCCAATAATGTATTAACCTATTTTAATCATATTAAAAAAATACATAAAATATTAGGCTATGATGCATGTATGACATATCGAATATATTTCTGTAGACACATCTAATATAAATGATATACG
The DNA here is from genome assembly GCA_033220585.1 of Dipteronia sinensis. NCBI lineage: Eukaryota > Viridiplantae > Streptophyta > Magnoliopsida > Sapindales > Sapindaceae > Dipteronia > Dipteronia sinensis. The sequence continues at coordinate 16,637,465 of CM065643.1, read as the reverse complement.
TACGTATGACAATGCTTTTATCATCACATAATATAAAGCATACATGAATTGACCGAGTATTGTGGATTATTTCACCTAAAAAATTTAAATCTAAAATTACAAAAATACCCCCATGCATTCCTTGGTCTTCTAGATTAATATTAATGACCCTATTAATCTAACTTATTAAACTACTTTAATAACTAGATTAATATTAATGAGAATTAACAAGTTTTCTAACTATTAAAAACTAATCTCATTTTCATAGCCAATAATGTATTAACCTATTTTAATCATATTAAAAAAATACATAAAATATTAGGCTATGATGCATGTATGACATATCAAATATATTTCTGTAGGCACATCTAATCTAAATGACATACGTATGCTATGACAATGCTTTTATCATCACATAATATAAAGCATACATGAATTGACCGAGTATTGTGGATTATTTCACCTAAAAATTTAAATCTAAAATTATAAAAATACCCCCATGCATTCCTTGGTCTTCTAGATTAATATTAATGACCCTATTAATCTAACTTATTAAACACTTTAATAACTAGATTAATATTAATGAGAATTAACAAGTTTTCTAACTATTAAAAAACTAATCTCATTTTCATAGCCAATAATGTATTAACCTATTTTAATCATATTAAAAAATACATAAAATATTAGGCTATGATGCATGTATGACATATCAAATATATTTCTGTAGGCACATCTAATCTAAATGACATACGTATGCATGACAATGCTTTTATCATCACATAATATAAAGCATACATGAATTGACCGAGTATTGTGGATTATTTCACCTAAAAATTTAAATCTAAAATTACAAAAATACCCCCATGCATTCCTTGGTCTTCTAGATTAATATTAATGACCCTATTAATCTAACTTATTAAACACTTTAATAACTAGATTAATATTAATGATAATTAACAAGTTTTCTAACTATTAAAAAACTAATCTCATTTTCATAGCCAATAATGTTTTAACCTATTTTAATCATATTAAAAAATACATAAAATATTAGGCTATGATGCATGGATGACATATCAAATATATTTCTGTACGCACATCTAATCTAAATGACATACGTATGCATGACAATGCTTTTATCATCACATAATATAAAGCATACATGAATTGACCGAGTATTGTGGATTATTTCACCTAAAAAATTTAAATCTAAAATTACAAAAATACCCCCATGCATTCCTTGGTCTTCTAGATTAATATTAATGAGCCCTATTAATCTAACTTATTAAACTACTTTAATAACTAGATTAATATTAATGAGAATTAACAAGTTTTCTAACTATTAAAAACTAATCTCATTTTCATAGCCAATAATGTATTAACCTATTTTAATCATATTAAAAAAATACATAAAATATTAGGCTATGATGCATGTATGACATATCAAATATATTTCTGTAGGCACATCTAATCTAAATGACATATGTATGCATGACAATGCTTTTATCATTACATAATATAAAGCATACATGAATTGACCGAGTATTGTGGATTATTTCACCTAAAAAATTTAAATCTAAAATTACAAAAATACCCCCATGCATTCCTTGGTCTTCTAGATTAATATTAATGACCCTATTAATCTAACTTATTAAACACTTTAATAACTAGATTAATATTAATGAGAATTAACAAGTTTTCTAACTATTAAAAACTAATCTCATTTTCATAGCCAATAATGTATTAACCTATTTTAATCATATTAAAAAATACATAAAATATTAGGCTATGATGCATGTATGACATATCGAATATATTTCTGTAGACACATCTAATCTAAATGACATACGTATGCATGACAATGCTTTTATCATCATATAATATAAAGCATACATGAATTGACCGAGTATTGTGGATTATTTCACCTAAAAAATTTAAATCTAAAATTACAAAAATACCCCCATGCATTCCTTGGTCTTCTAGATTAATATTAATGACCCTATTAATCTAACTTATTAAACACTTTAATAACTAGATTAATATTAATGAGAATTAACAAGTTTTCTAACTATTAAAAACTAATCTCATTTCATAGCCAATAATGTATTAACCTATTTTAATCATATTAAAAAAATACATAAAATATTAGGCTATGATGCATGGATGACATATCAAATATATTTCTGTAGGCACATCTAATCTAAATGACATACGTATGCATGACAATGCTTTTATCATCACATAATATAAAGCATACATGAATTGACCGAGTATTGTGGATTATTTCACCTAAAAAATTTAAATCTAAAATTACAAAAATACCCCCATGCATTCCTTGGTCTTCTAGATTAATATTAATGACCCTATTAATCTAACTTATTAAACACTTTAATAACTAGATTAATATTAATGAGAATTAACAAGTTTTCTAACTATTAAAAAACTAATCTCATTTTCATAGCCAATAATGTATTAACCTATTTTAATCATATTAAAAAATACATAAAATATTAGGCTATGATGCATGTATGACATATCAAATATATTTCTGTAGGCACATCTAATCTAAATGACATACGTATGCATGACAATGCTTTTATCATCACATAATATAAAGCATACATGAATTGACCGAGTATTGTGGATTATTTCACCTAAAAAATTTAAATCTAAAATTACAAAAATACCCCCATGCATTCCTTGGTCTTCTAGATTAATATTAATGACCCTATTAATCTAACTTATTAAACACTTTAATAACTAGATTAATATTAATGAGAATTAACAAGTTTTCTAACTATTAAAAAACTAATCTCATTTTCATATCCAATAATGTATTAACCTATTTTAATCATATTAAAAAAATACATAAAATATTAGGCTATGATGCATGGATGACATATCAAATATATTTCTGTAGGCACATCTAATCTAAATGACATACGTATGCATGACAATGCTTTTATCATCATATAATATAAAGCATACATGAATTGACCGAGTATTGTGGATTATTTCACCTAAAAAATTGAAATCTAAAATTACAAAAATACCCACATGCATTCCTTGGTCTTCTAGATTAATATTAATGAGCCTATTAATCTAACTTATTAAACTACTTTAATAACTAGATTAATATTAATGAGAATTAACAAGTTTTCTAACTATTAAAAACTAATCTCATTTTCATAGCCAATAATGTATTAACCTATTTTAATCATATTAAAAAATACATAAATATTAGGCTATGATGCATGTATGACATATCAAATATATTTCTGTAGCACATCTAATCTAAATGACATACGTATGCATGACAATGCTTTTATCATCACATAATATAAAGCATACATGAATTGACCGAGTATTGTGGATTATTTCACCTAAAAAATTTAAATCAAAAATTACAAAAACACCCCCATGCATTCCTTGGACTTCTAGATTAATATAAGGACCCCATTAATCTAACTTATTAAACACTTTAATAACTAGATTAATATTAATGAGAATTAACAAGTTTTCTAACTATTAAAAAACTAATCTCATTTTCAAATCCAATAATGTATTAACATATTTTAATCATATTAAAAAAATACATAAAATATTAGGCTATGATGCATGGATGACATATCAAATATATTTCTGTAGGCACATCTAATCTAAATGACATACGTATGCATGACAATGCTTTTATCATCATATAATATAAAGCATACATGAATTGACCGAGTATTGTGGATTATTTCACCTAAAAAATTTAAATCTAAAATTACAAAAATACCCCCATGCATTCCTTGGTCTTCTAGATTAATAATAATGACCCTATTAATCTAACTTATTAAATACTTTAATAACTAGATTAATATTAATGAGAATTAACAAGTTTTCTAACTATTAAAAAACTAATCTCATTTTCAAATCCAATAATGTATTAACATATTTTAATCATATTAAAAAAATACATAAAATATTAGGCTATGATGCATGGATGACATATCAAATATATTTCTGTAGGCACATCTAATCTAAATGACATACGTATGCATGACAATGCTTTTATCATCATATAATATAAAGCATACATGAATTGACCGAGTATTGTGGATTATTTCACCTAAAAAATTGAAATCTAAAATTACAAAAATACCCCCATGCATTCCTTGGTCTTCTAGATTAATATTAATGAGCCTATTAATCTAACTTATTAAATACTTTAATAACTAGATTAATATTAATGAGAATTAACAAGTTTTCTAACTATTAAAAAACTAATCTCATTTTTATAGCCAATAATGTATTAACATATTTTAATCATATTAAAAAAATACATAAAATATTAGGCTATGATGCATGTATGACATATCAATATATTTCTGTAGACCATCTAATCTAAATGAATACGTATGTATGACAATGCTTTTATCATCACATAATATAAAGCATACATGAATTGACCGAGTATTGTGGATTATTTCACCTAAAAAATTTAAATCTAAAATTACAAAAATACCCCCATGCATTCCTTGGTCTTCTAGATTAATATTAATGACCCTATTAATCTAACTTATTAAACACTTTAATAACTAGATTAATATTAATGAGAATTAACAAGTTTTCTAACTATTAAAAACTAATCTCATTTTCATAGCCAATAATGTATTAACCTATTTTAATCATATTAAAAAATACATAAAATATTAGGCTATGATGCATGTATGACATATCAAATATATTTCTGTAGGCACATCTAATCTAAATGACATACGTATGCATGACAATGCTTTTATCATTACATAATATAAAGCATACATGAATTGACCGAGTATTGTGGATTATTTCACCTAAAAAATTTAAATCTAAAATTACAAAAATACCCCCATGCATTCCTTGGTCTTCTAGATAATATTAAGGACCCTATTAATCTAACTTATTAAACACTTTAATAACTAGATTAATATTAATGAGAATTAACAAGTTTTCTAACTAATTAAAAAACTAATCTCATTTTCATAGCCAATAATGTATTAACCTATTTTAATCATATTAAAAAAATACATAAATATTAGGCTATGATGCATGTATGACATATCAAATATATTTCTGTAGGCACATCTAATCTAAATGACATACGTATGCATGACAATGCTTTTATCATCACATATAAAGCATAATGAATTGACCGAGTATTGTAGATTATTTTACCTAAAAAATTTTAATCTAAATTATAAAAATACCCCATGCATTCTTGGTCTTCTAGATTAATATAATGACCCCATTAATCTAAATTATTAAACACTTTAATAACTAGATTAATATTAATGAGAATTAAAAAGTTTTCTAACTATTAAAAAAACTAATCTCATTTTCATAGCCAAGAATGTATTAACCTATTTTAATCATATTAAAAAAAATACATAAAAATATTAGGCTATGATGCATGTATGACATATCGAATATATTTCTGTAGACACATCTAATATAAATGATATACGTACGTATGGACCAATGCTTTTATCATCACAATAATATAAAGCATGCATGAATTGACCGAGTATTGTGGATTATTTCACCCTAAAATATTTAAATCAAAAACTTAGAAAATACCCCCATACATTCCTTGGTCTTCTAGATTAATATTAATGAGCCTATTAATCTAACTATTAAACCTTTAATAAGTAGATTAATATTAATGAGAATTAACAAGTTTTCTAACTATTAAGAAACTAATCTCATTTCATAGCCAATAATGTATTAACCTATTTTAAATATTAAAAAAACATAAAATATTAGGCTATGATGCATGTATGACATATCGAATATATTCTGTAGACACATCTAATTAAATGACATACGTACGTATGACAAGCTTTTATCATCACCTAATATAAAGCATGCATGAATTGACCGAGTATTGTGGATTATTTCACCTAAAAAATTAAACTAAAATTACAAAAATACCCCCAATGTATTCCTTGGTCTTATAGATTAATATTAATGACCTATATAATCTAACTTATTAAACACTTTAATAACTAGGTTAATA